>BMAU01021062.1:0-609950 GCA_019973935.1 Trichonephila clavipes | reverse complement strand
GCGCGCGCGCGCGCGCGCGCGCGCGCACGCGCGCGCGCGCGCGCGCACGCCGCTGCGCGCGCGCGCGCGCGCGCGCGCGCGCGCGCGCGCGCGCGCGCGCGCGCGCGCGCGCGCGCGCGCGCGCGTTAGTGTAAGAAACTATCTTCATAAGAAGATAAATTCGGTACGTCTAATAGCGAAGACATCATCGAAGTATAGACAGATATCGCGGAAACATCATACAGTAAATATATTTTCGACTCCTTGTGTTTCAGTATTCTTCCTTTCCGCGCCGGCGTGGAGCTGCAAAATGATATGCCGCATATTTCTCATCTGTTATTAGGATTTGGTTACCATTTATTCGATGATGTTGATACTTGAATCAATTTCAATTTGATACCTTCAAAAACAGTCTAAATCATATATTAGTTATTTGATTAGCATTCAAATGAAATTCATTGTGTGTATTGGAGATCTATTTTCTTTGCAAGTTTAAAGCTGGAGCCCCACCAACAGTCCTAGCTTTGCTGCATGCTTAATTGGTCATCATGTAGATTTACTACCTTGCTCTAAATACTGTATTATGCTACTAAATGCATGTTTGAAATTCAATAAATCTTGTACCAACAGTAAGGAATATGCCTTAAAACATAGCAATTATAAAGCTTGATCATATCAACGTTTCTCGTATAACTAGGGGTGGAGATTGTTCAACGAGTATTGAAATATATTGAATCCGAATCAGTGGTAAACAAACTACGAATGTCTTCTGCGTAAAGACGTGATATAACAAGAGTAAACAGTTCGATGAGAAAAACCACACCGCCAGTCTGTTGGTACTGCTGAGCTACCGAAAGGAGCGTTGAGTTTGTTCAGACTTTCCAGCCTACTCAGGAGATTTTGGAACTGCTTCATATGGTATTAGCAGTATGGGTCATTCATTAATGTTGAGAAAACATTATTTATTCATTTAATTCGGTGAAACAGTGTTCAATGAAATATATTCGTGAAACTATTGTGTAGAGTCCAGCTTGTATAACTGATGGTTTGTTTATCTGCTATCCAGGCCCTATTAAAGATTTGGCCAAATTGTTTGAACAAATGTCAGGTTTTCGGTATCTGAAAGGTTAATCCTCGTGTTTTCTTTTCCGGTGTATTACACGAACGGCTTTAGTATTGCTGAACATTATGCCGATTTCGTGTGCTATAAAGAGCGAACGACTAGCTAGCATTATGATTTTTGCTTTATCACGAAGATTATAAAAACACGAATATGTAATGCGTCACCAAGAAAGATTACTCAGAAACTGTAATAAAAGACATATACGATTACCATAAACTAAATAGCGTATTGAAGTAATCATTGCATCATTCTGTTATCAAAGAAAAGAATACGTCATAGTACCGCAACTAATTGTCTGCTCCCAGAAATGGTCATAATAGAAATGAAAAACGACCTTTCGCCCATAATTTAATGCATAATATGCCAATTTTTTTGCAAAGGCAGAAAACTGAAAGTGGTCACAAACTGTGAATGATTTAGGCCGTAATGAACTGACTTTTATAGATTTGCTAAGGTATAGTCATTTTTACTTATATTTGTGTAAGAAATAAATTTTTTTGTTTTATTGTGGTAAAAACACATAAATAATAAATTTAATGGTAAAATATTTAACCACTTTCTATACCCATCTCATCTCTGATGATGACAACCTCGCTCTAACGCCGTGCCTACTTTGATGGAAGGCGTTAGATTTCATACTAATTTTATTTAAGAGTTTTAAAATATCTTGTATATTACAACGTTACTGCTACACTACGAAAAATTCCTAAAAAAATAAAAAAATTTAGAATTTATTTTAAAAATTTGTCGATTTCGTTCCTCCTTCTTTTTCTTTTATACACCGCTTTAGATACGCAAGGGCTAACTTTGTATCGATAATGTTTTGGAAAAATGTAACATTAATGGAAAGCCAAAAAACATGACTTCGCCGCATTTCTCTTTATGTACTTAAAATATTGAAAATCGACCCTGTTCGTTACGCAATACCAGGTTGCTCTGAAATACCCGTAGTATTCCGTACTTTTAATCATGATTCATGAAAACCGAACTGGCTTTAAGAATACACCACAGCAATATGAGATCAAAAATACGGGACAATACCTTTCAATATGCTGTATAACATCAAAACAGAACATTGTTCACTTCAAAATATTAAACAGCGAGGCGTTTTTAGCAAATACTCAGAGCTCAAATTTAGTACACTATTTCGTGAAAGAACATGTATGAAATATAAAATGAAATACATGAAATAATGTAATAAAAATAGATGAATACAATAGAGTTTAAAAGCTCTTTATAGGCCTAGTTACTAAACAATATCTAAAATAAAAATAAAGTAAAACAAATTATAGTTGTATCATTATTTTTCAAAAACAGGTTTGTTTTGCCTTCCTCCCAGCATAATCCTTTATGTATTGCTTTAATAAGTTTGTTACAGCTTATATTTGCCTTTCTAAAGAAATGCCAGTATTGTTTCGTTGAACCATTGGCATCTGTCGCTTTTCTTGTGTTCACGAGGCGTATCACAGATACAAAGCTTGTTATCGCCTGGCTTAACACGTCTTTTGTTTACGAAAAATCGCTGATTTGTTCGTAAACGTTATGCTGGTGTATTTTGTAGCCTCATACAAGAGTCGCTTCTGGAACAATTCATTAGATGTAAGTCTTTGATAACAGTAGAGTTTTGAAGAAACTTTCATCATTGGTGTTTTCACATTTAATTTATGATTGTTGTTTTTCAATATTAAACGCAGACTAGTGGAGAGGCAAATGACGTGCCGAGGTTCTTTTCAAGATTCAGAATAACATGCATCGCAGCATATATTGCCGTTTCATAAGACACATCCCCTTTTGCTCAGCCTTTGGTAAGTAGTTAATTTTTTAATTCCAGATGAACACCCAGCCATTACGACAGTCATGTGTAGAAATCTTCAGCTAATCGCTTATTAACATGATCAATACTTTCCATCAGTTCATATGCCGCCGGCACAGTGGAGTTAAACGTTTTATCATCGGATATGTACTGTGATATACTAATTATTTACTGACGTGGATTTGTCTCGTGTTTATCTGATATAATACATTTTCGAAAGCTTTTTATAATATACATGCCGAATTAGATCATTTTTGCCACAGAGCAATGACGACACACCCCACCCATCACTCAAAGTCAATACAGAGCAGAATCACGATTATGTAGGTGTGACACTTATGATTTCAGCTAAGAGCTTCAAAATATTATTTTATTACTGCAAATATGTTCACAAGAGCATGTGATTATGTAGCTGATGAAAAAAGCGATCTAACATACAAAATTTTTTTCATAAAGATAGGGTCAAACATGCTCTTCGAGTTAATTACACAAGGAATTTAGCTTTCTTAGATATAATAGTTTGTTTCATTGTTTTAAATTGTATACAATTGTCAAGTTTGCCTTTCATAATATTACATACTGAAGAAGATTGTTACTGTTGAGTTCACATAATTTCACAGCAGAGGCACTTTTATTGCAGGCCAGTTCCATTTTTTTCCGCGTGTTATTTAGGAAAACTTATCTTCATCCTTGCTGTTATTTCATTTGCAAAGATTTACGAACGTTAAGAGGTAATATTGTTATAACACCACAAAATAATTATTAGTTTGGTAACGTTGCTTTTAGGTTTCATGAAGCCAAAACCACGAAAACAATAGCGCTTAGTGGCAAAGCGCCAATGTAACCCTTGCCGACACTTACGCTTAACGATTTCTATTCTTCCGTAAGCTTTCATCAAAATAATGGATTTACTTCTCAGCGGTAAACACGAAAAAGCGCCGATTGTAGCCGTCAAAATATAAAATGCATTTACTGTGTTTAAAATAACAGACGTTTCTCCGAAACTCCACCACAAAGGGGTACAAACTACATTGAGGTCGATTTCGTCGGCTCTCTCTTGTTTGAAGTCTTCCTGCGCAAATGTTATTTCAATAATATACCATTAACACAGGCAAAACAAATGAATGTAAAATTAACTTAATCTTTAAAACAAAGTATATATAATACAATAAAAATAAGGGTATATTAAAAAGATTGCATTTTTATTTATCAGCAGATTTTTTGCAGTGCACGAAATCAAAAAATGCAAAAGGGTTGTAATGAAGTTGAGATGCCAGAAAGTTTCAACCTTATTTAAATCCAGCAAAACAGTACATTTGTGTCCCGCTTAATGAATACTGGAGATTTTGCAAAAGGAGGAAGTGACGCACACGACGCGTGGAATGGTATGCCTTTCCAGCTTCCGTATAGGAGTTCAACAAGATGTGTTTCTTTACATTATTAGGTTGAGTCATTTCAAAGAACCCATTCATTCAGGATAAACTATTTGCTAATTATAGCTTACTGAGTTGCTGTCTGACAGCATTCTTTTTTTAAGTAAATACGAGTTATAGCAATAGTGTAATTATTTCAACAAACATTTTGTGCCTGAGCTTCACTTACTTATCGCGCCGTTAATACATTTTACCAGATTTAGGAAAAGTTTTCGATTAAAAGAAATACGACAATGGATTTCTGATGACGTTAATCGTATTGTTAATTGAGTAACGTCTGATTACTGGATGGCAGGACAGGAAGCCAAATCATTACGGACATTACTTACCTTCAAACGCGCGTTCGGCGACATGTGGTGCGGTACGCTTGAAAAGTCGGACAAGAAGGCTTCCCGAATCGTTAAATCGTAGAAGATATTCGCATTTCTTTGGAATAGTCCGAGTTGATATCTGCTCTTAAAAACAAACAAATATACCATGATTTTGAATGATTTTAACGTTAACTTCTGAGCGAGCGTTTATGTTTTTTTGACCGACGAATGAATAAAGACGAAATATTTCGACAATAATAGTGGCACAGCTATTGACGCTGTTTGCTTCTTAAGGCTTGAAATCACAGAGCATATGTAGCATTATCATAAGCCTCCAGGTATTCATTCTAACAACTGCAAATCAAGATTAAAATTTCATTACAATGTTAAAGATAATACCCGATAAGCTTCACGATTCAGTATCTGTTCACCGTTCAATTCACTGTAACTCATGGTTTAGTGATAGTTTGTTTTAAAGATAGAACATCTTCATGAAATGAGAAATCTTTATATTTTGAAATGTTTTGATCATAGTTTATATATATGGTCATGCCGAGTGTTAGCCTGTCCATTTCGCGCTATTGCATTCACTCTTCCTCAATGATAATGTAGTTAATAAATACATTCTTTGTGTTAAATAAAATTTTTCATTGTTATATAATGCTGATAGGAAATTATTTCAATCATATACCAATTTTTCAGATTTAAGTTAAAGCACAGTTTATTTAAGATAATATCATACATGTTGCGTGTTGAATTATATATTTGACACGTGCGCGCTCGTTCTTTCTGTAAAACGCTTTAAAATTAAGAAAATAGTAAAAAAATTTTGTAAAATTTAACTGATCGTTCTGACGCGTCCAGTTGTTTGCCCAGTACTGTAAAGGTTAATAATAATAAATATATTTTTTTGTTGCAATTAATATTTTTTATATTTTTTTGTTATTACATTAATAACTGCTTCGAATGATCAAATCATAAGCATCATAAAGTTTGCGTTACTTGTCTTTGCGCAATATATAATACTTATCCGAGTTCTCTTTTGTTTAAGGAAACTTCCTTGTAATATCTGATTCGTTGGTTGAGAAGGAAACAATTTTAAACTATATTTTAATACTCTACAGCGCAATTCTGTTTATATACCCGTGGAACTGGTGATGGTAAAAGTAAAGAAATCCCGCCTTCTCTTGTGGCGGGCAATGTCGTAACAACTTGACCGTCTATCACTGTGAAAGATGAGCGCAACGGATATCAGCAGCAGTGAGCGGTGAACTGCGCCGTCAGCTCAATCGCGAGTCGCGCGCGAAAGATGATATGTTCAGCAGAGGATCGATTTGCAGCAGAACCGCCGTTGTTCATCATGGTAATAAGATACGGTGAGGTATCCAATACTCAGGTCACACACGGAATCGGCCACAGGAGCTTGACCTTCAGTTTGCGATTGTTTATCTCCTGATGTTATCGAGTGATAATGTTTACATGATGTCATACGTTGACAGTTTATCATTAAGACAGGAAGAACATTTCATATTTATACTGGCTATGCCTTTTCATTCGAACACTCCCGATCTTGCGCTGATGTCGTTACGTCTATCTGCTCATGTAGCATTGTCAATTTCGTTGTACGAGTAAATATATGATACAATGCATCTGATCTTATGCGAATAAATCTCATATTCTGGTTGTGGAGCTGACGGCGCCGAACGCACGGGCTGATATTGTGAATCCAGGTTCGATGCTGGAAAGAGGCCTGGATCATCTTTCGGTAAATCGCTGACTTTTCGTAATTTGCAAAAACTTTTTCATGTTCTTTGCGATAATAGAAAAAGATTTCATTCATTGTAATGTCCGGCTGGAGTGCTTTAGCAAGAGCAGATGCTTCACATAAAAGATGTCAACGCTGGAACGGGGCTTAGCCGCAGCTGCTTTTTTTATCAATCAATTGTAAGGTTTTGGACTGCCTCTCAGATATCTGTCATAAGTAGTTTGACCTTTCTTCAGATTTATCAATCAATTATTTCCAGCCTTAAAAATTTAAAGTTCTTATACCTATAAATTACATAATCACGTAATAGTAGCAAATATGCGCTTTGGTAAAAATAAAATAGCTCTCTTATTTCGAATGTCATCTTCAAACATGAATAATACTAACACACAGCCTGGAAAATACAATTTGTTTATGTGCTATTAGGAAGGCATTTGCAATATTCGCGTTAATAATGTATCTTTTTTTTCTCAGCCAATATTTTTAAATATATTAAATAAATCTATCATAAAACATCCTCTCATACTATCTTTTTTTTTGGGCGAGCAGCAGTAGATACGCTCATAGTGCAAACAACTTCATCCGAATTTTATCCTGCTTTGCCTAAATCATCATTTTTCTTCGCGCAACTGAGCCAGTAGCGTGAGATTATTCGCATTGACATGATCGTATATTTAGCCGCGATTATTAAATAGGCAACAGATTAATGCGTTCGTCAAAGCAAAAATTAAGTCAATCCCTAGATCAACAAAGAAAATCTGTTTTAGCTGGATTTGTCATAACAGTTACAATATCAGCAATATGCTGACGACTAAGGATAATTACCTTACACCATCATTAAGAATAGTCATCCGTGCATAAAATTTCAGTTCAATCGAACGGAGAAAATATTAAGTTTGACTCGTCAGCATGACCCTTAAACAAATTACCACTCTGGTTCGCAGTCAGTCATCGTAGTTTTTGCCCAAATTATGTGATAGCAAAATATAGTTTTGAACATTTTTTGAAAAAAGACACGCTTGAAGATGCAGCCGTAGTTTGTAATTTCGAAAGTAACGTTTGATCAACTGAGATAATTATATTAATATAATAAATTTCTGGGGCATTATCCAAAATATTACGCCACTTCAAACATCGGAGCGTTATTTAAATGTATTTTATTATACCTTAAGATAAATAGCAAATAAATAGAGCGTGACCTATAAAAGTAGAATTAAAAAAATACAAGTAATAACTTTAAATAAAACATATTTTCTTCAATAGCTTGAATGGTGCTATTCCGTAGAATAAGTCATTTCATACATCTTCATTTAATGCCATAAAGTTGCAACATGCCGATTGCCTTTGCTTTCCTTAAATAAACAAAATACCTACACTGCAGTATTTAAGAAGCGATAGCTGTTATTAAGCGATTAATATGAGTTAAATATTTAGCAATCGCACAACAGGAGGCACTTCCCCTCAAAGACTTGTGGAAATTGTCTAATGGAAAGTTTGTACTATTTTCTTTCCATTGATGTTCTAATTGGAGTTTTGCTTGTTCTAATTCCTTAGGATAAAAACAGGATTACAAGACAAAACCCCCAATTAGGGGAAAAGGTAGTACAAAGGAAAATTTTTATTTGTGACAATTTCCGCAAAATTCCTTAGGTGCAATTTCCGATTTGTGCGATTTGGAAACTCTAGCAACCGGTAATTATTTAATCTCGCTTTATTGCTACTTCAGCCAATTTATATCCTTCTTAAAATACCATTAATTAATAAATTACTTTTTTTGTCTCAATTTAGAAAATAAAGATGCCCGAATCGTTTTCGAAAACAATCAACATGTTGCAACAGTATATGGCACTAAGAAGTTCATGTAGAGATGTAAAATGGCAAGTTCTACGGAAATAGCACCGACTATTCCATTCAATTTATTGAAGAAAATATGTTATATTTAAGATATTAAAGTTAATTACTTATTATTTTTTTAATTCTACTTATAGGTCACGCTCTCTATATATTTATTTATTTATCTTAAGGGAATTTTCAATCCTTAATAAAATACATTTTAATGCGCTCAATCGAGCTGAAATTTTATGTACATAATTATTTTGGATGGCAACACAGAAATTTAATTATAATTAATAAAATCTAGTTGATTAAAACGAATTTTTCAAAAGAATTACAAATACAGCCATGTTGGCATTATTTTCGCGGCTTATTAGCCAAAACATAGCAAAAGGATTTTTCTCACATTTTAAAGCGCTCGTTTGAGCTGCAATTTTGTATACACTATTGCTTTGGGTAAAAATACGATATTTAACTATAATTAATTAAAATTAATTGACTGAAACTAATTATTTAAAGAATTACATAGACAGCCATGCTGGTTTCATTTTTAGCCACTTGGGTCAAAACAATATAAAAAAATTATTTTCTCCCGTTTTAAAGCATTCAGTTGAACTGAAATTTTATATACACAATTGTTTTGGATGACAATACGATACTTTAATGATAATTAATAAAAATTAATTATCACTTAATTCTGTAATTCCGTCAATTGTATATACATATTTATATTAATTGTAACTATTGAATAAAAATTAGCTAAAATAAGATTTTTCTTTGTTGATCTAAGTATGAGTTGACTTAATTTTTTTTATATTACTTGTTAATTAAGCAGTCTTTAAGCATTAAATAATTTGCATATTCTAATCGACATATTCTAATGTCGACAAATGTATTTGATCATGTATTTCGGTAAAACACTTCACGGATGAAGAAATGCACTTGCAGATACTTGTGACGAAGAACTATCGATACTGATGATTTTGATTTTATAAACTCAGTTGCGAAAAATAATGATTTGAAAAACCTAAAGCACAGATCAATAGGATAAAATTCTGAATGAAGTTGACAAGCATTTGCCTATGACAGCAAATAAAGGCCCAGTGTATTTAAGGTATCCTACTACTTGCGACAACTTTTCTTTAAAAAAATGGAAATATGGGGATGTTTTTGATGATTTTTAGATTTATTTAATATATTTTAAGAAAAAAAAATGGTAAAATTGTGTGAAAACAGAAAAAAAATTATTATTAAAATCGGAAAAAACTTGAAAATGTACAAAAAATTACATAAACGGGGCCAGTTCTGTACAAATATTTTATAAACAAATTCTTAATTTTTCAATTTTGATGTGTTAATTTGTTATTCATGTTTGAAATGACCTTCAGGATAAGAGATATTTTATTTTTTACAAAAACTAGAGCACTTTATGTTAGTGATTATATGAAATTGCTTAAAAAACAGTGATTATATTCACATAAAGGACTGTAAATTTTAAAATAAAATAGTAATTGATAAATCTGAAGATCAAAACGCTTTTACTGTTACACAGAATATACCCAAAAAAGTTGAGCGAGTTATTTCCAAAACCTTTTGAGCAATAACTGTCCCCGTTTGAACTTTGAAAAAACAACACACATTTCGAGTAAACGCGTTTTAACGTTTGACATCTTGTGTAAAGTTATGGCATCTGCTCTTACTAAAGCACTTGTAGTTTTTGTTCTAGTGAATGGAAAATAAATAACTTGGTATTTTTTATCAGCTAATAAGATGACCTATGAAATAAAAACATACATGATTTTAGGGTAGTCAGATATCTTAACATCGAACCTGAAGACACCTGTAAAATATAGCCAGACAAAAAGTTGAAATAAGACAACCATCGTAATAAAATAATACAGCTAGGATATGGAGATATTGCTAAGATGGATGCATTGCTATCACATTACAGAATATTTACTCGTACAAAAGAAATCGACAATGCTTATTTGTGAGCATTTCTTAGACATGGCGACATGCAATGCATGGATATTGTACATGGGGTGTTCAGATGAAAAAGGACGAGACGACACAGTGGTTATAAATGAAGACTCTGTTCAAAGTATACACAATAGGCCTAGGCACAGCTATCCAATTGATTAAACAGCCGAAGGATTCTTTGTTCCAAAATTTTATGGCCGTGACGAGACCCAGTCCTTTACAAAGTCCTTGAGTTTATCATCCAACTTGAAGTGCTGTCCTTTCAGATGCTTTATCAGGAGACCAAACATATGGCAATCGCAGAATGACATGTCCAGGCTGTAAAGGGAATGGTCAAGCTGTTCTCACTTTAATGTGGCCGATTCCGCGTGTGTGACCCTGAAGAAGTGTGGGTGCGCTCTATCCGGGAGCAGAACTGAACCCACCATGGCGATGGACAGCGGCCGGTTTAACACCTTCTGCCGTCAGAAATCGGATAACGCCTTGCTCCTCCTTCCTGCGAACGCCTTCATGTCCTCACGGTTAATTTGACGGTTAATTTGACGGCGTTCCTTAAAAGAGCCTCTGTTCTCTCCTGCGCAAAATCGGGCACCAACTCACGATTCAATCCACGCCTGGAGACTTCATTCGCATCCCTAGACGTCTCGCGACGTTCTCTCACAGTGGCATAGGCAAACATGTTAACAGTTAAGTTGTTACGACGTTTCGTACATTTTCATTTGAACACCCCTTGCACAATCGCCATTATAAGGAAAGTAAGGTTCTTGCGACTGACTCCACACCATCTAGTAGATTTTACGTATATAATTCCTGAGTATTATATATAAAAACAGAATTACTTTAACAGAATATTTTTTGGCCAAAATAGATTTAAAGAGTTGTTTTTCCTTTCCATTAACGAATCCAGATATTATAAAATTGAGATTTCCCTTGACGTGAAAAAGAACTCTAATTAAAAGAATGTGAAATCCATATTGTAAAGAGAACTTAAGTGTAAGCTGTATTAAATGACTTATGATTTTGATCATCCAAAGCTTAGTTTTATTAATTTAATAACAAAAAAATATAAAAAATGAACAATTTGTAACCAAGAAGCAATGCTAGATTTGTATTATTATTAACCTTTAGTACCAAGGTAAACAACTGGACATATCAAATTTGTCAATTAAAATTTCTAAAATAGTTTTTTTTTACTTATTTTATTTTTCTTAATTTTTTAAAGCGATTTTTAAAAAGAAAAAAAGAAACGAGCCTTACAGTAGTCGTATATGATGTGCAACATGTGGCATGTTATCGCCGTAAATAAGCAATAGCAACTTAAATCCTGAAAAAAGTGAATCAAGTATGATTGGAAATAATTTTCTATCGAATAATTATATCTTTAATGAAAATTTTATTTATTTAACACAAGGAGTGTAATGCAACTTTTTATTAAAAATATTTATTCTTGTTCGATTTGGGGAAGAGTGGATGCAATAGACTTGAAAATGGACAAACAGCGTTTTCGGTGACCATATATATTTCTCCGAATGAAACGGTTCAAAAAATATAAAGATTTCCGGCATTTTGTACTTTCACCATATACTGAAGATGGTTCTGCTCTTAAAAACAAACCATCACACTCGCTTCCCATGATTTTGAGTGGACTGAATTAAGTAAGATTGAATTGAGTGAATCAAGAATGATTGAATTGAGTTTTGAATCGTTCCATCGAAGTAGAGCGTAAAAATGTATGATTGAAAATTGGTCAGGTATTTCAATAAATTTTCTATCGAATAATTATATCTTTAATGAAAATTTCATTTAGTAGTAATGAAATTTTTAATCAATTTATCAGTTGTTAAATTTGGGGAAGAGTGGATACAATAGACTTATGATAAGTAAAATATAACACATATACTTGTGATTTCAAAGTACTTAAAAACCGTTGAAAAAAACAGCGTCAATAACAGTACCACTGTTAGTTGTCGAAATATTTCGATCTGCATTCATTTCGAGCTTTAGTTCGTCAGTCAAAAAAAGCTATAAGCGGCTCAGCTTCTGGCAAACTGAAGTTAACGTTAAAATCATTCAAAATCATGGAAAGCGAGTGATAGTTTGTTTTTAAAAGAGCAGAACCATCTTCGGTTTATGGTAAAAGTACGAAATGCAGAAAATCTGCAATTTTTTAACCGTTTGATTCGGAGAAATGTATACGGTCACCGAAATCACTGTTTGTCCATTTTCAAATATGCATTCTGCCGCATATATGTCCCTTGACTAGCAATACCCAGTCCACTTGTTTGAAGGTAAATAATGTCCATGTGAGGAGTTGCAACATGTGAGTTGTTCTGTTTGCGATAGATCGTAACACCAGCTGTTCTGTGACCCGGTCCTTTAAATTGTACGTAGCAATCGAAGTTAGGTATCGAAAGACGTTCGTCATTACTCAACCACGTCTCGGCCAACATGAGTAACGTACGATTTTGCAAAATAACGTCGTCGAAATTAGCTTGGTAAATGTTTAAAAATTAGAAATCTTAGAGAAAATCCCCGTGTATTTCTTTTAATCGAGAAAACTTTTTTTCATCACAATTTAAAAAATTATATTGACAGCGACAGGAATTAACCTCAAAGTATGAGAAAGATAGGCACTAAAATATTTATTCAAATAATTCTATATTACTATAACTCGTATTTACTTAAGAATGTCTAACTTTGTCAGACGCTTAACAGTAAATATAATTGCTTAAGTAAGTTTATCCTGAATAAGAATTCGTTCTTTTGAAATGATAACTTTAATAATGTAAAAAAGAAAACACATCTACTACATTTGGACTCTATACGAGAGTAGCAAAGGCATACCATTACGCGTGCTCATTGGTCAAATCTAATTGCGCGCGTTTACGTCACTTCCTGTTACGAATTTCTATCCCTTTTCACAAAATCATCCCGAAAAATATTCGATAAGCGAGAGGAAAGATGCACACATCAAAAAAATTAAATGAACACAAAATGTTCTGTTTTTATAGTTTAAATAGGTTAAGCTCGTTGCTCGTCTCAACTCGAAGCTTTTACAAGCCTTTTTGCATTTTTTTGATTTAATTCGATACTACAGAAAGATACTGCGGTATCGAATTAAATAAAAATGCAATACTGTTTTTGTACCCTTTGTATTTTCCCTTCAGGAAACCAGCCATTCCTTATGTATCCTCTTGTTTTAAGACAAGTGTTTGCAAATCTAAACATTTCTATAATGTTATGGAATAATATAGAAATAACTACAGTGAGACCCTGCTAAGAGGACTTGGCACCTTTCAAAACCAAAAACCGATGAAAATATCGATTTTTCAATTTTTAGTTTAAAATGTAGTTTGATACCTTTGGTACAATTGAGTGAAGTTTCGAAACGATCTGATTATTTTAAACACAGTAAAATGCATTTTAAATATTTTGACAGCTGTGTCAGCAGTTTAAATGCCACGCCCACCTCAATGTTTACATTTTTTTACTTGAGAATAAATCCATTATTTTACATTAAAAACTACAGAGAAGAATAGAAATCCGTTAAGCTGTGACTGTAACTATCAGCAAAGTTGTTTATTTACATTAGCTTTGCCATTTTCGCTTGCTGTGTGATTTTTAGTTTCATTAGTTTTTAACTTCATAGAAACCTAAAACAGCATTTTTTAATGCTACTTCAATCATAATTCATTTTATTAGTTGTTGTTATAGCTAATATGCCTCTTAGAAAACGTTCAGTACGTGCTTTGCAAATGAATGAAAAGCGATGGTGTAAAAATAAAGTTGATTGTGAAGTGAACAAAATTCAGTTTTTTCAAATGTACGCCTGGAAAAATTGTACACTGTAGTAAAAAAGGATACCTCTGCTATTGGAAATTATATATTGGTGGACTTCAACCAAGTTAACAATCTTCTTCGAAGTGCAAAGTGCCAATATTATGAAAAACAAACTTTGAAACTGGAGCTTGGAGCCAAGTTGGGATTTTCATACAATTTAAAACTATTGTGCAGCAATTGTGATGAAAACAAAACTGTTATAAACACATCTCTAAAGTCTGTTCCGACCAGCCATGATGTGAATTTGAGAATAACTCAAGCTTTTTCACATATTGGGAAATGTTATTCATCTATAGAAAAATTTTGTATGGTGATGAATATAGATCCTTTTTCATCAACTACATATAGGAAGTGTGCGAGACGGCTGGATAATGCATATACTCTGGCATCTGAAAACATATTTGCGGAAATCCACCGAGAAATTAAAAATGTGTACGAGAATGTAGCTGAAATCGCAGACTTAAGTGTCACACCTCACATATCGGTGTAGGATGTGTTATAGATATGCTCACCGGATATGTTGTTGACTTTGAAGTGATGAGTAAGGTGTGTCGTCATTGCTCTGTGGCAAAAAATAAGCTAGGCCAGTCAAGTGCTAAATTCAGCATATGGTATGAAGGACATAAAAGCGAATGTGATATAAATCACTTGGGCTCATCTACATCAATGGAAATGGAAGCTGCATTAACCTTGTGGAAAAGATCCACATCACTTGGATTCCGTTATATCACAGTATTATCCGATGGTGATTGTAAAACGTTTAACTACTTGTGCGAGAAAAAAGTGTATGGACCTGACATTGTGATAAAAAAGGAAGAATGTATTAATCATGTTAGTAAGCGGTTAGGAACAGCTTTGAGATCTACTGTAAAAAGACTGTCGTGCTCAAGGTATTTCTTTAGGTGGTAAAGCTCATGGTAGTTTGAAAGAAGCCACGATTAAAAAAAAGAACTACTGCAAAAAGGCTATTTTGAGAAACAAAGGGGATGTGAATGCTATGAAAACAGCAATATATGCTACATTGTTGCATAGCATTTCTACAGATGCTAAACCTCAACATTCGAAGTGTCCTGCAGGAGAAAACTCATGGTGTTTCTCTACCAATCTGCGATTGCTAATGGTGAAAAACCTAACAATCATAAATTAAATGTAGAAACACCAATAAATGAAAGTTTCTTAACAAAACTTCTACCGATTTATCAAAGACTTGCATCTAATGAATTGTTAGAAAGATGCATGCATTCGATGTGGAACACAAAATGCAAACGAAAGTTTACATAGCATGATTTGGGCAAAGTGTCCGAAAGAAATTTTCGTAAACAAAGACGTGTTAAGCGGGCAGTAACAGAAGCTGTCTGAGAATACAATAAGGGTACAGTACGCACCATTGTAGAAACACAGAAAGCATTAGGTGTAGCTACTGGAGGTTCAACGAAACAACTTGCTACTATCTTAGATTGTCGAAAACAAAAATTTAGAAAACGTCGTCAAAATGCCAGTAATAAGCTGGCTCTTAAACTATTAAAAAAATAATACATAAAAAAGAGTTATTAGCTAGGAGGAGAGAAGGAATGACTTATGGCGCAGGCCAATTTTAAAACAAACCTGTTTTGAAAAAATAATACATTTTAGCATAAATTTGTTTTACTTTTTATTTTATTTTAGATATTGATTTAAGTAGCAAATTAATTTTTATAAAAGCTTTTAAATTTTCTATTGTACATTCATGTATTTTTTATTACATTTATTTCATGTATTTCATTTATTTTTTAATATATTTCATACATGTTTCTTGCAAAAATAAGTCACAAATGATATTTCCTATTTTTCGTAATTTTTGGGCTCACAGACAGGCACTTTAAAAAGCATACTTTGTTTAATATTTTGAAATTGAATTGTATTATGTTTTATTTTAAGGTATATATTTATACAACATATTGAAAAATTATTACAAAGTTTAGACATTGTTTTGATATATATTTGCTGATTGGTATTCTTAAAAATGCATTTTCTCCCTCAGTTCGAGTTTTTCATGAAATCATGGTCTTTAAAAGTACAAAACTTCTACAGATATTTATCAAACAACTTGAATTTTGGTGTGTATCTTTATTACAATGTGCTTAATTAAATTAGGGATCCATTTTTTTCAATATTTTGAATAGAAAAATTTTATAAAGAAAAATGTAGCAGAAGTCATGTTTTTAGCTTTTTTTTTTCCATTAATGTTTACATTTTATTTATTTTTTTCCAAAACTAATTTGTTTGTTGCAAAAATCGATCCCTAAAGTTATTACCCATAGTCTAATAAATCCCAAAAAATATTTTGGTGTCAAAATAATGATAATTGTAAAAGAAGAAGAATTTTGAAAATCGGTAAAAAATTTTTAAAAAATTTAAATTCTAAATTTTTTTTTTTTTTTTTTAATTTTTTTTTCATGGTGAAATTTCTTAGTTTAGTAGTAACTGTTAATAATATACAAAAAAAAAATATTTTAAAACTCTTAAATAAAAAAAAATTGAAAAAAGGTGCCGAGTCCCCTTAACACGCGGAGTATACCTTCCATCAAAGTAGAGCGTAATATGGAACAGCGTTAAACGAGGTTATTTCATCATGTAAATAAAGGGGTTATGAGAAGATGGGTAGAAAATTGGTTAAGTATTTTACCATTAAATTTATTATTTATGTGTTTTTATAACAATAAAACAAAAATTTATTTCTTACAAATATAGAAACATTAAAAATGACTATACATATAAAACTAAATGAATCTATAAGTCAGTTCATTTACATTTCCGATCATTCAGTCTCTTTTGTATTTTCAATTTTCTGCCTTTTTATCAAGAAGGTAGATTGGCTTAATGGCATATTGCGTTCATGTTTGTCGTCACTCCATATAGAAAGTCGTTTTTCCATTTCCTCTATTGTATTATTTCTAGAACGGATAATTCTAGTTGCAGTTGCATATGACAGTATTCTTTTCTTTATTCTTAAGAATGGTCCTTATTGTTGAAGTTGCCAAATTCAATGCAGCACCAATTTGAGATTGCGTTAATCAGTATATAATCTTTTAATCACTTGCATTTTAGTTTCTAGTGAAATGCTTTTTCTTGTTGCATTATGTTCGTGTTTTTTTTATAATCACTCATGATAAAAACTAAAAATCATAGTATTTGTCACTATAGCAATCGTTATATAAATTTATACTTACAAAAATGTCAACAAATATCTGTAACTATAAAAATACGTTCGTATAATACCGCAGGAAAGAAAAAACACAGATTAACTGCTTCAGATACCGAAAAGCCTAAGGCTGCGTACAATTTCAGGGAAACTTACTATTCAAATAAAACAGCGTTAAGCGGGGTCTTACTGTATTATCTTTAATAGGGCCTGGATGTAGATAAACTAAAAACCATCAGTTGATAATGCTTTTAACACTACAAGCAGTTTCTGTACAATAGTTTCACGAATGTTTCGATTGTTAGATTCGCACATACGATGTTCTTTTCACGGGTTAAATGAATAAATAGTGTTTTTTATGTAGCCATATCTTTATTAGGACACCAACTTATAAAAAGCCGCATAGAAAGAACGCTTAAGCAATTATGAAATTATATTATACTGCTAATATAATATGGAAGCCCAGTTGCTGAATGCTCGTGTATCGCGCGTCCACACCACAGATCCAGGGTACGAAATCCGGGAAGTGCAAGGTCGACTCAAGCTCTCATCCCTTCAGTAGCTCAATAAATGAGTACCAATCTTGGGAACTGAACAGTGTGGGTTTCGCATCAGACTGACCTCTTGATCGAAACATCTGCATATGCACACCAACGCGTGAGGTCACGTAAACTGAGATAGGCACAGAGGTCTTGGTCTTCATGGGCTGTTGCGCCACTGAGTTCAGTTCAATATATTATGATTTCAATACTCGTTTTCAGATAATCTCTACCCTAGTCTATATTGCTCTGAAGTTCTTTTGTTATTATGATCAAACACGAAAAGTAATAATTTATGTTTTAAGGTATTCCTTACAGTGTCAATTTTTAAAGATTTATTGAAATGAACCCCTCAAATTCTTTTATTTAATTAGCATAATGCAGTATTTAAAGAGCAAGGTAGTAAATCTATGTGTAGTGTTAAATGATAAGACATGCAGCTAAAAGCAGATTGTTTAATTTTAGAATAACTTTTGTTTTAATAAAAACACAAAATAGATCTCCAACTTTTTATTTACTGTCAGATTTTCTCATTTTGAATATACAATCCAAGCCTACAGCTAAGCTAACATCATTTCATTTCTTTAAAGAGATGGCAATTAAGAGTAAAAATTAAATTCAAATATCAACTTTATCATCGAAATTAAATGAACTTTTCTAACCAAAATCCTTTGAAATAACAGATGAGAAATATGCAGCATAATATTCCTTTTAGCCATAATACTCCACATAACACAGAAGGAAGAATACAAAAAACAAAGTCAAAGAATATATTTCTATGTACCCTGTACAGTGTTTCCACTGTGCTCTAATGGATTTTTCTCCCCGCACACTTCCCGACAGGTGTCTTCAAGAGCTCACATTCTTAATGCTCGGCAACCGGATATATATCTTCGCCGCCAGGGGTCGTTTCTTACACCTAACGAAACAACTTTTATCCGCTCTAAGTGGAGTACTTAGACAAGTGTGAAACAATGACAAACCCATCTCGATTTGTTCCAGTAATGGGAGCAGAAGGGTGGAAAAAATGACTCCCTTGTGCTCTTTTCTTCTTTATGAATCTCCGGAGGCGACTCATTTTTGAAGCTCAGAGAATTTACAGAAAAAAATTAAAGACATAAGACTGTAATGAGACTTTTAACTCGGGTTACAGTTTTCGTTGTATTTGAGAAATGAAATTCAATGCAATGAGGGACCGAGTGTCTATTTCATGTGTGAGTAATATTCTTTCATAAATCGAAACATCATTATGCTTCAAACATGACTGGTAATGTACTTTACTACACATATATTTTTTAAAGTAATCTTTATAACCGACGTTTGAAAAAACACAGCTAAAAAGAAGCCAATACACCTTAAATCCTCCAGGTTCAATGTTTTACCGTTCATGTGATGGGGAAATTAAGGAATGGAGTGCCAGATTGGGTACTACTTTCATCACTTGCCCATAATACAAAAAAGGGCTATTGTACCATGGTACAAAATGTGATCATTGTACCAATAGTCATGGTTTGCACCTTAGAAGTACCTATTATATTTGTATGTACAGTCGCAACCATTAACACGCGATATTTGGGATCCATGTCTGCTAAATACGGTTTTAGTGAACCACCTCATGTAGTGACTTGAATCGAATATATATATTTCTTTTATTGACGACATACTCTAAAGCAGGGGTGGGCAGACTTTTGCATGGTACGGTTTACTTCTATTTTTTTAAGGTGTTGCAGTCCACGCAGTGGCGTATGTGTACAAAAAAGTACAAAAAGTAAGCTAAAAAAAGCTCAACAATATTTATGTTCTAACAATAATAAATACAATATATACATTTACCTACATAATTACAATAAAAAAACTTACTCTTTTAAAACCATGTTTTAAGCAAAACGCAAGATACGAGCATAATAATTATACCCACAAATTAATAATATCAGATGATACATTTATTATCAAACAACTCAAAATACATTAAAAAATAAATCAATTTCATTTAAATTAGTTCTCTTAGAATTTTATAGTCTCAGTAGAAGACTTTGTGTGTACTTTCCGCCACAATCTTGAATATCTCGGAATATAATTACGAATTGCTAATCTTGCACTGGATTCCAAGTAGTTGTCTGTAAAACGGGAATTATATGTTGTCTTAATTATATTTATTGTTGAAAATGCAGATTTACTCAGATAGGTAGCGCAAAAAAATTATTTTAAATGAAACGCCATTTTTTTTAAAATTAAGATACTTTACTTCGTCTATTAACCGGTGTATGTCTTTAACACGTTCGCTGCCAGATGTCTTCTATCATGAGACGTAATATCAACGCAAGAATCCAATCCCGCGGAAACAATGAGCTGTGGGGTGATGGTTCAGTAGCCAATCCCGTGTTATCGCGGAAAGAGCTGGTCAACGTTTATTGTCTCCTTTAGTCGGAGTGTGGGGAAAATGCATTTCTACGACTGACATCGTGGTGATCGCATTTTCCCTCTATAGACGCAGAGAATGTGCTAAGCGTCATCGCATGCTGTCAATAATGGTACATGTGTCATCTACACATAATTGCATGCATCATGAAGAGCCGATATTCCGGTCTAACTGGCGTCGGTGTTCGACAAATATATTTATTTTAGAATGCGAGTCAGGCCTTACGTGAAGGCGGTCACCCCAAAATGTCATGGCGGTCCACCAGTCAATCGCGATCGACTTAATGCCCTCCCAGGCTCTAAAGCAAGACAAAGAATATTGGAGATGCACTCGGTCATGTGACGAGGTCCAAACTCAAACTGAAAGATCACTCTTTAAACTTTTGCATCAATGTAAGAAATTTGAACCACGGCAGATTTAACGTGCTGCAGTCCCGCTACACAGTGGTCTTCTTTGGAACCAGGTCTCGAACTCATGACTCTCTGGTCAAGTTCATGACCATGACCATTCGACGATCAGCTGTGTATAGTATCAACATAAACTAAGCAATACTGCAAACTCTAACATTGTTTTGAATTATTGGTGGGATTCCAGTTTGGTATAGAAGGAAAAAATTTTTTCTTTATTTTCAAGAACATTGAACTTCTTATTTTAACAACTATACCATCATGGGTGATTTTTACCAACAATTTGTTTCTATTTGATATCTTTCTTGTGAATACAAAACTGTTGAGCATACAGCTACCTCGATGATCACGAGATCTTGAAAATGATCGATTGCAAATAGAAATAATTCAAATTTGAATATTTCCATTTGTAGTGAATTGAGACAAAAAAATTCCTTTCTGAGAAAAAGTGATTCGTATGTATAAAAAAGGGGGAGAACTATTAATACTTGCTCTAAATAGAAAGACGTGACATCAACCGCGCATAAGATAACAACCTGTTTTAAATGGGTATAACTGTATTTTCTGACAAATACTCGTATGTAATTTTGTCTTGGTTGTAGAGAAAGTTGTATCGCTATATTATATCTACAAAAGCAATATATGTCATACATTTCTTCTTTGCATGCAAATATCATTGCGATATTTTCTCTTTTACCAAGGTTTTTCTTATTCGGCATTTGTGCTTTGTACCTTTTATATATTTTTTACATTATAATTGTGAAACTTCTTTTCCAACAAAAAAGTTCTATCATTTCCATTTCTGTAAAAAGATTGGAATATTTATGAATAAAGGCTATATGCAGAGATGGTTGTTTCCCGAAATGATGGTGGTTTGGGGTTTTAAACCCTTTAGGACAGTACTTCTCAAACTTTCAGTATTTTAGACCCAATTTTCAATCATAATTTTCCTCGACCTCCTCCATATTATAACAGGAATTTGTATGTGGTAGCGCTACAATACGACCTTAATTATATATCGTATAAATTATCAAGATGAGTATTAAATTTTGTGTATTTTACTTTTATATAAATAATAGATATTTTAAATAATTTACTTAAAAAAAAGCTTCTTAAAAAATCGCGGTTTTTTGTCAACTTTTTGGTATGCTTGCACCCTCATGTAAGGTGTGGCGGTTTGCTTCTCAGTAATCCCTAAAGGGAAATATGTGTGTGAACCTTCCCTAATCGATGGGGGGATTCAAATCATTCTGAATGGAACCCCCGAAATTGATAGTTGTGCCTACCCACAAAATAGTAATTTTCAATTTATATTTAATTATTTGTGTGTCGTCATAATAAATATTTAAATCCTCAAAACACAAGGACTTATAATATTTAACACGCAACATATACGTGACATAGGATTATCATGCCCCCCCCGAAACGCGCGCCCCACAGTTTGATATTATGCTGTCTTAGGGTGAGCTCTACCCCTTCGAATATCCTTCTCGGTTTTTTTCTTAATACTCTAATTGTCTCATAGACCCCTTGCCATGTTTTCCGGTTTGGGGTAGATCCTTTCTTACCTAATATTGAATTTTTGTGAATTTATCAACGCAAATGTCTTTTTGACAACTAGTATAGAGCTACTTAAGATTTAAATTTCTAACTGTAGTAAATTATAGTGATTAAAACTTAAGTAGCATATATCAATGAATTAAATTCAAATTTCATTAAAACATAAAATAACAGAGAAACAAGCAAATGTTTGAATTGGGATAGATGAATCTGTTGTCTGAATAACAAATTTTCAAAATTTTGCATCTCAATCTTGTCAGATTTAACCCTAAATCTCATCGGGTAAAGGTATCCAGTCTTTATTATTATTATTTTTTTTAGATTTTGGCAACCACGCTGAAACTCTATCTCACTAGGGAAAGCAATTAAAAATTTCACAAGATATATCATAATTCGGGGTAAAAAGCAGGAATATCCTTTTTTAGCCAAAAATGTTGACATCAGTTTCTAAACTTAAACTTCTTTGAATTTCTTCGTTAATGTCTATTCCTATCTCAGTTCCTCCTGTAATCTGACATTCTTTTTTCGAAGTGACCACATGTATTCATTTTCTTTTCTTTTAGAGTATTACTACAGTCAAAGCATTCTTGAACCTAGTTACATAATCGGAATAAAGGGCATTTAAATGTTGATCTTAGGTTAAAACGTCATTTTTCTGGCAGATTGTTTGTGACGAAGTGAGAAACTGGAGAAATTTTCGACGTACACAATATCATACTACTTTAGCTTAATTCTGTCAAGAAATGCTGAAATGATGCTCCTCGTATCCATAAAATTTGCGCTGTTGCTTTGGAACTACGAATTAACCTAATTAAATATAGTAAATATGTCTGATTATTAAGTAAATTTGTGGTTTCCCCACTTAATTAAATTTTATTTTAAAATTAAAATCATGATCTCGTTTAGTAAGACTACTATCGTAGACCCCATTTAAACCTCATGAAACCCAAATTTATTTTTTCGCTGATGTGGACCCTTTGCAGGTCGTCATAGACCCCCAGAAGCCGATATAAATCACTTTGTTGAATCAATGCTCTAAGTAATAATTGAATAAATAAAGGACATTTTTAACACTATATAAATTATAATTCATACTATACATATGATATTCTTTACTATATAATTAGAAATATATATTTATTGGAAATTAATTTTTTTAGTTTCGTTTTGTATTTTAAAACTTTATATAAATATATTTCCTCATTCAAGTAATCTGCATTCAAAATTTCAATAAACTTCTAACTTTTAATCATTTGAAATACTCCTCGCTTTTAAATAATTTCCTTCTTTTTATATTGTTATGAATGAAAACTATTGTGAAATATTTTTAATAAATCTCTACTTTCTCTAATATTTTTAAAGTATTAAATGTTTCTCTCTTTTCCGTTTTTCTTTCTAAAACCAGAAAAGAAAAAAATGTGAACAAGAAGTATCTCTCGAACGCAATTTTTCTTTTCTTTTTCCCGGACATCACTTTCATGCGAACAAGTGACGAGGAAGTTCTTTTTTCAAAACTCTTCTGGAACACATTTTCACAAACAATCATTTGATTAAATGAGGATGAATGGAAACAGATCTCGCACATCTCAGCGGAAGTACATGAGCGCTGAACTCCAGATTGATTGCTTACTCGATGAGATGTGACATGTTTTCAAAAAGTTAGTCTGACAGAATTCGAAGAATTTGGAATCTCTTCGAAAGAAGTTACGTAATTCAATTACTTACTCAAAATCAAAGAGTCAAATACTCATTTTTTAAAAAAATTCAAGTTTTCAATAAATATTTTCATATTTTTTCTGGAAAAATAAAGAGCGCTACAGTAGAAATACACAATAAAACTTCATAACAAAACTTAACCATAAAAAAACTTAAAACAGAAATAAGTTAATGGACATATTGTATTAAAGATTATCCTGTTAGGTAGAAAGGACTTATCAGAGTTAAATCGTACTGTATCTCTAATTATCCACTGTGTAAATTATGAAAACGTAATAAGTTTGAAGGAAGAAAGTTTCGTTCTGGAGTACCTTCCGTTCCGAACGAATGCAAGTACCTTACCAATCATGCCAAAACGATCGTCTTCGTGTGATGTTGGTACTAGTTCATATAGATATCACACCACCACATACTCCCCTGCCAGTGTTTCGGCGAGTAGGCAAACGAACGATACCATATTCGTGGCGAGCATATAAGCAGTTGCGTCACTTGGTGGGTTGCGTCATTCATGCGTGACGTCTTGAGAATTGCGTCATTTGTGTGACGGTTTAATTGCGTCATTTGTGTGAGATCACTTTGAGAAGCAACGGCTTATTTGCGTCAATGTTTGACTGTTTTGGTAGCTTTTGCGGTGGATAGATGGCGCCACGACTGCGGGGCGCGAAAAGTGCGGTCCATATCCCGGCCAGGGACACCAATGAAGGAAGGAAGGTTCGTTCTGGGTACCTTCCATTCCGAACGAATGCGAGTACTTTACCGATCACGCCAAAACGATCATCTTCGCGTGATGTTTGTACTAGTTCATATAGATATCACACAGCCAGAAGTTCCCGAAGACATTTCTCGTCACTAATCTAGGGATTTCTCATTACAAGAATTTTGTCCAATGGTCCTTATACAGGGTTATTATAAAATCTTGGACAAACTTTGAGGGATGGTAGAGCTCACTGAAAATAAAACAATTTTTGTATAGGAATATTGGGGCGGAACTGCTGCGTTGAGGCATAAACAAAAAAAAGTAACACTTTAACGGAAACGTAAAACGTTCACTAACAGCATAGTTAATGAAGTGATTCCGTACAGAACGTGTTATAACAGTTTTAGAAATTCCATCTACTAAGAGTCTAACAGTTAAACTTTTTTTTTTCAAACGATTGGTTAACTAACTGTAACGTCTTGTCTCGCAGCTGTGGTCAGTTTTTTTGTGGAAATTATCCTCACACGTGCATTCTGCAGTTGTATGTCGGGGGTTGTTGCGTAGTCCGCCTTGGACCTTCCCCGCAACCCCTTGACCCCGAAGGACCTTTATTTCCGCCGACCAGCAGGATCTGACGGGATGCTGGGGGCGTCAAATATGTTCACGCTACATGACAAACCAAGAGTATTGTCTGGTGTGCCAATTTTTTTGACAGCCGGACACCTTTGGCCTTCATTAAAGGCAAGCTTACAGCCCAACGGTGCATCGACGACATTCTGAGAACTGTTTTGCTACCGTTTCTTTTGCAGTATCTTGGCTTTATTTTTCAGAAGATAAGGCCAGACCACATGTGGTACGTGTTGCTAAGAACTGTCTTACAGCTTCTCAAACACTTCCTTGGCCAGCCAGATCTCTCTTCAATAGAGCATGTCTGGGATATGATGGGAAGGCGACTGCATCTAACAGGGGAATGTTGATGATCTTTCCCAATGATTGAAGCAAATTTGACAAGAAATACTGCAGGAGACTATCAGGGTGATTTATCCCTCTATGCCATGTCGTGTGGCAGCTTGCATCCAGACTAGAGATGGATCAACACTTTATTGAGCTCGTTATTTGTACCTATGTAACTCTGAAATAAATCATTCAATGTTTCTAAAATTTCAACCATTTTCTATTCCGTTCATAATCTTTCTACCCACCAATTTTTGTCCTTATCCGACAACTCGTTCTTGGTGCGTTTTTTTTTTTTTTGTTATAGAGTTCGAAAATAGAAATAAGATTTTGATTGATTATTAATTGGTCATACAGAATTGTATTAAAATTGGATTTTTTTACATTAACCGGTACATAAATATACACTTAATTTAAAGCTAAAATCTAAATGGTTGTCGAGTTACCTATGAAAAAGTTGAAAAAAGTTGACCTAAATTCATGTGACGTCATACAAAGAGGATAACTACAATGATCCCAGCCAATCATTTCATAAATTAATGTGACGTCGTCGTCCTATGATAAATGTAATCACGAGTTTACTGTTAATCAGTTCAAGCTCTTCACTGCAGCTAAATTTTGCTTTGCTGCGGTCTTCAACGAAAAATTGATTTTCTGATAAGGAAATAATGACATCTTAACCATCACGTAGTTTCCCGTGGGAAAGTATCCAAGGCAAGGCAATCCAACACTTATGTTCAAAGGCAAGTCAACTTTTGACCTGTATTTGACCAGCCGACATAGAAGCGACTGGTTCTGTCCCCACGCTAATTTCTGAATTCAAAGGCCTCCGCACGATAGGTGACAAAGACCAGTCGTAAAGTAGTTATCCCAGGTACATTCAAACGGAAGTGATTATGCGTCAAGAGTTGCTTGGAAACGCGTGAAGAATAGAATCTTTAAAAATACACCAAAAAGGGGAAACCCTAACTCTCCAAGAGACTTCCAGACTATCTTTCAGCCTGTTTTCCAAATCGGCGTATTCAGTCATCAAGGGTTCAATCAGTGGTAGAATGCTTTTTTCAATCAGTGTTCATACCATCAGAGTAATTTGACTCAATTTCAATTCAGTAAAACATCGAAGACAAATGTAAGATTAATTATAAGTTTAATGTAAAATGGAGTGCGTCTGCACTCGTTCACGTACGGAAGATCTCTGATCAAAACAAGAAGGTTTTTACAAGCAGCGCCCTCTATACTGAGGGGGTTCTACCTGGGCTTGTATGCTCTCACACCTACAGTGGACTATAAAGGCTCTTGATAACGAGCATCACAATGTCGTCCTAACACAGCTTTCACGTCAGTAATCATGTCCTTACCAGCACCTCCTCAGTGGTGTGCTTTAACAGCTTCTTCCAGAATTTATTTATTAATTTTTTTTTTTGAAAAAGTACATATTTTTCAACAATAATAAGGCACATAAGTAAGCAAAATACATATCTTAAAAGCGAATGTGTGACACAAGATTTTTTTTTCAATCTTAGAAATTTTTTAATGATTTTTTTTTAAATACTTGAACATCTTTACCCAATTATAAAGTTTGAAGTTGTATCTAAATTGTACAAACAAGTAGAAAGTACGAGTTTAATGTCAGTTTTGAATTGACGTGATTATTTTTATTATGGGTCCGTCATGAATTTATCCCATTAATAGATTATAAGGGATTATAGAAACGTAATGCTAAATTTTCTTTAGAATATCTAAAACATATGGCCATTTGAGTTGTATTATGGCAAAACTCCATCTAACGCCCTTTCAAGATATACAAATTCGTTACTTATCTTTTTGAATCGAAAATGCTCAATAAAATGCATTGTATTATGGCAATATTCCATCTAAAGCCCTCTCAAAATATACGAATTCGTTGTGATGTTCCTCCCCTTTGAAGTACATCCCTTTGAAGTATCAGCGTGAGCTAGAGGTGTAGGATTAGCGAAAGAACTAGGATCAAACATTATCTTAATATGACTTTATTAAGATATTCAACTTAAACCTTTAACAAATTCAATTATAAGAACTGACATGAAAGAATCTACGATGATGCAATACGCAACATACAATATATATATATATATTTGTAATAAGACCCTAATCCAATTCAGACCAATATCAATAAGCAAACCGCCTAATATTCGATTCTAATGTTAACTAATCAATCCTACCTTATTACAGCTTGTAGTAGTGACCACTCTTGTCTTTATATGCGATGGAACGCAACTTTACTAATAACATGAATCCACGTCACGCAGAACTCATTCAAACTTGAAACACGAACTGTAGTAACTATCAACTGCCACAACTCACATCAATTGTCAAACATTCCTTTTTACATTGCCATCCCGCTTACTCTAAGATCCGATATTTAAAGTCCGTTTATTTGCATCTTTACTTCACATTTCATTTCTTGGATTTGGTTGGAAAAGTGTTGCCATTAATTCTGGCCCAAAGAACCCAAATGACTTGTTAAAGAAAAGACGCGTAAGACGTCACATCGTTACCTATATTTTTGAATAAAAAATGCTCAATAAAATGCATTGTATTATGGCTATATTTCATCTAACGCCCTCTCAAAATATACAAATTCGTTGCTTATCTTTTTGAACAAAAAATGCTCAATAAAATGCTTTGTATTATGACTATACATCTAACACCCACCCCTTCTTTACTTATACTTTAGAATAAAAAAAGCTGAATAAAATGCATTTTTTCTTCTACGTTTCTAATAGTAAACTACATCTGCGTTCAATGCATCGGTCACTGAAAGTCTTTGATTTATCCTTCCAATGTACATCAAAAACTTCAATAGCCTTTAATTCGTTTTCAGTTTAATATATATATATATATATATATATATATATATATATATATATATATATATATAATATATACATTCAAAGAAACACAACACGTTATTTTTATATGAGTGTTATATATGTTATCAACAGTGCTACTTACTTTAAGAGCTTATATATAAATTTCAGGTATCTTTTTAAAAATATCATTATATTTGACAGTTGATACAAAACTCCATTTATGCTTGAAAAAATAATTTATTGTACAAAAAGTCAAAACTGATACCCATTGTGAATTTTATGAATACCCAGAGAAAATTGTGATTCTTTTTAAGGTACCCTTCCATCACTTCTATGAATGGAAGAACCGAGCCATAAATCCCGGAAAACCCTCTTATCTCAACCCCCTCTCCTCCCAGCCGCCTGAGCGATTGCACAGTTCAGTGGCGAAAAGTAACAAATTTTCTCCCATTTCACACGCTTTAAGCCGCTGTTCTCTGAGGAAGGAAAATAAACAAATAAACAAAAAAAAAGGATGCATCAGTCCCTCGTCTTCTCTGCATTTTTTTTACTACCTCGATGTACTCGATTTTTTTTTCTAGAACAACCTACGGCACTGCAAAGCAATTCTTAAAATGTGGGTTTCTTTTTAAAAAATATTCTTCTTTTTCTTTGAAACACGTTCGATCTCGTTCTCTCCTTCACCTCTGCCACAATCCCTTTCACCTAACTTCCTTTGAAGTGCTTTTTTTTACTCCTTCAAAGGGTTTGGACCATGGGGAAGGGCCCATTTCAAAAGTGTCCTCTGTGCTTTAAAATAAAAAACGAAAAATGAACCGTGAGGCTGAAAAAAAAGAGTAATATTTCTCTAGGCAGCAATGAAAAAAAAAGAAAATGCACATCCAAATTCAAAAGCAAAGGACATGAATTCATGTTTTCATTCGATAAGTATGCTTTAAGTATATCATAATTTATCTTTTTAAGTTCAATTATAGAAATGTTAGCTTATAACCAGTGGTATATAAAATTTGTTAATTTCACAACTGCCAGAAGGCGCCACCAGGCAGAGTGCTGGAACGATTTCCTTCTGGTGGAGGAAGGAAAACCACAGGGGAGGGAATAATTAGTCTGCTTGAGATCAGGTCTGCACTAAGAAGCAGGAATCTCTCCCAATGCCTTAGAGATTAGAAAACACCGACATCTTCATGATTAGAAGTCTGAAAAAAAAATCACATAAAAAGTTTTTAAAGTCATGAAGGGAAACCTAATAATACGTGTAAAGCTCTAATTTTTAAATATGTTATATTTTTCTACTACTTTTATTTCTACATTAAAACATTACATTTATTAAATCTGATTGAAAATATTTTATTTAGTTTAAAATGTGTTTTTGCATAATATTGATAGTGTTTGTTACTATGACAAGTTATTCAATTTTATCTTAACACAATATTTTTATAAAAGCTTTGAAACACAAAGTTTTTATGTACAAAATAATAAATATACTAACTTCTGATAAAATCACCAGGTTTGTACATAAATTTTTTTTCAAGTTTAAATTGGGGTAGTTTAGCAAGTTTGAGTTTCTGTTGCGCAACTTTAAAATACCAAAACATAATACTATAATATTTTTACTAGAATGTAACTTGGCACATCATGGAAATATTCAGTTTTATCTGCAATGCTTGAATTCAGAATATTTGTATTCGCGGAAATCAGACTGCAGTACGATGGGTCACATTTTCCACCTCTTCGAAATATTGTTTGTCTTAGAAACCTGAGAACGTGTTGTCCATGGCATTTTCTCAAAGGCGAAAAATTAATGATGAAGCTTTAAAATTATATAAACTAATTTTTTTTAAATAAAAATTGTTTTTGTAATTGATCTTAAGTAACTATGAGAACAAAAAACCTCAAAACATAATCAAGCAGAAATGACTTTAATAATGAAAATTGAAATTAATAACCATTTCACACTGAAAGAGTTGACTGTGCTCAAAAATATTTTTAATTAATACAATTTAAAAGTGGTAAAATGCTTTAAAGTGAGACCGGAATCAAAACCAAAAAGTTCAGAAAGCTTCAAATATCTTACAAACTAATTTGTTATGAGATCTGAAATTTGGTGGCTAGATTCCAAAGGATATAAGCCCCAAGGAAATGGGGGGAATTGGTACTTTTGGAATTTGTAGGGTATTGTGTAGGCATAAAACGTATAAAGTCCTTTTTAATGAGACTGTTTTATCACATTTGCTTGCCTAAAATTTTCACAGATTGAAAAAAAAATCCAGTTTGCTTAAAAGTTTGATTAATGCCAGGTATTTTGCTTTTATCATTTTCAAAAGAAGGTTTCACTTTCAACTGGCTTCGAAATTTTATATTTATTTTTTAGAATTATTATTGCATTTTCCCCAAACCCTCTTGATTAAAATGTAATCATTCCAAAGATAAACTTATTTTATTTTGTATGAATTCATTTTTTATGTTTTAATAAAGATAACCAACTGTTAACAAAATTTTAACTGAAAACAAAATCTAAGAATTTGTATCAAAGAAACCTTAAAATTACTATCAATACGATTTCAAATATGAAACACAGAGATACAAGGGAAACAATTTACGCAATTATCTTTTGAATACAAGTAATTTTCATAATTAGTCCTTAATTACGTTTTTTATTCTTTTTTACTCATGATTTCAAGTTATTCTAAAAGGAAAATATATATTCCATTTCATTACGTTAATTACCGAACAAAAACAAAGAGCAATGAAAAACATTAACGGATTCCTTCTTTCTAAAAAGAATTCAAGAAAAAATGAATTCGTTGTTCCATTAGGAAGAGTGAGATACATTTTTGTAAAATTTTGCGATTTGTTATTGTTTTCCTCAAAGGCAGGAAAGAATCAGAAAATATGTCGCACTAGAAGATATTGCGCCCGGGGAGCCTATCTTTTATTCATCATCGCCGTGAATGGAAGAACATGTTTTGTAAACATTCCCTTCTTTGTACGCGGAATGTCTCCGGGAGTAGTGAATTAATTTGTTTGGAATCTCTACTCCGTGATCCTAAGGGAAAATAATGAAAATGATTTCACACAAAATATATCATGTATCTTTTCTCCTGATTTAAGACTCTTTTAACTTCTCATGTTCACAAAATCATTTACATTGTCCGGTAATTGCTTGCTATTCTATTTTACACCTGCGAATGGTAGATTGGCATGCATATAGTTTGGTAAATAAGCGCTGGTACGTATTTTGTCATTAGTGTATTTGGGACAAACCCCCCTGCAGTCCTGTGCAGATTTTTAGTCGACTAGAAAATTATTTGTTTTCTTTATGAAGTCAATTAAGTCAACCTTGGCAGATTATTTTTCTTCCATTCAAGAAATTACTGATATTATTTATATAGATTTCGAGAAACAAAATAAAGAACGATCAATTTGTTCAAAAATCAAGAACAAATCAATTTCAACTTCAAGAACGTTGGTTTCATTTAGCGAGTTAAATTAGTTGATAATGCCGTGTAAAAAAAAAGTGGAATACATAAATTTTAAAAGAGACGTCTATTTGGAGTGTACTAATTGCAACAACCTGCATTATTTTGTTATACTGCAAAATAGTCATTAGTTGGACCCCGATCTTGAATTGTTCACAAACGTTTTCGTCAAGCTAACAGATAAAACATTAAAGTACAAAGTAAAGTATAGCATTGTCTTTTTCAAACATCCAGATGGTAATAGCATTGTGTAAAAAAATGCATAAATGGACCGCGCACTGTCAAGGCTCCCATTTTGATGTAAGGGATTCATATGATGAGTTTTCTGACGGGATTCTTGTCGTATGACGGAATCAAACAGACTGTGAACGCAGAATGTTAGTTGAAACTATACGGACTTGCAATGCGCATAGTAGGGTTAAAAAGTTCTCGGACTGAGTCTATAACTTAAAAAATATTACCAATTAAACTGCTGAAACACATCCTCATTTAAAATAAGACCCTTGAGTAAGTAACAATATACTTTTTCCATGGGTTGTAAAGGTCATCGAAACATTTCTGGAATTCATTTTTAGCCATGTCCTTTAATTCAATCTGCGATGCACTTATAACTTATTCTGCAAATTGGTTACGTTTAAAATGTGGGGAACATGCTGTCACACCCTATGCATGTTAAGATCATTAGTCAGCATTTATTGAAATGTGACCGAGGATATCTCAACCGATTCTGCTATTGCTTGAAGCCTGTTCTTAAGTACCACCCAGAAACCCTTTCTATGTTTTCAGTGGTATGGAAAATCTGTGGAAGTACAGAGCATTTGTCCTCTTCGACACTTTGCCTGCCTTCTCTGAAACATCGATCCCACTCAAAAGCTTTCGTTCGCGATAATGTATCACAGCTTTACACATGCTTCAAAATTTCATAAGTTTCCGTAGCACTCTTTCCTAAGCGAACACAAAATTTAGTATTCAACGACAAAATGTATCCACCTACAAAAAACGACACCGTGGCTAGCCACCGACCACATGATTTGGAACAAACTGTTTTTAGGAAAGGGGAAGAATGCAATAAAATACAGAAATGTTCTTGTAGTCACTCTGTAGCAAAGATTTTCCACCTTATGTGCTCAGTCCGGGAACTTTTGAATTTTACCTTGTATTTTGGAATCTGTCAAAGAATTCAGTAATATTCAAGAGCTATCAAGAGCGTTTCCAGAATATGTAATTTCGCCATAGACTATAAAGTGGCCAATAACCTCTATTTAATGCCCCAGAATAGTAATGTCTGAATACAGTAGACAAGTGCTGCCAGGCAACAAACATCACATCAACTAACAGCGGTAATCATTATAGCACGCTCAACAGACGTGTGCTAGATGATAGAGCAGCAAAAATTGGCGTTGACGGGATACAGCAGCATAAAATTGACTCGAGTTATTTTACAGAATGCCATCAACTCGACCTATAGGCTCATGAACATATCATTTGGAATTTAAATTATTGTAAAAACGTTGAGTTGCATTTACAGTTAGTAAGAACTAATGGCTAAGTTCGAGTGTAGCCTAGACCTCAGTAGGCAAAACACTGAGTGAGTGAGTGAGTGAATATTAACGTCGCACGGTTCAGCTACACGAGGGCTTTTGGCGTCGGACCACGCAATTTTAAAACATGGTCAAGTGACGTGGACGACACCTGAGCTGACACATCCTCTCCTTACTACCCCACCACACCAATGGGAGGACGTTTCAGCTCTCGACAGATTTAACGTGCATTGCTGCCCTACACGGCGGGTCTTTAGTGGTACTGGGCTTAGACTCATGACATGCCTGCCATGATCTGCTCCTTGACCACTGGGCTACCGTAGCCCCGGCAAAACACTGTCGTCGATAAACCATTGTGGAAGCTGAGTGTTTCTATAATTATGAGAGCTGTTTTTATACAGCCTTATCTGGGTCCTACATTAAAACGGAACCAATCACGTTGGTGAAAATTGGTTATGTTCAGCTAGTTAGAGAGTATTTGCAGTCATTCAGAAACTTTGTGTATTAAAACAATGTACATTTCCAAGAATATGCTTTATCACGAGATCCAAATTATACGACTTTGATTTTACGAACATTCTGAACAGTTTCAAAAAATTATCTAATAACTTAGATCACCATACCTGAATCCTATCGAACGCATATAGAACATAATTTAACAGTCAGTTTCAGCACAAAATTCCACTCTTTCAACACTTTCACAATTATAAGAGACTACAGAGGGGATTTGTTGATTCAATGCTACGATAAGTTGCCACTTCACTAGTGAAAAGGAATCTCTCCATATAACAGTAAATGATATCCAATGATTTCTGGCACTTCATTCTATGTGTGTCTTGTTCGAAAACTTTCGCTGGAAAATGACAAATACCATTTTTACCAAATACAAACAGAAATTTAACTAACCATATAAAGAAAATAATTATTATATTTATTTTAAGTTTCTATTATCCGTGAGAAATTGATAAAATTTAATAAATATATTTGCATTATTTAAACAAATAAAACGTTTTTCTGTCAAATGTACTAAAATGTTTTAATGGGTAAAATGTTGTTGTAATTGACACCGAGAATCAGTTTTACTTTAAAACCTATAGATGATAATTGTTCTTTTCTCAATAACATCCTAAGCCAGTGCTTCTCAAACTTTCAATACTTGCGACCCAATTTTCAATCATAATTTTCATCGTGCCCCCCTTCCATACAATAATAATGTATTGAACTCAATTATACTACACCTTGACGTAAAGCTACAATACGACTTTAATGATAAACTGTACAAATTATCAAGATAAATATTAAATTTTGAATATAATTTCATGACATGCCCATAGGATCATTGGTAATTATTAAACTTATTCTTAATTTAGCCCTGTTAAATTAAGAAACACATTGGGCAGTACTGATTAATGCAAAAAAATGTGTATTTTTTCATTATTATGTCAGAACGTATTTTGTTTTGCTTCCCTTCAGAAAAGTAATAATTTTTTTAAAAATGATCTTTTGTTTTCCACTTTTCTATACACTCGTGCCCCCCTTGCAGAGTTATCATGCCCCCCAAGGGGGAGCGACCCACAGTTGGAGAAACACTGGTCTAAGCTAAAGAAAATTGATAATTTTCTAATTCATTTTCATGCACCATTAGTATACAGAGTGTTTAAAACGCAAACGAATTCAAAAACGAATTCAAAATAAACAAAGATTTTCACTTGCGGTTTTTGTTTTCAATAAAGAAAACATTAAATTTTACGATTAATTAAATGCAAACCGGTTGGCCAATACCATGGTCGTCTAGGTCGCTAGACATAACATTTTTGGTCTTCTTGTGGAAATAAGTGAACAACATTGTTTACCAATCTCCAATGCGTAACACTAATGAATTGAAAAGTCGAATTTCAGCAACCGTTCAGAATGTTGACCCTATAATGTTTTATAAAACATGGCTAGATATCTCGAATGGACTCGAAGTTTTGCGCGTTAAATGCGTACAATCTTCTTTCTTATCCCTCTGATCCGAATCGGACTAGATCCATGAGTTTGTTCACTCTTAAAAAAAATCTAAAACCAAAATAGGCCTCTTCAAAAGGTCCGTTTGTACCAAGTCGACTCAATCAAGTGAATGTTGCGGTGTAGCCTCTGCATCATTACGCTTGGTGCAAATTTAAAAAGTCTTGGCACCATGAGAGAATCTGAGGAACTTATATATATATATATATATATATATATATATATATATATATATATATATATATAGTATAATAAAATAAAAGTGAAAAATTCTAAAACCTATAATGCCAAAGAAGAATGAAATTGGATTTCACGAGACACAACAGATGTAGATACAAAGTCTTTGGACTAAACTGGATACCTATTATGATTTCTAAAGCCATCTCTGAATTAGGTCAGCGATTTAGGGTTAAGCAATGCTTTATGGATCCCCATTCCCCGTACAGGAGAAATTTTCAACATAATAGGAAAAAAAAAAAAAAATAGAGCCGTATTGAAAGGTTAATCCTATTTCTAACACGTGGCGGATAAACCGGACAATATAGTAAAATAAAATTATGAAAAGAGAACAATAATGAATCTCTCAAGAAGAGGAATAATAAAAGAATTTTCTATAGAAAAATTAGGATAGAAACTTACATGTAAAAATAGAAACCTTGGATACCAAATAGCAACCTTCTACGCTAAGATCCCACGCGCAATGGCTTTAAGGATTGGAACATCAACACAAGAAGTTAAAACCATGGCGCCACCTAGATAGTTATTTTGCAATTAAACTAAATACTGAGATATTTTTAAATAAATTAAACATAAAAATTTTTATATAAAATAATGAACAAAGTTAAGAATAGTAACTATAAAATAGAAATATTTTTAAAAGTATAAATTTACTTGGATAACTATATACAAGATAGATATAATGCAATTAAATATATATATATATATATATATATATGTAGGGTTGGATATGTGCAATGGACAACCTCTCCCCCTGTAATTAGGGTGGAGCAGTCCACACTGACGTCACACCCCGTCAGGAATGTCCGACTAAAAGGACACACGGGAAAATATATAGACGGACGTTAGGGACGCTAAGATTTAGACGTAGGAGAAAGACGTTCTCCTTTGCTGTCAAGTATAATTCAGATATTTCATCAATAAAGCATTTATCATCCTTAGGTTGTAGTCATTTTCTCAAATTTTGGGGGTTCGGCCTTTCTCTTGCATATTAAGGAAGATCACCTCTAGACGAGAGAAAATTTTTAAGACGCGTTAATATTTTTCTTCAGTGGACGCTACATTGCAAAAAGCGTAAAAACGTGTTGCTGTTGGAATTTCTTTTTCATGGATTCATTTAGTGCCTCAACTGGATTTGGATTTATTGTACGGACTGCTCCCCAACCCCAGGTAGGCAAAATTTAATTAAACGTTTTTTTTTTGTTTGTTTATTTTGGCTTTAAAATAACTGTATTTAGTAGTTTTAACTCAGAGTGTGATAGGGAAATTTTGATTACAACCTTGCACCGTCTAAATTTTCAAAGTGATTAATTTTGTATATTAAGATGTCCTGTGAAAAAATTAAATTAGGCGACTAATTCGTTGAAATGTGGTACAACTCGTGCTGTAAAAACATTAAATTCTATATAAGGATTCACCGAATTTGACCGTTCTTCGCGAAATAAAATAAGAAATTTTTTCTACATTCCCTAAAGAGTTTACAGTTGACGAACACAAAGAAAAAATTTTAACCGAATTCTCATTGCCTGATTTTATCTCAGTCGCTAATTTATTGCATTTAGACGAAGAAACAAATGAGCAAAATTTATGCAATAGTATATTTAAAGCTTTGACGAACTTAGATGAATTCCAACTAACATTAAATAATTTGGAGGCATCCTTTTCTGAAGGCGAAAACGTAGTTTCAAAAACCACGTTTCAAAAACGAATCACATTAGACAGGAATTTTTCATCGGAAGGGACAGACCAGCACTCCCCGTTTCAACAACATCCGGTTAGTAATTCTCCCCTGCCCAGCGTTCAAGGTTATTCTTTCATTCCGGCACATCAAAACGTTTCATCTCTTTGTACACAAAATACTTTTCCTCCCTATTCAAACGAAGCTTCCCTTACAGAGATGAATACCCAGTTTGGGACTTTATTGCGGGATATTTCGGCGACTAGGAGAAAATTTACCGGGGAAGATTTTTATTCTGTAAATAGTTTCTTTCGTGATGTTGAAGAAAATTTTGAATTATTCCCAGCTATTAGTTCTTCTCAAAAATTAATTTTCGCGAAACGTCTAGTATGTGGAACTGCTAAATCATTTCTTTTTTCACAAAGAAATTTAAATACATACGAGTCATTCAAAAAAGCTTTAATTGAAGAATTTTCGGATTCAGTCACTTCAATAGAAATTCACCGTGAATTAGAAAAAAGGAAAATGTATAAAACCGAGACTTGAATGCAATATTTTAATTCCATGCGTGAACTAGCAAATAGATGTGATTCAAAATTGAACGAAGCATCAATTATCCAGTACGTCATTAATGGAATTGATGGGCCTCGTTCATATAAAATAACCCTCTATGGTGCAATCTCATTTTCCGAATTTAAGCAGAAATTACGCACCTATGAAACTGTCATTAAAAACATGGGAATACATATCTCTAATTCATCGAATTTTCGTCATTCATATGAAAGCCAAGGACGCGATTTTAAACAACAAAGCTTCCAAAGAAAACCCACAAAATGTAACGCTTCCGACGCAGCTAGAAATCCCCAATGTTGTTTTAATTATAATGATATAGGTCATCTATCAAAATCTTGTCCTAATCATTCACGTGGCCCCAGATGCCTCTCATGTAATCTTTATGGTCACAAATCATTTGAATGCCGACGAGCTAATTTAAATAACACTTCTACACCACCTTCTGGTGTAAATGCTGCGCATGAATTGCCTTCTCCTATTAATATGTGTAAAGACGTAACAATTTTTGGGCATAAACTTAACGGGTTAGTAGACACAGGCAGCAATTTAACACTATTAAGAAATTCTACTTACATAAATATAGATGCACCGCCACTGAAACAAACCAACACATTATTAACAGGTTTTGGTTTTTCGCGAATTAATGTGAAAGGAACGTTTGATTCTGAAATTACAATCGATGATCAAATTTTTCCTGTTACTATTTCTGTTGTACCAAATCCTTGTACAAATTATGACCTTATAATCGGTTGTGACGTAATTAAACAAGCACATCTAAATATATCGCCTACAGGCGTAAAATTTGCACAAATTTTAAGGCCCTCTGATAATGCAAATGAAAATTTTATTATGACGATTTCTGACGGTTCACCCACATTTGATATAGGTCCAAATGTTTCTCAACATAATCGAGCTGAAGTCGAACAACTGCTATCGACATACACGCCTAAAAACAAAAACTGTAAACATTGAGCTTGATATCGCTCTCACCGACGACGAACCTATATTTCATAAGCCCCGACGTTTGCCATTTGCTGAACGAGATATAGTGGACGCTCAAGTTGATGAATGGGTTAAAAATGGAATTGTTGAGCCGTGTTCATCCCCTTACGCTAGTCAAGTTGTGGTAGTAAAGAAAAAAGACGGGAAATCAAGAGTTTGCATTGATTATAGACGCTTAAATCGCAAACTTATTAAAGACAACTATCCTCTTCCTTTAATTGACGATATTTTAGATTGTCTCCAAAATGCTAAAATATTTACTACTCTAGATCTAAAAAATTGATTTTTCCATGTCGCGGTAAATGAAAGGAGCCGTAAATTTACTAGTTTTGTTACTCACAATGGTCAGTATCAATTTAGACGAATGCCTTTTGAACTGAGTACTTGTCCTTCCACCTTTATGTCACACCCCGTCAGGAATGTCCGACTAAAAGGACACACGGGAAAATATGCAGACGGACGTTAGGGACGCTAAGATTTAGACGTAGGAGAAAGACGTTCTCCTTTGCTGTCTAGTATAATTCAGATATTTCATCAATAAAGCATTTATCATCCTTAGGTTGTAGTCATTTTCCCATATTTATATATATATATATTATTAAAGCAGTAAGACTGTCGATCCTACATTACGACCCTTTGTTTGGAAAGAAACTGAGAGGAAACAATAAATAAATGGTGAATTGAGTATACATCAGAAAATGGAAGGATTAATCGCAGATCGTTACCTGTCCGCCGACCGATGTGCGCTTTTATCGTGGCAATAAAATTCTTTCCGGTCGCTCTTTAAGCCCTTCTCATCGCCAAGTAATAAAAACTCAGAGTTGGCCCTATTTAAGGCGGAGAAAAATACCCAATGGATATTAAAGCCACTTTCATAAATACTCGCGCCGGTTTTAACTGCTGCTAGTTTATGTAATAAAAATGAGAGGATACAAGCATACCACCCAAGCCTTTGTAGCGTTATGGGTGCTTTGTGACAAGTGATTTTCCTCCTACCAGCCATCTATTGATTTCGATTATCAGCTAGCTCTTTTATCGGATTTTATGACAGGAAAGATGAGAGATCAGAAGTGAAAAAAGACTGCGGACTACATTGATTGTTGCGAGTGAAAGGGAAATAAGTAATCTCCTTAACAGATATGTATGATGGAGATTTGAAACCGAATGGGTCATTCTTTGGATTGTAAAGTGCATCGCATTAATACCGGAATTCATGTTAAATAACTGTATTGGTTGGCTCAAACTTGAGCTTTTAGATCCTATCAGTTTTGAATTGGTCTAGGATTTGGTGCAAGATCCTTTTATATGGCAGTCGGAAATGATGTTATTATTCAAAAAGAATTTTGTGTTTTCCTATACTTATAGCACTGGTGTGAAGACGTTGTTTTTTAATATTAGTGGATAGATTGAATTTTTATTCTAATATATTTCGTGGGTTTATTCTGATTTTTATGATAAAAGGAATAATGGTAAAATATAGAGTGTTTATGAATGAATATATTGGTGTTTTAATACTTTGTAGTATTTATTACATTTAACTTATCAGCATAACTCATACATCGAATGAAGGACCAACTTAAGCATTTATGTTTGCTACTAATCAGGAAGCTCCGTTTCAATAAAGGCCACTTAACATGAGAGCCACAATACCTTCAGATATGGGATGGAAGAACGCTTCGCATTCCATTTCCCAATGGTGTTCAGCGTTCAATTTTGTTGTTTTGTTTATGTGTGCGCATGCGCGTGAAACGTAATTTAATTCTTTCCCCCTTCCCCTCCGATCAGTACGCTAGTAGAAAAATAGTGTGTAGTGAACTGAAAGCGTTTTGTGTTCCCCAGTTTGCAAAGACATAATCTGCTATTACTCTGCAAAGAGCGTTCCAGTTGAAACCTCAGTGGACATGTGAATACTCATAATGTGCGCATCTGGAGCTTAAAAAATCCTCAGGAGGTGCTAGAATCACAATAAGACTCACCTACGTTGAAGGTTTTTTGTGCTATATCTCGGCGGAAAGTGTATGGGTCTTTCGCTTTCGGAGAACCAACTGTAACTGGTTCTACCTATCTTGATGCTCTACAACTATTACTATTTCATCAATTGGAAAAAAGTGAACCAAATAACTTCATTTGGCAGCAAGATGGTTCACCGCCTCATTGGCATCTCTCAGTGCGCGATTGGTTGAAAATCACTGTACTCGACAAATGGATTTTCAACGAAGGCCCTCGCGATAAAGCTTGTTTTGAATGGCCTCCACGTTCACCCGATCTGACGCCATGGGATTTTTATCAGTGGGAGTTCATTAAGGATTTTGTGTATGTAAGTTCCGCTACCAGCTGACCTTCCATACTTAAGACACATGATTTAAGCAGCTGTTGCATGAATTACCTCAGACACACTGAACAAAGTTTGGGAAGAACTCGCCAGTCAACTTGCTGTTTGCCGTGTGAAGAGAGGGGCTAATATTGAATATTTGTAAGTTTGTAGGTAAAACTGTTTCAGTTTATCTTTCATTCAATATGTGAATTGTAATTGTAGGTTATATGTAATAAATACTATGAAGCGTAAAAATCCTATATATATATGTATATATATATATATATATATATATATATATATATATATATATATATATATATATATATATATATATATTCATTTAGAAACATCCGGTATATGTTAACAGGAAATAAAAATAGCGTCAAAGTATTATTTGTATATAGACTTCACACTGGGTTTTTCATTACATCATATGACTATATTGTTTTTCAATTCCTATTATTAGAGTTCACAATCTCTCTCTATATATATCTTGTTTCAATTTTCAATCATTAATAAAATACATTTTAAAGCGCTCAATTGAGCTGAAATTTTATATAAAGGATGTTTTTTTAGAGGTATAGAACTTTAAATTGCAATAAAACAACGATGTATTATTCGATCGACATGCATTTTTTTTATTCGAAAGATAATCTTGTGGCATTACATTTTAAATATGATCAAGCAAGGAGTAGATTCGTCAAATGGGTCCAAAACGAAATTGCCGTTGTTCCCGATTTTCATAAGCGAATTTTGTTTAGCGATGAAGCGCACTTCTGGTTGAATGGCTACGTCAACAAACAAAACTGCCGAATTTGGAGTGAAGCTAATCCACAAGTGTATGTCGAAACACCGTTACATCCAGAAAAACTGACTGTTTGATGCGCTTTATGGGCTGGTGGAATCCTTCTTCAAAGACGATGAAGGCCACAACGTTACAGTCAATAGTGATCGGTATAGAGTCATGATTACTAACTTTTTCATTCCTGAATTGAACAATCATGATGTCCAGGAGCTGTGGTTCCAACAAGACGGCACAACATGTCACACAGCTCGTGCCACAATCGATTTATTGAAAGACAAGTTGGGTGACCGCCTAATTTCACGTTTTGGACCTGTGAATTGGCCTCCAAGATCTTGTGATTTAACACCGCTAGACTATTTTCTGTGGGGCTATGTAAAGCCATTGGTCTATGCGGATAAGCCACAAACGCTTAACCATTTGGAAGACAACATTCGCCGTGTTATTGCCGATATAGGGCCACAAATGTTGGAAAAGGGGATCGAAAGTTGGACGTCCAGATTGGACTACATCCGAGCCAGCCGTGGCAGTCATATGCCAGACATCATATTTAAAATGTAATGCCACAAATTCATTTCGAATAAAAAAAATTCATGTCAATCGAATAATACATCGTTGTTTTATTGCAATTTAAAGTTCTATACCTCTAAAAAAACACCCTTTACATGATCATTGTGTATGGCAATATAGTAATATAACTATAATTAATAAAATTAATTGATTAAAACTAATTATTCAAACAACTGATACAGCGACATTGGCATCCTTTTTGGCGACTTGTGTCAAAACTTTAAACGTCTTTTTAAGCTGAAATTTTCCTTACACTATTGTTTTGGGTGACAATACGATAATTTATTATTTTTAATTAAATTTCATGTTTTAAACATCAGACAATAAAACTTTGTAAAATAAATGCAAAATAAAACATTTTTTTTTGTTTATTATTGTTTACAAAAATGGATACATACGAGAAAACCACCACCAAAAGAAGAATCATTTTTACAAATGCCTTACTCGGTTTTATAAAATTAATAGCCTGGCAGAGACATTCGGTTAGAAACTATCGTAAACAACGAAACTATTTTTTTTCAATGTAAATCGTGAAAAGATAAAGTAAAAGCATAAAAAAAGATACTACATGGCTGACTTTAGATCTATTTTTCATATTTTGCATTGACTGTGAATCTTTTATTATCAAGGGTTCTTGAAAAAAGATACATAGAGAGGACTTTCTGTTTTCTTTTCGACAATCCTTTGAAAGAAATGATTCAAGCACACTTCAGTACATTTGTTTCAGCTATGTTTTAAAGAATTGAAAGTACTTCCATTGGAAGGAACAAAAACAGGTCTCGTGTATTGTAACCATTTGAATTGAATATTCCCATTTATTTGAATTTTATAAATTTGTAATTTTTGGTGTGTGTTATTTTTGAGAAATCAGCTAATATATTTTTGTTTTAAAATAATAATTAAATTATATGTTTAGGTATTGAATATGAATTAACTTATCTCTGAAGTGAAATATTCAAATTAATATATTTTCAGCCATGGGCACAGTTAATCTATGAGTTGCAAATATGATATCATGCTAAGAATATTTTTTACGTTGTAAATTCCAATTTAAGAAAAAAACATGTAATTTTTCTTATAGAGAATTTCCAACGAGAATGACAATAAAATTTTACCTCGTTAATTTTATATTGAGTGTTACATACCGCTTTTACATACCGCATAATCATACGACATGGCCGCTGTCGATTTTCTGTATCGTGAAGATCCCCCGACTTAGGCCAGGATCGAACCTTCAACCTTGGGTGAACATGGCGAGCAATAAACCAACTACAGTTCGATATTTAGTTTCAAAAATAAAATTTATAGTATTTTCTAAGCATATTTTATACATATAAAGCACAAAAAGAAGTAACACACACACACAATCATAAAGTTTCCCAACGTTTAATATCTCTCAATGCGTAGGGGCAAGCATACTTACTACCAAAAAATGATGTGAATCTAATTCATTTTATTTAGTGTTGTATGGTTTCATTTTTTCTTAATCTCAAATCCAAAATCTTTTATTATATCAATTTCAGAAGTAAATATCTCATTAAAAGTCACATACATGAAATTTCCTAGATTCGCAATATAGTATATTATTAACTTTATTATAGTAAACATACTGTAGTTCTATATTAAGGTATTTGAGTTCTTGTTGGGTGACTTTAAAACTTGCTATACTTTCCCAATTTAATACTAAGAAAATTAAAATTTACGTACAAACCTGGAGATTTTAAGTTAAAGTTAATATCATTATTATGTAATAAATACTATGAAGCGTAAAACTCCTATATATATATATATATATATATTATATATATATATATATATATATATATATATATATATATATATATATATATATATATATATATATATATATATATATATATATAATTTCTTTGGGTTTCAAAACTTTTGGGGAAAATATTTTGTTAAGATTAGGCTGAATAACCTGTCGCATTAAAAAATAATATCAATGTTATGCAAACATATTTTTTTGAATTAAAAAAAAATATTTTCAGACAAAATTAATTACAGTAGTGTTTTGATATAGAATATAAGTTGAAAAAGTGTAGCGCATTAAAAATTAGAGCTTTACAGACTTTATAGTTTTTTGTTTTATGTCTTTAACAATGTATATTAAATGCTTCTTTCTCAGACTTCTAATTTTGTCTAGGTGTATTCTATGCCCTAAGGCATTTTTTCTGTTCAAGATAGAGTCTTGAAATTTTTTTGTAGATACTCCTAAACGCATGTTCTATAAAAGTTAGCATGGAGTTAGGTCTGAGCTCTCTCTCTCTCTCTAGTTATTTTTTTAAATGCTAGAGTTAATATTTAAAAAAAATTTCGTGTTTTTTCTACAAGGGAACAGATTTTCAAATCCATACTAACTTTTGTTTGCAATAATCTAAGAAATAAATCACTTAAAATAACTAAAAAGATTTTCAAAAATTTTTGATTTTTTTAAAATTTTAAAATGACTGGTCAAGCTGACTTTTTACTTTCAAAATCAACTTAATATTATAATATAAATAATAAAATATAAAACAAATTATTTTTACTGTTACTGTCTCAAAAAAAAGTTTTTGAAAACAGGTAATGTGTAGCCTCAATTAAATATAATGAGATAATTTCTCTGTATATACATATGAAAATACAACCAAGTTATCGAGATGGGCATAATGAAATGAGTCTACGCAAAATTATAATTTCTTTTAACTAAAGTCTCATGCATTAGAGCCTAAACAATAATAAAATACAAAGCATGAAAACTATGATCAGGAGACTAAATCGTCTCAACTGAGATGCACCCCTACCTTACGACTTAATCATAACATAATTAGTTGTTCTATGAAAAATTTGCATAGAACAACCATTCAAGATCTATGTTATTAAAAACATATTTCAGTTCACCATAATAACAGTAATACATTAAAAAGAAATTTTTACTAGTGCAAAATTTACTTTCAAAAACAAGTTCATTATTGATGAAAGTAGGCATTAACTGTAACTTAAATAAATTATGAAAAATGATTAGCTGACAAGTGGTTATTGATAGTCAAACATTTGTTGTAGCATTCAAAATATTAAAATGCTTGTTGTTTTATTTCTGAATTTTGGCTCCAAGAGATTGTATTGTTCCTATGGACAACTCCTATTTTGTTTGTAGTGAATGCACGATAAAATGTTATAAATAAAAATGTAATATTGGGAGAAAAAATTTTTTTTTGCTTATTTAATATTGAAAGTTGTGTTGACAAAGCATCGGCTCTAACGCATTATACCTTTTTGTTTGGATGATATCCTGAGTGAACCAGACTCATTACCTCCACATGACGAAAGTAGCTCAGTTTTCTATCAACGGGGGACCTCAAATTCTTTCTCAGAGTGAGCTTAGGAATCTAGTTACAGATTATAGCATTCCCAAAGATGCAGTCTAATTAGTCAGATTGAGACTTAAAAACTAAACCTTTCTATTACCTGGAACCTCATTTTCGTGGTACTGACGCTGAGATAAAGAATTTCCGCCAAAGAAGAAACTCCAGTTATTAATGTGATGTTAAGTCCTTCTGCAATAAATGCTTTTCAATAGGAAAATTTTCTTTTACTCGTGCATATTCAGAGATATATCCATTAAAATAATGAAAATGTATTTGTATCTCTTCGTCCGAGACATTCGATATATGGAAGAAGATTATAATGATATGGATATTGTTACAAATTTTGTGTAAAATAGTGTAAATAAGTTGTATTTGGAAGAGTTATGCACTTATTTTATTCTATGTTGCATTTATTTTATGTTACATTCGAAAGCAATGCCGTTCCTTACGTTATAATGGCGATCCAATAGGAACACATATTTAGCGATCAAGTTGGCGACCTTTATTGTGAGTTCGGGACCTTCTGGATTCTTCTAGAACCTAGTGGAGAAATACACGAATTTTACTATCTATAACGCTAGCGGAACTTTCTCGAAGAATCTGCTAGAGCTATAAATAGGGAGACGCTCACCGAACTGAGTCAGTATTGTTTTGACCAGCGATTAGTGAGTATTGCTCTGACTAGCGACTAGTAGTATTGCCTTGACCGTTGAAGCGATTAGTGATTACTTCGGCTGTTGAACAAGCGTGTGCTTGTGAATTACCTCTCACATACTTGTAATTTATACTTGTATTTTAGACACTGATAATTGAGTCTGAGTGCTGTTGAAGGACCTTCTGAGATTTAATCTGTGAATTTTGCTGCTGAATCCTGTCTTTCAAGGATTATTTTCTCGGCCATAAATTACCATCGCTCTTAAATAACTGTCTTATGCTTTGTGCGACTGATTTGCACAAAATACTCGAACTCCGATCAACGTAACGTATGACCTATAAAAAAATCAAATGTCAAAAGTATATATGGATGGTTTGTGGGGACTTCAAAATTGTTGAGATAGTAGTCTGGAAAAACAAACTTTCCTTGTTTTCTATACTTGAGCGAGACAGACAAAGACTTCGATTGCATAAACACTGACCGGACACAGCAAAACTCCTTATCCCTAGCAATAAACGCTTCATCCAACAACCTCATTTCCACTAGAAAAAGTTAATTACCACATAGTAAAATTATTCAAATAAGAAATGAGGTCTCCTAAATTTAAAATATGATGCTTAAATTGTATCATTTTATATTACGACGCGAACATATTACTACAGCGCCGCCTAACCGTAGAATGCCTTTACAGGGTGGTCTCGAATTCCTGATACAAACTTCAAGAGTAGGTACAGGACATTGAAACAATAATTTATTGTATAGGAATGTATGGACGCAAGTGACGCGTTGAGGCACAAATGTAAAAGATAAGAAAGGAAAGGAAAAACAAAGCGCTTATTGAAAGCGTCATGGAAAAGTGTAATGTTTTCAATAAGGGTTCAAAATTGCTTCCACCAGTATTAATACATACTTGACAGCGTCGATGGAACGATTGGCGTACACGTTCCATAATGTCAGGTATTTCACGAACACGTGCAGCAGCTTCGAATATTCAAGCAACAAGATCCTCATCTGAATCAAGTGGAATCGCTTAAACAAGATTCTTCCGACATCCCCATAAAAAAGTAGTTGAGGCTCAAAAAATTAGGATACCAGTGTGGCCAAGGAAATGGTCCATGACAACCAATCTTTCGCGCTCCAAGTGTGGCATTCAGGTAAGTACGCATATCACTGAAAAATTCTGTGATCCGGAATTCGTCGATCAGGAAACTGAGGGTAATACATCCGTAGCGCAGCTCTGGCATTGACATTCGCACGGCCGTACATGTAATGCATGTGTGCTTTTTCAGCATATGTAGAGTCTCTCATCGTAGACGCCAGCACAATTGTGAGTAAAGCTTTTCCCTTCTGAGATGTGTAATGTTCAACATCTACTGCCCTCTAGCGGCAACGCAACCAAGCGATAACTCTATTTCTATTTTCCTTTCTTTCTTCTGTTTGCACCACGCCACGTCACTTGCGCACATATATTCCTATACAATAAATGATTGTTACAATATCCTGCATCTACCATTAAAGTTTGTACCATGAATTCAGGACCACCCTGCATTTCCTCCCTCAACCACAGAATGCAATAAAACCTTATTTGTTTTTGTAGGCGGCGCTCTGCTGCTCAAGAATGACTCTCATTTGTGGTAAAAATACAAATTTGATACAATAATTTTGAAGTATATACATCAGTGCTTCTCAAACTTCCAATATTCGCGACTCAAAATTCAACCGTCATTTTCATCGCCCCCCCCCTTCCATACAATAACAATGTGTTGAATTCAATAATACTATACTTTGACACAAAAGATACAATACGAATTTAATCTCTTATGTGCCACCGACGTATATGAAGGTCTCACTCAGCCAAAGCATTAATTTTCTGGACTTATATATACGTCTTTCCGAAGTACGATATTTTCTGTGCATTGCTATCCATACAATTATTCTGCAGGACATTGAATTCAATAAAAGAACCTTGACAGTGTTTGCGAAGGATTTACTTATTTTAGAGAATTTGCTTATTTTTATTCCTTTTCCCCCGTCCTCCAAAAAACACCAAATTACGCGCGTCTACAAGGTAGACGTTGGCATTGGGGAGATAATAGCTTAACTTTTAATCGGTGGTGTAAAGGAATTAATTATGTTGTTGTTGTTGACTAATTCCTCCTGTCTAGCCGCAGGCTAGACCAGGTCCATGAGCCCAAGAGTCCTCAGGAAATCGTACACCAAAAGAGGACTGGAATAGATGTCCTCCCTATCAAGTCCTGCACAAAACAAAAGATGATATGGAGTTGCCTGTACCAAATTGCATTTAGTACAATTCTCGTAAATTTTCTGGCCTAAGTGAAAGGAAAGGCCTCTAATGTGTCCACTTGCAAGCCTACTAATAGTTGTTTGGACGACTCTATCCGCCTTGATGGAAAGGGCACCACCTGGGGCCTGCCTATTATACCAGGGGTGAGTCGGAGGAGTCTTCCATAGTTATTGAATCAAAGATTTCGTTTTAGAAAAAATTTCGAGAAGGTCAAAGTTCTTCTCGACATTAAATCTTCAGTGACACCTTCCTTGGCTAAAAGGTCAGCTGTGTCATTGCCAAAGAGACCAATGTGAGATGGAATCCATTGGAAGTATATCTCATGTTGCTGGGAAAGTTCTTTAAGATTTTCAAGAATTGAGACCGATGTTTTGTCTCCAACATTTGTCCAGTCGCTAAGGTGTTGGATAGCACTTCGGCTATCACATAATATCCATATTTCATCAGGAGATGTCATCGTCTTGATGATTCGGAGAGCTTCATCAATGGCAATTAACTCGGATCTAAAACGGAACAAAAGTCCGAATTCCTAATTTTGATATTATGAGAACAATTAGGAGCCTTTATAAAGATGCCACTGCCACATGAGTTTTGTTCGTCTTTGCTACCGTCGGTATTAATTTGCATTGCAGTAGCTGGAATTTTGTTAATAATCTCAATGCTAATTGACGTAAATATTCAGGTGGATCTTGATTTTGGAAGTATGAGCTCCCATTTTTTGGTTTAAAATGGACTCTAGGCAATCCCTCCTGAGGGTTAAATACATTCTTCAAAAATGTTCTTCAATGTCCTGATCTAATAGGTCCATCGCTTGCATTCGAGAGAAAGGACTGTCTCTTTTTTTTAGTCTGTGTCTGTTTGTCCAGGTTATGAGATATGCAGATGTGCGGTTATAATCTCCGTAACTGTAAAGTTTACAAAAGTACTTTGAAAGCAGTAATTTTCTTCTCAAATCCAAGGGCATGATATCAGCTTCGAAAAGAACTAGATCTGTGGGACAGCTATGTCGCATGCCAGTGATAATTCTAGCAGCAGCGCTTGATTGTACTCGGTCCAGTTTCGCCAAATTAGTACGTGATGCACTGAAATAAATTTGAGAGCCATACTCTAAGACAGGTCCGATCAAAGAGGTGTATGTCAGTCTGAGAGTACCAGCATCAGCACCCCAGTCCCTTCCAGCGATGTATTTCAGTAAGTCAAGTCTCTTCCTGCCTTTGTTTATCACATAGTCTATATGCTTGTTGCTAAGTATCTCAGGATCCAAAATGTAGCCCAAATATTTAGGGTGTTTTTCATTGGGAAGGGATTTGCCTTCCATAAAAATTTGAGGTTGATAATTGTATAAACGTCGATTAGTCGTGAAGAAGCTAGAGGTTGACTTTGATACATTAAAGATCAGTTTATGTTGCTCAGCAAAAATCTGTATGTCAGAAAGGGTAGTATTGATCGCGGTTTCTATATGGACGACGTCAGAGTTAGAGTTCCAGAGGACGATATCATCAGCGAAAAGCCCCACCTCACACCTTCTAGAGATGATTTTCTCAATGCCCGCAATGTATAAGGAAAAGAGCAAGGGGCTCAAGACTGAGCCTTGCGGGGCACCTTGGCTGAGCCTAAAGATATTAGATAAAGAGTCTCTAAATCTCACTCTGATCTCTCGATCTTTCAAAAAGTCGAAAATCCAAGATAGGGCTCTGTCTCTAATGCCAAAGGTGTTGAAAAGCTTTATGATTAATTTATTTCTCCAAACTCTATCAAATGCTTTTGAAAGGTCAAGAAAAACAACAACTGTATGATGTGATGGTCTAAGGTTCTGGGAGTCTCGAACTCTCTGTCCGAAGTACAAAATCTGATCCGCAGTAGAGTGTCCCCTTTTAAAACCATATTGTTCGATTGAGAGCAAGTCATTAGAATTTAGATAGTAAGTAAGTCGCTCAAGAATAATTTTTTCCATATAAGCTTACAGGAGAAGTTTGTTAAGGCAATCGGCCTGAAACTTTCAGGATAGCTAGCTTTCTTGCTGATTTCCTAATAGGAATAATCAGGGCTTTTTTTTCCAATCACGGGGAAGTCTTCCAAGTCTCCAAGACAAGTTAAAGATTTCTAAAAGACTCTTCTTTCCTCAATCACTAAGTCTAGAGATCATCTGGCCATGAATATTGTCAGGCCCGGGAGATTTAGATGGATCAAGGTTGCTCAAAGCCATATTAAGTTCCTGCATTGTAAAGAACTCTGTAAATATAGGGATTCCATGCTCTGAGCTGCGACATCCATGAACTAATTTTCGAGCATAACTCTCTGTATCCTTGTCCATTGCATTAAAAGTCAGTTTACTCGTCTTTTGGTAGTAGGAACCCAACAAATTGGCCGAAGTTTTATTGTCAGAGGAAATCTGTCCATTGTCATCAATGATAGTATTACACTCCTCCTGTTGCGGTTGAGTAATGCTCAAAGATTTCATGAGTTTCCAAAGTTTGGTATTAGGGGTGTGTGCATCAATAGATTTGCACAATTCTTTCCATTTCTCTCTCTTAAGATGGATAAAGGTTCTTTTTATCTCAGCATTTATTTTGTTTAGGCTTGACCTAAGTGAGGGATTGTTAGATTTTTTAATTTCCCGGCAAATATCTACTCTTTTCTTCAACAGGGGTTGAAGCAATGGAGATTTATGCATAAAAAATGGAGAGGGCCGTTTGAAATTTCCCCTAAGTATAGCTTGACCAGAAGCCTTGAAGATGATTTTCTTGAAAGAAAGCCAGTACTCATTGAGATCATCAATAGACCTACATTCAATGGGAGGTGTTGAGAGCAGCCCCCGATCAACTGTGTCTCTGTACTTCTCCCAATTGGCCTTTTTAAAGTTTCAAAAATTTTTCTTAACCAACTGAGTCATTTGTTTCCACTTTAATTCTACTAATATGGGTAGATGGTCACTTCTAATGTCCTGTAAAACTGTCCACTTGCAGAAAGGGAAGATGTCTGAGCTGACAATTGACACATCTAAGGCTTCCTTGGTATGATAGCTGTGAGAGGAGTAAGTAGGGGAGCCGTCGTTTAGAGCAAGATGAGCACTGTCATCCATAAGGTTATGCTGTTCTACACCTCTCTTATTATTAATTACGCTGCCCCATGAACTATGTTTAGCGTTCAGGTCGCCAACAAGTAGATTTGATTCATATATGTCAAGCAGATTATCAGGCAGACTTTTTTGATTGGGAGGATGATACATGTTAGAGATGTTAAGATTTTTCCCCTTCCAAATGACATTTAAGCGTTGGATTTCCAATTTCGAATCAGTAAATTGTGGATTATCAAAAGTACGATAGTTGATATCCCTTACAAGAAAAGCCAGGCCACCGCCTCCGCCTTCTTGTCTATCAAAACGAATTATGTTGTAGCCCTTAATTTTAAGCTTAGCATGTTCTTTCAATTTAGTCTCCTGAAGAGCAATAATTTGAACCTCCAGAGATTCAGCGATGTCCAAGATAGCGTCAAGTTTAATCCTTGAAGCATAAGTTGATATTCCATTTATATTGCAGTGTATTATTTTAAGAGACCGATATTTAGCTGGAGACCGTTGAAAATTTTTCGAAGAGGGCCCTTTGCCTAAACCCTCAGCGCACTCCTGATTATTCTGCGTGACGAGTGATGCAGCATGTTCCAAAGAAGACGAGAAGCTCATGAAAAAAAGGAAATGTGGTACAGCCCCTGAAGTTCGAAGACCTGGAGCACCCGAAGGTAGGGGACTGATTTGGCTCCTTCACCTACAGGCCTTAGCTGAGCAAAATGGAGTGGCCTTCACGCCTTGGGTGGCCCTACCAGGAGTAGATACTCCCGACGTACATCGCCCACTCCGCCCAGGTACACCCCCTCGCCACTTTGAGGCGGCCTGCAGGACTTGAGGGGGAGAATTAATTATAAATCGTACAAATTATCAAGAAAAGTGTTAATACAAGCCCATGGGGTCAATGGTAATTATTCACTAGTTCTTAACTTAGTATTGTTAAATTAATAACAAAAAAAATACATTGTACAGTACTGATACATTTATAACTGTAAAATGTGTAAATGTGTATTTTATATTTTATTATATCAGAAAGCCTTTTGTTTGTTTACTTTCAGTTAATTAATAATTTTTAGAATAATCTTTTGGTTTCGACTTTTCAATAGGCTCGCGCCTCCCTCATGCAGTTATCACGCCCCCCAAGGGGGCCCGCCCCACAGTTTGAGAAACGCTGTTATACATCTATTCACGTTAAATTGGGATTTATGAAGCAATTTGTTCAATCACTGCCTAAAAGTAAAGGAATACTCAGATACCTGTAATCTAAACACCTGAAACTATCTGAAGCCAAGTTGAAACAAGAAGTTTTTACTGTGACCCTGACATGTGAATACATTTATCTGGTCTTCTTAGTATTGGGGAAAACAATGGTAGAAAAGGAAAAAGAAGCTTGGAACTCTTTCAGAAAAAGTGCACAAATGTTTAGGAGCTTGCCTACAAACTTTTTGTACAACACATGCAGGCTGCGTATAAAGTTGAAGGGTGCAAGATGAGCTTAAAAGTTCATTTCCTGAGTTCTAATAATGACTATTCTCAAGAAAATATGGTAGCTCAAAGTGAAGAGCAGGGCGAAATATTTCTCCAAGATGTCCGTGGTATCAAGTGAGTGAGAGCTATATTAACTTCTCACTATACAGCTATTGGCGACAGACCTCGTAATTTTAAACCTCGGTTTAGTGACGAGGACGATACTCTTGAACTGAATTTCCCCCTTCAAACTGCCACATTACGCCAATGGATGCACGTTTGCTCGGCATATTTCATGTTCATCAGCCTCCTCTACATAGTGGGTCTTCAGTGGCGTCAGGACTGTAGTGAAATCGAGAGACGCAACCATAAAAGATTGGGTGTCAATATGCTAGCTAATTACCATTGAATTCTCAAGCAAGAGGGTAAAAACAAAAGTAGGAATGCGAAAGCGAGTTCAGAGAAGCATCAAAGAGAAGAAAAGATTTTTCCAGGAAAAAAGTTAAGCATAAAATTATGTTTATGTATCATAAAAAATTCTGAGATTACTTACGTGAAACAAAAAAACTAAAAAAGAAATGTTTGCGCTATAAACAAGAGACTTTTATACGTTTATATCTTTTAAAATTTTCCTTTTTGAAACGCATATTTATTGAGCTTAATGCTCGTTAAATAAATCTTTCTAATTTTTAATTACACAACAGGATTCAAAGATTCCAATTAAGGAATAAAAGCAATGTAATTATTAATTCTACTAATTTATAAAATATCTGATTTCTTACGAGTAAATAATTTGTTAGCTTTAAGACTTGTAGAAGAATTTCTCTAACAATTTGGTAAAAGCGGTGCTCATTATTTTAAATAATTATTATCCTTATGCGATACAAATGCATCAGAATTTTCCAAAATTAATATTAGAAAGAAATATTTGGAGATATAGCTATAACATCTAAGGCGAGTGAAGATGATAAAGAAATTGAAGTTGGAAAATTGATGCCAGATTTTTAATGAATTCCAATAATTTTTTTGTTTTTATTCGTTAATAATTAAAAGTCTAGGAACAGTTACGAAAAATGCATGTTTGATGTAATAAATGATGCAGAAATAAGACATGAAAAAAATAAAATAAATGTGTGTATAATACTTTTTTCTCAAAATAAATTTTCCAAAAAATATATCAAGTTACTATTTTTAAAATTAATACTTATTTTAAAATAAGAGAGAAAATCACCAAGTAAAATATATTTATTTTAAAATTTTCCAAACACTACATATTTCATTACATATTACATTTTTAAGAAGCTGCGTTGAACCACAAGTTGTTTCCATTTTAATAATATATTTTTATTAAAATTATTAAGAATTATGAAGTATAAAAATTTTATATTATTATAAATTTAATCTAGAAATTAAGTTCAAAATTCTAGATATAAGAAGTAGTTTTGAAAAAAATAGACTTAAATAATATTATAACTGCTGTACACAGATAATTGAAAGCTCACGCAATATCTTCATAAAAATGTTTGTTGCTTCTCGATATCCATAAACTAACAGGAAAAATAAATATGAAAAATAATCTTCAGTGCAGAGACTGTCACAAAACTGTATTATTATATCTCCTTCATTTAGAAATTTGAATTCTCTACAGTTTCTCTTCCACATAAACAAGAATCTTGGGGAAAATACTTTCCTTAGTTTAGTGTTTTTAAAAGTTTCAGCATTGTAATAAAACCTTTTAGCAAAGGTTTCAGTTTTTGAGAGATGTTGCCGGTTAATTAATTAATTCAAACTTCTGTACTTGCAACATATTTTTTGATGATCCTCCGCCCTTTCCCCCCTCTACGATTTCAACTTCGTAACGCTGCGACTACAAAGGGATGAAACTATTTATTTTTCTCATCTTTCCCCCTCATTTAAATGAATGTGAGATGGTGAAAAATCAAGTTCTACTGGTGAAAATGACTTAAGTTAATCAAGCCTTTGCCCTGATGTAACACTACACTTGCACAAATAAGTACGAGCTGTTTGAAAGAGAATCTTAACTTGGAGATAATTAAGTGAAAATGTTTACAGTGGATAAAGTGCTTACACTCTAAAATTGTCTTTTTGTGGAAATTTTCAATTTGTTATGAGTAACAACCTTAAAAATCATCATGCTTGTATAAAAACTGGAAATTGAATATCCACTTCGTTAAAGTAATATTGTTAAAAAGGCGTATTGTTTTCTTCCACTAATTAATGACATTTTGAGCATTTATTTTAAAAGCATTGGACCTTTGTATGGTTGGATAAGTATTAATGGGAAGTATTAATTAGACTTTGCTTTTTATTTCGATCCTTTTAAAGAACATTGCTTCGTATACTTATGTGGCCCTTTAACAATCTTTGCTTGAAATTTGAGGGATTTTAAAATAATTCTTAATTAGAGGCTATAATTAATTTCCATTTAGCTGATAACGAATTACATCTCAGACAACACACACACACAATACAGATTTAAAAGGCAAACATAAGATACTTATGTTTAACACTCATTTTCTTATGAGAACTGATTAAAATTTGCTATATATTTCTAAAACAGATAGCCCAGTGGTGTATCCTAAAAAAACTATGGGATTTAGCTAAATAAAAAACATCACAGAGCTGCAATACAGCGTTTAGCTTCGTACTTGAGGGAATGTATGAAGTCATCTACTTGAGGTATCCGACTAAGTTCGGAACCATGATTTAAAAAAAACCTAATAAATGGATAATTTTCATGATATTTAGTGTCACTTAGATTAGAATATATGTATAAAATTGTTTTAAGGACATTTTGCCAATCAAAAGTATTTAAATACAATATTTTGTAAAAAATTTAACTTAGAATAACCATTTTTCAAAATATTCTCGTTTTGTAAAAAATGCTTCTATTATAACAATATTTTGCCTGTATATAGCTCAGACCTCTGTACACAGGCTCAACTATGTGTTTCGAAAAATTCACATTATTTTCACAGTTACAACCCATTGAAATAATTATCGGCGTTTTTTTTCTTAAAATTTCTCCCCTCTGTTGTCGCAAAACATGAATAAACCCACTTATATAACTTACATTTCAAAAATTCTAGTTGAGCCTCTGTACAGAGGTCTGAGCTATTCTACAGGCAAAATATTATTCTAATAGAAGCATTTTTCACAAAAGGAGAATATTTTGAAAATGGATCATTCTATGTTCATTTTTTTGTCAAAATATTGTACTGAAATAATTTTTCATTGTAATACTCTCTATTCTTAAAACAATTCTACATACATTTTCTAATCTAAGTGACGCTAAATATCATAAATATTATCCATTTATACGCTTTTGCCGAATTACGGTTCCGAACGTAGTCGGATTCATTAAAGAAAATTTGTTTATTGAGATCCTGAATGCAACTATGGTGTTTTACTACTTAAATGAAATACAAGGTGAGCACAAAAGAGGGACTCGATTTAAAAAAAGTCATGTTATCGAAACTATTCCATATATTACAATAAGTGATATATGAATGTAAAGGGAAATATAACAAGTTTTTTGTACCTGCAATGATCAATAGGTTGCAGTAAATTCAAGGTCACTATGGTAAAAAATTCAAACATGACGGAAATGACAAAGAATCTTTGCCTACGAAAGTTACCACCTGTGAACTTGGAATGCCCCAGAAAAAGGTGTGGAAAATTTTACAAAAATAATTACAATTCAAACAGTATTATTGGCAATTGATACAACAAATCGCAAAAGATGACATGACAGCATTTATGTAGCATTACAAACCATTGATAGAGGTATGCTACAAAATGTATGGAACGAACTGGATTACTAATTGGACGTATGCCGTGCAACACAAGCGTCACACATCAAACGTTTGTAACTTAAAAAATTTGGTATATTTCTCTTTACATTAATGCATCCTTTACGGTAATATATGCAGTAGTTTTGATAATATGAGTATTTAAAATCGAGTCTATCTTTTGGGCTCATCCAGTATAAATGTTATTAGAACTTTCGATTACTTCAAGTGTACATTCTTTTCTCTCTTTCTCTTTTTTTCTCATTTTTTCAGAACAGTATTTAATTCTTCTGAAACTTCGTCTGTTTATTTATTGAGGACTTGATACGGTAGTAGCATATGTGAGAATGTGTTTTCATCCATGTGTGAAAGCGATGATAATATTTGGTGTGTTTTTATTTGATACACATTCGGAAATCCGCGTGTTTCATAATACTTCTAAACACTTATTTTTTTGGGAAAGGCTCGTTAGTTAACGCAATTTGTTAATCTTTAAGTCATTAATATACAGATTCATCAGTAAAAATATTGTAACAAAGAAATATTTTTAAAAAATAAATACATTAAGAAATTTAAAATATTAATCAAGAATAAATTCGTTAAATATTCCGTGAAATATTAAATGACCGCTTAGAAAATAACACAATGCTACAACGTTACTGTACCTTAATATATCTATGAATATAACAGTCTTCCCACATCCAGTAATTCACAATATAAAATGAAGTTCTCTCAAATATCTCTCTGTTTTTAAAAGTGAACGTAGTTAAGTTGCTTTGCGCGCTGATTGACACAGTCACCATCTAGTAAATAAAGTTTGAATCTCGAAATTATTCTCTTACCAAACGGCAATCTACTAAAACTGCATGAATGAACTTCAGTGAATCCTAATATCTGATAAAGAGTGTCAAACATAAAATTCTCTTAAAGTTCCCTATTAATCCAAAAGTGTTATACTACTACAAATACTATTGGAATTTTTGCAATTGCAGTGATACCTGCAGGAATACTTTTACAAGAACAAAAAATCCAATTTTGTATCCTTATGAACTTTTATTGGTCGGAAATGTGCATAATGAGTACTCTTTAAAAATTGTTAAACATACATCTTTACTCAAAAAATTTTGTAACCAAAAGAACTAGTTCTTTTCTCTGAAGCATTCGATTTTTTAATGTACTTGCTAAATAAGGAATTTTCAAAAACGTTCAATTTTCAGTGGTTTAGGGAAAACGAATTGCTTAGATGTTGCTCGCAGCATTAATGTATTTTGTTTTATCATCTTTTTGGAAATGACTGGAATATTTTCTTATGATTTGTTTTAAAAGGTATGAAATTAATTTTAATAATTAACACACGTATCATACCAATAACATATTACCAGATTTTTTTTAATTTTAAAACTTATGAGTTGTATTTACGTCAAAGATTTATTAACAGAATATTTACGATAGAATGTCAGAAACTTAAAATGGAGCAAGAATTCAAATTTGCACAAGGTTAAAATACAATGTTAATTTTGTGAGATAAGACTCCGAGCAACCCGATGGAATCGAAAATTACTCAAGCCCCAATCAGATTTTCAGATGAGAGGTAGGAGACATTTCAGATATTCTCTTCAGATCTTTTGCGGAAGGAACTCGAATGGAACAGGGTTTTAATTAGAGAGTGCGTGTCTTCCCCGGAGCGCCGTTGGTGAAATAAAATTAGATTCGAAAGGAATTCTTCACGCCGAACGCATCGCATTCTTAAGATTAATATGCTTTCCGTTTCATAGACACTAATTCCGATCAGAAGTGGAATCTATGGAAACTTGGAAAGCGAGTTGCACTTATCAGGAAAGCGAATAGTAAAGGTATTTAAGGAAGACCTTGGTGAATAACTGAGATTTGAGTCTATAAAGCCACATTAGAACGGGAAACGATGCCTCAAATTCAGGATTCTCGAAAAGTTCAAACATAAATGGGCACTATTGAAAAAAGTCTACTTAGATAAACCGATAATTTCAGAAATGTGTTTTATTTTAGGGAAATCATTGAAATACAGAGTGATTCTTAAAGAAGTGTACAGTTTCAAGGCAATATAAATCAAGAATAATTTAAGATGTTACATGTACCTGTAACTGAATTATATGGGACTAGCTGATATACCCGTTCTCTTCACACGGGTGAATTAAAAAAATTAATCAATACAGATTGAAGGATAAAAAAGTTTTTAACGAGTTAAATTTAAGTAAATTTCAAATTAAACAAAAAAAAGGCTTTTTGCATGTCTCAGTTGAACAAACAAACCATATTTGTTAAATTTTAAGTCTGTAGATTTAATATCTCATGAAAAATATTTTTTTTATTTATAACGCCCGTAACTCTCTTGTGGGTCGATTTTTGAAAACACCTTTCTAAGCTGGTCTCTTAGACTGATACAAATTTCATGTAATTAACGTTTAAAATAATTTGTATCTAGATGTGTAGTACATTAATACTACTTCTTGTTGTATTTATTTTATGTTAAATGTGTAATATTTGCTAGCAAGCCGTTCTTTACATTACAATGACTATTCAATAGAAACATAGTGAAATGTTATGGATAGAGCCAAGTTGACATAATTTTTGGCGACCACGTTGGCAACTTGGCAATTGATTGAATGGTGCAGAAGTTGATATAGTATAGCGTCACCTGGTGGGGAGCTGCAACCAAGGGGATAGCACAAACACCTTCTCCACAAAAAATACATATATATGCCAATTTTTACAGTCATCAGTTGAACGGTGTTGGAATTATGCGATTTCAAAATTACACAAACATCCATTTTTATACATTTAGATTTTTTTAAAGTTCTGCGAGAGGAAGCCACAAATGTTCCATATGTGAAACCTTAGTCACACGACACACATTGAGAATGCATTCCAATTTTTGCCTAAACACGCGTTAAGTTTTTTTGAATCTAGTTCATTGATAACGGTTATGGTACGCTGTTTCAGCTCCGCTTCATCAACAGGTAGGGTAGAGACGAATGACTGTCCTTTACGTACCCTCACTGAAAGGAATCACTAAGTGTTAAGTCAGGATTTCTGTGTACACATTGATTATGTAACATGTCCAATCCATTGCTTAGTAAGATGTTCATTGAGATAATCTCACACGTTGGCCAACCAGTGCGGTGGTGCACCATACAATTGCAGAACAAAGTTGTCAATGTTGTCCTGCAATTGTGGCATCAACCAAAGAGTTCCTTCCTTCCTCTGTGGCACGACAGCCCAGGGTGGGCCTTGACCTTCTCAAGAAGCCTTTTCCATTTGGCCTGCCATTTCTTCGTGTGCCTATTTGTTGAAAATTGAAGACTTATTAGCGGTGCGGTCTTCATTCATTCTGATAACGTGACCTGCCCATTTAATTCGGTGTATTTTGATGAAGTTCATGATGTCAGATTCTTTATATGATTGATAAAACTCTAAAGGGGATCTTCTTCGCCATGTTTCATTTTCCTGAATTCCTCCAAAAATGAATCTTAAAATCTTTCTTTCGTAGATACTTATCATGTTCTCATCTGTTCGAGACATGAACCAAGTTTCACAAACATAAGATAATTCTGAACTCAAAATACTTTTATACAATAGGACCTTTTTTTTGTTTTATTTTGATAAAATATGATTGAATATATTTTCGTATTAAACCGTCAACCAAAGAGTTAACATATTAAAAAAAGATGCTTCCGCGACATTTTGCCTTTGACACAAAAATCCTATTTTTTTTTTGCTGTAAAAACCGTGCAATCACATGACACGCGTACTATTGCCTACGTTACTTACCGCAGGAGCAAGACACAAACCTTAAGAGTATACCTACACACGGTTCGCTGAAGTGGTGCTTATATGTGATTGCTATGGCTTTACAGCACCTGGAATGTGTATACTTCTTTATGAATCCCCCTGCATTGCTGTGACCTAATAAATGCTAAAATGCACATTTGTCTTCGGGAACATTTGACATTCATTCACATTTTCATTAGTTATAATTATCAAAAACGCTGTCAACAATTGAAAACTTCACATTTCTTCAGCCATGTTTTCATAGTTTAAACCCTCATTTATATTGATGATCATAATAGAAACGAGAAATAGCAATATTTTCTAACTAACATTCACATTCAGGCAACTCTAACAGGTTATTTAATTCTGCAAAAATATGTGTTTTCTAAGTCATTAAATTGTTGTGGGAAAAATCATGTTTTCAAAAAAAAACATGATCAGAGACAAAAGTATATGAAAATAAATGTTCGCTGTGCTCATAAATCTGTAGAATGAATGGAAAACAAAATTGTCTTGTCACAGGCTATTAACAAGGGTATTTCAAAGCCATGTTAGCCGCCTTTCTATTAAAAATGTGAAACTACCTCTCTTTTTCATTTCATACCACTTCTAAGTCTCGCCTGAGCGGCTGGAGTTTTCCGTATATTATTCATTCCCAAAAAAGGGATTTTGTTTTGTGTTAAGCAATTTTCGTTTCTAGTTAAAAGAAAAAATATGCATAAAATACATAGTAGCTTGTCGGGACCATTGTATTAATTCTTGTTAACCGATATTTCGTTAACACGAATTAATTCGTGTTAATGTTCGCTTTCGCGTTAAAAGTATTTCACTGTATTTCATATATTTTTCTTTCTGGACTATAAACTTACATTCATTAAATTACTGCTTGTGCTATTTATTATGCGACTGAAAAAGTATAAAGAACATTGGTATCATAAACAAGATACACCGAAGAAAAATAAACAAGACCTCGGATGACACGAATCTCTCCCAAGCCAGAATGAGAAGGAACACTTTTTCGAGACAATTGCATTTTAACGACAAATAACTATTTTGACTCCACGAAAAGGTGATTGGAAACAAAGGGGGACTAAATTAATTTATCCCAGACAACAACAGAATAAATTATTCTCTGCTCGAAATAACGATGCGATCATTTTCTTCTTGTAACAACCCCCTGAAGAACATTCCGCAACGAATAATCGGAGTAATTAAGACATGGCAGTGGAAGACTCCCGCCGAGAGAAGCACCAATTCTCTGCAAGAGACAATGAATCAGTTATTCGAATGAACGAAAGAGAAAGGTTCCCTCGAATTGAAAAACCCCTTTCTCTTAAAAGTTAACTGAGGATTCTCACGCGAGGAAAAGATATATTTTGCGCTTCAAATGAACATTTAATGAACCGAAGTGCACTCAGATAAAAACAAAAGGATTCCGGACAAAATGAATATAGCGGAGTACTTGACTGTTTCATATTCGATAAAAAGGTTGAGATGAATCAGTGCCAAACTATATGTGTATGTGCTATTTAACCCTTTATCTACCGACCGTACTTATAAGTACCACTCACTTTAAAATTACATTGAATAACCATTTTTACGAATACTCTCCGAGTACACACGGAGTACTGCTCGTTAAATCAGTGGGTCCAAAAGTCTTGTGGGCTGAATCACGAGTGCAAGGGACTGGAGTATATTTCTCTCCCCTTCAGTTCCATGTCAAAATTATGCAGGTGGAGATAGGAGGTGTAACCATCTGTCGTCCCTTCGGGGAATTTCGTCGAGGTAATTCGTACTGTCACCTGTATGGTGCTCAATGCCTAGGCCAACGACAGGCGTACTTCTAGCCTCTTGCCTCGATGAATTTCGTGGGCCTCGATTTGACTACATCAGACAGGTGGCATTAACAGCAACAACACACGAATACTCTGACGATACTTGGCAGGAATATTCTTTTAAATGCACTCTTCCAAGAGATATGGCAGCACAGATTCTATGACGATCAGCGGGGAAGGCCAATAGTTTTTTAGCAGAAATTGCGTTTTCAGCTGACAGCACTTTTAGCAGATGGCAAAGATTGTGGTATTTGTTCCGAAAAATTAGTTAATGTCAAAAGGTGTCTTATTTATTTATTTTTTTGTATCGTAATGAAGACCTTGGAAAACGATTTCACCATTTATTTTAAGTGAACAGGTTATATAAATAATTTTAAAGTTGAATATCATTAATTAATTAATTAGCTCTAACGGATTAAATTTCCCAAAGTTGAGTATTTTGTTTATGTATATCCCTTAGCTTTCAATATAGTGATTCAAGAAAAATATTGCATGAAAAAAGACTATAGTAAATCATAATACGGTAGATAAAGGGTTAAAGTACTTCATCTGACTTAAATTTTAAAAGATATATAGGAAAACATTTATTCACATTTTGACATTATAAAAAAATGCAGATAAGTTTATAGTTAAATATTACCAATTTTTAAATGAGGTTCAGCGACTTCAAATAAAATCAAACTATTTTCAGTTTAAAACGTATTCAATGCTGTTAAACCAATGACGTCTTAAGACTTATTGAGGCCCTGGGCTCCTGCACAACTGTAGGCCCTACCTGTTACCCATAAAAGTAGACAGTACATAGCATACGTTGTCAAATACATATACAGGCAATAAGCCAAAGCAAATAAATACGCGTACAACTTACAATTGCACAGATCTTCTCGACCGACTACCGCCTTTAGAGTGAATGACTAACGATGATGTATGCTGGTAGGCCTAGGCCTATTAATGGACACCTGTCATCACACGCAACCGGTGGACATATCATCCGAAATTCCTAGTTTTTCGGATACAACAACCGTAAATAACATTTGAAAGTTGAAATTATTCGAATCATGATCTTATTACGGCTGAGTCGACAACAATCCGAGAGCACCATTGTTGTGAGGCCCTGGTGTCAGGCCTAGTTGACCCATGCCTTTAGACGTCCCTGCTATAAAAATTACTTTCATATTTGCAGGTCTTTTGAAAAATCATTTTTCACTTTCTGATCATTTAGTACAGATTTAATGCCCAGCCTTGTCATTTGATTGTAAGGGAAGAGCTTGTAACTTATCTTTTCATAAGTCACGCGATTTAAAATACGATTTAAAAATCAAATTGCTTTATCAAGTCCTTGATTTGTAGTTTTCCAACAATTCACACATGTTGCAAAACATCTTATCAAACGGATCTTCGAAAAAGCGTTTTTTTTTCTATCGCCCTGCGCAAACGATTTAGCTTTAGAAATTTTGTGAATCTTAAATAGTTTTAAATGGGAAATTTTTATTTTTTTTATTTTATGTAAAAGTATGTGTTTTATGTTTTTTTTATTTTATATATCCCATGCAAGTGGCACGTATCTTTATTTTTGCTAAACCCTTTGTATTTAACCTATTCAAACGTACAGGGCGCTGTTAGCTCAGACAGAACGCGTTGCTAATTAATTCTATATAATTCGTCCAAGTTGATAGTTCTACGAAATATTCAATTAACCATTGACTGTTAATGTATAAATATAAATTTACTAAAATTGAATATTAATAAATACTCAGAAAATTATGTAAGTTGGTTAATTTTTTATAATTTATATGAAAGTTTTATACATAATAATGATTTATACATAATTAATCAACTAAAGCAAGTTGATAAATTTAATTACTTGTGTGGTAATTCCCTTGCTTGCATTAGAGTATTTACGAGATGAGAATTGCGATAGAAATCTTGATTTATTAAAGGATCTGTTCGGAAATAAAAACATGCAGATTAACACTCACTTGAATCGTTTATTATATTTAACGCCTATTTTAAAAGTCTTAATGTTATGAATTTAAGAAATTTATATTTCTTCGCAGAAACACACAGAAAAGAAACCTTAAAAGTATATATATATATATATATATATATATATATATATATATATATATATATATAATATATATATATATATATATAAATATATATATATATATATATATATATATATATATATATATATAATATATAAATATATATATATATATATATATATATAAATATATATATATATATATAAACAAGCAATAAAAAAAAATTAAGTCAATTCCTACTTAGATCAACAAAGAAACATTTTACTTTAGCTGCTTTTTATTAAATAGTTACAATTAATATAAATATGTTTATACATATGAAAGAATCACAACATTAAGTGAACATAATCACAACAGTTTATTAATTATCATCAAAGTATCGCATTATCATCCAAAACAATCGTGTCTATAAAATTTCGGTTCGACTGAATGCTTTAAAGCGTGAAAAAAAACCTCAAGTTTTGACACAAGTCGCCAAAAGGATCACTAAGTCGCCAACGTGGCTGTATTTGTAATTCTTTAAATAATTAGTTTTAATTCATTACTTTTTATTAAATATAATTAAATTATTGTATTGTCATCCAAAATGAGGTCATGTATATAAAATTTCAGCTCAATAGAGTGCTTTAAAATGTATTTTATTAACGATTGAAAATTCCACCAAGATAAATAAATATATAGACAGTGTGAGTTAATAGTGTAGGAATTGAAAAAAATATACGAAATCTTGTTCATTGATTTAATTTAATTTGTTTTTTATAACATCCCAGTCAACAGAAATGTGAGGGATATTGGTGATAAGCCTCGGTCACACACACACACAAATGATGTGGACAATAAGCGAGATAATAATCATCTCTCCAAACTTACACGCTATGAAAACAAGAGCATTTTAAACCATACCAGATTTAACATGCATAGGTCCCTCTACATAGCGGGTATTTAGTGGATTCAGGATTCGAACTCATACCATTCTCAAATCCACAAGGGTTCCGTGACCACCAAAATTTTTTGACACTCATTTTAATGAAACTAATTTATTTTGGAATGCAACCGGGAATCACATAAATAATTTGGGTTAAAGTATCCCACTGCGTTCGGATCCGTGATTTTGCAAAAGCGTATAAATGGGTAATATTTATAATATACAGTGTCACTTATATTAGAAAATGTATATAAAATTTGTTTTAAGAATAGTATTACAATAAAAAATTATTTATGTACAATATTTTGACAAAAAATGATCATAGAATGACCAATTTTCAAAATATACTCACTTTGTGAAAAATGCTTCTATTATAATAATACTTTGCCTGCATAAAGCTCAGAAATCTGTACAGAGACTCAACTAGAACTTTTGAAATATATAAATTAGAGGTGGGTTTATCCGTGTTTTACGACAACAGAGGGGAGAAATTTTAAAACAAAAAACGCCGATAATTATTTCACTTGGTTGTAACTCTGAAAATAATGTGAATTTTTAAAAATCATAGTTGAGCCTCTGTACAGAGGTCTGAGCTATATACAGGCAAAATATTATTATAATAGAAGCATGTTTCACAAAAGAAGAACATTTTGAAAAAAAGTTTATTTTAAGTTAATTTTTTTCCGAAATATTGTATTTAAATAATTTTTTTTGTCAAAATGTCCTTAAAACAGTTTTATACATGTTTTTTAATCTAAGTGACACTAAATATCATGAACATTATATATTTATGCGCTTTTTTAAAATCACGGTTCCGAACGTAGTCGGATACCTTAAAAGCCTTTATACTACGGTGACCAGTTTTTTTGCACTGAAAAGGAGGACGCACGAATGCGAAAAATTTAAGAAAAAGGTACTACTTAAATTGATGAAACATTTTATTTATTCAAATAAAAATATGCTAATTACGTTTATATTCCTTTTAATTATTTACTTAAACGAGTTTTTTTCCATTGAATAATTTCTTTGTCAATAAATGTTTCTGTAATGCATCAAATATTTCGGAGTACAAATATATCCTTCATACTGAATTCCACGGTAAGTACTGCAGCTAAAATATCACAATTTAATCTTGATATCTTCCTTTTCCAAAAATCATTTTCAACTGAAAAATTTCTTTCAACTTCTGCATTAGTTTCTGGGCAGCACAACGTAAATTCAACAAGAATAACTAAATTATCACGTAGAAAGTGTTCATTTTTTAAATTGTTAAGTATTTTACCCATCTTTTATCAATTTCAGCATGCTGATTTCCCCATTGTTCTAATTTATAAGAATTTAAATATACATTCAGTCTCTTAACTTCTTCAAACAGACAATCGTCATTGATTTTAATATCAGGCATTCCTTTCAATAAAAAAAAATCAACACAATTTTTTGTATCTGCCCAATTTACTTGCGATGAAGTAAAAAAACACAATTGAAGACTCTTTATTTTTAGTGATATTATATTCAGCCTATTCTTCTTTAGATTGGAAACATTTTTAGTTCATCTCTGAACAGATAGTGACAGATCAATTTTGAAATATTGAAAATTAGGAAGGACAGAACTTATAAAAGGAGGACGGTTTGTCACCTTATTTATACACTTCCGTAATTTGAAAATTCGAAGTCTAGAGAGAGAGATCATTCATAAGCCGTTGAATCATTCCTTTTCTCTAAAAGAAAGGAAAAATAGAAGCTAAATGGTAGTTCATCTCCAAAAAAAATAACGATGTTCACCCACGACGCACAATGCGGAGACAATAGTATAAATCATGTTTTATACTATTGTCTATTGTTTTATAGTATAAATCATGAATTATATATATATAGGAACAGGTTTTACTTTTAATGCTTAGGAAAGAGAAAAATGTTCTTTAAAAAATGGAAACCGTTATCTGTGTGTAGCCTCTTCACCATATAGCTGAATGGATGTATGTCTATAGAGTAAGGTGGGGAACCTTTATGAATCAACGTGCCACTTTTTCTAATGAAATGTTTAATGTGGTATAGACGTGCCGTCAAATAATTTTGATTTGTGATTACTGGAAAAATAATAAAAAAAAACTAAATACTAACAACTCAAAACATTTTATTTACAACGAAAAAATAAATCTTTCACTGTATAGTTGTAAATGTTTCAGTTATACATGTAATTCAAATTAAAGTAACAATAGTGTGACTTTTGTTGTTGCAGATTTGATGACAAATAACGTATATTAGGGTTGTGTAAGATGTTACTTTTAGTAGAATGCATGCAGAATTGGAGTCATTTGCCAAATGGTTTCTAAGCAATTAATTATTTTTGTAGTGGTTCACTTTTTTAACAAGAGGATTTGTGCTTTGTTTCAAAATGTCGTTTTACGGACGATGTTCTAGATACCACTGCTCCAGAACACTTATACTTACTATCTTACACTTTTTGTTCTACAGCTGAACTAGCCATGTTAAATAACAGTTGAAAATCGTAAATACAGTTGTGTGAACGAAATTGACTATGCTATGCGTAGGCAAACTTTGCAACATAAGCAATTGTAGTCCACGACTTAACTAAGGCAAGACAAAAACAAAAGAGTGTGCTCCACGCGACCGATCACTCGTGTTTGTTTGTAATACTTCATAATGAGCTTTGTTATTTTAAAATAAAATGTAAGCCATTTGGATCACTGGCGTGCCCAAAATATTGTGTCACGTGCCATTCATGGCAAGCGTGCCACTGATTCATCATCCCTCCTGCTATAGAGGATCCTACTATTCGTCAATACGTTTTCGAAATCGATACAATGACAGTTTGAATCCGAAAAACGAAGTGGATAAAACTGTATTGGTGAAATGTTTAAAATAAAAACATATACTATTACAATCATGCACGGAGTTAAAAGGTAACAAAAAATGTGAACAAAAAATTGTTACATTATATTCTTGGATAATGCTTTACAAAACAGTTTCGTTTTAAAAACTATTTCTGCAAATTTTAGCTCTCCAAATGTTAAAAAAGGAGATATATCCATTTGCACATTTAAATGAAAGCCTTCAGTGCAGTTAAAATTAGATTAAAATTGAGATGATCCGAATTTATGAATTGAAATAGAATTAGGTAGTTGAAAAGGATAATGTTTCAACTGCACATTTTTTTCCCGTTAAATGACAAAAATATCGATAAAAAAATTTAGATAGGCAAAAAGTACAGAACCAACCAAGATTGTTATTTTAATAAAGAAATAAATATTAATTCTCCTTGGTGTGGATTATTATTAAGAAGAAGCTAATGATCGATTTTATTTTACATGTCTAAACAAAAAAATCTTCGAAGAGTCTGGAAAAAACATTTGAATCTGGTACTCTCGTGGGGACATCTTCATCAACCCCTCCCCCGATACATAGTTGTATTGTGGGAAGCGGAGAGAAAATATACACAATAAATGTATTGTGGTGTACTATATATTGGAGACCGATGAGTAAATTGTGTAGCAAATTTTGAAATTTTGAGAAGCACTGGTCTCCTGCGCATGTGCTTCAATGAGGTCAATTCACGTGACATCATAGTCACATGATAGTGAAAGCCACGTGATTCTAGCCAATCAATTCAAAAACTCATGCGACATCATAGTCACACGATAAAAACTGTCTAGTTTTTCTAGCAAATCAGTTCAATCGCTTGGTGTTGCCAAGTTTTGCTCTTTGCAGAAACTTTCTCTTAAAAAGTACATATATATACAAAATGCATTTTATTTAAAAGTATAAACATAAAATATGATTTTTTTTTAATTTAAAAAATATTTTTGAAGAAATTTCTTTTTTTCCTAACATTTAAACATCTTTACCCAAATATGAAATTTCAAATTTTATCTGAGTTTTACGAATAGAACAACAAGTACAATCAGTTGAATGTTTGTTTTGAATTCAATGGAAAACACGTGTTTGTTTTTATCATGTGACTTCATGAATTGAGCCTATTATGTAAAACTCTCTCTCTTCATATATATCCAACAAATGTTTCCACTCATCTAAAAAACTATGAGTTTTATTTAAATACTACTCTGCGCGAATCTTGGGAAATTTACAAACTCGAAATATGTAAATAATGATGAAGCTTATAAAAATACCTCAAAAATCCCTAATAAAATAAATCATTATTAGTGTGAATTCAAATTTATATATGTGGGAGACAACAAGGGGTCTAAGACATTTGTCTTTCTTCAGATTTATTTAAACTTAACAAAAATTAATTTAAAAAAAATGTAGCTACTCTACAATTAGATTTCCATGATGTGACGACGGGAACGCCTGCTTGCGCACCTCAGTCTCTTTCTCCGTTTTTTTCTCAATGGTCAAAGTTTTTGTTTCACATTGGATCAGCTGCGCCTGCGCGCGAAGACTGCGTGCTTTGTTTCGTTGAGAGATTCAATTGGATGACGACTTCACAACCGATTCCACATATATATATATAGAGAGAGAGAGAGAGAGAGAGAGACGTAAATTTTTCGCAAGCTGACTGAGAACAAGTAAGTTTTTTATGATAAATGGCGAAATCACCTCTCGAGTTTTATATAATGCACGTGAGCTTAAGTCCGTTGCCACATAGCTGCAAATATACATTAAATTAAACATTAGTTGCTGCATAGTTACATACATTAATTTAAATTAAATTAAAAGTGTTATTTTTAAGTTAGTCACGATGCCAAAGCATTAGGCAAGAATTCGTGACAATTAGTAAAATAAATATAGTAGGAGATTCCAATTTTGAATTAAATAATGTCATTGTTTGTCTAAATCGAACGGCTCTTTACTCTCCAAATGAGAAATATATCGAAAGCAAATTGAAAAAGAAATAATTATATTCAAACAGATTTTCATAAAAATATAAATCTCAACAAATCACTAATAAAAAATTGCAGAGCAGTCTTCCTCATTCCTCAGAAGAATGAAAAATATCGCAGGTCTTAAAAGGCAACAGCCTTATCAGAAGAACTAACAATAGCAGTTCTTAGAGGTACAAATAAATCATTCATATATTCTTCATTAAAAGCCAATGATTTCGAAGAAAATGTTACTTTAAACTGTCAACACTAATTTAGATAATCGGTTATACTTCAAGCAATTATCATTGTAACAGAAAAAAAAATTGTTATGGAAAATGAAAACATTTCAGCACACATTTCCAAAAACATCGACTTAGACATACATTTCTTCGGAATTGCTTAGAAAATTAGAAACTTTTTTAAAATTAGTTTAGTGCCTGCATAGACCAGGTAACCCAAAAGTCCTTTAATATTTGAGAACTCAATAATTCATGGGATAATGGAGGTAGAGACATAAAAACGTGTATAAAGTTAGCTGTAGTCAGATATGAAACAGATGCACCAGCAGTTGGTGCATGTTGCCTTTACCAGAAAAGCATTATTAAGAGAGTTGTACTATTAGAAAGAAGAATCTGTTACTGCAGCCTTACGATCCTATTGTTATAAGAAGGGTAAGAAAAATCTTTTGCGCACATTGTTTGGTGAAGATAGCGTACTGAAACACCATTTCTGTTATGCTTGGCCTCCCAGGTTCCCAGACCTCAACCTGTGTGATTATTGTTTGTGATATTACGAATAGTCTCAAACCTACTTCGATCGTTCGACCTCATTAGGCATGTTAAGAGACATTCTACGGCAATTTCTCACCATGCCTATAGATATGCTGTGCACAGCTGTTCTCAACATTGTTTCTTCGGGTACAAGTATTGTTGAAGAATGACGGCTGACACGGACATTTGTTATAAAGAATATCGTTTATTGCTAATAATATGATTGAGTGGATGACCAGAGTACCTAACTCTTCCGAGCTATAACCTCTTATCGTTAGGATTTTGAGTGACTGTGACGTGTTGACTCTTGCCCTTTGTGAATTAAAAATACTGAAAAGGTAAAATATACTTATAGGAGAATAGTAAAATTCAAAATTTAAAAATATTAAAAAGCTGTACTAGAAAAATAGCATCGAAAACAGTGCAATCACCGAGAGTGAAAGCAAATTTCGATAAATGGGAATTGTTAATAATCAATTTTATGCTAATCATAGTTTTTGCTGGATTAAGTGCCATCAGATAAATATGTTTTGTCTTTTTTTTTGGTTTCAATAAACTCCTAGGACATTTCAAGCATGTGCGTAAATCTTTTCCTTTCTAGCTATATTATTCCGTAAATTATTCAACTTTCAAATGTTAACAAATTTCTGGGTCACCTGGATTTTTTTATATATTCAGTACTTTCATAACTCTCTCCTTTTTTGAAATGTTATTCATTATTCCCTTTTTTCCTCAAAAAAGATAATTAAAATTACTTTCGATTGTTTTACTTCCTTTCAATGATTAAGTGGTAATCCTCAGGGTTTAATTGCCCTTGTAATGAATTACTTTTTTCCTTCCCCTCCTAATCCCAGAGTTAAATATATTTCCCAAAACTAGGTTTCTTCCCCTTAATTCATCTTGATTAAATGAGTTCAATCAGGTTGATATATTTTGTTGCCTCTCATTAAGGGTATCGATCGGAGAATATTTTGAAGAACAAGAGTAGAAAACTCAGCCAAGTCTAACAAGAAAAAGTTTTTTTCCTTTGATGAATTAAAACGTATATACCTTCAACGATGAATGAAAAGTCTATTTTTAAAGACTTAATCAATATTTGCTTGAGTAAATCAGCAAGAATATATAGAGGAACAAAATAGACAAAAGCAATGTGTACAATTAAATTTCTCAGATTAAATTGAGGCTATAAATTTATTTTTCAGTATGCACCCTCTTCGTAAACATATATATGAAAAATTAAGAAGCGATTAAATGAATCTTGCTAAGATGAATGATTTTTTGCAAAATAATAGCTAAACTCAACTTCAATTACTCTGAAGCGTGGGCTGCCTTACAAATATCTTCTATATCAGTGCTTTTTAAAATTTCAATATTTGCGATCCAATTTTCAATCATAATTTTCATTGCCTATCAAACGTCTACGCAATTACGTGTATAATTGCTTCACCTTGTACATTTTCAATCAGCTTCTGTTGAGTCGATTCTTCTAACGCTTACGAATCTTTCTTGAATGTGCATCTTGTAATTTGCGATTTAGTTGAAATTCCCAGTGTTAAATATTTACGGCAGTAGATTTAAATAGAATCATGGATAAATTTATAAGTCGTAAGAAAACATTAGATGATAATACAGCATTAACAAGTCCACAGACGAGCGTGATACCGAAAATTAAATGAAGAAAATGTTCTCAAGAATGCTGCACTTTTTGGGTGTACTATTGAAAAAAGAAAGGTCTCGGTTTGTTATTTGCTCAAAGTTATTGGCAGCAGACAGTATGAATGTGTATTTTATTTTTTATTACGTCATTGTGAATATTTTGCTTTGTTCTTTCATTCTGTAAATTAATACATATATTTTAAAATAATCCTTTATTTTCGATAAGCTTGTGCTCCCAGGAACGATAATTTCACCCCACACTTTGAGAATCGTTGTTCAAATCTTAAAGACAAACACATCACAACAATATCATGTTATATATATATATTTTTCATAAAAAGAAAAAGGTTGTAGAATAAAATCATTATAATAACTAAACGTATTGAAACCCTTCGTTGCAGTTAGGACAGACTGACTAATTTTCATTAGTCACAAAAAGCTAATATCCTACATTTCTCCAGTCGTCACACGGCTGGATAGGATACTTCAAAACTCAAAAAGGTAGAGAATATCTACCAGAGTGTGCAACAATAACAGAATTTTTCAAGAATGTGGAATCAATTTAACTGATCAATTGATGGTGTATCAATGATATCTTAAGAATCAGTATTGATGCATCAGCACAGATATCTGAGCGGATTTCATAAGATAGAAGAATATTGTCATCTCGCTACATGAATCCTTATAATTAAATTTAAACCAGAGTTAGGGAAATAACGGCACATGTGCTAAATGCGGCCCGCCAAAACAGTAAACCGAGATCTATTTCCTATAGCACGACAAAAGATTCGTCTAGTATTTTTCACTAGAAAAGTCACGCCAACTAGTATGCGTGGACGAAATATCATTACAACAAGTAAAAATAAGGAAAAAAGTAACTACTAGCCGGAAAATGTTTTCTATATTTAGATTGACCTATATCTGGGAGATGAACATCAATAAGAGTAAATATACTATGTGCAAATTACTTGGAATCAACTTGAAGGCTCTGAAGATAGTTTCAACAAGCCATCCGATTTAAAAAGATTGGAGAAAGTGTGATGGGGTACTTTTGGATCATTAAAGTGATTCAAAATGTGCTAGCAGTTACAAATTATATGAAATGACCACAAAATTGTCACTATTTCATTTAAATCGTATTGATTAATCGACCTTTTGACATCGTTACCTTTTGTGAGATGGAAAGTTAAATAATGAATACAATCATTAAAAAAAGTTACACTCACAACTCTACGGTATCCTCCACTTTCCCAGTATGGTATTTGAGACAAAACAATAACCTAATTCTGATTTAAACTAATACTGATTGCAAAAAACCAAGTTCAACCCTGTTAAAGATATTGTTTCCCAGTTTTACAAAATTTGAGATAGCACAGTTGCAGAATTCAATGGAGAGCAAGAGGACTGTAACGTTGATTTTAATGTTCTATCTGATAATTGAAGAGCCATTGGTATACGAATAAGTTAATGGATGACTAAACATAACTTCACAGCACTATACTACACACACACCAACAGTTAAAGACTATTTACAGGGTTCATAAGAAAGATCGCTTAAAGCGCTAAGCCGAAAGCATCATGTCATTCATGTTAATTCAATTAGTTGCATCAGCGTTATCCTTCTAATTAAATGGCGCGTTACATATGTTTATTCTCCCAACCCTGAAGTCGCCAATTACGTTCGAAGGCACCAACAACAGTCAATCACGTTTTGTTCTTTTTTTAAATCTTACATATTTATTTTTTAGTATACGCTCATGAAGAAAACCTTTTTTTCTGATTTGTGGATATATTCTAAACTTTAGTTGCTTCCTTGTAAAGACAAAGCCAATTGAGAGTATCAAACAACGTGATTGTTCAGTACCCATTTTGTGTCGGAAAAATGTGTTGCACACTGGAAACGTGAAAACCCATCGAGGTCCCTGATGATTTGAAGAAAAATGCTTAGTGAGATGTATGATCATCTGTAAGATTTTATAACGCCGAGGACAGTTCCTTAATGACAAACCACAATGAACCACGAAGTCTGTAGTGAAAGGAATTCCTAACCAATAGGCAATCGTTAAGAGCGTGGAGAATTTAAATAATTTCTGAAGATTTCTGAAACTGCAGAGGGATCTGAAAAGTCCATCTTTATCAAGTATGATCTGGAAAACATTTGATGAAGCGTATTATTGCCAATTGATTATAACACAACTCACCGATGATCAAAACAAATTCATTCACTACCAAAGAAAACATATCAATAAATAAGTGACGAAATATAGAGCAAAGTAATAATTAATAATTTCCGATGAAAGCACACAACAACTTAGGAACCGTACATATTTTTTAAAACAATCTATGCACATATAGGAAAGAAGCAACCTTAACTTCCCCACTAACAATAAATCCATATTATTAGATATGCCACAACCTAAAGCTGATAAAATAGATATGTTTGATAGTTATAAGGTTCTCGCATTTAACGGATTGATCGATGAAGGTGTCGATGACATCCGCACACATCTATCTCATCCTAATGTTTTTCTGCCTAGCAGCTGTAAAATCGGCTCCTTATGCAGAAAGCATTATACAGTATACATCCACACACACGTGCACCCCTAAAATACTGTGGAGTCCTGACATCTGACATCACGCTGATATCCAATGGCCGTGAAAAATCCAATGGCTGGATTCCACACCTGACAAATGGAACCCCGACTGCAATTCGAGAAGTATAATAGCTGATCGCCCCCATCCCCAAGAGAGCGGAGGGAACAGTCCCTTCTGAAACAGTCGAAAGAAAAGTGGTGTTTAACTCCTACTTCACACATAAACTATTCTATGGAAACACTCAATAGTTTGAATAACTTGTTACTAAATGTACGTATTGCAATTAATAGCTGTGTAGACATAATAAGCCAACATTTTAATTTCTTAAGTCTCACACTACACCAGTGTTTCTCAAACTTTCAATATTTGCGACCCAATTTTCAATCATAATTTTCATCGTACCCCCCTCCATAAAGTAACAATGTATTGATTTAAAAAATTACGTACTAAAAGCTACATGCTAAAGCTACAATATGACTTTAATTATAAACCGTACAAATTATTAAGATAAGTATTAATTTTATGTATAATTTTGTATATAACAAGCCCATGGGAGCACTAGTAAATATTAATCTTGTTCTTAACATAGCATTGATAAACTAATCATTAAATACATTATGTACTGCAGATGCATTTATAAGTATATTATATCAATGTAAATGTGTTTGTTTTATTTTTTTATTATGTCAGAATGCACTTTGTTTTTTTTCCTTTCAGTAAATTTGCAATTTTTCAAATCTTTTATTTTTGACTTTTTGAAATGCTCGCGCCCCCTTTGTAAGGTTATCCCACTCCCCAGGGGGGCGCGCCCCACAGTTTGAGAAACGCTGCACTACACATCAATTATCCCAAACTCTACATCGTGTGAGCCTCTGGTAAGCCTTGTGACGGGCCCTTTAACATGTCCTTTGGGTTATTTGGGGCCAAAATTAATGACAACTCTTTTCCAACCAAATCTAAGAAGTGAAGTGTGAAAGAAAAAGGCAAATTAGGAACCTTTTAAATTTCAGAAGTTAGAGTAAGCGGGATGGCAATTTGTGGCTATTTATGGCAAGTAGAGGAATGTTAACATAGTTCGTGGTCCAAGAATGAAGAAGTGCAGATAACGTTACTCGCCGAATAAGCAGGAATGTTACGTGAAGAGATTTAGAGAATCAAGGTGCATACCATTGCACTCAAATCACTGTAGGACTTCATCAAGATGTTATATTTGTTACTTCAAACTACAGCAAGGTAGGGTTGATTATTTAATATTAGGATCAGTGATTGTATTAGAATGGAGTTTAGGCAATTCAGTTATTGATACTGGTTCGAGTTAGGATAAGTCGTTATTATAAATATATGGTGTGTTGTGTGTTTTGCCATCGTAGATTCTCTCACAGAAATTATTATAATCTAATTTGTTAAAGGTTTAAGTTGAATATCTTAACAAATCTATATTAAGATAATATTTGATTCTAGTTCTTTCGTTAATCCTACGCCTCTAGCTCACGCTGATACTCCTAGACATATTCTTCTAAGAGAGGGGGATATAAAAGCCTTTTCACAAGAAATTGAGATCTGGATATTGACTTTAAATAAGTTTTGATGTTCATTTCTATGGATGACATTGCATCCCCAAATTTCATTGATTTTGTCAGCTATTTTCGTTATATATATAATTGGCCAAAGCCCCTGTTTCATACAAATAAAACGTATAATGAAGTGAAGATTACTTCGTGGCCATAACGATATAATTAAATCCTCACACGTAGAAAAAGGGGCTAATGTTTCATCTCAGAAAACAAATACGATGAACGGTTATCGCCAATCTGATAATTTTAGAAAAATAAATTTATTCGAGATTCATAAAGCTCTGCAAAGCATTTACGAAGCTTCATTTTCATTAAAGCATACACAGTATGGTAGACAGGTGGACTTCAAATATATCACACTTGAAAATTACACACTCAGGTTCAAAGCTGCTATTACAGCATGGAATTTATTACATTTAGCACAATGTTAGTCATAACAAATGGAACCAGAACCTGAAAAAAAAGCTTAGCTGGGTATTTTTTCATAAAAGGTGAAGGCTTTGAATGCTACCTGACTTAACGTTTTGTTCGATACCGGAAGCACTGTTCGATCTAGTTTCCATGATGACAGAAAATATTTGAAAATTCAGCGAACAGATAAAGGAAAATACCATTTTATTAAAATAAGAGATAAACAGGATCATAAACTTAAAATTCGATACCTGACATTGAGATACCCGAGTACTCATTATATACACTCAAGAACATTGAAAATAGCGACCCAAGAAGGAAGCTAAGTACAATCGCGAAACTTTGCAAATAAGTACAGCGTAATGTGATATGCAAATGACCCAAGTTTTGTGCCAATACGCATGCTCATACACGCCGAGGTGGTGCTACAATCAGGAAGAGGGTGCTATATAAGCCAGCGCAAATTCGAAGATTCATAAACGGGACGATTACCCGCCGATTGTAGGAAGACTTTGGTAAGCGAAACATGCCAGGTAAACGTGCTAGAAGACAAATCTCACAGTTAAGCGAGTTTGAGAGAGGCCTGATCATCGAGATGAAAACTGCAGGCTGGTCGACGAGCCGTGTTGCTGGCCAGGTGGGTCGTTCGGAGTGTGCCGTTAGAAATTGTTGGGAGCAGTGGACACAAGAAAGTACCCACGTGCGGAAAACCGGGTCTGGAGCGACCAGGAAGACCACGAGGATCGAAGGATCGTGCTGCAAGCACTTGTGGACCCCACAGTGACTCGTTCAACGATACGAGCAGACGTAGGCGTAGCAATTGTTCCACAAACAATTTCCAGACACCCAGCAGAAGCAAATCTTAAATCCAAGCGCCCTTTCCGCGCACTCCCCTTAACACCGGAACACCGGCAACTGCGTCTACAGTGATGCCAAGCCAGATCAATGTGGAATGTCACTGATTGGCAAAAGGTTGTGTTTAGTGATGAATCCCGGTTTGTTTTCGGGACACATGATAACCGTGTACGGGTGTGGATGTGCCCTGGGGAGCGATACCCCCCCCCACTGTTCTACGTCACACTGCCCTCACAGCTGGTGTAATGGTCTGGGGGGGCATAGCCTATGATAGCCGGTCCACTTTAATTGTGATGCGTGGAACCTTAACAAGCCAACGTTACGTTGATGATATTCTTCGACCCCATGTAGGACCTTTCCTAAATGTTCCCCCAGGGGCAATTTTCCAGCAAGATAATGCTCGTCCGCATACAGCAAGAGTTGCTCAAGACTTCCTACGTCATTTTCAGACTCTTCCATGGCTGGTCCGCTCCCCCGATTTGTCCCCTGTAGAACACGTGTGGGATCAGCTAAAACGGCAGATGCCATCGTATCACTCTGTACATCAGTGTTTCTCAAACTGTGGGTCGCGCCTCCCTGGGGGGCGCGATAAACGTACAAGGAGGGCGCGAGTATATCGGAAATAAAAGATTAAAAAAAATTTATTTACTGGAATGAAGTAAAACAAAATACTTTCTGGCATAATAAAAAAATGCACATTTACGCTGATATAATTTATTTATCTGCGATATTACGTCATAAAAAATTAAAGCTTCTACTTTTATTACGGTTTCTTTTCAAACCAAAATGAGAAAAAACAAAACCCAGACCCATAATCGAAAAAAAATTTTAGGAAGATAAAATATTCATCACTGTTATATTATTGTCATCAGCTGTAGGCAGCAGAATGTAGTTGCTGCGGTTTGACCTTCGAACTTACTTGTACGTTTAGTTACGTCCCTGCTCTTATGTATTTGTTTTTTCATTTAGGGAAGTTGCAAATAAACTATTTCTGCTGCGATTTTTTCCTTGTAAAATAAATTTATGATTTTTGGAAAAGCACAGAGAGCTCTTTGAAGTATTACTTGGCCAAGATTTATTTCTATGACTTATTCCCAAACATATAAAAAAGCATAATGAAAAACGTTTTACATAATTTTTTTTGAACATCCATATTGTAATGAATACGCTTTTATTCCGGAGCTGTCACGCCGAGCACATAGTGCACGAAATCGGTAAATCTGGCAAAAATGTTTAATTGTTACCAATGGCTCTGACACTATCCTCCTGTTTGACAGTCTTAACGTGTGAACTAAAATATATTTGTCACATATCTCCCTCTTTTTGGGGAGAGATAAACGTTTTTTTACAATCTTAAGGTACTTGTTTTGACTGAGTTCCCGGTGTGATAACTTTTTTTCCGAAATATTTTCTGTGTTCTTCAAAGTAGGTGAGTATATTTTCTCTTAATTAAATTATTCACTGGAATTACGATTTTTATTGTGTACTATAAAAATAATTATAAAAAAAATATTGGGGTGGCTCAATAACCCCACTCGATCATTAGTATCGAGTGCGTGCCTGCTCCAGGTTTAAAACATGTTGAAGTCTTTTTACTTTAAATATTAAAAATTATACTATTATTTCTCATCGGAATTTTATATTATTGTTCATTATTCAACATCAATTCTAATTGCTAATTCTGTGAGGCTTAAAATTACAGTTCGCTTAAAACTAATTATAATTTGAGCAACGATTTAAAAAAATCATTTTTGTAAACATTGTTGTGCATTTGGCTTTACTCTCCTTAAAATTCAGCGATTATATCAATAATGTTTTATTTTCTTATAAATGAACTCGTGCAAAGAGCGGGTACTTCAGCCGGTATACTTTTAATGTATCAGTGCTGCACAGAGTATTTTATAACTAACTAGCTGGTATACCCGTTCGTCGCACGGGTGAACTGAAACATTAAACAACACAGATTGAAGGATAAAGAAGTTTTTAATGAGTTAATTTTACGTGAATTGCAAATTAAACAAAAAAACTTTTGGCGTAACTCAGGTAACAAAAAAAAAGAGAGAAATAAAACACCTTTGTTAAATTTTAAGTATGTAGGTCTAATAGCTGATAAAAAGGATTTTTTTTTATAACTCCACGTAACACTCTTGAGGGTTGATTTTTAAAAATACCTTCCTAAGTGGATCTCTGCTCAGCAAAAGTAAAACATTGTTAAAGGTTTTGTGTAATGAACGCTTAAAATAGTGTACATAATTTTTATCTGAAATTATAATACATTAATATTACTTTCTGTAGTATTTATTTTATGTTAAAATTGTAATATTCGCAAGCAACGCCGTTTCTTTAATTATAATGACGATCCAATGAAAAACATAGAGAAATGTTAACGATAGAGTCAAGTTGGCAAATGCCTAGCTACTTGCATAACTCGAGCTTTACTAGAGCTTTGTAAAACCCGCCGTGTAGGGGCGCGATGCACGTTAATACTTTATCCAACCGCATTATGATTTACTGCAGTTTTTTTCATACAATATTTTTTTTGGATCGCTACATTTAAAATTAAGGGATATACATAAACAAAATACTCCACTTTGGAAAATTTAATCCGTTAGAGCTAATAAATTAAATAAAGATATTCCACTGTAAAATTAATTATATATACCGTTCACTTAAAATAAGTAGTCAAATCACATTTTCTAAGGTCTTCATTAACATACAAAAACATAAGACACTTAAATTTTGACAAACTATTTTTTCCGCTAAAATACTCATCATGGAACCCGTGCTGCCATATATCTCGGAAGAGTGGATTTCAAAGAATATTCCTGCTAATTATAGGTAGAATATTCCTTCTAAGTTGGTGTGGTGTGGTAGTTAGGAGAAGAGGGTGCCAGCTTAGATTTCGTCCACGTTACTTGAAAATGGTTCAAAATTATGTGATCCGTTGCCAAAAGCTCTCGTGTAGCTGAACAGTGCAACATTAATATATTCACTCACTCTCACACTCCAAGAAATACAGAACAATAGTTATTGCGTTTTTAAATGTAAAAATAATTATATATGCCTATTCAATTAAAATTATTGCGTTATAACTAACTACTAACCACAAATAAATTTTGAAAATTTGTCCAAATCGTGCAGTGTGAAAGAGAAAGCTTATTTACTTTAAGTATCAGAACTGATAAAAGCATTTATTTAGAAAAAAGATCAATTTCTTACTACCAAATGTGCATAATAAGATGTTAAAAAACATTAAAATAAAGATAGATTTATAACAACCTCTCCCTTCAAAACTTAGTTTGATTCTGAAGTAAAAAAATAGGCATATCAGAGGAATTAATTAGAAGCGAGCACCTTGCGTAGCCAAAACAAAAAAGGTTTTTCACAAACAAAAGATAGATATATGCAGACGTGGTGTTTTTTTTGCAGCGCATGCCAGAATTGCTAGCAGAAGACAGAATTTTTTCCTACTTACTTGACAAATATCGTTATATTTTTGACACTTTTCCCAAATCTTTATAAATTATAGTCTATGCTATAAATTATAGCCTATGTGCTATTCTGATGTATAAGCTATATTACTGTAAAGTTTCATTAAAATCTATTCAGTAGTTTTTGCGTGAAAGACCAACAAAGATTTTCACAAACTTTCACATTTATAATATATATTAGATTAATTAATGCTAAATTAAGAACAAGTTTAATAAGTATTAGCGACTTCCATGGGCTTGTCTTACACAGCAAATTTTTCAAAGGAATGCTTATGATTAGAAATTGACCCACTGAGTTCTTTCTAAAAAAGCTGATATTTATATTTTGTCTTCTAAGCAGCCACCGCATTTTGCAATATGTTCCAATTTAAAAATTAGAGAAAGGAAAAATAACAATAATTATCCTATTACTTAATATTTTTTTTTTTTTTTGCTTAAAAGCAATATATACAAAATTTAATACTTATGTCATGAATTTGTACGGTATATAATTAAGATTATTGCTTTAGCGTAAAAAAAAGTGCATTATTTTTGCATTCAGTACATTATTAATGTATAAGGGGGCGCGATAAAAATTGGGATTGATAAGGAGGGCGCCAGTATTGAAAGTTTGAGAAGCACTGCTGTACACAATTTAGAGTTGGCTGTTCAAGATTTGTGGGCCCATATGCCTCAGGACAACATAAGGTGTCTAATCAACTCACTGCCGGACCGTGTGGCGGCATGTACTGCAGCTGGAGGTGGTCCAACGCGCTATTGAAGTTGCCCAATATTTGTGTCGTTGCACATCCTGTATTCGTTTAATTGTCTTGTTTTTTAGATCAAGTGAATCTCTCATCTGTGTCATTATGTGTATTAAATTTCATTTCAATCCGATGCTTTCTTCTTGGGATGCTATTTTCAATGTTCCTGAGTGTATTTATGTCCGATAAAAAGATATTTCTTACAAATTTAGATAATTTTGATTCTTGTACAATTGTTTGATTTTTTTTTCAAAACATTAACCGCTGTCAATCCTGATTGGTATGTTGCGCTTTCTTGCAATGAGTAATTATGTCTTCTCTCCAATAGCTAACACAAAGGAGGGGGTTTGGGGATCTGGACCCCGCGTTTCCATCACTCTTCATTTTTTTCCCATTGATTATATAATCCTATGTATACATACCACGTACACTCATGAACAAAATATTAGTGCACCAAGAAGGAGTCTTCAAAGTGAAACACGCGCGCGCGCGAAATTTTACATATGTAATGACTACTTTGATATGTAAATGATTAGAGAATCAAAGAAACAGGATGATTTATTTCAGAGAAAAATGCAAAAGAATGTAGGATTTAATACCCTGTTGAACCTCCTCTAGCGCGAATGAACGATACTATACGATCCTGCATTGAGGCATACAAGTTCTGTATGACGTCTTGAGTCATTGTGTTCCATATTTGCTGTAACCTTGCCTCTAGTTCAAGGAGACCCAGGCTTTTTTTCTGCTAGGCCGCATACATATGTTAGTTATTTCACGCAGGCCTCAATATGAGAATAAATGGGGTAGGGGAGGAGGAGAAATGTGCTTTAAGACTAGGACAATATTGGGAATTTAAAATGTGGAAAATTGATCAAAATATTTTAACTCCTATTTGCTTTTTTTAATTGTTATTTATTTTATATATTTTGTATTTTTGTTACTAACACAAAATTAAAAGCATTTAAGAAATTCACAATTTCTGTTTCAGTAAATGGTTTCATATGATTACCAATAATGTAACAACTTCATAGGATGGCTTTGTTACCGCTGCGATATGACCCTTGACAAAACACTGTGTTGCTGTTGCAAAGATTATTCAAGAGAAAGCCTATTTATTATCTCTTAAAAGAGATCTTCGAGGAAAATTGTCATTGAATGATTCCTATTTGTTGGTATTTTTTAAATACCGCACTTGCGTGTAAAGGCGTACTGATCTATGTTTGTATTTCATTACCCCAAATAGTCAACCTCGTAATCATCTCGAAACGATATATTCTCTTCGGATATTTTTCGCTTGTAAGATATGAAACATAATTGAAAATTAGTTCAACTCATAAAATTATCGCTACTCTACTGTTATTTGTTACAACAACCGTAATAGTTTCAAATAGAAAAAGAATATCAATTCGTACCCGTGCGACAGTGACAGCAAAAGGCAAAATTAATATATTTGTTTTCTTGACAAAAAATTTCCCACCAAATTTTTAATACAATGTTCTTAAATAAATGAACTGCTCAGAGCAATGAGCCATGACCAGGCCACTTAAAAAGGCAGGGTGGGCCGCATGCGTCCCACATGCCGCAGGTTGAGTACCGCTGCTCTAGTTCGTTCAAACTCATGGGATGTCCAACTCGCCGTCCCACATTATCCCAGATATGCTCTATTAGAGACAAATCTGGTGATCGGGCAGGCCAAGGAAGGGTAGTAACACTGCGGAGATAATCTTGTGACACCCTTGCCATGCGAGGCCGAGCATTGTCTTGTTAAAAAAGGGCTCCTGGGAGTCATTGCATGAGTGGCAACACATGTGGTAGCAGGATGTCATGGACATACCTCTGGGCTGTCATGGTGTCACAGATCAATACTAGGGGTGACCGTGTGTTGTAGTCAATAGCATCCCATTACCATCACACCAGATGTAGGAGCGGTGTGTCGCTGTAACGCAAAGGCAGGATTGGGCGTTCACCACGAGATCTCTACATGCGAACACGATTGTCATCACTGCTGAGATTGAATCTGGATTCGTCGCTAAAGACGATCTGGTTCCGTTCCAGTTTCCTCGTACGTGGCACCACTCCAAACGGAGACATTGATGGGTGAGCGTCAAGGGCAGCACACGTAATGGGCACCGCTATCCCAAATGTCGTTCAGGCAGGTGCCTACGTATGGTTCGAGAAGACAAATGGGCCCCTAGTGAAGGTGCTACCTGTGCCTGGATGGCGGCCGATGAAGCTGTTGGCTGAGCGAGGGGCTTTATTACGATGTGGCGGTCTTCTCGACAACTGGTCTGTCTAAAGCTGTTCTGAGCCTGGTCTTCTTGTAAATGACATCTCTCGGATCCACTGGTCGCAACACCTCCTAACAACACAGAGTGGCCTAAAAGACGAGCTACTCGCCTAGCTGACCACCCAGCTTCTATCATGCCGATGATTCTCTCCCTCTTAAACTGCGACAGCTGCTCATATTGTCTTTGAAAACGGCGTAATGGCATTTCTACCTCGGCTCTTCCTTTGTATACGATTCAGCAGACTCAAACAAGCTTTAATAACCTTTTTAATGCTCTACGCTTAAACCAGCGTTTCTCAAACTGTGGGGCACACTCCCCTGGGAGGCGCGATAACCCTGTGAGAGGGGCACGAGCATATCGAAAATAAAAGTTTTAAGAAAATAGTTTTTTGAATGAATTAAAATAAAAAGATTTCTGCTTTTTTCATAATAAAAAATACATATTTACACTGTTTATATATATATATATCATCTGGTGATCATCAAAAATAAAAGATTCCACTTCAAACGCTCATTAGCTATCTTTGATCCTATAACCAAATAAAAAAGACATATTGTTTGCTTTACTGTAATCCCAAGATGAGAGAATTTTATTACGTTTCTTTTAATCCTTAAAATACTACTTTTGATTATCATATATTTAACCTTCAAACTTCCTGGTATGTTTCACTCCGTCTATTTTTCTTTTAGGAAAGTTGTAAATAATATTTTTCTGTTGCTTTTTTTTCCATGTGAATTAGCTTTATGATATATGATAAGCATATTGAGTACTTTGAAAGATTATTTGGCTAAGATGTATTTTTATGAGTATTCTGAAACATATTTCATTGCTATGTTGTACGACTTAATATGGTTTATAAATGTAATTGAGTAGAACATAAAAAAATGGCATCTGTGATCTCTATTGAAGGAAGATGAAACTGATCATGCAATTGAAGAACCTGCTGAAATAATGCATATTAATCAAGATAGCGAATATAAATATGAGAAAAGCGATAGGCATGAAACGTTTGAGTTGAATTGAAATTTTCCAATGCGGCCTAAAGAAACTCTTTGAAGAAAACTATAAAGCCATAAATGTAGCACTTCGCCTAGTCAGAAAGACACAAGGAAGAAAAGTTCAAAATGCTATTTGCAGATTATCAAACGACAGCAATACTACAATAACGTGAACAAAATATGACAGTTTTGCTGGAAAATAATGTTCCTGTATTGTTAGCGAAAAGTGCCTGTGATTTATGTTCTTTAGTAAGGTCACGCACATTTGGAACATTTTCTTTAGTTTTATTGGATTTTTCTCAAATTATCAAAGAAAAATTGAAAATTTCTTGAAAGCAGGTAAGTATATTTTCTTTTAATTAAATTATTCTCTGGAGTTGTGATTTTTATCGTATATAGTAAAAATAATTAGAAAATAAATTATAGTTTAAAAAAAACTAAAAAACACGTTTTTATAGTGAATCGAACTAAAAAGTAAAAAAATAAAAATATATATTACTTAAAAGTAACTTATACAAAATTTAATACTTATCTTGTTAATTTGTACGGTTTATAGTTATGATCGTATTGTAGCTTTAGCTCCAAAAAGTGCATTATTATTGCATTCAATACCTTATTATTTTGCGGGGAGGGAGGGGGGCACGATAGAAATTATGATTGAAAATTGGGTCACTAGTAATGAAAGTTTGAGAATCTCTGCGTTAAACGCCCTCCACCTGCTATACGTAATGCGCAATCACGCTGCATTTTTAATCATTTGCATATCTCCACAACATGCACCTTCATTCCAAGATTCGTTACGATCCCGCAATTATTTCTTGGTGCGCTAATTTTTTTGTCCATGAGTGTATATAGTATTTCTGTTTATTTGATTAAGTAATTCTTGTTGATAATGTACTTAATGCAGCGTTTCTCAAACTGCCCCCTAGGGGGCGTTATAATCCTACGATGGGGGCGTGAGCATATTGAAAAGTCGAAAACAAAAGAGATTTAACGAAATTATTAACTTATTGAAAGTAAACAAATAAAATACATTCTGACCTAAAAATAATACACATTTACACTGATATAATACATTTATAAATATATCAGCACTGCGCAATGTATTTTGCAATTAACTAAACAAAACTAAGCTAAGAACGTTTAATAATTACCAGTGACTTCATCTGTTTTTCATATATAAAGCTATATAGAAAAATTAACACTTTACTTGATAATTTGTACGGTTTGCAATTAATTCCTTAAATACCAATTAAAAATCACGCGATTCGCACCCTAATGCCACCATTTTACACGTAGGTTAGCGCATGTGGTGCATTGCGGGGGAGTAGCAAAGGAGCAAATAAGCAAATCCTCTGAAATACGTAAATCCTTAGCAGCACTGTCAAGGTCCTTTTATTGCATTCCAAAGCCTTCCGAATAATTGTTTAAATAGTGGTGCATAGAAAAGATCATATTTCGGGAAGACGTATATATACGGCCGAAGAATTAACACTTTGGCTGAGCGAGACGTTTATATACGTCGGTGCACTTAAAAAGTCGTATTGTAGCTTTAGTTTCAAAGTATAGTATTATCAAATTATTATTATTACATGGGGGTTATTGTATGAGGGGGCGTGATGAAAATTATGATTGAAAAGTGGGTCGCAAATATTGAAAGTTTGAGAAGCACTGATGTAATGAATTAGTGCTAATTAGTGCTACTCTTAAATTTAATTACTTTTTAGTGTTTTGTTCCCGACAGTGGATCGTATCAAAACAATATGTTCGACGGCGTATTGGTGTAATATACGAGAATTCTGGACTTTTGACCCCCTCCCGTTCCTTGAAAAATTCCTGAGTGCGCCACTGCTTCTCTATGAGACTAAATAAAATTCCAGGATTCTCTCGAATAAACATGCAATACAAAGATTTTAGTTGCAAATAACTGGTAATTGCTGAAAGCATGTTTGACATGTGCTCAGAAAAATGTGTTTCCTTCACTTAAGAGTATTGCACCTTCTCAATCTCTTATTCTTAGGTACTTTTCATGCAATGCTCCGAATGCAATCCATTTCGCAGCTTCATTTGTTCTTCCCGTTTCGAGAAAGAAGATAGATGTCGCGTGGGGGGTGCCATCCATCAAGCAGATGTTGCCGTTGATGAAAAGCAATTAATAATCGTTGCTTCCGCCATTCTTTGTTGTCAGAAACACCTTCGATTATGAACGATGTGCCGTGGGCGTGTATTTATCAAAGCAAATGATTTCCTTTCTGGCTGATCTTAAGAGGAAATAAAAACTGTCCATGCAGATTGAATTTCATCGAAAGATGTTTAATTTATTGAAACAATAAAAAATGGGTTAAATAATAAAGGTTTCTACATAAAATATTTTCTCTGAAGATATGGGAAATGTAGTTTCCGCCACTTATCATTTGACCAGTAGGATATTTTCCGCAATGCAGATAATTTTAAAAAATTAAAACGTTTTAACATTTTGCAGTCATTAGTTTCATGTATCTAACAATATAATTAAATTGCATTATTGTTAACTCGGATACAAATTTATACTGAAAAAATGTTCACAATGCTTCCTGTTCTACGACAAAAAATAATTTTTGATTAATACTACATGTTGATAAAAGTTTTTCACTTGTATGGTTGGATATATATGTAATAATTTCTTTAAAATTTCTCTCTAAGGATTTTAATCCACAATGATCTTGAACCTACCAAGAATTTACGTGTTAATTCATTTCTGATTAGCTACCTAACGGGAACTAACCATGACTTTATCTCTCAAAAAACTAAAAGCTTGACGTTTTTAAATATGAATGCTGCAATCTTGCATTAGCAGTGAATTCGCACCAATCAGAAAATCCTTTACCAGAAATCGTATAATTTTAATAGCTTCCGGTTGACCAAGGCTATTAATTGGGGTGATCTCGGGAGCGAATAATGAAGGCTTTTTGTGAATATCATAAATGCGAGCGTTTTTGTCTAATACAAGCTTTTATTTAACTTGCAATGTTAAATGTTCGGGTGGAATCTTGCAACTCAAGTTTGAAGCTGACGTCTTCAATCGATTAAGCTGAAATTTTCTATAAACGTTTAGTTTGTATGACAATGCATGTTTTGATCATTTATTGCCCGATATCGCAATTAGTTAAAAATATATTAATTAAATTAATTGATTCGGGTAAAATCTTGCAACTCAATTTTGAAGCTGATGTCTTCAACTGATTGAGCTGAAATTTTGTACACACGTTTAGTTTGGATTATAATGCATGTTTTGACCATTTATATTCAGATATCGACCGAGTTACTGTAACGATCTTGTTCAGGTGTTAAGGCGAGCATGTTTGCAATGAAACAGGTGTCGACCGGGAGCATAGATCAGATGGTAGAGCATTTGCTTAGCATACGAAAGTTATGGGGATTGATACCCCACGCTTCCAATTATTATTTTTTTCGTGCAAAATATTTTTGAAATTTGTTTGATTTGTACAACGAGATATTTTACAATATTTCCACTCAGCATACGTGCAAGTATGCTATATTTTTACAAGCTTTTATTTAATTTGCAATGTAAAATGTTCGGGTTGGAATCTTGCAACTTAATTTTGAAGCTGATGTCTTCAAAAGATTGAGCTGAAATGTTGTATACCCGTTTAGTTTGGATTACAATGCATGTTTTGACCATTTATAGTCCAATATCGCAATTAGTTAATAAGCCTAGCTGCATGGCCCGGCGTTGCACGAGCATTCTCTACGTTTATAAATTTTCCCTTTCCTTCACACAATCAGCACTTCTAATACTCTTTTTCCAAATGACTTCCACCCCCTCCTCCACTTAGCCCTGCGTTGATCGGGCTTTTACCGAGTGTATAACTTAAAATTCCCTGTTTCGAAATTTTTCACTTTTTTTCTTTGTCAGATAGGTTTATACCCCCCCCCCTCGGAGTTGCATGGTCATATTTAAATGCATAACATATTGTCATGGAAATTCTCCTTCCCCTCTCTATCAGAGCTCTCGAGTAAGGGACCATTCACCGATTCTTAAGCAGCTTGACACGTGCAGCCATATAGTAGCACAAAAAGTAATGAATTATTGCACAAATAAAATTCATAAAAACAAGTCTTAGACATTTTATTTTTAAAATCACTAACTGTAAAAGATCAAAGTATGAGTTTTTTAAAAATCATTTTTCTTTTAAACGCATCAATATTGATTCATTTCAGAAAAAATCATAAAATATGTAAAGTATCGTTATTTTGTAAAAAAAAAACATACTATATCGCACCGAAATAAATTATCTTTCCAATTATAAAATTGATGGCGAAGTTATTAAATGCGCGAATAAAATGTGAGTATTTTTTTAAAAAAAATCATAAAAACTAAGCGATGATGTTGTTTCGAACCTGGGTACAAAAGTTACTAATGCAGCACTCAAAGTGACCAATGCACGAAATCTTTGGAAAAAAATAAATAAAAGACCGTTAAAATAAAAGGAAGAGATTTTAAATTTCGTATTGCGTTATTTGTTAAAATTTAAATTTTTTTGCGGGCTTCATTTTTAAGTTAATGCCTTCATACTTCATATATTGACTACAAACTACGGTAATTTGTAAACAAAAAATATAACAAAAATAATGCTTAAATATTTCTCGCAAAAAGGGGAAAAATTGAGAAATACACTTTTTTTAAAAAAAAAAACGTAATTTTTAAGCACTTTTTTCGATCTTTGTGCAAATTACAGATAATATTGTTCTACTCACGGAAAAAATGCTACATGAGATTATTTTTATAAATAAAGAAGTTATTAAGCATTTAAATAAAATTTTGAGTATTTTTTGAATTTGCGTAGTGTGGTTCCTGAGAAGGTACACCTAGTCTAACAGTCGCATACGTTTGCTTACCTTCGAATTTCAATAGTGTAGATATTAATTAAAGTAATTTTTGGGGTGAAGTCTTGAAAACGGTATAATTCTTTAAAAAAAATAATGATATTTTCTATTTTTCACATTCTTTTCTTAAATGAGTGAAAATCGATGCGTTTTCATGAAATGGTTTCTCAATAACACCGTATGAATTTTTTTTCGTGTTATTGAATCGATATTCTGCACTAAGAAAGTTCAGGCTTTTCTCTTTTAGAATCAGTTGTTTAAAAGAATATAATGCCTAAAACTTTTTTTTACGATTTTTTCAAAAAATACTTAAACTTTTAATAAAACATTTAAAAACTTTGTCATTTTTAAATATAATGGCACGAAAATGTTTTTTCGTTTATAGAATAGTATTATGCAAATTCTGCACAAAAATTGAAACAATTTGGTTTGAAATTACGGATTTAAAAAAAAAATTGTGTTTTTCGTTTTTAATATAGTATTATAGTAAAAGCAAAAAAAAATAAGTTTTAATATTTTTTAAATCGACTTTGCTTTGTCCAATGTTGTTTTGGTATAACAGTATTTAAACCCGATTTCCATTATCCTCTTGTTGCGGCTCTAGTGAAATATCTACCATATACATGTGGCCTGTCGGGAAAAAAGGTTGAGTACCCCTTAGCTGGACTGTTCAAAATTAACTGACAAGCGACCTTGCAATAATAATGCATTGACAGACCGAGAAACTTCTGTCCAGTGATAACTAAAAAGTAAAAAATAAATTAAAAGTAAAAAAAAAACTTTTTTATAAAAACATGCTTTTTTTTATTTAAATGCTATAAAAACAATAAAATAAACTTTTCTTTTAAAACTTTTTTTGATATCAACTTATAAAGTCGCTACACAATTTATAATATAAAAGTTTGTCGCGAGATTTATCTGTGTAAATAAACAAGCAAATTAAATAACTTGATCTGGTTAATTTAAATTTTTAAAATTCTAAAAGAAAATACGAGTTCTTAAATGTACGAGTTCTTTTATATCATAAATTGTTTAACGACTTCATATGTTGATAGCAAAAAAAGTGTTAAAAGAAAAGTTTATTTTATTCTTTTTAGATCATTTAAATAAAAGCTTGTTTTTAAAAAAGTTTTTTTTTACTTTTAATTTATTTGTATTTGGGATGCATTTTTCGCAGCGTCGTTTATTCGTCAATAAAATATGGATGTTTAACGCCTAAAAGCTTCCTCGTCCTTTCATAGACTGCATCTCTCTCTCTCTCTCTCTCAAAATCAAAAATAATTCAATACCAAAATGCCTAAATCAAGTTCGTAATAATAAAACAGCAAAAGAGTTACGTCTTCTATCAAATAGTTTCATTTTTCTTTTATTTCATTAGCTACGTTATCATTTACAATTGTCCATTTAGAAATAATCGATTCATAAGTACTTTTTTTACTGCTTACAAGTATATATGTGTGGTTCTATGTATTCCAAATTGTTTTATCTCGTACATGAATTTGCTTCGTAATTTTTTTAATATTACGGGATACTTATGGTGATAACATATGTTTGTTTTAATTGATTTGATAATGTACAATAAACTAGTTAGAAATATTTATTCAATACACATTTGAGTAAAATCATTTTCAAATAGTAATAAAAGTAACGGATTTAAAAATATTTTGTAGGATATTGATATCAGAGGATTACTATACAACAAAAACAATGTGATTATTTTAGAAGGCACATCATCAACATACCTTTTTAAAAAAATTGAAAAAAAAAGTTCTAAGCAAAGATTTGAAAAGAAGAGTTATACCCATTAAAGGGGATTATGTTATTGAATTTATATGTAATCGTGGGCGGGTGGGTTGGATTTCTTGTAATTAATTATTAAAGACTTGGTTTTGAAGATTTATCTGTCATTTATTATACTATAGATGTAGAATGTGTATTGGCATTATGGTAGAGGCTTGTTGTAGAATAGTAATCCTTTTTTATTTAGATGTAAACACTTATGATTAAAAACGACTAACACACATGCAAAAAACAAAAGATGAAAAACAAATCATTAAATTAACATTAAAAAATTAGTTTCGGCTGGCCAAATTCACCAGTGAATCTCGGCTTTTGTATGAGACGCAGACCGGAAGTTCCAAAGTCCACATGACTTCCATGGACGGATCTTGTAATTGGTGAAAAGATATTGTACGAGGTGATAACATGAGAGATTATGGAAAAAACGTACAGTATATAAATTTGTTGCGTTAAATTGGCTATTACATCTCGTTAAGCGGGTAAGCTAACAATTAATTATTTATACGAAAGTCCTAGAGGGTTAGGACCCTTACAAATTAAAAACTTAAAAAATGAAATTAGAGTGAATTATTACATATATATTGCGTCAGTTCTTGAAAGCCGTTAATGTGCATATTACCTAGATAATCTATAGGTCAACAGATTTACTCCATTAAATTGCAGAATCAAGTTTTTTCCGCACTTTAACTACACAATATTCGCATCAGTGGTTTCCGTATTTTCTGACTTCCCTTTCCTTTCTGTTAGGAATTTTCATTGGACGTGAACTCATCCCAGAATAATTTTTCATAAACATTTAGAATCAGAGTTTCAGAGACAGTAAATGTATTTTATAAAAAGACTCTTTCAATGAATTTATAATTAATTGAAAATAAATTTAACTACGATGACCCAATAACTTCTGGAAACAATATTACAAAGTCCTCGCCTTATTTAATTGTAATAATATTCTAGCCATTTGATTCTTTGTAATATAGTTTTTCGATTGATTGGCAACTGATTCAACCAACTAATTAATTATTTGCTTAAATGTATTTTGGCTGTACATTTGCCAAAAAACATTTGTGGCGACATTAACAGTAAAAATAATTAATGCTTTATATTTAGATTATATTATTAAGTTGATTTTGAAATTAAAAATTCATTTGGATCGATATTTATATTTTAACTTTAAAAAATTAAGAATTTTTGAATTTATTTCAAAATTTTGTGTAATATATTCAGTTATTAAAATTTTTTAGTCTTTTAAAATTATTTAAGTTTCTTAGATTATTGCAATCAAAAGTAAATATGGATTTGAAAGTCTGTTACCTTATTGATTTTTAAAAACTATTTTCTAGCAAACCGTGGGGGGAAAAAACCCTTTAAAATATTACCCCTTTAGCATTTTTTTAAAAAAATAGCTAGAGATCTCAAACCTAAATAAATGATTAATATTATAGAACATACGTTTAGGAGTATGTACAAAAAATTCCAAGACTCTATCTTGATCAGAAAAAAGAAGCCTTATGGAATAGAACACACATCTTCCCATCCCTCGTCCGGTGACTCGCTGGCTTCACACCTCCTCCAATGTAAAGTTTGTAAAGTCATAAAGGAAAATCTAATAATGCTATTAAAGCTTTATTTTTTGAATGTTATTTTCCAACTTATGCTCTACATTAAAAAGCACATTTTAATTAAATACGACTGAAAATATTTCTTTTAAAATCGAAATATATTTTTACATAATATTGATAGCTATTGTTAAGACAGCAGTTATTTAGTTTAATATATATCTAATATTTTCACAAAAGTCTTGAAATACAACGTATTATGTACAAAATAATAATGATGCTAACATAAGCTAAAAATCAACAGGTTTTGTACATAAAATTTAATTTTTTTCAGTTTTAAATTGGGTAAGTTTAGAAAGTTTTAGGTTTTCTTGCATGACTTTAAAATAGCATAATATAACACTACCATACATTTACTATATATCAGTTTGGTACATCATGGGATTATTCAATTTTATCTGCAATACTTGAATTCAGAATACTCGTATTCGGAAGTCTTGTTGCAGTATCATCTGAGGGTGATTTTTAGATACATCATTTTCAGTAGTTTTCCATCACTTCGAAATATTGTTTCTCATAGCAACCTGAGAACGTTTTGGATAGGGCATTTTCTAAACAAGAAAATATTAATGATGAAGCTTCAAAGTTACATAAACTATTTTTTTGAGATAAAAATCGGCCTTAAAATCAATCTAAATTAAGTAACTATGAGAGCTCAAAATACTCAAAACATAATAAAGCAGAAATGATTTTAGTAATGAAAATGAAAATTAATAAAACAATTTCACACTGAAAGAGTCGATATTGCTCAAAATTATTTTTAATTAATTCAATTTGAATGGAAAAATGTTTTAAAATGTACCCCCCCCCCCAAAAAAAAAAAAAAAAAAAAACCCCTAAGCTCAGAAAACTTCAAATTTCTAAAACACTAATTTGTTATCAGATCTGAAATTTGGTGGCAAGCTTCCCAATAATATAAACACCAAGAAAATGCAAAAAAAAGTTTGTGGGGTATTGTATATTCATTAAGCGATTATTTAGTTATCGAAAAATAAATAACATTATATCAATTGCTTTAACTGCAATAATATTGTAACCGTTTGATTCTTAGTATTGTAGTTTTGCAATTAAATGATGATTGATTCAATCAACTAATGTGTTAAATTATTCGATTGTATTAACGATTCTTTAGATATCAAAAAATAAAAAGCATTAAATTGAGGGGGTTTCCATGAAGGATCTTTGTAAGGAACAGCTGCCTGCACCTGGCAACAGGTCGAACGAGAGACGATATAGAGAAAAGGATCTGGCAACGACGGAGGAGAAAAACCGGGGTCGTGAAAAGTAGACACGGCTGGTCGATGTATCTTAATCTTGTAACATCTCAATATATTCCTTATTTTAAGAAATGTCCCATAGAAGGTGTGGAATAAACAGTGGGACAAAACCCTGTCTGCAATTATTTTCTTGTCACAATTCGAACACGGTCAGAAAAGATCCCACGAGTTTACAATCTTATTTTCATTTTAACCAGTGGCTAGTCGGTAATGTACAGATTATACAATTATTTCTCAAAATACCCAGGTAATTTGAGAAAAGAAACAATTTTCCGAGTTTCAGTTACTATTTAAAAACTAGTTAATATGCAGATTACCTTGCTAATCTGCGAACTAACTAATTTCTGCTTTTTAGCGGCCACATATATAATCACCAGGTGTGTAACGTAGCAGGCCTCCTCGCGGTGCACCCTGGGTAACGCAAATCCTGCTACAGCTTTGCCACTTCTCCAATGTTTTTGAACTGGGCAATCTTGAACAAGTACACGTTCTGGGTCCTTAGGACTCCTAGAAAAGCTCCTGTAGCTCATTTTAGACCTTTGGCAGGGCATGACTGTCTGAGATCTTATCTGTGTCTCTCATACACAACTGTGTCTCTCATACACAACTGTGTCTCTCATCTGAGATCTCATTGGCGTCGCCGACTCACCGGAGTGTTGTCTGTGTGACTCTGGACAGCCTATGATCGCTGAAGATTTATTTGATGAGGAGCCCTGCACTAATTAGTCTTAATTCAATTGTCAAAAAATATTGGAAAGCACATGCACTAATGGGATAGGTGGTATTGTAGTGTGTGACATTTGTAAAATAAATAAAAAAATATATTCGCCACCAAAACAATGGCACCAATATGCAAAAAGAAATCTTTACAAAGTGTTATTAGATGTTGTACTTTAAGGTATCCGACTACGTTCGGAACCATGATTTTGAAAAAGTTTATAAATGGAAAATATTTATGATATTTAGTGTCACTTAGATTAGAAAATGTATATAAAATTGTTTTAAGAATAGTATTACAATAAAAAATTATTTAAGTACAATATTTTCACAAAAATAGAACATAGAATGACCAATTTTCAAACTATACTCCTTTTGTGAAAAATGCTTCTATTATAATAATATTTTACCTGTATAAAGCTCAGACGTTTCTACAGAGGCTCCACTAGAATTTTTGAAATGTATAACCTTGAAGTGGGTTCATTCATGTTTTATGACAATAGAGGGGAGAAATTTTAAGAAAAAAACGTCGATAATTATTTAAATTGCTTGTAACTCTGAAAGTAATGTAATTTTTTCAAAAATCATAGTTGAGCCTCTGTGCAGAGGCTATAATAGAAGCATTTTTCAGAAAAGGAGAACATTTTAAAAAAAGGTTATTCTAAGTTAATTTTTCGCCGAAATATTGTATTTAAATAATGTTTTTTGTCAAAATGTCCTTAAAACAATTTATACATGTATTCTAATCTTAGTGACTTTAAATATCATGAAGGTTATCCATTTATGCACTTTTATAAAATCACAGTTCGAAACGTAGTCAGATACCTTAATTTGAAAAGTGGTCAAGTTGCTCTTCAATGCAAAAATTGGTACTTTAAGAGGACTTGGTACCCTTTGAGCAACTTTATTTATGCATTTAAAAATTATATCTTAGCATTTTATACAATGTTTCTATTGAAGAAAATGATACGAGATGAAATTTTTCACATAGTATTCACACAATTGTAAAATTTTAAATTCCTTGAAGAAAATTTGAGAAATTTTAAAATCCTACTCCTTTTGTAAAAATTAATTTTTTGACCTGAAATTTTTTTATGATATTTTTATGGATGTTCTAAGCAACTCTAGGGGTCTATTTTACTATAACCTTATTCGTTTTCGAGAAAAAAAATAAAATGTTGATATACAGGCTAAAAATCAACGAAAAAGCCAACATTTCTTACATTTTATTTTTTTTTAAAAAAAGTATTCAGTTTATAGTAAAACGAATCCCTAATTTTATTACATGCTTTATTTTTAACAAGCAGATTAAAAATGGAAGTGATTGGAAAATAATTGTCGAAGGAGTAGCATTTTGAATGCACTAAAGTTTCGAAAAACTCAAACTGAGAAAAACCAGTATAAAGTTTATAATTCTGAAAAATAATTATTATAAGCTTAATTAAAATTAAAATACCACTTTAAGATATTAGTTATACATTTTTCTTTAAAATAATTGCATTTTCATATTTTTTCAACCCACACATTTTTATAAATGATCAACTTTAAGAGATTACTAATTTCACAAGAAAATTCAAGAAAACGTTAAAAAAAAATTTTTTTTTTCTGTCACGACAGAAACTTTAGCTGTTTTTCTTCTTATAATATTAAAGTATAACATTTGTATTAAAAATATATCATGAATAGGAACTGAAATTATAAAATTATTAATATAAAATGTCTTAATTTTTTTAAAAGTTACATGCACATATTTCACAAAGAAAAAAAATGAGTGTATGTATTGCCTTGGAAATATTCTGCTTTATATATTGCACATTCTTTTTTTAATGTTATTATTTCTTTTTGTAAAATAGATTTTTTTATCAAAACGCTTTTTTAGCTTTTTTTTTCTAAAAAGGGGGTGTGGCTGAATTGCCTAATTTGTTTTCAAATGAAGTTTTATTCAGTTTCTAACTTTCCGACATGCACAAGTGATATATCAATCGAAAGATAATAATGCAAAGAATAAGATTAAATGAAAATAAAAAAAACGATAGGTCTGTGATTTTGGGGGTACCAAGTCTTCTTAATTTGAAAATCAAGTAACTAAGCCACTAAAATAAGTCTTTTTTAGTTTGGCTAACACGTTCAAAAAATAATATCACCACAAAGTAGCTCAAAATGTTTTTAAAAAAGTGAATTCGGATTGCAGATAAATCAATCAGAAAGAAAACAGTTCTCTTTTTTTTTCTGAAGCAATCAGAATGTTTCAATGCATTCTTTCGTCAATATATTCTTTCAGCGTCCTTTCACGTATAAATAAAAAATATCACAGTACCCGAAATATTGCACATAAATGCGTCTACTTGAATGTTTCCAGCTCTTTATCTATTAGAATTTTAGATAAAGTGGTCCTTCGCTTTATCAAAATATTCTTACGGGGAAAATTTATTATCATTTTTTATCAGATATTGTTATTTTTACAAGGGATATACCTCCCCTCTTGAGATTCTGAATAGGTTATTTTTTCCATACAATGTTCTTCCCCATCAGACACTTTTTTCTCTCGAGAAAAATTTCCTTTTTAAAACATGAACTCTTCTATCATGTCTTTTTTGTTGTTGTTGTTGCTGATTATTCAATAACAGTATTTCCCTTTTATTTTAAAGATGCCAGACTTATGTTAATACGAAAACCAGATTTTCGGCATCTCTGTTTTCGAAAGTTCAAAACAACCCACTTTGAAAAACCTTTTGAAGAAGAAATATATTTAGAATTCTCTCTCTCTCCGCTTGATAGTTTAAAAAATATTTCCAATTACTTGGCCTTCTTGTTAATACAGCGTTTCTCAAACTGTGGGGGCATGATAACTCTGCGAGGGGGCACGAGTATATTGAAAAGTCGAAAACAAAATTTTATTTTAAAAAAGTATTAGTTTACTGAAAGTAAATAAAAAAAAACACATTCTGACATAATGAAAAATAAAATACACATTTACACGGATATAATACACTTATAAATGCATCAGTACTACACGATGTGTGTATTTTATAATTTATTTAACAAAACTAAGTTAAGAACAAGTTTAATAATTACCTGTGATCCCATGGACTTGTCATATATAAATTTATATACAAAAATTAACATTATTTTAATAATCTATGCTGCTTTTAATTAATCATTTAACTGCTGATTAAAAGTTATGCGATTTGCTTTCCGATGCTACTATTTTCCACGCAGGCATGCGTATGGGATGTATTGGGGAGGGGAAAAAAGGAATAAATAAACATATTATCTGAAATAAGTAAATCCTTCGCAAACACACTGTCAATGCCCTTTCATTGCTTTCCAAAGCCTTCGGAATAACTTTATGGATAGCAGTGCACAGAACTGATCCTACTTCGGAACCCATAATATACGTCCGGGACAATTAAAGTTTTGGCTGAGGAGTGAGACGTATATACACGCCAGTGACACTTATGAGGTTAAAATCGTAATGTAGCTTTATCGTCAAAGTATAGTGATGTTGAATTCAATACATTGTAATTGTATGGAAAGGGGAAGGACGCAATGGAAATTCTGATTGTATATTGGGTCGCAAATGTCGAAAGTTTGAAATGCACTGTGTTAATAGACCTAATTCAGAAATTTTATAACATAAGATACTCTTTAAATTTTATTGTAATTGAAGAAAAGATTATCATTTTAATTCTTGAATTTGTTTTAATAAATAGTAAAAAATATAATAACATAAAATAAAAAATTTGAATTTTTTTTCAGTTAATGTAAATATTGACTAGGTTTTACTTAAAAGAGGACGAAATCCAAAATTCCCGCAGCAAAACTAACGGAATTTTTTTCCCTTCAATATTTCACTATCTTTAAAACCGAAATTTGTAAATAACGTTATGGTTTTTATTTTAATGGTATAGATGTGAACCCTTTTTAATCCACCATTATAATTTAAAATTGTAAATAATTGAAAGTGTTGTTCTTCGCAAGATGTTTTTCCTTTTTGTTGCGGCTCTTAAAACATTTGGCATGTACTTGATGTTATCAATCTCGACAAGTGGCCAACATTTATTGTTGTACGCGGTATATAATGCAGTCTAGAGCTTAAATTCTTTAATATAGTTTCATATCCACTGTTCAGCTTTTTCAATGAATTCTTAAACTCTTCTGATAAACTACGCCCCCTTCGGAGGAGTTACAACCTTAAGTGGGGAGACGCAAGCATATTGAAAAGTTTAAATACAATATATTTACATTTATATAATTGAATATTTAAAAAAAATTACTAATTTACTGAAAGGAAGCAAAACAAAATACATTCTGACATAATAAAAAGTAAAATACACATTTATACTGATGCAATATACAAAAAGTATCAGTACTGCTGAAATTAAATTATCAACACTAAATTAAAAACAAGTTCAAAAATTAGTACTGACTCCAATGTGCTTGTCATATACGAAATCTTATACTTATCTATTGTAACTAAGGTATCCGGCTACGTTCGGAACCGTGATTTTAAAAAAAACATATAAATGAACAATTTTCCTGATATATAGTGTCACTTAGATTAGAATACATGTATAAAATTGTTTTAAGGACATTTTGACAATAAAAATTATTTAAATATAAAATTTCGGCAAAAAATTAACTTAGAATAACCTTTTATCAAAATGTTCTCCTTTTGTGAAAAAAGCTTCTATTATAATAATAATTTGCCTGTATGTAGATCAGACCTCCGTACAGAGCCTCAACTATGAGTTTTGAAAAATTCACATTATTTTCAGAGTTACAACCATTTCAAATAATTATCGGCGTTTTTTTTTTAAATTTCTCCCCTCTGTTGTTGAAAAACATGGATAAACCTACTTTTAAGATGTATATCTCAAAAATTCTAGTTGAGCCTCTGTACAGTGGTCTGAGCTATTCTACAGGCAAAATATTATAATAATAGAAGCCTTTTTCACAAAAGGAGAATCTTTGGAAAATTGGTCATTCTATATTCATTTTTTGTCAAAATATTGTACTTCAATAATTTTTCATTGTGTTACTAGTCTTAAAGCAATTTTATATACATTTTATAATCTAAGTGATACTAAATATCATAAATATTGTCCATTTATACGTTTTGCAAAATTATGGTTTTGAACGTGGTCGCATACCTTAAGCATTAAAGTACATTATCAATGCAAGCAATACTCCCATTGTTATTGTATGTAGGGGGCGGGAGGAAATCATTATTGGAAATTAGGTTGCAAATGTTGAAAGTCTTGGAAGAACTGCTTTACAACGATGCATATACCCTGCAGAAATTTCCTTTCTCCATAATACTCATTCTATCTGTAGCTAGTCCCTCGTGATATTCGTTTTAATACCTTTTATTAAAAAATGGAAATTAAATGAATAATTATTCTTCCCTTTGAGACAGTTTTCTTTAATTGTTCTCCAGTTTGTAACGTCATTTGCGCATTTAGCTGCACTCATGACGTCGATTCCTCATTTACCGCGTTTTTCTGTTAGTGAAAATGGTTGTGGAATAGGATTGTTGATTGACTGAGCCCTCCCTCTAATGTCGAAAACATGTTATGGAATTAACTAAGCCCTCTCATGTAATAAAAAATAGCATAATAGTAAGGTGACCAATAGCCCTCCTTTTATAGATAATGTTCTTCCTCGAAAGGTGTCCTCCTTTTTGACCTCCTTATCAATATTTTAAAACTGAACTGTTAATCTCTGTAATCAGAGATGAACCAATCACGTTTCCAAAATATCGAAGAATGGTCTGAAACATATCACAGGAAATAACAGTTTTCGATGGTATTTTTTGACTTTGTCACATGTAAATTGGGCAGATATAGAAAATTGCACTGAGTTTTTATCGAAAGAAATGCCTGATATTACAATTGATGACAATTGTCTGTTTGAAGTAGAAAAAGACGGAATCTACATTTAAATTCTAAAAAAATTAGAACAATTGGAAAATATACATGCTGAGAGAAATTGGTAAAATATGGGTGGAATTACTTAATCCATTCGAAAAATGAACACATTCCATATGAAAATGTAATTGTTCTTGTTGAATTTACGTTGTGCTGCCCTGGAACTAATGCACCCCAGTTGAAAGAGTTTTTTTTCTGCTGTTAATGATTTTTGTGCAGTGACTAGTGAGAAATCAAAATTGAATGTTAATATTTTCGCTACAGTGCTTACCGTAAAATTCAGTATGAAGGATATTTTTTGCCGAAACTTTTTGCTATATTAGAAAACGATATGTTGACAAAAAAATCATTCAATGGAAAAATACTCTTTTAAGTAAATAATTAAAAAGAATGTAAGCGTAATTAGCGTATTTTTGTTTGAATTAATAGAATGTTTTTATATATTTAACTTATAATTTTTTTTTCTTGAATTTTTCATCCTCCTTTTCATTGTAAAAAATGGTCACCTTAATAATAGGGAATAGTCAACAGTTTTTGTAATGTTTTTAAAACATATTACTTTGTTTCAGGTTTCTAAACTAAATTAGAATTATGTGTCAGACTTATTGAATTCAAATAAACCCGAGCGTATGCCGATAAAGTTACTGAAGACTAACCGTGTAGATGGTTTGATGCACCTATAGAGGCCTTTACATTGAAATGGAAGGGAAGTTTGGAGGTTTTAGCGTTAGCTGAGGTGTTGTGTTCATCACATGGCCGTGGTTCAAAATTACGAGGAGCATCGCCAACATCCCTTATTTAGATTCTAAGTGCGACGCTCATAAATAATAATAATAATAAGCTCAAATTATTCTCCATTCACTTGAATAAAATTCATATCGTATTCAGTCTCCGAAATAAAAGAACAAAATCTAGCTTTATAACAAATTACTTACGTTTAAAATAAAATATATTCATATGATGAGGAAATATTTTCCACATTATGCAGAAACTTTCTTACAATTCTAACAACTTTGTTGCTGATAAATTTTTTCTTTCGCAGTCAAAAAAGATAGGAATCAAATTCTTAGCTTAGGATTTAGTGTTTAATCACTGATTCCATAGATATTCGGTTTATAATTAATGAGTGTTGGCACTAAAAATACTTAGTAATATTTAATTGCTTATATGTTTATTGCGTAAGTCTTTGTATCAAGATATATTTTTTATTGCATTTAAGAGATGAATAAAAAATATTTTTAAAAAAAAGTAAATTGCTATAAGATGACGTAGAATTAGTAGTATAATCCTTGGGATTCACTTGGATTTCGTTCATTTAACGACACGTATAAGAATTGAGATTTGCATAATTTAATGTGAAAAAGTTTTGGGATATCTTTAAGGTTCCTGATAAAGGATTTTACACAGACTTCTATTGAAAACATTTCAGGTTTAGAAATAAATATTTTCTTTTCATAAACTTAGCCTAGTTCATAAGAATTTAACGATTCCTTATCATTTAAGGTTCGTCATGGTTATTACATCTTAAACTAATGCGACTTATACAAAAAGTAAAGCAATATTTAATCACACAAATTGATTTTTTTTCTGTTTGAATGTTCAAATAATCTCAGTAAAGAAATGAATGTTTTTTAAACTTTCTAAAACAATAAAGAACGTGAAAAATAAGGATCAGTAAAATAGAGGAAGTAAGCACCAAATAATGAAGAATCATTTAAAAAAAGAAGCAAGATTCTTACCTTAAAGTGAAGCAAATAAACTTTTTCACGGCATTTTTTGATACATTATCCTATTTTTTTTTCTTTCAACGCATTTCATCATTTTTTAATTAGGTACTTTACTGTTATCACTCTTTCATCCTCTGCGTTTTTACGAAACGAAAAATTTATTCATTCTGCAGTTTTTAAGGGAATTTGTAGAATATTTTAAAATTAAGAGATTAAAGATCTTTTTTTTGGGGGTTATTCATTTGCTTTTTCCCCCTTTTAATATTTCTACTACGGACACAATTTTCATTCAACGTTTTCGTGAAGTAATAGAAATGAAATTTTGCGCAATTAATTAAAAGATATTTTTGGAAAGGCAGAGTTTTTTTCTTAATTCTCTAACCTTATGACTCTCCTTGCCTTATATAAAATACACGAAAGGAAGAAAAATTAAATTGCATTCCTGTTTTTAAAAAATTTTGATTGCTTGTACATTTTTGAAGTAAAATATTTTAGTATTTTAATCCAAATTTAAGTTATTCTTGTAATAATCTCTGTGTGTTGCTGTTACAAATATTCTTTTAAAGTTAATACTTCTTTTACAAGACGATTAAGAAAAAGAGAGATTTCGGAACGATATTTGATTAAGAAAAGGATTAAGCATACAAATTGTTCTCGTTTCTTCGAGTCAATTGTAAGAAAATATTATTTCCACTATATATATAAAAAAACTTCCTTTTATTACTTTTTGCTTTTAATTGCTTTCATAACATTTGAGAAAAGGTTGAATGTCTCGTCTTTTTGTTTAATTATTTTGAAAAAAGCAATGGAAGATATTTCGTTAAAGCTCATGTACTTATTTATGTAAAGTATATTTATTTATTTGTATTTCATCCGAAAAAAAATTAGAAACAAAGAAGTGAAAGTATTTTGTTTAACCAAGATTTTAAAACATATTTTCAAAATGACTTTCTCTATTAACAATTCTTTAACAAAAAGGAATTTAATTTATAAAAGATTAAATAAAATAAAATAAATGTTGCATTTTGTTGCTTAAAAATTATTGGATTTTCTAGGATGTTTTACAATCTATAAATAAAAGCAGTGAAGAGGAATTAATAATAGGGATTAGCAATAAAACAGCAAGTAAAAATATAACTAATTAAATTGCAATAGTAATTACAAAAATACTAATAATTAACACTGACAAATTTATAAGAGGTACAACACTTACCTCGTAACTGTTATAAAATTTTCATTTAATGTTTCTCTGAATTTTATAAGGCACGTTATAATATTTATTTTTCTTTGTAAATATACTTTTGTTAAGTTTTTGGTGAAACACATTTCCAATAAGAATTAATTACAATTTCTTACATAATAGCTTGTAATATGTTTTAGAAACAATTTTCTTCAATAAAGATTTCAGTTATATATATATATATACTGGTGTGCAAAAGTTAAGGACGAGACGGTTTTTTCAATATAACTTTGTACAAAAGCTTTCCAAATCAACACATTTAATACCGTAAGATCCCCAATACGTAAGGACATGTGTAATGTAAGCAACACTTACTAAAAGAGAAATCAGAGGGATAAAAAGAAGCTTGATTGAAAAAGTAGCATGGAGAGCAATGCGACTGAAGGCCGAAACATCCCTGTGATGGGTGTCCAGCAAGAAACATCCGGTCTTTAGTAGGGGATATGATCTCCCCTGACTGCTAGGCAGGTTTCACAGCGTCTGCCCATGCTGAGAATGTGGGTGTCAATGAGTTGTTGAGGCATTGCTGCTCATTCGTCTTGCAGCGCCAATCGAAGCTCCCGAATCGTTACTGGTGTTAAGGTACGAGCTGCCTAGAAAATCCCATACATGCACGATGGGATTGAGATCCGGAGATCATGCCGGCCAATCCATACGTTCAATATCCTCACTCTCTAAGAGCTGTTCGGCAGCTTCAATATTGTCGTCACTCTCTCTAAAAGAGCTATGGAAGAAGAATTCGTTACAATAACGGGTCCCGTTGACTGAACCTGCGTCGAAGATGGAAGGTCTGTACGACATGGTACATGATGTCTCCCCAAACGAGAACACCGCGACCTCCATACCTGTCCCTTTCAATGATATTCGAGGGATGATTGCGGCTTTCCGCTCTCTCAGATGAGTATGCGATGAGAATCGCTACTCAAACTGAATCTGCTCTCATCACAGAGTACTCGTCTCCATTCATTGTCTCTCCAATTCCGCCTTCTCCGCCTTCTCCGATGGGCAGGCGTTAAAGGTACACACCGTACAGGGCGTCGTGCAAACAGACCACCACCGTGCAGTCTTCTGGCCACGGTAAAACGCGATATCGGTCGTCCAGTCGCCTGTGTCGTGTGTCTAGCGATTTCTCCCGCTGTCTGCCGCCTGTTTCTTCTGGCCTGTAAGACAATGTATTGGTGATTTGCCGGTGTGATTCCTCGTGGACGACCACTACTGAACCCCGGATAGCTGTTCCTGTAGTTTGAAATTGTCTCCAAAGTCGTGAAACGATGCTGTGAGCAATTCGAACTCTGCAGCCACACTTGTCCACTGCGGCCTTCCTCCAACTTCCCAATGATTCGACCTCGGGTAAAAGCATCCAGATGTCGTCTAACAGATTGATTATTCGCCATTTCTCGCCGAGGCAGCAACTCGGTGTGATTTTAACTGATATACGGCGTGCACAATCTCTTTGCCAGAAATACTGATCTTACACCTACAACGTGCTTTATACTACTCAGACACTCCCCCATTACGTCTACCTGCATATCTGCGCATGTGCTACCGTACATCACCTTACTTAATCTCCTGATTGGTCTTTCTGTCCGCTCTGCCTCTTCGTTCAGCTGATATGCTAATTTTTCGACTTCGTCCTTAATTTTTGCACACCAGTGTATATACAATATATAATTTTGCAGCTATTTGATTTCTTCGATGTTGTGTTGCTAAAATATCAGCAATCAATTTGTCATCTCGATTCTAAAAATATAATTACAAAAACTCAAATAAATAACTAGTTTTCATACATTCTCAAATTACAGTACCGAAAAGATATGATTAAAAAGATTTGGTGATATTCAAGATAAAAGACAATGCTATTGAATGTAAATGCAATTTTGACACTTAAAAATATTCTTACTCATTAATCATATCTAGTTATACCATACGTTTTGATAAAAAAAATTAGATCATCTGATGTGATTCAAACGCGGCATTCGATTTTAAATTTCATCGTTAGAGATCGTCTGCAATATTTTTCAGATAATTGTTGCTCTAAATCACTCAAAGCTGTAACAATTTGAACAGAATCATGCAGAGACATTTCTCAGAATCAAAAAAGAAGAAACAGTTGGAGATTTGTAAGGCTTTCAAACACTTAGACATCCAACTGCTATTCATTTATAGAAAAATTAAGAGATTTGATTGGACCAACAGACCTGACCTTACTGAAACTGCACGTCCACGTTTGGTGAGAACAAAAGATCTCATCAAATCAATCTAGATTAGAATTATTGTAGAAAAAAGTTTCATTTTGTTAAACAGATGAACATGTCATCAACATCAATGTGTCACATATTAAACGAAATCTTTAGACTGAGAAGTTATGTGAAAGTAACCGACTATTTTCATAGAAATGAATTAAAGGGTCAGAATAACTTTAAGTAGAAGAACTGTTATGGCGGCACACTCATAAAGGCCACGGAAAAATTCTGCTCCTGACGAGAAAATTGTTGACGTTACAAAAATCTTTCAACCACTAGAATGACCGTGTATACACAAACAATGTCCAAGAAGTGTACAAGAGGAAAAAAACGCAAGCAGGGAGCTCATTTTCCGGAGTAATGTAGTTAGATTTTCAATGATGAAGCGTGAATGATGCTTTAAAGTTTTATTGAATCACAAACATATAGGACTGCTCACATGCAAAATTTAAATACAGTCTGTACACATTTTAGATAAATAACAAATCTTCCCATTTGTTGACAATTTTATAGAAAAGTAAAAAAAGGGGAGGGAGGCAGGATGGCATCCAACACATCTGCCTTCGGCAGAAACAAAATCTTGACACTAAGCTCGCTGGCAGGAGCTCACCAACCTCTTTCGTGTTGAAGTAAAATCACAGAATACCCAAATCTCCACACTTATATCCCTGGCGGAGCTCACCAACTCTCACCGAGATACAGTTACCGAATCCTCTCTAGTGTGGCATTCACGCGGGCGCAGCACCTCGGGTCAGACTCGCTGCCATCTAGCGTTCTAGAATTTTTCTACAGTTCGTAACACTGGCTTTCGTAATGGCTTGTGTGGTGTCAGGTGTGAAGGCGTCTCAAAGATTGAACTTTGAATGAAAAGAGTAGAGCAAAAGTTTATCAAAACACTATCTTAGAACCAACAATGAATCACCTGAATGTACACTCTTGGGGAAAAAAATTAGCGCACCAAGAAATAACTGCAGGATTGTAAGGTAACTTAGCATGAAGGTACATGTTGGGAAGAGAGGGCGTTTAACGTCGTTCTCCGTGGAGTGTAAAACAGGTAACCAAAACTGGTTTGAGTGTGCTGAATCGTTTACAACGCAAGAGCTGAGGTAGACATGCCATTACACCGTTTTTTAAGACTATATGAGCCGCTTTCGCAGTTTGAGAGGGGAGAATCATCGGCATAAGGAAGCTGGGTGATCAGCTCGGCGAGTAGCTCGTCAATTAGGCCGCTCTTATTGTGTTGTGAGGAGGTGTTGGGTCCAGTGGATCCGAGAGATGTCATTTACATGAAGATCAGGCTTCAGGACACCCTCGACAGACCAGTCGTCGAGAAGACCGCTGCATCGTAAGAAATGCACGCTGCTTCAACTGCCGCCATCTAGGCACAGGTAGCACCTTCACTAGAGGCCCCTGTGTTTACCCGAAACATACGAAGGCGCCTGGCTGAAGGACATTTGGGATCGTGGCGCGCATTACGTGTGTTGCCCTTGACGCCCACACATCGAGGCCGTCGTTTGGAGTGGTGCCGCGCACGAAGAAATTGGACTGCAGTGGAATGGAACCAGGTCGTCTTTAGCGAATCCAGATTCAATCTCAGCAGCGACGACAATCGTGTTCATGTGTGAAGACCCCGTGGTGAACGCTTCAATCCTGCCTTTGCCTTAGAGCGACACGCCGCGTCCACAGCTGGCGTGATGGTATGGGGTGCCATTGACTACAACACACGGCCACCCCTAATATTGTTCCGTGGAACCATGACAGCCCAGCGGTATGTTCATGACATCCTGCAACCACATATGTTGCCACTCATGCAATGGTCCCAGGAGCTATTTTTCAACAATGCTCGGCCTCACACGGCAAGAGTGTCACAAGACTGTCTCCGCACTGTTACTATCCTTCCTTAGCATTCCCGATCCCCAGATTTGTCTCCAATTGAGCATATCTGGGATCATTTGGGACGGCGAGTTGATCATTGGGCTCACAAGTTTGAACGAACTAGCGTCAAGGTTACAGCAAATATGGAACGACACGTCTCAAGACATCCTACAGAACTTGTATCCCTCAATGCTCTATCATTTTCGCGCTAGAGGGGGTTTATCAGGGTATTAAATCCTAGGTTCTGTTGCCTTTTTCTCTGAAATAAATGAACCTTTTTCTTGGATTTTCTAATCCTGTACTTATATCAAAGTAGTCATTACGTATGAAAAATTTCGTATCATTTTGGCGACTCCTTCTTAGTGCGCAATTTTTTTTTTGTCCATGAGTGTAAATCTATATATATATATTGGAAATTTCAACAGGTCTCTGCTTCTGTTCACATGGCGAATACGACTCAACGGTGCTTGAGAGTATGTTTCGAACTTCTTAGAACTCTGATTGACTTTTCAACAAGTAACATTTAAAGCCACTTGATTATAAATTGTGATAGGTATTGGAGGTGAAGATGTGTCAAAAACCTGCATCCCAATTAGAACAATCTCGGACGTTCTTGTAGGAAACAACGATGGAAACTCCCATGGAGAAAACGCGGTTCTCGATAGATGAGTAGTCCAAGAGACTGAAAATTCAAAGGCTATATTTAAATACAAGGAGTATAATCTTAAATTTAAAGATAAATTAAAACTAAATAAATTTAGTTTCAAATTTCATTACACAGTTTATTATTTTAACTTATTTGGAATTAATTGTATGAGAGCTTATGGTACAACTAGGGAATTAATTAAAATTGGAAATCACATGGTCAATCAGAATTTTGTAGAACAGTAATACCTCGACATACCCTACCTCGATTTTTGTGAATCCGATTACGTTTCGTTTTACGCAATTTTCAATTCTCATCAAATTCATCTTCCTCCGCCCCTCTTTTTTTCTAATCACTGAAACTTAAAACGAAATCAGTGCTAGAGTGTATTTTTTGTTTGAGGGAAAAAATGGTAAAATTGGTAATGTGATTGAAAAAATTGTCGCGTGATCTTGTCTTTCAAATGAATTTAGAAATAAATAGTGATGACGTTCAAGAATCGCTGGATTACCACAATCAGTAATCGACAATTTATGAGCTCATAGAAATGCATGAGCAACAGATAGAAGACACTAAAGAACTTGCGTCTTTAGACCCAATTCAATCAGAAGATACTTTGATAGAAGGCCTCAATTTAAATGAAAAAGAGTAACGAGTTTTAGAAAGCATAAACTCCAACGCTGATCTTATTTTTCAACAAAACAAGGAATAAAAAAATATTAGCATGCTTCGAGTAAATTTTGCGGGAGAAAAAATTCTTTGAGACGGCATTCTACGTTGTTTTGATTTTATAAAAATTCTACAGCAAAATAATTTCAGTTTGCGATTTTGTTGTGTGTGTGTATTTGCGTTATCTAGGATTTTATTAAACATTTTTTCCTCTGCTTTACTACTTTCTTTCGTCTCCAGCACCAACTAAAAATAATTTATATGTATTTATATGTGAAATCATACTACCCCCGACTGTCGCGGTTATCACCCGGTTCCAACTATCGCGTAAATTCGTGGCATTACCGTACTGTAAAGTTAGCTGATGTAAATACCTCGGAAAAATAAAAATCTGCAAAAGTTTAGATATTTATTTAAAAGAGAGAAAATATAGACACTGTTCTTCTAAAAAAAACTTTATTCAGATGTATGCTCAATACTCTTTTTTTAACAGACTTTTATTGAGGATCTATATACTTTGAAGTAACACAGAATATCCCAAAGAGCCTTATTACTGAAACAGCATTATTATTTTTTTCTTTTTGTGTAACGTTTTTGCCCAATAAAAAATGTGTTTGTTATTTCAATTTAGACGTTTTGTCTTAAATTCGCAAATATGTGTGTATGTATACTACTATATAGACACAACTTATATTTTAAAAAATACATTTAGTAACACATAACATTGTGTTATCTTTTATTTATATGTGAAAAAAGATTTTCATTTCCTTGTAAAAAGATGTAATCATAAAGAAAAATGTTGCAAAAAACGACTGAATTCTTTTTTTGAATAAAATTCATAAATCTTCAGACTTAAAATAACTTTAGTTACATAGTAGCTTACAATACAAAGTACATTACGGATTTATTCTCGAATGCTGATATAGAAGCATTATTCCTTGCAATCATTTACACCATTTGGGGAAAAGAATTCGATCAATTGTTTTTTTTTCGGATGGAAGGTACCCGATCTATTTCTGTGCACATATTCTGGACAAGTGCATCAGCACGCAACAACTCACTTCCCCCTGGCGAAAAATTATCACCCGACCGTCAGGAATCCGAGAAATGTGTCGGAGAAAGATCAGGCTGAAGAAAAATTCGTTTCTTATACAATAGTAGCAATACTCAGAGAAAAGATAACATCGTTAGTGATAAAAAGAGATACCTATAACATTCATATGATTCATATGGATACTGTGTTATAGATTTTGTTATTGGAATGTATTACGCACATGTGCTTTTGTTTCCATATTGTGTGTGCTTTTGTCAGAAGTTATTCCTTTTACCCTTTCGCGGGCACGATGCTTAACTACAATTTTTTTGTGATAAAGTACTAGATAAATGTAATATTCTTATCCTTTATAAACATTATTTTGTCACACAAAAAATATATCTAAGCAGGGTTTTTTTTCCAGGGTGGTGGCTGGTCGTTATAGCTACTGCGCACTTAAGACATTTAACGTACTTTTCAGGACAGACATAATGAAACATATTACAATATAAACTTTATACGAAAAATTAACATTTCTGTTAATAACTATTGCAATAACAATTAAATACAAAGTAGAAGTGTAATAAAATATTAATAGAATAATTGTACAACATAGAATACTTACTAAAATATACATTGAAATTGATATACATCCACATTTTATATTTTATTTAATTTTGGTGTAAAAGGTTAGAAATAAAGTAATATTTTTGAGGAATTAAATTAGTTATTTCACAAATTTTATGAGCTATTTACTTTGGAACTTTATAATATGCAAACGTTTTCTCCGAGCAGAAAAGCTATAAAGTAAGATTTTCGAACCCAAGAATCTCGTACCACATATTGAAAACAAAACTTCTATATATATTTTCTACCCCCAACATTCTCACGTGATTGTAGGTGCTATCTCTTGAGTGGAGGAAGAGTGAAAATTTCAGGATAATTTTTCTGTTCTATGCGTGCAGAGGAAAGAGCCTCTATCCACATATAAAAGCATTCCAAAAACCTAAATAAAACCTTTTTTTAACTGCACATTTGCTTAATTCATTCAGATGAGAGAAAAGTATACTTACGACTTGTCAAATTTTTTTTCGCAGATCAGAAATTTCATTTATAGTAATCAAAATACAAATTGTAGATGTACTACCCATCAGAGGACATGAAATGCAAAAAAAAAGGTATCGTGTTGCCATCTGTATTGATTTTTATGCGTTTTTGCTTCAATTAACGCATGTGGATAGACTAAATATTCACCACTCCCTTGGAGGAAAAATGTTTGCTATGTGGATAGACCTATTAGTCACTGACCACGAAAGAGTTATTTAACCAATACACTGGAAGGATTTTGATCCAGGTATTTGAGATGAGGTAACATCATGGTTTATTACGGACTTGACACGTGATCGATTTATAGCTCTGACATTCTACCAATAAGTAGTATAAGCAATATATATATATATATATATATATATATATATATATATATATATATGTTGTTAAGAACAGTTGACTCCTTTCGCCGTCCAGAGCTGGCGCCACGAACTGGGACTTTTTTTATTCTAGAAGCATTTGTTATTGGCCGGAAAAATGCCATTCGATTCGTAATCGTGTGTGATGGAAGCATCGTTTTTGTTTTGATTGTGTTGTGCAATGTTTTCCTACATGTAATGGTGTGCTTGTGTGTTTTTTGTAAAATATAGACTGGAAAAATTCTTTGTGTTTTCTCAATGACTCATCGTAACCAATTATTTTTTCCTCGAGCTTCTATAAAAAATGTTTTTAGGGAATCCAGCATGGAAGCAAGTTCGCGGTAAATCGAAATACATTGGCATCCAATTAACATGATTGATTCTAATTCTATATTCATTATTCTAATTCTAAATCGATTCTTATTCTTATTCATAACATGTGGTCCGTCGAGTTCAGAGTTGTTGATGTGATTTATTCTTTGTTATTTTAATTATTCGTTTCATATTCGATATTCTTATTCTAGTGCATTTACTCTGATACGAATTCTTGAAGTATTCCTATACATTTTGATTGATATTATTTATTATTTGATTCTAGATTTATTCGTTTATTCTATTTTGTATAAACATTTTTTGATAGTTTGTATTTGCATTGTGTTGGCATTAATTATTGTGGTACAGTTGTATATTTTGTGTAGAATTTTAAAATTCCATTTTTATAAGCTTTTTAAAATTTCATTCATAAATCATGGCTCCAAAACAATCAAAACATATTGGTAAATTTGATTTAATTATAAAAGAATTAACCACTTGCCAGTTTTGAACGTACACCGTACGTTCACTAGTTTTTTCCAATTCTTGATTTGCCCGTACGTCGTACGTTCAGATTTATTTCTCCGATTTCATTTCTGCTTTGCCCATATTTTTATCTCTCTAGTAATTCTAAAGTATAATTGAAGAATTTGTCAATAGATGGCGATAGTTGCCCACTGTATTGAGTTGAAAAACCAGTTTTAAGTGGTTTGTGAGTGGTTTTGGGATGGAATATTAGATAGGCGGGAAAATTTATTCACATCATTAGCTAGCGTTTTTGTGAGCGTGATTCTGAAAGACTTTTTGCACTGTATTAGACTAATATTGGAATTTATATCTTGCAATAATGGATGAATCGGAAATAATTCCGATTAATGATTATGATTCGGATCTTGAATCTGAAATAGATTCTAAATAACTATAAACGATTCGGGATGTATTGACAGTTTCTCAGACGATTTTGACTTTGATATTAGTGACGAAGAAAACGATGACCTTAGCCAAGCAAGAAACTTTTATGAAATCGATTGTAATAATCCTTCTGCCCCTCCTCCGAGATTTACATTAACTAATACGCCTGAAATTCATTTAGATTTTGATGCAAGCTCTGGTAAAATGCAATATTATGAAGCATTGATAGATAATAATTTGATTGATTTGATTGTTCACGAAACAAATCATTATGCTGAACAAACTATTGGGAGCAGCATTCCTCGCAAGCACTCCAGAAGTAAAAAATGGGAGCCAACATCAAAAGAAGAAATGCCTGTTTTTATAGCTCTAATTATTCTTCAAGGCATCGTCAAAAAACCAACAAATGAACAATATTGGAGCAAAAGACATTCCATATCGACTCCCTTTTTCTCCAAAGTCATGTCCTATCGGCGTTTCAATCTAATTTACCGTTTCTTGCATTTTTCCGATAATGAAACATTTGTTACTGAAACACATGAGTGCCCAAAATTATCAAAAATTTGGCCAGTACTAAAATATTTGACTATTCGTTTCAAGGAAGTAGTTACACCCGATAGAGATGTTACTATTGATGAAAGTCTGATGTTATTCAAAGGAAGGCTTGGTTGGAAACAATATATGCCTCTGAAACGGTCACAATTTGGAATAAAAAGTTATATGCTGTGTGAATCCAAATCAGGGTATGTGTGGTCATTGATTATATACACTGGAAAAGGTACTCTATTTGATGAAAAATACAAGCATATATATATATATGTGAATGTCTTCACAAGTTGTAATGACTTTCATGGAACCACTCCTAAATAAGGGGCATTGTCTCACCACAGATAATTTTTATTCCTCTTCGGAATTGGCAGATATTCTCATTCAAAGTTTGACTGATATGTACGGCACACACTAAAACCCAGAAGAAAGGATGTTCCTAAAGAACTGCTATCTAAAAAAATTGACAAAGGTCAAATGATTGCCTATCAAAGAGGTGAAGTTTGGCGTTATAAATGGATGGACAAGAAGGCAGTGTGCCTTATTTCAACAATACATAATCCTGAAATGGTTCAAGTACAGAGTCATAAAAATGAGATAAGAAGAAAACCTAAAGCAGTTATGGAATATAACAACACAATGGGTGGTGCAGATCAATTGGACAAACATCTTACAAATTACCCTTTGATAAAAAAAGGGGGAAAGAAGTATTACAAAAAATATTCTTTCATCTATTGGACATATGTTTGTGCATAAGTTTTGTGTTGTACAAAAAAATGGTGGAAAAGACTCTCATTTGCAGTTTAGGAATGGACATTGTTGATTGCCTGATGGAAGATATGGAGAAGTGTCAGGAAAGAAAGGCCGTCCTGGCACTTCAACCCAATCCAATGAGATTGACTGAAAAAGGCAATCTTGGAAGAAATTGCACAAGTGAAAAGAAGCTGAGACCTGCAAGAAAATGCTATGTTTGTTCGCTGAAGAAAAAATGACAACAGAAAAAAGAATTAGAACAGAAATACGATACTTTAGCCCAGACTGTGATGTTGGACTGTGCTTGACACCTTGTTTCAAACTGTATCATACCAAATTGGATTTGTAATCATAAAGAACTGTTACAATAAAGCAAATATATACTGGGGTAAGTTTGAAAATGTTTTTAATTATTTTTCATTTTTTACATATACCTGTAAAGTGCGCTTTCTCGTGCATCGTTAGTGCTCGAAAAAAGCAATAATTTGGGAATAACCTATGAACATTTAAAGGCACTCTAAATAGTTCATTTTCGTAATTACATTTGATTTTACTTGTAATTATTTTTATAAAAAAAAAAAAATATTATTAACTGCATTTTAAAAATTTCATTTTTTTGAAAACAATTTTGGAAAATAAATGAAACTGTTAAGTGGTTAAAAGCTTTTGAAGTAGGATAAATGAATGCGATGATAATAAATCACGCATACGTGTTTTAAAACACAAGTGTTGCAATACGAAACTAGATTAACTGAAATATTCAGTGAATTGTCAACTCATGAAAGTGATGAATCATTTGATATTTATATGAAATATAAAGACATACTATTCAATTGGGTTGTTGACCTTGAAAAAAATCTCAGGTTGAGGAAGTAAATAGTAGTATTCATGTAAAGTCTTCAGTAGTTAATCTGCACTAAAAGCTTGAAGTTCCGCATTTTTATGGAAATTGCGAGAACTGAATTTCATTCAAAGAGTTATTTAAGTCTTCTATTCTAGATAACAAATCAATAAGTGATCTTGAAAAATTGCAATATCTACAGGCTTCTGTTCGCGGGGATGCAGCCAAATTAATTCGGGGTTTTGCAATTACTGTGGACAATCTTAAGAATTGCTGGGATGTACTGTGCAGTCGGTATGAAAACAAACAACAATTAGCTCTTAGCCAAATAAATAAGCTATTTAGTATTAAGATTTCCAGGGCAAATACTTCAAAATTGCTTTTGGAAATAATAGATATTTGTAATGAAGTCATTCGAAATTTGAAAACTTTGGATTTAGAAACAATTTCATTAACAGAGTTGATCATAATAAATTTTCTCATTTCAAAAGTGGATGCATGTATTAGTCAACGGTGGGAATTATCTTTGGAAAATAATAAATTTCCTACTCTTGAGGAATTTAGAGTTTTCATTGAAAGCGAAGCTCGTGGTCTGAATGAGTTAAAATTTGTAAAACCTGACATTAAGAAAGGTAATGTTAAACCATTAAATTCATTTAACAAATCAAATGTAAATACTACTGTTGTTAAATGTAACCAAGTAAAATCAGGTGTAAAACCAGATGTTGTTAAAGGTAACAATTGCATTCTATGTAATCAAAGCCATGCCTTATTCAAATGTCCAACTTTTAATTCTATGAATGTAAATGAAAGATGGCAAGTGGTACAGAACAATAATTTATGTACCAATTGTTTGAGGAGTAACCACAGGCTTGACACATGTAGAATAGGATTCTCTTGCAAAAACTGTTCTGAAAGACACCATACATTATTACATATATATTCAGTCAGTCCTTCAGCAGATACTCAAGCAAATTTTGTTGTGACAGTGTCTAACAATTGCACACAATCGGAAGAAGGTCACGAATTGTTGTCACAGCATTAATAAATGTTAAATCTAAACATGGTGAACAAATAACTTGCCGTGCTTTGATAGACAATGCTTCTCAAAATTCTTTGATTTCCAAGCAATGTGCTGATCGCTTAAAATTGCCATTAAAACACACCAATCATAAATTAGTAGGTGTAAATGAAACATTTGCTGAAACTTCATTATATTCAACAAATTTTGAATTTTCTTCGTGTTTCCTCTGATAAATTTCAAGTAAAAGCTTTTTGTTAGTATCGAAAGTCACTTCAGCTATGCCAAATTTTCCAATTAAAATATCATGAGTGGCCTCATATCAAAGATCTAACTCTTGCTGATCCAACGTTTTATATTGAAAATGAAATAGACATTCTTCTAGGTGCTGATGTTTTTATGACATTAATTTCAGGGACTCCTATAATGGGACCCAAAGGTACACCATCAGCATTGCCAACAAAATTAGGTCATTTATTGTCAGGTACCATAAACACACAATATAATCAAAATTCATCCCTAATCTGTCACACCCTTTTAAACATAGACCATTCTTTGAAACAATTTTGGGAACTTGAATCTGTTCCTAAGGACATTCCGTCAAAGGATGAGGATGAGCTATGTGAGTCTATATTCGTAAATTCTCATATTCGTAATGCTGATGGTAGATATATTCTAAAACTGCCATTTAGAGATGATTCAAGTATTGGAGATAGTAAAGAGGGTGCATTAAAACGATTCTATTCTCTTGAAAGAAAACTTCACTCTAATAATCAATTAAAGGAACAATACACAGAATTTATGGAGGAATACCAAAACCTTGGTCACATGACTCCTCTCGCATCAGATGTAAAATCTCCACATTATTTCTTACCACATCATGGTGTGATTAATGATAATAGTTCCACAACCAAATTAAGGGTGGTGTTTGACGGCTCATTCAAAAGTACAAATGGAAATTCTTTGAATGACATTCTGCTGACTGGTAAAAAACTAGTCAGACATTTTCTAACGTTACTTAAATTCAGATTCTTCCCAATTGCCTTTTCTGCTGACATTGCAAAAATGTATAGACAGATATTAATATCACAAGATGATGCATGCTTTCAACAAATATTTTGGAGGAAGTCTCCAGAGGAACCATTAGTGATATTCAAATTAAATACAGTTACCTATGGTACATCTTGTGCCCCATTTCTTGCCATCCGAACATTGAAACAATTATGTGAGGATGAAAAAACATCGCTTTCCACAGGCAGCTAAGCTCGCAAAAGATCATTTCCATGTTGATGATTTGTTAGCCGGTGCTGACTCAGTGGACTCGGCTAGGAAAATTGTTCACGAACTGCAAAATTTGATGTCAGCCGGTGGATTTGAGCTGCGGCAATGGTCGTGCACTCATCCAGAAGTCTTGTCAGACTTGCCAAACACTCTAAAAACAAATATTTCCTCACATTCATTTGATGAGGAGTCCACCCAGAAAATTCTTGGCTTATTCTGGGATTTAAACGAGGATTCGTTTAAAGTAAGAGCAGTCTTATCAGACCAGGTATCCACCAAGAGACAGATGCTATCAATCATCGCACGCACGCACGCATCTTTGATCCTCTGGGGTTTGTCTCTCCCTCAACTATAATTTTAAAGAATATTCTTCAAGACCTGTGGAAGGCAGGGCTTGACTGGGATGATGAGATATCACCAGACATTCTTAATAGGTGGAATCGGTTTCAAGCAGAAATTTCATGCCTGAAACAAATAAAAGTTCCCAGGTATGTTCAAACACAAAATGCTAAACACTGTGAAATTCACGGGTTCTGTGACGCCTCCTCAAAGGCATATTCAGCCGTAATATACTTACGTGTTGTTTCTGATTCGCCACACTTATTCTTAATGGCTTCAAAAACTCGTGTGGCACCTGTACAAACAATATCATTGCCTAAATTGGAGCTTTGTGGTGCTCTGCTTCTGGCTGAACTTCTAGATATATTTAAGAAATCTCTTAACATCACTCACGATACATTTTTATGGTGTGACTCAACAATTACACTGAGTTGGATAAATAATCCACCTGTAAAAGGAAATCAATTTGTGCAACACAGGGTTGGGAAAATTCACGCACTAACCTCAAAAGAATCTTGGCATCGCATTCCGGGAAAATTAAACCCGGCAGATTGGGCAACAAGAGGCCTCTACCCGAAAGAACTTAAAAATTCAGAGTGGGTAGCTGGTCCAAAATGGCTTCATGATTTCCATCCTTCTTCCAATTCTTTTATTCCTTTCTCTGAAAAACCTGTTTTACTTGTTCCTATTGATCAGTCTGAATCATTAAGTGACTCTGCTGTTCTTTCAACTGGTGTTGATTATTCTCTTAGTTTCTTGGATAAGTTTTCCTCATACGTGAAAGTAGTTAGGACTGTTGCATGGATATTCAGATTCTACCATAATTCCAAATCAGTGTCCAAAGTTACTGGGCCTTTATACACACATGAATTAGAAACTTCAATAAAAAAGGTAGTCAAATTGTTACGAAATGGAGAATACCATACAGAACTTACTCTCTTGAAATGTAACAAGCCTCTTCCCAAATCTAGCAAACTTCAGTCTTTGAATGTATTCCTTGATTCTGAGGGAATTCTTCGTGTCTCGGAGGACGTCTTCGTCTCCAACAAACTCTTAAATTTGAACAAAAGCATCCTATGCTCATACCAAAAGAGCATCATTTTACAAGTTTAATCATTAGACATTTTCATAGAGTCAATTTCCATGCTGGACAGGAACTAGTTTTATCCCTCATTCGTCAACAATTTTGGATCCCGCATGGTAAATCAGCTGTCAAGAAAGAACTGCACAACTGCATAGACTGTTTTAAACTTGTGGCAAAACCTGTCTCTCAAATGATGGGTGATCTACCAATAGAACGAATCAACCCTTGTCGTGCTTTTGAAAAAGTAGGAATTGACTTTGCTGGACCTATCACGACAAAGTGCCAACATACTCGCAAGGCGAACAACTTCAAGTCTTACATCTGCCTCTTCATATGCATGTGTACTAAAGCGGTGCACCTTGAACTCGTATCTTCGCTATCAGCAGCAGCATTTCTGTCAGCACTGCGTCGATTTGTTTCACGCCGTGGCTATCCATCAGACATTTATTCTGACAACGGTACCAATTTCGTTGGTGCTTCAGCTTACTTGAAGGACTTGTTTCAATTACTTCACAACTCTAATGTCCAGGACTATTCGTCAAGCAAGAACATTCAGTGGCACTTCATCCCTCCATATGTACCGAATTTCGGAGGTGTGTGGGAGGCATCAGTCAAACTCACAAAGCAACATTTGCTCAAAACGTTAAAGGCGGCTGTGCTGAACTTTGAAGAGTTAGATACAATATTGTGCCAAATCGAAGCGTGCATAAATTCACGTCCTCTTTATCCTCTATCATCAGACCCTAAGGATCTCCAGGTGTTAACACCTGGACACTTTCTTATCGGGTGTCCCTTGCTCGAACTCCCTGATCACAGTCTGACTAACCAATTTTTGAGTATTCATTCTAGGTGGTCTCTTCTGATGAAGTTGAAAAGGATGTTCTGGTCTCGCTGGCAGCTCTCCTACCTCAACACCCTGCAGTCCCGAACCAAATGGATGCAGGGCCAGAAAGACCTAACTGTAGGATCCCTCGTCCTCATCAAAAATCCAGCCTCTTTCAGCACCAGGTGGACTCCCGGACGGATTGTGGCCACACATCCTGGAGCTGATGGAATATGTCGTGTCGTCACTATCCAGACCTCAAGTGGAGTCATGACAAGACCAGTCTCTCAAGTTGCAGTCTTACCCCTACCACCGTCGACTACATCTTCTCGCCCCCCGGAGGATGTTAAGAACAGTTGACTCCTTTCGCCGTCCAGAGATGGCGCCACGAACTGGGACTTTTTTTTATTCTAGAAGCATTTGTTATTGGCGGGAAAAATGCCATTCGATTCGTAATCGTGTGTGATGGAACCGTCGTTTTTGTTGTGATTGTGTTGTGCAATGTTTTCCTACATGTAATGGTGTGCTTGTGTGATTTTTGTAAAATATAGACTGGAAAAATTCTTTGCGTTTTCTCAATGACTCATCGTAACCAATTATTTTTTCCTCAAGCTTCTATAAAAAATGTTTTTAGGGAATCCAGCATGGAAGCAAGTTCGCGGTAAGTCGAAATACATTGGCATCCAATTAACATGATTGATTCTAATTCTATATTCATTATTCTAATTCTAAATCGATTCTTATTCTTATTCATAACATATGTAATGTGTGTTTGTTCAAAGCCGCTTATCTCCGAAAGTACTTGACCATTTCCTCTGAAACTTTGGCATAATGTTACACATGAATCCGGACGGGTTCTTATGCACTTATTATTTCATAATTTACTGTAAACTTTTTAAAATTTAATCTTTAAATGATTTTCCGTTGTTATGACGTCATTTGATGCTACGTTTCTCTCTGAATGCTAATTTTTATGCTTTACACGCAGTTTTTTCGGGATTAATACATATTTTTACTATAATTATGTTTGTTGATAGTCATATTTAAACATTTTTTGTTCTTAAATACGTAATTAGGATTATTTTTCTAATAAATCAAGTGTTTTTAAAAATTATACTTTTAACTAATCAAATTTTGCTTTGTAGTTTTGGCAAAAATCGTATAGCCTTATAGCGGGATGTTTATGATCTTGCTTATATTTTACATCTTGTTTCTTTCTGTAATTTTAAGCTAAATTTATTTCTCTTTATGAAGCAAAGATGAAAAGTATATTTGACATCTGTACGCTACTTATTTTTCTGCCTAATTGTTAAAATTTCCTACAGTTTTGATGATAACACAATACTAGCCAACTGATCTTCACAAACGCGAGTAGCGTACCGATTGAAATTTTCCACCTGTTTTATCTTTTTCCAGTAATCTGAAATTAAATTAATTCACTATGCAATTTAATGTTTATTTTTTTTTGGTATGTACGATTTTTTCCGTTGACCATTTACCACAAATCAAAAGACGTCGCCAAATGCCTCGATATGCATTCAATGTTTGGAAATCGCTCTGTCCATATTCTAACATGATATTTTTTCCCACTTGGCGACATTTTAATTTAGCGAAATTAATCAACAAGAATTTTTGAGAAAGTTTTTTTTTTTCTGTTTTAGACAATTTTTAAAATTTCATTTGATGCTTATGTATTATTACAACAATCGCCAACATTTTATATAACTCGCCAAGTTTGCAATCCCACTTTCACATGTATTGTACGCGCTGAATCGGCCATCATGTGCTTCGTTTTATACAATGTCGCTAATAGGTAGCGATAATACGTAAGTACTTTTCGTTTGATGTTACTATTTGAATACAAGTGGCAAAAAAAATTAAGATTTTCTGATATATATTTTTTGTTTTTGATTGCATTTTAAGTTTATGTTAGAACTTTTTTAAACAGATTCCATTAGTAAATTTTTAACAAAATACTTGAAATTAATATGGTTTGCTTTTGTCAGGGACATAACTATCGCTGTATCAGCCGTATTAATGATGCAGGGCCCCAGCAAGTGTTACTACAATCCCACTAACATGGTGTTCATATCTAAAAAGGGCCCTAAAGGAATTTGGATACAAGGCACACTCGGCTGTTTTGCAACTTCATGTCTTTTTGTTTTAACTTCTTTAAGTGCAGTCAATCGGCTTCAGTGCAGAAAATTGAACTTCGGTCATCATACTGACCAAGCAAAAGCAGTGCGAGGCGTAGTTCCAAGTCAAAAAGGAATAGGCATCAGCGAACAAGCAAAACAGACAGATGGTCCAAATACATGTTGAGGAAGCAGGTGGTGGTAAGATTGTAATTATTTTTTTGAATCATGCTTTCCCATTGATAAAGGTAGTTCAGTTCTTTTTATGTCAATTAACGTTAGTATTGTATTTCGTTTTTCTATTTATTTTTAAACTCGGGATATATTTTTTGGATAAATTTTATTTTTAAAGTACTAATTTTAATTCTGTGTGCTATAGATCTGTTTGGCGGGATTACAAAATCTCGCCAGAAACGTGCAGCGTACCGATTGTGAAATCTCTTTCTCCAGTGATCTTAAATTAAATTAATATCTAATTTTTATATTTTCGTACTTAGGTTTTTTAAGTCGACCATTTACTTAAAATCAAAAGTCATCACCACATGCTGCAATATGCATTCAATAAGGGAAAAACAATATATGACTTTTTGTACACAATAATATTTTTTTACTCTTGACTGTGAATTTTTCCACTAAGTAGAGTTGTTGAAATTTCTAAAAGTTGGGCAATAACATTAGACTCATAAAGAATCTATTTTGTGTGATTTCAAAATCTTACTTGGCATTATTGTGAAATACAAATGGGAAAATTAAGATATTCTGATGTATATTTTGTGTTCGTTTTGATATTCATATATTATTGAAACTGTATTGGCTTCATTGTATGAAAAGAAGCACATGATTGCCAATTCACCGTGTATAACACATACAAAATTGGGGTTGCCATAGTTCTAATAGTGCTTTTGATTGGAACTGTTTTTGGTGATTTTATCAAAATGTTGAACTTTAATTTTTTTACAGCTTTTTTAAATTTTTAGTTTATTATAGCTAGCTGTACTCAGCCACGCATTCATGTGGCTCAGTCTGGTTAAAGGAAAGAAAAGAGAAAACGCACATTTCCAATATCTTTACCACTTTAACTTGAGGTAAGATTTTTTATATAAAAAATGTGTGTAAATATACATAAAGAAAACTTATCTAAACATATTTCATTTGTAATTCGTTAACAGAATACTCCAAGTTATTATGGTTTTTATGTCCATATCTTATGAATCTAAAATTATTGACATTGTCTCCATAGGGGAGGTGCCAAGTTTGAAAATAAATTTAAAATGGCTCTTTTTGAAGTCAAAGGGTTAATTTTACAATGCTTATATGGATAGAAATTTTGTGTTGCTTCATTCTCTGTGCAGATACAAAATTGTCTGGTGCGCCTATTCTAGAACAGCAGTTGCTAACCTTCAGCATTTCATGAACCACTTAATGTATAGCTTCATAATTTTATGAAGGATATAATTTATTAGGATTAACCACTATATGGGGGACTACTATAGCTATATTTACGTTTCCATACCCCTGAAAATAAACTTCATGAAAAGTAATAACAAACTGACGATCAACAGACTGAAGTCTTTTGCCACCAATCTACTCTGATTACCAAAGCTGACTTTCAAATTTCGATGGTAAATCTGAAAAATAGCTAAAATATCGCTTAACTCAGAAATTTCATTAAAAGTGGCAACCAAAAGTTTTTAGTAAAGTAAAATCCATGTTCCATAATATGTCGTTTTTTCGCTCATCATCTTTTAAACTGGATCTTGATAAAAGTATAAATAATGTCCCAATTTTCCTGCAGATCATCCAAAATTTCTCACGGATCACCAATGATGACCGCTGCTCTGAAACACAACAGTACTTATGTATTAGCATCACTGTAACAAAATTTGTGCCACACGCACCACACCTTAATATATAAATAACAAGGATTTTAACTTTTTTTATGAAAAAAAGTTAGATTTGGATGGAAAATGATGTGATCTGCATGGTGGCAATTTGGCTGCAGTGATGTTATTATTTAAGAACCCAGAAAACAAATACTGTAAAATCCAGGGTATAATGCTCACTTTTAACACAAAAAATAAGACTGAAGTTCACGTTTGCATGTGTATAAAAATGATAGCTTTAAAAATAAAATTTAAAAAAAGATATAAGCATAAAAGAAATTATACTACGGCAGCATTTAAATAAGCAGCATTATCAAAATGCTGCTTATTTAAAACAAACATCACTCCTTATGAACTTAAAGGGTTGTACTTCTAAAAGTATTCTATTTTTTCGAAAATATTTGGAATAATATCTGGAATAAGGGACTTCAAAACATAGAGCATGCACACATACATTCCAGGTTTCTACGTAAAAATGGGGTGCCTATTATGCAGCGAATATACCTAAAAATTAAAATTTGTAGCTTGAACGTATAGGTGAAAGTATAGATTTTTCGGTAAGTGCCCATGTCAGAAGCAGTCTGTGTCTAGATATAAGCCACTCTGTTTTAAAGATAGGCCCTTAAATTTGCTGATAACGATTGCCAATGCTAATGGAATTGTGAATTGCAAAAAGTTCCATCATTATCAACACTTTGTCGTAGATTTCTGCTGTGAAATAAGTGTTTATATTTGAATTTTCCTTGCGTATTCGACTGAAAATAACTTCAACCTCTCATTGCGTTGGAATTGAGCTGTATCAATTGATGTACGTTTAAAGCTAAATATTTCATTAGCATTCTTTATTTTTTCCTTTTTTCAATGTTTTGAAATTTAATATGTTTTTGTTTTAATTTTTTTTCCTTTTAAGTGCAGTCAATTGGCTTCACTACATAAAATTAATGCCTTGCAGGAAATCAAACTTAGGTCATCATACTCGCAAGGCAAAAGTAGTGCAATAAGTGTAATTGCACATTAAACTGAGGGAAAACGGGCATCAGCAAACGAGAAAAACAGACAAAGAATGGCACAAACACATGCTGAGAGCACAGTAGAGCAACATTCAGCCAGACTTGAGGATTCACATTTGCGAGCACAGCATTCGAGTTTTACAACATCAGAATGTCTAAAAGATGTCAACCAGAAACAGCACATCAGCGTCATACATGATTTTGTGGTGAGAAATCACACAATAACAGTCACCTTGCATTCCGTCACAGCCCAGTGGAAGATTATAGGTTCAGCCAGCATGTTTTCATCAGCATAATGACCGAAGTGTATCCTTATTCCAATGCTCTGCAATTTAGGAGAGAAACAAAAGGAATAGTTTGCACCATCGGGAAAATTAAACTGCCTCAATTTGGCGAACCACCAGAGCCATTAAAAACTTTGCTTGCCAGATATACTGCAGAATCAAAACATTTCCTATATAACATCAGGAATATACAATTCATGTTTCCAAATCATATTGTTTGGAGAAATTGCATTTGTGAACACACCTCTGATTTAACAGAAATATCCATAAGCAATATAAAACCAGCCCATTGCCCTTGAAGAATCCAGAGTAGAGCCATTTAAAAATTTATCTTCAAGTTTGAGGTATCCACTATGAATAAAATACAAGTAAAAATTTAGGTTCATAACATAAGGACAAAAATAAGCTGTAATAACTTCAAGTATTTGGCTTACAAATTACAAATGACATCAGTTAAGGAAAGTTTTGTGTAAATATATTTATAAATTTTTTTATAAAAAATCATACCTCCAATGCAAATGTTTAAACATACTGAAAAAAGGTAATTTATCTTTGACCACACATCTGATCTGATCCATTTAATCTGAGCCACAGCAACGCGTGGCAGGGTACAGGAAAAAAAACTAACATCAAGAAAAAATTATTGTAGAGTAAAGAAATTTGGACAATGCAATTGTCTAGTTAACATGTTTAGTTGATTAAATTTCAAAATCACAGGCTAATTTAAGTCCATAAAATGCATTTCAAATGTGAAATACTGTAACACTAATAGACGGTGTAACCTCCTGACTTTTGAAAGCAAACGTGCATGCATTGAGTCATACAGGTGCCGAATGTCACTTTGTGGTATGGAGTTCCATGCTTGTTGTACTTCTTGTGTCAATATAGGGACGGTGAGTGCTGGCTGGGGAAGATGCTGTAGTTGTCCAATGATGCCCCATACATGCTCAATTGGAGACAGATCTAGAAATCTCGTAGACGAAGGTAGTATGTCAACACCCCGTAGAGCATGTTGCGTTACAATAGCGGTGTGACCGTTATTCTATTGGAAACCACTCCCCTTTATAAAACGTAACTGAGAATCACTTTAATAACGAAACCCGAGGAGCAATCAAACTTAAAAATCGATTTATAATAGAAGTAAGAGCCCTTATTTAATCACCTGAGTCCTCTTGCTTCAACACATGCTTAGTTCTTCCACTTGAACAACAACACTAAGTATGACCACCGGTCACTAATACAATGCTTTCTTATTCTTAATTTTTCATCCATCATCCCGCCTACTCCACGACTATCACTTAAATATAAGCTCTCCTTTTCATAAAACTAAATCATCTCTACGGAAAGAGGTTATCAACTAAATTCTCAGTTAAAAGGAGTATTTTACCCAAGAGGATTAGTAGAAAGCCTGAATAGAATTCGTCACAGTGATACATTTTAAACACCAAAAATGTCAAATGCATCGGAGTGTTCCACAACAGTTTGAAAGTAATAGAGGGTGTTTTTTTAGAGGTATAGAACTTTAAATTGCAATAAAACAACGATGTATTATTCGATTGACATGAATTTTTTTTATTCGAAAGATAATCTTGTGGCATTACATTTTAAATATGAATTCTGGCATAGGACTGCCACGGCTGGCTCGGATGTAGTCCAATCTGGACGTCCAATTTCGAATGACTTTTTTCAACATTTGTGGCCGTATATCGGCAATAGCACGGCGAATGTTGTCTTCCAAATGGTCAAGCGTTTGTGGCTTATCCGCATAGACCAATGACTTTACATAGCCCCACAGAAAATAGTCTAGCGGTGTTAAATCACAAGATCTTGGAGGCCAATTCACAGGTCCAAAACGTGAAATTACACGGTCACCAAACGTGTCTTTCAATAAATCGATTGTAGCACGAGCTGTGTGACATGTTGCGCCGTCTTGTTGGAACCACAGCTCCTGGACATCATGATTGTTCAATTCAGGAATGAAAAAGTTATAAATCATTGCTCTATATCGATCACCATTGACTGTAACGTTGTGGCCTTCATCGTTTTTAAAGAAAGATTCCACCAGCCCATAAAGAACGCCATACAGTCAGTTTTTCTGGATGTAACGGTGTTTCGACATACACTTGTGGATTAGCTTCACTCCAAATGCGGCAGTTTTGTTTGTTGACGTAGCCATTCAACCAGAAGTGCGCTTCATCGCTAAACAAAATTCGCTTATGAAAAGCGGGAACAACGTCAATCTCGGTTTGGGCCCATTTGACGAATCTACGCCTTGCTTGATGATCGTTTTGATGAATTGCCAAACCAAACTGAGAATAAATCACTTGACAGCTGATAAATCGGTCGCCATCATGGAAAGTAATGCCAACTTAAACTTCTATACCTGGAAAAAAACCACTCTTTATTATATTGCGTAAAAAAGAATTAGTTTTCCTTCGTAAAAAATAATTATAGAGATTTGGAGTTCAATCAACATGCAATTTACAAGGAAGTAAAGGACATGACAATTAATTTTGAAAACTAACATTCTTTCGAAAATTCATACAGCTTCATTTGCATCTTTCTCTTCCTCAGACGCACCTCACATTTTCCAATCTTTCTGGCGATTACTCAGAACTCGAAAACAGCGCTTTTAATTGCTGATGTAATCCAAATCAGCAAATAAGTATAAATCTCACAAGGAGAGGGCACGACTAAGAAAACTCATCTGGGGACGAGACTTTGTGTAACTGTAGTACTCCTTTAAGGAGTTCAACCTTTAATATAATTCTGCCGAATGGCCAGTCAATTCAGAGAAAATAGCCTTCGAAATTCATGCTTAGCTTTTATACAATTAAATTTCCTCCAGATATGCAATTATTAATTACCTCCAGATATGCAATTGCGTGGCTGGTAAAGTGCTTGTTTATCACGCGACCGGCCAATGTTTCAATCACGGAAACGGTTTTTTTGTTTTAATTTTTAAATTCATTTAATTATTTTTACAAATAATTAATTTTATGAAAAAGGTTTATTAAATATTAAATGATAGTTTACATAATTATTTTGTATTTTATAAAGTATTTTACAATATACTTTATAAATATAATTATTAATAAGTAATATTTATTATAAAATGCATATTATAATAAATATTAAATGACATTTTACATAAAAATTTGTTACAAATTTTTATAATATGAAATACAATATATTATATATAAAATATTATAATAATATATACAATGTATTATAATATATATTTATAAAAAAATTATTGTGTAATTAATAAAAATGGTATATATTTTATACATTATTAATTTAATTGTTTTATAATTATATAAAATATTTAATAAGTCATTTTTAAATAAATTTATTTAATTTAAAAAACTTAAATGAATTGAAAAAGAAAGTTGATCGCGTGATTCAGAATTTAGCCACTGGCGTAGAAAGCAGGAGCTCTAAAAACTATTCCACTGAATTGCTGGAGTTAATTAAAACTTAATTGTATAAAAGCTAAGAATGAATTTCGAAGGCTATTTTCTCCGATTTGACTAGCCATTCGGTAGAATTACTTTGAGGGTTGAACACCCTAACGGAGTACTACTATCACACAAAGTCTCGTCCCCAAATGAATTTCCTAGTTTTGCCCTCCCTGTTAAGAATGAGAATAAGAACAGATTTAGAATTAGAATCCATGATTAGAATTAGAATGAATAATGTGTTTCGACTTTCAAAACTGAATATTAAAGAATAACAACTGAATCTGATTTAGAATACAATCATGTGAATTGGATAACGAAAGTATTTCGACTTATCACTACCTTCCATACTGGGCACCTAAGCAGTGTGGAAGTACATTTTCTATAGAAGCTTGAGGAAAATAAATATAGATTAAGATGACTCATTTAGCATCACAAATCAATTCATGATTCGATTTACAAAGTAATGATTTTCTTCAAACACACCCGCACACCGTTACATGTAGAAAAAAACATTGTACAACACATAATCACAAAAAAACGACGCTTCCATCACAAAAGAAAAAAGAATATAATGTCATTTCCCGCCAAATCACACATACTTCTAGAATAAAGAAAATTTCTTTTCGTGGCGCCATCTCTGGACGGCGAAATGAGTCAACTGTTCTTAACACTCCCCTTGTCACACTCTAGCAAGAAAAAGCTGGAAGCGTAGCGTTAAAAGAATAGTTTGGCATTTTTTTTTTGCTTCCAGATATTCACATTACTACGAAAAGAGTTTCTCTCTCTCCTGTTGCTCAGAAGCAAAGGGAATGAACTACGCAATATAGTCCTTTTTTTTCGTGTAGAACATTTGGTCTTTGAAGTTAAAGCATTTACTCGAAGCTCCTATAATTCTTGAAGTTAAATTTAGCTCTATTTATCAACTTTGAGAAAAAAGTTGGGATAGAAAGATGGTTTTGAAAAGCATGAAACATTTCACGTTTATTGTAAATTTAGTTTTTAATAGAAATCAAACTGGTTATCATTTCAAAACACGTTTGGCCAACGAATTAGTTCTTACTTACTTACTTACTCCAGAGAATCGAGCTCACCCAAAGGGTTTAGAGCTGCATCCAACCCTCCGAGAAGTATTTTATTATCAAATTAAACGAAAAACATGTACAAAAAAGTCCCTTCCCCAAAATTCTTGAGAATTGGAGGAATACAGAAAAACGCTTAACAATTACAAATTACAATGCAAATACATAAAAAACACTTAACAAACACAGACAAGAACACACACAGGTGCTTTCTTCTAAGGAGAAGAAAAGATCCTGAAACAGACATAGGGCACGAGGTGTGAAAAAGAAAAAATAAACAGGAAACAAAAAATATATATATTTGAACCATAATTCCAGTTGGCGCCAACACTTCCTGTTGTCGTTAGATGTTTTTTTTTTGAAAAAGCACTGAAAAGATGATTTTTTTTTTTTTTAGATTTCCTCCTCCAATTGTATTTTTAAGACACTAAAAAGAGAAAGAGGGGAGAAAGGAGGGGGAAACAGATAAGTTATTGAATTTTATTAAAGAAACCATTTTTGCTAAAAGAGAGAAAAAAAACAAGAAATTAATCTTAAAGTAAACCCAGAATGATGACTAAGGGTTAAAACAGGAAGCTGCGAAAAATTATGGGAGGGGAACAAAAAAGATTTAAAGGAATAGCAAGAACCGAAGAGGGGAAAAGGGAAAGTTAAGCCAAATTATCACATATGGATTTGGAAATAGCAAAGCAGGAAATTAATTTATTGTGAATTGCACGATTATTAATAATAGAGTTGACCCAAAGATAGAGAGCGTTTGGGCTGGGGTTAACAAGATGGTGATCAGAAGTGAAGGGGCAGTGGAATACGTAATGGTCGGCGTCTCCAGGCGACCCACACTGGCAATTTGGAGAGGGAAAGAGATTGAACCTGTGCAAGAGTAGGCGGGAAAGGCCCATGATTAGTTAAAAATGGACCAGATATTTAGAAATGGGAAGAATGTTTAATTTAAGATTATTGAAAAAGCGCTTGACCCTTAATCCAGTATTGCAATCATTCCAAGAGGAGGTCCAAGACTCTAGGATAAATTTATTTAAGGAACTGGAGAGGAAGGAGCGAGGAGCGGGAACCGAAAACACTTCACCATCATATACAGCCTGTTTTGCATAAAAATCGGCGTAATCATTATAAAGGTTATTGTTATGAGCTTTGACCCAGTAAAGATTGTAGTAGCTTCTGAATTGAATCAATTTGAATTTAATGGAATTAAGATAACTGGATTTATTTGTAATATTATTAAGAAAGAGAATAGAGGAGAGACTGTCAGTATAAATATGAATTTTAGTATTATGATGAACTGCCCAACAGACAGAGAGACCGATGGCAGAGAACTCTGCCTGAAAGACCGAGTTAAAATCCTGAATTTTAAAGAGATATGTTTTAAAGGGAGACCCCCGAAAAAAATACACACGGCGAAACCAACATTGGAATCGATTTTGGATCCGTCAGTATACACTTCCCACTCAGATGGGCACCTCGAAAGTATTAATGGGAAAGGAAAGAAAATCGGGAAGGATCTGATGAAGAGAAATAAAAGAGTCCAATTTCGTAGCTGGGAAGAGATCGTTCCTGTTGTTCCAAAGTTGGAATTTAAAGTAGAGAGAGCGAATAACAATATGAATGGGGGGAATGCCTGATAGGATATTAAGAGCGTCAGTAGGGGAGGTTTTATAGGCTTTAGTGATTTTTAATAAGTAAATCCTCTGAATAGATTTAAGCTTTTGGACCTGGATAGAGGTCAGAATCCACCCCACACTCCTGCTCCGTAGGAGATGATTGGTTGAACAACCAAAGTATACCAAAGTTTCATTAGGGAAATATGCAGGTGATTGAAATTTTTGGAAACACGATAAAAGTTGGAAGAAATCCAGAGAATCTTATCTTTGATAGAATTTATATGGGGAGTCCAAGATAAGCGATTGTCAATGTTGATACCCAAGTATTTGTATGACTTAGAGATATGGATGGAATTGGAACCAATTTTAAAAATGGGATTCCTCCTGAAAGTCGTGCTCCCTCGAAAACCACGGCATTGAATAAAGGGAACATCTGAAAACAACTGAAACGGTTTTAGCAGTTGCTATTGACAAATTGAGCTCGGAAAGCTTAGAATTTACTAAACTAAGGATTTTATTAGTATTATCTTCAAGTTTCTTACGTGAAAGGCCAAAAGAGACAATTGCGAGATCGTCCGCAAAGGCTTGAGAAGAAACAGTTCAGAGTTAAGAGAAAGGATAGGATTAAAATAAATATTCCAAAGAGTTGGTGAAAGAACGGCCCTTGTGGGCAGCCTTTAAAAATTGTTTTTTAATGGTAAAAGTATTATCAGTCCAGATAATTACCCTGTTAGTGAGGTAAGAGTGAATGAATTTCTGAAAGTGAAGAGGAATACGGTATGAATGAAAAATATGGAAGAGAGTCGACCAATCAACGTTGTCAAAAGCAGATTTGATATCAATAAACGTAGAAGCAGTATGTTTATTCACCCTGGTATTTTTAATGTGATGCACTAATTTGTCCACGGCCTCAATGCAGCTGCGGTTTTCCCTAAAAGCCGAACTGAGATCTATGGAGAATATTATTCTTAGAAATCCAACGGAGAAACCTATTAAGAAAAATTCTTTCTAAAATTTTGCCAAGGGTGGAGTGCAAACAAATTGGTCGATAGGAGAGAGTAGACGATGGGTCACGCCCGGGCTTTAGTAAAAATTTAATTTCTGTGTTCTTAAAAATGGAAGGGAAGTGATTAAATTGGATGCAGAGGTTAAAGAATCGAAAAAGCAAGTTGGGGAAGGAGTTATAAAGAGCTTTCCAAATAGCATAGTCAATGAGATCAATACCCGGGGCTTTACCCCCTCGAAGCTTCCGGAAGACGACTTCAACTTCCCTGGGGCTCAGGCATGAAGGAGGAGAGCAGTCATTGAAGACAAGAGGAATAGGAGAAGATCCTGAAGGGAAATGAGAATCAAGAAGAAGGCTAACCTTACTATGGAACATAGAGGCAGGATCGCCAGTCGAAATTTGATGAAGATTAGTTGGGCTGGATAACTTTCCGAAAGCTGCTTTAAAAGTAAATTCAAAATTATTAGAATTGGTAGAACAGAAATACTCCAAGCTTTATTCTTGGTGTCAATTATTGACTTTTTATAGTTGGCCCTGAGGGCTTTGTACCTGGAGTGCATGGAGGCAATCTCGTCGACCGACATGCCATGCGTAGTGAGAGAAACCACCCTCCGCTTGTATGCATTCAGCTGATTACGCTGGATTCTTAAGGAATTGTTCCACAAGAGCCACGAGCCATTTTATTTTATTCCTGATTTTCTTAAAACAGTGCTTCTCGAGCTTACAATACTTGCAACCCAATATTCAGCCATGATTTTCATCACACACACACCCTCCATACAAATAACAATATATTGAATTCAATAATACTATACTTTGATACTAAAGCTGCAATACGACTTTTTCTTAAGTGTCACCGGCGTATATAAACGTCTCACTTAGCCAAAGCGTTAATTGCCCCGGTTATATATATATATATATATATATATATATATATATATATATATATATATACGTCTTTGCGAAATACGATCTTTCCTGTGCACTGGTATCCAAAAAAGTATTTCGAAGGCTTTGGAATGTGCAAATAAAAGAACCTTTACATTTATTTATATCAGAGGATTTCCTTATTTATCCCCCACCCCACCCCCACCCTCAGTACATCACATTGGAGGCATTGTGGAGCAAATCGCGTAACTTTTAATCGGCGGGTTAAGGGATTAAATATAAACCGTACAGATTATCAAGATAAGTGTAATATTTGTATATAATTTTTTTGTATGCTAAGCCCATGAGGGTCGCTGGTAATTATTAAACTTGTTTTTAACTTAGTAGTGTTAGTTTAATTACAAAATACATTGTACAGCTCTGATACATTTGAAAGGGTATTATATCAGTGTAAACGTTAAGTTTATTTTTTATTATGTCAGAACTTATTTTATTTGTTTACTTTTAGTAAACTAAAAAAAAAATTTTAATAATCTTTTGGTTACGATTTTTAATATGCTCAGCCCCCATTCGTAGAGATATCACGCCTCCTTGGGGGGGCGTGCCCCATAGTTTGAAGAACGCTGCCTTAAGTGGGAGATAGAATTATATTAACATTGCTCGAGGGCTATTGACGACGGACCTCGTAATTTTAAGCCTCTATCAAGTGACGAAGACGACACCTGAGCTGAAATCCCCTCTCCAAACTACCACACAGGGTCATCGGTTATGGGGAAGACTAAGCTCCCTATATATAGCGTGCAACAATCTCCTCCACACGATCAGTTTTCAATGGCACCAAGACTCGAACCCTTGACTTGTCAGCCCCACATTCGTGCGTGTGATCATAACCACTACTCTACCACGGCTATCCTCATTTCCTTTAAAATAAATATTATATTTCCGTTTTATACCTACTCCATACAACTACAAAATAAGAGTGAGAGAAAGGACTTTTTCCTCATTCTACTGCTGCTTCATTTCCACGGTTGTGAAAGCACGTTTTTGTGAGAAAGTTCCAAGCGATGAATTAAGTTAATCACCATTTTGCTTTCTGTTGTTACAACGTTCCTTGGACAAATAATCAAGAGCTGGTGGAAAAGAAACCTCAATTTGGAGGTAATTAACTGAAAATATTTACAGTGAACTAAAGTGTTTTCACTTTAAAATGGGAAAAAGCTTTTAGGGACATCAAATTATAACAACTTTGAAGATTGTTTCGTGTCTTACCGAAGGAGAAGATAATTAAATAGTTTCTTTTATTAAGCTGATATTATCTTGCAGACTTAGAAATTTTAATTACATATTAATATAGTTTAAAACACATAATTACTGTACAAACTTAATAGTTATAAAAAAGAAGTTGTATAATTATCCCTTATTGTATACTAATACTCATTTAAGAAGAAAGAATAAAACATGCTAAATTGCTTACTTTGAGGTAAACAATTAAAAAGTAACGTTAAAAGAAATTTGTGTGTGTGTGAAAAAAATGAAGATGAACTAAAACCATTAAAACGGTTTCTAAAACAGTTAGAAAAGTTAAAGGAGAAACATAGTCAAACAGAATCACATCTCATTTACCAGTCTGTTTTGATAAATCTTTTTGTATTCAAATAAATACAAAAGCTTCAACTTGAGATATTTAATAGAAATTCCATTTAACTGGTTCAAGATACTTAGTTGATAAATGTCTGAACGATACAAAACACATAGAAATCTATAATACAAGTAAACAAAAATCTGTCTATAACAAAACAAGATTTCAATTTCCGCGAAACAACTATTATTTCGTGAATTGAGACTAGTTGTCTCATTTCATCATTAAATGCGTCGCAAAAACATCAGTTCATTACAAAACAAGGCCAATTTAATGTCGACAACATATATTCTTAATATGAAAAATAAATTTTTCTTTTAATATGGCACTTGTTTTCCACAATTCTTGAACTATTTTCTATCCTACAGGTGTGCGCGTGTTCCTCAATACTACAAGCTTTTCTTTTTAAAGTTGTAAAATTGAAAAAAATTGATACATTAAAAACTGATTAGGTTTATGTCTCAATTACGACAATATATACGGAAATAGCTTTCTTTCACGATAAATTAAGGGTTTTCGAAATTTCACATCTCACAGTGCGCAAAATAAGCCAACATAAAAGCTCAAAATAAAGTTTTGCAATTTACCTATCAAGGGAATGTATCCTTGAATATAATGTTACGAATATGGCGTCAAATAATATAAATAAGTTGTATTTGGATGAGTAATGCCTTTATTTTACTCTAAATTGGGTTTAATTTACGTTAAAATTGTAATATTCACAAGCAACGTTCTCCCTTATGTTACAATGGTGATTCAATAAGAACGATCTTGGCGACCAAATTAGTGACTTGCCACAAATTTGGTGATCATGTTGGTGACCATTTTTGGGGAGTCCGGGACCTTCTGGATTCTTCTAGAAATTACTAGAAAAAAACACTAATTTCAAGATCTATGACGCAAGTGGTTCTTTCTCGAATTATCCACGAGGGACACAAATAGAGAGATGCTGATAGAAAGTCAGTCAGTCTGGTTTTAACTGGCGATCAGTTAGTACTGCTCTAATTGTTGAAGCAATTAGTGGTTGCTTCGGCTGTTGAAAGGGCGATTGCTTATGAATAGTCTTTTATATGCATGAATTTCAGACATTGGTAATTGTGTCCGAGTGCTGTTAAAGGCGTGAAGATATTCTGAGATATACTCTGTGAATATTCATGCTGAATCCTGTATTTCACGGATTAGAATTTCGACAATAAATTCGCATAAAGAATAAATAAATAAAGAATAATAAAGAATTGTCTTGTTCTTTGCGACTGATTTACATAAAATCCTCAAAACCCGGATCAACGTAGCAGTATACACTCTGAAGAAAGCATGCAAATAACATGAAATTTACAGCATGCATTAGCGGAGGTGAGGTATGCAAATGATTAGAACTTCAGCGTAGACACACATCAGGCGCGCCTGTGGCGCCACTTCAAAGCGTTATTTAAGGCTTGGAGATTTCGACGATTTTAAGTTCGGAAATTGTGTTTTTCTTGTGGTTTTTTTAAAAAATGATCAGTTATGTCTCGTAGAAAACAGCAATCAGCTTTTGATCAAGTATCCGAGTTCTACAGAGGAAGGATAGTGGCCTACCGAAAAAAATTGTGGATAATCTTTCACGGAAATCGGTAGTCGTGTGGGACGAAACCAAACAACTGTAATGAGGATATGTGACCGTTGGATGTAGGAGGATACGATGGACCGACGAAGTCGATCGCATCCACCTCAGAGCACCACTTCACGTGAGAACAGGCAAATTGTGCGCATGACAGTGACGGATCGCTCGCTCACATCACGAACCGTAGCACAGCCCATTGAGTCTGTTACGCATCATTCAGCGTCTGCGTGTACCACTCGACACCGTTTACAGCAGATTCGTCTGTCCGCAAGACGTCCATTGCTTGGGCTACCCTTGAACGCAGAACCAAAAACGTCTCCACCGCCAATGGTGCGATGAAAGAATAATGTGGGCGGCAGAATGGAATGAAGTTTTCTTTACTGACGAGTCACGCATCTGTCTGCAAACCATGATGATTGGATTCGAATATGGCGATACCGGGGACAGAGGATGCTGAACAGATGCGTTATGCACCACCACACTGGTCCTGCACCGGGTATTATGGTATGGGGTGGTATAGGATATCACTCTCGCACTCCTCTACTTAGCATTGCCGGTACTTTAAACAGTCAGTGCTACATCTCCGAGATATTGGAGCCAGTTGTCCTTCCTTACCTTCAGGGCTTGGCACAGCCATATTTCAACAGGATAATGCGTGACCACACGTGGCACGCAATGTCCAAAGGTTCTTCGTCAATTACCAGATTGAATTGCTTCCCTGGCCGGCTCACACTCCGGATCTTTCGCCGATAGAAAACATGTGGTCCTTGGTTGCTTAACGATTGACCCAGATTACACCCCCAGCAGCCACACCAGATCAATTTTGGAAATGTGTGGAAGCTGCTTGGTCTGCTGTACCCCATGAACACATCCAAAGTCTCTTTGAATCAATGCCGGGGCGTGTGGATCTCCAACAATGGCGGCTACTCTGGCTACTGATTCTGGCAGGAACCACACTTCACAGAAGTCTATAAATGTAATCATTTGATACTTGGTCAACGTGTTATCTACAAAATAAATTTTGTTGTGCTATCTCTTGTCTTTCTTGATGTTGCATTTACGGTGGTCAGCAGTGTATATATTCATCGTTTGCAAGAATTAAATTTTTATGATAAATATGTGAAGTGATTTCAGATTTTTTTTAAATGCAAAGCAATAAATTTTGTACATAAGATAGATGATTTTTTTTTCTTTGCTCTTATTACACACTGCAAAACTCTACGATTATGTTTCTGTTGTAAGGTGACTATCGTTTGGAAAGTTCGAGAACTAATTTTCAGTTGTAAAATCGTTTGAATCAATTGTATTCCAAGAAAAAAAGTCTAATTCTAAAGAATCAATCCTGGAAATAAACATGGCAGTTTTGTAATAATCTTGCTATTTTGATTCAATTTCAATTGTTTTTTGAAATTCTGATTATATGTAAATTACTAAAAATCAACGGATTAAAAAAATTGTTTTATTTTTGTATTAGTTTAACTTTTTAATCTGAAAGTAATGATAACAGAAATGTATCATTGCTATTATATATTTTTGAAAAGTTTCATTATTGGTAAAAGCAGGCATTTGAAAAATGATCACATTGGTTTTGTTGTAAGATAAAGCAACAGCGTTTTGCGTGCCTGATATATAATTTACTTATCTGACAAACATTTACTGGTTCATTGCTGATCTTTTAAAATTGAAGAGAAGGATACCGTTTTGTATAACAATGACTTCTTTTTCCATCATCATTTTATTCGAAAGAATCTTCACTCATCCCAACGTTTATCACTATTATTATTATTATGTTATTGTTTTTTCTTATCCCACTTGATTAACAGAAACATCTAGATCAAGCCCATGAACCCGTGCGTTTTTAAACATTGAAGAACTGTAGCATGACTCGAGAGCAGCTTTCTCTTATGGCAACCAATACAAGCCAAGATGTGGGCAGTGTAACGTTTCCTGTCATACAGCTGTGTGGACCGGCGACTTTGAGGATCACCACAAGTGCATTTTCACCTACACTTTAAAATTATTGCATCGTCTGCCTTGGACCTTCTCCGCAACCCCTTGACCCACGAGGGACCTCTTCCCACCACTAGCAGGATGTAACGAGATGTTAAAAGGAGGCGCCGGCCACTGATCATCCAAAGAGAAAGAGGGAGAACCAGAGATGCATTGAACCTTCGAAGTGAGTGGACACCGAAAGGGAACTCTTCTCTCACAAACCATTGTTTTGAACTCTAATATCTCTTAACAAGTTTAATAAATTCAATATTTAATCTATAAATAATAGCTGTCACGCTACCGTTATTTATCTCAAAAGTCACAGCAGGTCACATTGCAATTCGAACAAGAAAGGTGAACTTTAAAAATTTATCTTCATTGAATTATTAGTTGATTTTTATTATTATCATTATTGTTATCATTATTTACAATTTTACAAAGAACTGAAACCAAATTTACTGAGAATACTTAATGTGTCTTCACAGTGTATGTGAACTATCCTGGCATTCTAGGAAAGAATCTTCACAACATTTAAAATGATGCTTTTCTGGAAGGCATGTAGATGTTCTAGAAACATGAACGCATACATATTGATCAAAAAGAAATATATTTTAAAGAATAAAAATAAATTATATATGAAATTCGAAACAATATTAGCCCCTGGAAGCAGAAATCTCTCAAAATTCAGAAACTAAAGCGAGACTTTTTAAAGCAAGCATAATGCGGTTTTCTTCACTTAATTTGATACCCAGAAAAATGAGAGATGCTTCCTAAAAGCGGAACCGTTCGATCTCTAAACAAGATAATTGAATGCTTGCGATCGGCCGCTAATTAATATGCATTTATTCCTCGAAAGCTTTTCAATTAGGCGCATTGATTCGGTGCGGGAAGCATTTTATCTCGCTCCCAATTTTCTACGTCGAATAGTCTCTGAATATTAATGAACGCTATGAAATTTCCTCCGGCGGGAAAAGTCAACTCGCAAACTTTACTTTCCAATAAACCTCGAAAATCAATCTTTAGATACAGGTATGCTAGGCTTCTTAAAAATTGAGTAATGGTAAAGTAAGCAAACAAATGTTGAATATTAGTTTTTTTAAAACTATTTTATAAAGAAAAAGTGAAAAAATTAAAATTGCCTATTTATTTGAATACAAGCCACACTATTTTTCAAGTGTTAATGCTGCTGAAAACCGGGTGTGGCCTAGAATTGAAGGCAAAACATTTATTGGACGGGGGAAATTGAGTTTCCACCCCATTCAAAAGGGAAAATGTAGCCCTCCATTCTGGCTCCTTGCATCAATGACTTATCCCATTGCACAGTTAATCACAAATATTCAGTGTATCCTAAACAACGTTTTTTCGTACTTAGAAATGTTTTTGAATACGCTTTCTTTTAATCACCTAGACATCAAAGATATCGGTATTAGAGTCAAGACAAGTTCACTATGACACAAGAATGAAAAAGGGAGGCAATTTTATATGCAGAAAAAAAGCGGAAAAAGAGCAGAGCCAATTGAGAGTTTGAAAAGGATGAAATAAGTATACACTGATGACGTAAACAAAATGATATAGTTTTAGCTTGTAAACATTTTCAACACAGATTTTCATAAGTCTTTTACACTCTTATATAATACATTTATTTAAAAACTGTTTGCATAAACAATTGTATTATATAGCACGAAAGATGACATCGTGCGAGAAAATGGTGCCGCCGGCACCAATTCAGAAGTCGGCTATGACAATGGGAGTGACGAATCATTTTCGAACATGATACTGAAGGTTAGAGTAATTATAGGTGTATGTATGTACGAGGGCTATTAAATACATAATAAGACTAAAATTATGAAAAAAAATTATACCTTTAATCGTCATCATTTACATGGTCTTTCTCGAAATAACTTCCGCGGCACGTAATGCATTTATCCCAACGTTCTGTCCACTTCTTAAAAACAGGTAAAAGTCCGTTTTGTGAGAGCTTTATCAAAATCGCCTCCACAGCCTTTACACATACTTTGTTGCTTGCAAAGATTTGACTCGTACTGGTTTCTTAATTGAGGAAAGAGCCAAAAATCGCATGGAGTTTTATCAAGACTGTATAGAGGGTGTGGTAAAATCTTTACTTTGCTCTGCTGCGAAACATCCAGAACGCAATAAGCAATATGTGGTCGGGTATTGTCATGGTACAATAGGAAGCCATTTCAGAGCAATGGAAGTTTCCTTTTAACGTGCTGTATCATTGTTCGCAGGACGTTCGCAAAGTACGAACCGTTTACAGTAGTACCGGGTTCGACAGCGTCTTTATACACAATTCCTTCATAATAAAAAAAATTATGGTCATAACTTTACCAGCCAATTTCACTGTTTTTGCTTTCTTGGGAGTAAGTATAGATGGATGTTTCCTTTCACTGCTTTGTTGTTTTATGGTTGGATCAGTGATACAACCAAGCTTTTTCTGCTGTGATGAAGCATTTTAAGATATTGTCGCCTTCTTGTTTAAGTCTTTATAATCATATCGTATCAAATCGAAAGTCTCCGATTTGTGCTTCCATTTCGACAACTGACCGCGTGTCGAAGGCTCCCACAAACACGCTGCAGTTCAAGCACGTGATACTCAAGAACATGAGTCTGTACACGCCTGCTGTTGGTAGCCTTTGTTAATACAGACAATAAACTTTTCTCTCTTATGCCATAGAAATTAACATTCCGATGAGTGGTTTCGCGGCAGTAAAATTAATCTTATTACTTATTGAACAGCCTACGTATTTCATAGTTTTTAATGCTGGTAAAATAAAAATTAATTAATAACTACTTATTATTTCACATTAATATTTTTTTAAAAATTTGTCCCAAGAATCAAATATTAATGAGCTTTTTTCACAATTTTTCTCAAAAATTCGAGTGAATATGTTATATATGGCAAGATAATTCCATCCCATTATAAGGGCATAGGACTGATTTGAGGGAGCTAAATGTAACCTGGGGGATTTTGAATGTGAAATTCTCTCTGATATAACCCATTATGTTTAAAATATTTCATTCTATTATTTTTGGTTACCTTTTCGTGGGTTTTGAGAAGAGAGATTATTTCCCATCTACATGATCTTACAAAATACACATATGGGAAGAGCAAAACCCATTATAATATACTGTCCTTGCTAATTTAATGAAGGGAAGACTAATTATCGCTCCAGTTTCGTTCTGTCATCTATTGTCCGATTGATTGAATAGAATTAGCACTACTGTTTTGAAAGTTTGAAAACGTTGTGTGAGATTTGTTCTGCTATGACACCTGTTTCGATGTGACATTTGTATTCCTCAATGATTCTACCGCATATGTGAGTAAAGTACTGTTTTTATTGTAATAGCACTTTCTTATTTCGAATATTTCCGAATATTTTGTGCAGTAAATATCTAATATTGTATAATATATAATGGTTGAAATGTCAAAGTGCTATTGTATGATATAAAAGCCAGGTGCAGTTTGTATGCTATTTGAAAGAAATAGAATGGTTCTTAAATATTTTTTTGATAATAAAGAAAATATTGTTTAGATAATAAAGAAAAAAAATTTTATTGTAACTTTATATACTGATTTCTTATACATTTTTGCACATATTGTGCGAGTAACTGTCTAATTTAAATAATAAGTAATATGCCTAGCAGCAAAATAAAAAATGCTATTGCTTCATAAATAAAAGCCTTTTACAATTCGTATATTTAAAAAAATTAGAACATTTAATTTATTAAGCAGTTACCTATGGCACCGCTTTTATAGAACACTTAGTACGGGCTCGTTGAATCAGTGGTTCCGAAAATCTTGTGGGTGGTCGCAGCAAAAAACACGGAAGCAAGGAGTTGGAGAATATTTCCCTCCCCTCCAGTTCTATGCCTTAATTGTGGAGGTAGAGATAGGTGGTGTCACCATCTATCGTACAACCTGTCTCAGGTTCTGGTAACTTTCATTCCTTTCCTATGGGGAGGACACGACAACAACAACAACCATTTTTTCTTTTGAGCGAAGGCATTTAGAATTAGCTCGTCAGCAAATAGACAAATATTCCTCAATAAAGAAGAAAGGGTGTCTGTCCTGCTAGCTTCCAAGCAAAGAAGTGTGTATTTCCGGATGATGTGTGTTTATACAGTATAGGAAATCATATGCCAAAGATGGTTTCCAACTATAGACGATGTAGGAAATGTAGCACAAAAGGACAAGAAACAAGTAATATAAAAAATAATTCAATTCCTACCTAGATCAACAAAGCAAAATTTTATATTAGCTACTTTTTATTAAATAGTTACAATTAATATAAATATGTATATACATATTAATATTAATCACATTATTAAGTGGTAATTAATTTTTATTAATTATCATTAAAGTTTCGTATGGCCATCCAAAACAATCGTGTATATAAAATTTCAATTCAACTGAGTGCTTTAAAACGTGAGAAAAAAACCTTTTCCACAACAGTCGCCAAAAATGATGCCAACGAGGCTGTATTTGTAATTCTTTAAGTAATTAGTTTTAATCAAAATTTATTTTTATTATTTATAACTAAATTACTGTATAGTCATCCTAAATAATCATATGTATAAAATTTCAGCTCAATTGAGAGCTTTAAAATGTATTTTATTAAAGATTGAAAATTCCACCAAGATAAATAAATAAATACATATATAGAGAGTGTGAGCTAATAGTAGGGATTGGAAAAGAACCCGCTACATGTGTGCAGAATATGTCGTACCCTTGTGCATTGTAACGTGCTTCTCAGATTTTCATGGCAAATAATCACCATTAAATTTAATTTTCTTTATGACGGTGAATGGTTCCTTGGGAAGTATTTTTCCCAACACGAAAACTGAAATGCAAACATAAAATTTGTAAAAAGTAAAATTTAGAAATAAAATATATTATCTTAATTGCTATCGTTTAATTGTAAATCAAATATAAAAAATTGCGAACAATTCAAAAAAGAAATAAATGGAATAAAGTGTGATCAATGAGGTATCATAACGCACATAAAAAATCTGATATCATAATGTAAGAAAAACGTGGTATATAATTCTAATTTTATATTAACAAAAAAGTATTCATTTTAAATGAACTTATTTTACATACTTTTTGCAATATGTACTTTTTGCAAATATTACTCCATACATATTCATTCCAAATACATGATGGAATTGAATCCTAGTAAATTAATTAAAGTCTTAAACGGGCGACATTGCTTTTTATATTGAATATGGAAATTTATATAAAACAGTGCCTAGATATTCAAGAAAAATGCTTTGATTCATTAATTTAAAAAATTTGTGTTAATCTTTACTTTAAATTGCATCTGATTATAACACAATGGAAGTCCGTGCAAATCTCAATAATGCGCATATTTTTAAATTTTATTTTATATTATTTTCCTTTCCGAAGGAAAATAAACTAAGAACAAAAATGTGAGTATCTTAGTTAAAAAATTATTCTTTGTTTATTTACAATATTTAAAAATGCAACATTATTTCACAAATTCAAAATTACATGAATTTATAATAAAGGAAACACTATTTTGAACAATAGAGAATTTTATTGCCTTTTTATTGCTAGGGTAAATTCATCTGCTCTCCAAAACGTTTTATTAAAAAAAAGTTTTTCAAACATTATTTTGTTGGAAGAAATGCTAATTGTAAACATACAATTATTCTCAAATGCAAAAAGGCTTAATTCTACAGATTTATTAATCATGTTTAGAAATTCTAAGTGAATAAAAAGACTTGAAATGAGGCTATTTTTTCTGGGTCACTTTATTTTTAATAGCAATATGATTCATAATAAGTTATTTTCCTGTTTCAGTATTTTGGAATCTACTCGTATCTTTAATAAACTGATGTAATTTTGCCCCCCCCTCTCTGTTCTTACGCCGGGTGTTTTTTGAAAATAATCATAATAATACTGTATTACATTTTCTTCGTCATGTATTCCTTTCCTGCCTATCACGTGTCAAATCGAACCAGGGTAATAACTTTTCACACAAAACTCATACACATACATATAAGCAGCTTGTATATTTGCTTTCCCTTATTCTGCAGAGCTCGAGGAACGCTGGTGTTAAAGTAGTTTTGTATATTTAAAATACTAATATATATTTATTTTTTTACTTGATAAAACCCAACCAAGATAGAGCTCTCGGATTTTTTTTTCTGCTCATGGGCCTTTGGATACCTAGCTACGCTACTGACTATACCTGCAATCTCCAGGTTGTGAGAACTGCATTTTTAGAAAAGTACAATTGCTGTACAATTTTAGAAGCAAAATTTGAGACAAAACTCGTTTCGACATTCTCCCATTTCTGTTTGCTGTATATTGGCAAATCTTCCCCCCAAGTCAAATAAACTAATTATACTATTTTTTTTTCTTATTTATGCAATTCCTTGTTTAAAAGCCAAAAAAAAAAAAAAAAAAAAAAGAAACGAACAAAACAAATGTAAAAGATTGTAGAACTGAATATTTTGTGTAGATTCTGTTTGCTTCCTTCTCATAACATCCATCCTGAAATATGAATCTGTTACTGAATTTTTATAAAAAAATAATTCAATCTTAAAACTTAATTATTTATTACTCATTGTGATTCTTTTCATGTGTGTGGTTCTAATTTTCTATCAATATTACAATTGAAGGACTTTGTAGGAAAAATGGAATATGGCTTTACTCTTCTCTAAGGTTAAAAACTATTCTAAGATAAATATTGAAAAAAAGCCACTTTAACCCATTATATGCCAAAACTCTATTGTTTAATTTTTTCAAAAACAAAATACATCAATATGATAACATGAATGAAATATAAACGGGAAAAACTGTTTTTAAGTTTCTATGTGCATTGTTATAGAAACTACAGACCGCGTCCCTTTTTTGAGACATTGGCCAAATACGCTATCAAAATCCACCATTATTATTGGTAAAGCAAGAAAATATAATAAACACCATGGGAGACAAAATAAATTGAGTTTCTGATGTTTTTGTGCTTCTATGTTGTGGGGAATGAAACAAAACACTTGGCATGAACCCCAACATTACACCTATTACACACTTTCGTCGTTTTTTTCTTACAGTACGCACATCTCCTGTGCATTAGTTGGCACGATGAAATGATTTCCTGGAACAAGTCGCATCTGTGCAGACCCGTCCTCCCATCAGTTTGTTTTCTTGAAGTCCTCGACGTTTTAACGTTGATCCCGTTTTCTTTGAGAGGTATAAAATCACTATTCTCCGTCGAACATCCAAAAGCGAGAACTTCTCATCTGGATTAGCAAACTGGTATGCAAGGCATGTGTTTACCACACAAATATTGATCATCTGGGTGAATATTTGCAGCTACCATTTCTTTGAAATTACTCCACGATTTATTTCTTTGACTATTCCGACCGACATAGGAATGATATTCAGTAATATAATGTTGTCGCATTATTGGGACGCATAAAATAATTTGATCTCACACTTGTCTCAGGAATTTTAGGATCAACTGAATGTTACATGGATATCTGTATATTCATAATAAATATATTCAAATAAAAATATTTCTCTCAATTGTTGAATAGTTCCTACCAGAAAGCTACAATGCTGCCAAGTGCAAAACTAAAAAATGCGCTAATTAATTTATTTCCAGAAGTAAGTTATTTACTGAAAAAGTATTTTTTTATTGATTTTGTAACTTTTATATTAGCCAGTACAACATTTAGTTACAACAATCAAAACTAAAAGCTCCACTATTTATGAAGAAATAAAATTAAAAATAACGTTAAAAGAAAAGGGACAATGACAAATAATGGGTTAAGTAATTAAACATTTAGAACAAAAAATGGATGCATAGAATTCTTTCAACTTCAGTGTATATTTTTCATGAAATATCGGAAGTTTGTCTTAATTTTTTCCACCCAATGTGCCTTTGAATTAATTTAGATATCCAGATCAATCTTACTATGTATAAGTATGAAGTATGATTCAAGATAATGTCCGGAATCGGAGCTTTGCAAACTTTTGAGACAAAACTATCTCCCTGTTTACACCGATACAATTTAAGACCCGAAACAAATCTGGTTTCAAGAACTACATTCTTCTGTCATCATGGAAAATATTTAGCAATACGCTGAATGTGGAAGATATTTCAATGAAGAATTCGAGGAATAGACAAGAATTGAGCCATGCTCCATCATGTTTAAAACAGAATCACGAGATCTGAAATTCGAAAATTTTGGGTATTTACGTATTATCGCAACCTATTGTCGACATTATATGAGACGAAGCCCAAGGTCACCAATTCAGTGCGTACGACAAATAAAAAATCAGGGTTGCCAACTTGGCGTGCTGTTAATAGAGCTGGCGATTGTTGTGATAATATGTAAGTACCAAATTTTGAAATTATAAAATTATTATTACTATACAAAATTATTCTTATAAGTTAGATAAAATAAATGCTATAAAAACAACGTAAAAAAACTCTCTAGTTTTATATATTAACAAATTAATAAAATAGTCATTAAAACTGACGTACGTTTTTGGATGTGCTGCATGCATCAGATTTAATGGCTCCTGACACCCGAAAGATGAAGAAATCACCTTCATCTTTGACATTGAATCCTAGAGCGAGTGATGAAAGGCAGATGGAAAAAGGACCCACCGTGTTGACACAGCACCAAAATTAGTTTTACCACGCATCTGAGCAATGGCGCACATAAGGGGGTTCCTGAGGTCCACCGCCCCCCAAAGCCCTTGATTTTCTTCCGATTGATTATAATTATAAGTATATAGTACGTAAAATTTAATTATTTGTTATAAATGATTAATTTTATTAATTAATGCTAATTATTTATTCAATAATTAGTTTTTTGCAAATGAAATATTTTTAATGCTTTCGTCTATTACAGTGACCGTGGCAGCCTTGTGGTCTACGTAATGGGCTCGAACTAAAAACGGGCTTTGCAGAAATCCGCTTAGGAGGAAGGGGCCATGCGAGTGTAAAAGAGAATTCTCTACTTCAATTTTAAAAATCCATGTCCTTTTTATTAAAATCAAGAGGTGAGAGTTATAAGAATGTTTTCCAATATAATGGAATGCTTAATGTGTTAGTACTTAGAGATCAATAATTTATATATATATATATATATATATATATATATATATGAACAGTATATATCTATACAAATTCATAAAACAGCCTGAAAAGCTACTGCTGCTAGTTTAAATATATTTTTCCAGTTATTGCATTACATAAGCTAACAAACATAATCAGTCTATAATACATACCGAGCTCATTATAGTAGAAATGTGCGAGAATAATATGATCAATGACTAATTAATAGGTAGTCCGATCAGTAGAGACTACGAATCAATTAATGAAGCAGCTGTCTCCACCTGCTCATTATGTAATGTGTACAATTTAGAAGCCATGTCTATGGCGAAAATTAATTTAATAACAAAGGCACAAAGTTAATCATTTAATAACATATTAAAAGATTTAAATAATGTATGTAGTCTGCTCCCTTTCAACTCATAAAATGTAAGAAAAAGTTTTTCATAATGATAATACATACACTCTCCATTATTAAAACATTCAAACAAGATTGCTTTCTAAGTTAAACAGAGTCGTGTGCAGTTTGTTAGAATTGAGGATACTGCTAAATACAAAGTATTACAATAAATATTTTGTATTCATAGTGTACATGTACAGTAAATAATCAAAAATTACAGATTTGTGGCAAAATAACGCATGAGATATATTTTTCTTATAATTTTTCAAAAAAAAAAGCAGGAAAAAATGTTATTTAAGAAATTTATCGATCTTAAGCGAATTCATAAAGAATTTACCACTCCAAGAAATAATTAAAACATTTATGGCCGGGATGTCTCAAAGCAATCATTTTTACTAACCGTTTTTGCATCTCAAGGGTAAAATAGATAAAGGTATTAATAATAAATTTACTTCTAAGATTTTGCACAGTTTTTTTTTTAACATTTTGCAGTTTTTAAGTTCTTTGTTTTTGTTCGAAAATGCTTTGTTTTAAATTATCCTAGAGGAAATAAATTAAAGTCTGGAAAATTTTTAGGGAGCCTATTCCGTTGAGTACTATAAAATTCCCCTTCTTTTCAATAATAAAAAAATATTCTAACCGTCCAAATCAATACTTCGTTGTTGGACATACCTAAAAAAAAAGAAAAAAATATTAATGTACGCTTAATACTAGAAATTGTCGAATACCGTACTTACAGATTTGATGTTGCCAGAACATTGTACACCAGTTTCTTGAACTGTGGGGCGTGACAACCCTATGTAGTGGACGCTAGCATGTCGAAAATGAAAGATTATTTTTAAAAAGTTATTAATTTACTAAAAGGAAGGAAAACACAAAATAGATTATGACATTATCAAAAATACATACAATGATATTACGCGTGCTTATAAATGTATCAGTACTGCTCAATGTATTTGATAATTAATTTTTCAATACTAAGCTAAGAACAACTTTAATAATTATTAGCAATTCCCATGGATTTAAAACATACAAAATAATACACATAATTTAATACTTATCTTGATAATTTTTACGGTTTATAGTTAAAGTCGTATTGTAGCTTTAGCATCAACGTATATTATTGAATTCAATACATTGTTATTGTTGGAGGAGACATAATGAAAATTATGATTGAAAACGGGGTCGCAAATGTTGAAAGTAAGAGAAGGACTGTTGTAAACCATTTATTGAAAATTAATAACTAAACTTAGTATGCTGTAGTTGCATTGTTGGTGGAATATGTGTATATGTTGACCTGTACACTAAACTGTACAAATCCCTCAAAACACATACCCCAGGTAATTTTAAAGTAGTGTTAGATATGACCAATGGTAAGAACATATCAGGAGGACATGATGAGAACAACAGATAAATGTTCCCTTAAAGTTTTCCAAACAGTTCCAATGAGATATTTAAACTTTGAGCGAGGTTTTGAATTGATTGCCATCCTACCTTATTACTTTACTTTGTTCCAATTTCTCGTAATGCATCACCATGTAATTTGATCCAAATAGTACATGGTTGGCCTATTTAAAATTTCACATTCGTCATTTCATTCCTCTACATTCAGATTGCAACACAACCAAAACTACGTGCATGCCCTAAAAAAAGTAAATCCCTTATCGATGTGCAGTTTCTAAGTTATCATGGTCATGAACTGATAGATTCCAGTCCTGATTCTTCTAAAGAGGTGTTTCCCAAATTTTTTTTTGACATATATGTACCCCTTCTATAATTTTCATAATGCTGAGTGCCCCTTGTAAAAAATGGAAGTATTCTAATAACAATCAAAATATATTTATATTTCTTGTGACATACACAAATCATTAAGAAAAGAAAAATAAAATCATTTATAATAAAATATAAATAAAAGTGTTAAATTATAAATAATATTCATTTGGATTTATGAGAAGGATGAAACTGTTTGTGCTGAGAGGACAGATTCTCATAGTCTGGCTCCCTGGTTGTTAATTTTAATCTGAGATGGGGTTCCGCGTCCAATAATCTTTTCCCTTTTTTCGACTTTATGTCAACAAAAGCTGTAAAAGCAACTTCACATAAACGTTAAGTTGGAAAGGCAAGATGTATTTCAGGGTATGTTCTGTTAAAACCAGAAACACATGTGTGAGTGTGTGAGTGTTCCATGTTGCATTTATAACCATAATAATATAATACACTCCTTATATTTATTTTTCAAGAATCCATCTGAAGCCAATTGCTTTTCTGTGCATGTGACAAATCTTCTGGTATGGAAGTTGTGTTAATGTTAAACGGATATCGCATCCATTCAATATTTTTTAAAATCAGGGAAATAGGTTTTAAGTCCACACTTTCAAACTCTCCAAATACATTTCAGAGTATCAGCAACAGTTGTAGAGGTCGAACTTGTTATAAACTCATGAAGAGTGGTAAACGAACCTACTTTTTCATTACAATTATTCTTTTGCCATAAATTTAACTTTACAAAAGTAGTCTTCACTTTATCTTGAATGTGAAACAATGAAATTTCTTTGTCTTGTAACTATATGTTGAGGCAATTTTAAACAGACATTAAAACATTTCCTATCAGAAAAATCACACAAAAGCTAAAAATACACAGGTACCTCGAGAAGCCACTAAGAATTGACGAAGTAAGTTGTCTATGTATGGTACATTCCCGCCGTGTCGCACCGAATCATTTCACACCTCACAAGATTATTTCTACTTGACTCATGAGAATGTAGATTTAGGAGCGGCTAAGCACAATGAAGAGCATATTCCCACCAAACTCCGGTTCAACGTGTACCCCCATCAACCTCTTTCCGTACCCCTGGGGCTACGTATACCACGCTTTGGAAAACACTTCTCTAAAGAATTGATTAATGGACGTTAAATCTTTCGAGTCTCAGAATTCTGACCTTGGTGGTGTGTGGTTGATGAGCAGAGTACCAACTGAGATGTCCTCCTTGTCAAACGATATTTCAAAAAAATAAGGACTGTCACCAAAATCTTCGCGTTGCTCCTAAGTGAGAAAGTAATAAACATCCAGTCAAACTCGTTACACTACTATCAAGCGAGTTACTTCCCTTACTTTAACTTGAATTACGTCTAGCTCTGAATCAAGCAACTATGATCATTTTTAGGTATTTGGGTATTGGCTGTCTACAATGAAAATATGATCTATCTTTAAATAATGTATTTTATATATAGCGCAAAACACTCTCACCATTTTTATTATTGGAATCATTTTAACTAACTCTGTATAATCTCAGATAAATCACGAACAAAAAACTTTAAAATTTCAAAGCAATCCCACAAGGATAGCCCAGATGAAAAATAAATTACACGGTGAAATGCGTTTAACACGAAAAGCATAAGACGAAATATCGGTTAAGGAGACAAGGTAGAATTTATGAAAAAACTTTTAATTTAAGGATTTCAAAAATATTTTGTTGCCTTCTATGTGTATGTATGATGTAAAACAGATTTTATGCTCAAAATTTCATAAAAAGCTAGCCATTTAATTTTTTAAGGAAAAAAAAATTTGTGAAGGGATTTTGAAATACTACTCCTCTTACAAAAATTTACGTACTCGTATGAAATTTGATTTACAAGTTCGTTAAACTATGTATAATAAAAGTTGGTGTGAGTTTTGCGATAACTTGATTAGTATTCGTACAATACTTCTCTTTCTGAATGATTTTTGAAAATTCATTAAAAAATGCATAAAAATTCTGAGTTCAATTATTTTTAAAAAAATAGGTATTGCTTTGATTCAAAAATACATACCAACTTTTGTTACATGTACTATTAGCAATAGGTAAAAAAATTTCAAAGCATTAGGCACAACAGAAAAAACCTTAGCCTTTTAAACGAAGACAAACTAGTTATTTTATCTTCCTGGGATAAGAAAGTTTAAAATTTTGATTTGCCATAGAGCGGTGGATAAAAATGAACGTAAAAGCTATCATAATTTTGCGATTTTTAGGTTTAGAGCTTTCGAATTTTGTGAGGTTATAGAAAAGTTTATCAAAAATATTTTAGGCAAAAAAAAATTATATTTGATATTTTGACCGATTTTTGTCATTTTGAATAGCACTGTGTCCTTTTAACACAGAATAATACAGCGGTTCCAACAAACTGTTATGTATTTTTTTCGTGCCTTTTTTCTCTCATTACGTAAAGAATTCCCTTTTTGAGAGTGAACAGAATACGGAAAAACAAGCCACACGGCTAGAGATTTAAGATGGTGTGAAATGAAAGATAAGTCATTTCTCTCACATATTTTGTAGAAAGAAGGCTAACTTGGCTTTGAAACACCCTCGCAATAGATTGTAACACGAATCAGTTTTATTTATGTAAGCTACTTCCACCGTCCATCCCAGCAAATGCCACACAAAACATCTTATCTCTCATCAGTTGGCTTTGGAATTCGATGACGTATACATCGCAGTGTGAGTAAAAATCAGTCAGTTTGGTTCGCTTTTTAATTTTTTGTCGTTTTTAAAAGAATTTTTTGCGAGCACAATGCCAAACAGCTCAGAGGGAAAGCAAACTGCTATTGCAAATGAGGACGGAGCTTCTTAAAGCTGTTGATCAGAAACAGAAAACGAAAACGGAAATCTTTTAATGTTTTTGTATTGTTAACTCACCATTATCAACGATAATTTAAAAAAAAGGATCCAGTTACGGAAATTTTGTATACACATCTATATAAAAAAATGTTATGGTCGCTAATGCTACCTGACGTAATGAACTTTGGGGATTCAGCTAGAAAGGGACAAAAGTGTGTTGCAACACAGGTAGTGGATGATGTAGAGACGCAAGTAAAGGAAGAAAGATCGCAAACCATCGACAGCACTAGTGTTCGGAGTATTGCAGCATCTGTTGACCAACCTCATTCCACGGTTTATAAGCTTCTTCGAAAGGTCTTACGCTACCATCCCAGTAAACTATCGATAGTGCAGCAGCTCTTACCAGATAATCTGAATAGTCAACAAACTTTTGCATTGAGGTTTCTTGCGCTAGCTGAGCTCCAGGAAGAATGTCCATGAAACATTCTGTGGGCCCTTATTTGGGTTGGTACACAAACCCACATCAATTCTTACAAATTCCATTACACTTTTCGTTTGTAATCCTTTGGTGCGGCTTTACAGCAGCCTTCAATGTGGGTTCTTTTTTTTCTTTCAAAAAGCATAGCGCCTCACAGCCTGTGAAATGGAACGTCACCTGTCCGCGATGCATTTCATTATTAGAACAAACCATTATACGTTCTTTTCAAGCTAAGCGATATGTTACAACCACGGTTTTTATGCAGAATTGGTGCTCCCCACACATCGCCCGTTGTGTGAAGCAAGTGCTCCGCCGCCATTTTGGTGACGACAGAATCATCAGCTGGCATTTTTCTACAGTTGGGCTTTCTAGATCACCCGATTTCAATTCGTATGACTTCTGGCTGTGGGGTCACTGTCTACCGTGATTCCATCACATCTCTATCCGTCCTTAAAGAAAGCATATAACGGCGTCTGCGTAACATTACCCAGTTCATGCTGCTTTCAAGAGTCAAATATGCGTTTTTACCCTTTTAGATGGAAGCAGACAATGGTGGACAGCGTATCGAGCATAATATGCTACCTAAGGGTGTTTTGCTTTTAAACATTGTTTTTCCCCGCAATAAAATTCCCATCATTTCATTCTGCATTCCCAATTTTCATGCAATTCCGCTGTATAGTTTTTGCTACAGACTGCTCATAAATTCCAAGTTTAATATGGACACCCGGTATAAGTGAGTGAGAGAGTGAATATTAACGTTGCACTATTCAGCTACTCGAAGGCTTTTGGCGACGGACCTCGCCATTTTGAACCTTGGTCCAGTGATGAGGCTATCCGTGGGTCTTCAGTGGTACTTGGCTCGAACTCATGACACGTCGGCCACGAGTCCGTTACTTTGACCACTGGGCTACCACGGCCACACTACGATTATAAGAATGTTCTGATTGTAAAGAGATCTAGTGAAATATATTTTGAGCAGAACAAATGAAGCACTGATTTCAGAACTATTTTATTAATTTACTTATGCTTTCCAACGGTAGCTTTCTGTTTCAGACTAATTTCTCTATTCTAAGCATACACTGATCCCGAAATCTATCGAGTTCTAATGAGTCGTTTAATTAAACAGAGGATAGAACAATTCCGATTTATAAAACGAAAGAAAACTAACGTTTCTTTTTAAAATTCGTTATTATCATTTAGTAATTATAAAAGCAACATTCTTCTTTTCAACAATAGCAACATACTCAGGTATTTAAATTTCCGAAATCTTCACGAAATTCCTAAGAGGATTTTTAAATATCTGTATTTAATTTATAAATATCAGAGATTAATATTATAAATATATGGCTATTAATATAAAGTTTCCGAGTCTAATTATGTTAAGTAATTAATTAATGATATTAAATCCAGAATTATTGTCAAGTAAATTAAGATTAAATTTAATAATTGTATGCTTTACAAAATCAATTGTCATCAATACTGATTCAGTCACAATTTTTTACAAAAATAATTTTTCAAAGATATAATAATTTCTAATGAATTAATTTTGCTTATAATTTATTTTTGTATTTATAATGTTATTATATTTATGAGTGTTTTATTTTTATTTTCCAGAAAATAAATATATTTCAATTAACTTTTGAAAAACTAAATTTGTTTTGTCACATACCCTTTCTTTAATCGTATAACTCTCATATAGAATACTCCAAAAATAAAGATATATATTTTCGGTTATTCATGCTAAATGAATACATTCGAGTTATTCCAGACATTTTGATTGCAGGTTTATATAATTTTATTACAGAAGTAATTGGAAGCTATTAAAAAAATAAAATTATAAATTTAAAAAAGCCACTAAAATTGACATTCTTTGCCTTTCATATTGGATAAAAGTTTTGGGCTGTTTAGAAAGAATTTTATTTTTTCTAGACAGAGGATTTAATTGTATTTTTCGCACCCAACTTCACACTTAAATCGCATAATAATTATATGTTTTGAGAGCTGATATATCAAGGCTTGCTTGTGAAGAAGTCCAATTGATTCTACGCAGTAGTTTTTGGTTGGTGCCCTTTCAAATATGGAAAATGAAAAGCAGCAGTTTCGGAATATTTTACTTTTTTACTATCGAAAAGGTAAAAATGCAGTAGAAGCAAGAAAAAATTACCCGATGTATATGAAGAAAATATATTGACAGTCATCCATTGCCAAAATTGGTTAGCAAAATTTCAATCCAGCAATTTTGATGTTCAAAATACACCATGTTCTGGAAGGCCAGTTGAAACTGATTAAGACGCAATAAAGGCATCAATTGATGCTAACCGGGGAATAATAACTCGTGAGATTACCGAGAGGTTAAATTATTGAATTCAACTGCTTATGACCTGTTAAAAGGCCTAGTTTAACCTCAAAGCTCGACATATGGGTTCCTCATGTTCTCAAGGAAAAAAATTGTGTCGCTGCGTTAACGCCTGTGATTGGCTTCTCAAACATCAAGAAAATAATCCATTTTGAAAGCACATCATCACTGGAGAATAGAAATGAGTTGTCTATGACAATGTTAAACGCAAGAGGTCATGGAGTAAAAATGATAAACCGGTTCAAAACATTTCAAGAGTCAATATTCATTACAAAAAGGGGATGACATCAGTTAGGTGGAATTTCAAAAGAATTGTTTTTCTAAGCTTTTACTGGACAACACAATGATTACTGTCATCAGCTGGACAAATTGAATGATTCATTTTAACTGAAAAGGCCAGAATTGACAGAAGAAAAGGTGTAGTGTTCCAAGATAATGCGAGACCTTACAAGTTTTGTAACTCACCAAAAGCTTTTACAGCTTGAATGGGATATACTGCCACACCCACCATATTCTTCAGATCTGACACCTTCTGATTATTATTTGACCCCATCTCTACAACAGCTCTTAGGCGGTTAAACTTTTACTTCAAATGACAAGGTTAAAAATCACCTGGATCAGTTTTTGCCAGCAAAGAACAAATGTTTTATGAACGTGGAATCATGCTACTGCCATAAAGATGGTAAAAGGTATCGGACCAGAATGGACAGTATATAATTTAATAAAATATTAATTCACTATATGAAAATTATTTTTCATTTTCACATAAAAAAACGAAATTACTTACTGAACAACCCAATATGGATTCTTTATACACTTTTTGAAAAACTGTTCAAGCTCCACTTTTTTTAAGATTAAATTTCTAATAAACACACACAGAGTTAATCGGAATATATGTATGAAAAAATACAATGTTTAATTAAGTTTATCGTATTATCCGATGTGGGTGTTGAAAAGTTTTCCATTCATTTTTTATTATTTTATAGCTTACTAATAGAATGAGAAAAAATTTTTCATAATATTCTTAAATTAAAAGGTAATCATCATTTTCCTACACGAATTAAACTTGCAATCTTTTTTCAGTTCTATTTTTCCAATTAGTTACATTTTCTCTTTCTTGTCTCAAATAAAACAATACATCTACCGTTGTGTGATTCATTATTTCTGTTACAAAATAAAAGATGGTATCTAAAGAGGGGACATGTAAATTGCTTTTTTGGATCGTGCCGATTGCTTATATATGTCCGCCTTAATAAATCATTAAAAAATAAAAATTTTGGCAGCATGCGATACTTTATATTATTAATCAATGATATAAGATCCCTGCTTATATTAATGTATCACGCCTTAGGATATATCATCTCTCACTAGCCTCAGTTAATCTTATTTTTCTTTAAACAAATTGTACCCAAATATAAGTTTATAAGCAAATACAAAAACGAAAGTATAACTTCCAAATCATTCATTATTAATTGGGCTTGCGTTAATGCAATAAAATCATCAAAATAGTTGTTACTATTCGGATCCGGTGGTATAGAGGTAGTGTGCCCATTTCGTAAGCCTAAGGTTGAGGGTTCGACCCCAGATGGAGTCGATAGATTTTCTGGATGCAAAAATCGTAGGACACGCATGTCATATGATTAAGTGGCATATAAAATAGCCCTTGAGTATCAATTTGGCTCTGATGCTCATGGCCATGTTTAGCATCCAACGAGAGCTTGAATTAGAAAAAGTAATTCAAGCGTCTAAATTTGGTAACGAGGCCGCCAATAGATAATGCCCCCATGAAATAGTTCTTATATTTACCGTATCTGAAAGGCTAAGTTGCTAAAATGCAGCCTCACTGGAAAAAAATAGTTGTTACTTTAAACACATGTTTTTTTTCTTTGTTTTATTCAAAATAGTAATATACTTCCAACATTTTGCAACTGGTGCTTGTATAATCAAAACTCATTTGCAAAGTAAGGGTTCCTTTCTGATTTGTATCAGATTTCTGTTCAGAGTAGCAAAGGTGCATGACTTATAATGTCTGAGAAAATGATATGCTAGGGTAGGGGGTCTTCAACATTTTACGCCAGAGAGTCATAACAATAAATTCTAAGATCTGAGGGACACACGTTTATCAAAAACTTGTAATTTATATTGCAGTAAGAATATTTATATTACTTGCTAAAGTATAAAAAATTATATTATAGCAAGAATAGTTTACTTCTGTTTCCATGAAAACTATCTACTGCTCTCGGATTCACGAGCCCGGCTGCGGGCGACTCGCTAAAATTAACTTCTTTTGTTTTTGTTTGTATTGACTTTAATTTTTGTGTGTGTCTCGTGCTTATTTTTTTCATATTAGTACTTTCTTTTTCTCGTGCTTTTATTATTATTAATTATACTTGTATTTATAAAAGTTAACTGTAATTATATTTCTGGAAAATTCTAGAATTTTCGATGGCAATATACAAGGAAAGGAAATATTCAGTTCGTAGATTAAAGTCTTGAGTTATCACTAGTGAAAGTTGTCGTCATTTTATTTCAATATCCAATTCCACAATAGTTTAATCTACGCGGCAACATAAACAAGATGAGATTCGGTTTAAAAGACTAAAATTGATTTTAAGGGAAGGGTTGGTGTAATAGATTTTTACGCGTATATATATTCATTTCTATAAAATTAAACGGAAGCTGTTTTAAAAAACTTCGTAATTTTTTTTAAGTATGAAAAAAATTAAGGATACCGATGCTAAAATATTTATTTTTTTAAAAAAAACTTACATTATTGGCTAGAGACAGTAGTTCTTTTAGTCTTAATAGGAAATTTGACATTGTTTTTTGCTTGATAAAACCTTGAATATTTGTTTTATCTCTGCTGTTGCAATTCGTAAAGTTTCCTCCAAATGTCTGTCGGTCAGCAGTATTTTTGTTTTTGTTCATGCTCTTCATTTTACTAAAAGGCTGTTCACATATATAAGTACTGACAAGGATACAAAACAAGAACAATGTATATTCATAAATTCTTGATTACTTGTCTTCGGCGATGCATTTCTAATAAAAATCGATTAATGTAGGATTTTACAGAAGGGTTACACTGAAAATCTATAAAGTATAATTTAATCTCAAGTGGTACACTTCCAACGTTTTTTGAAAATGGGGTTAGGAGAACATTCCTTTTCTCCACAAATTTCATTCTCATGTTAAACTCCTCTTTCAGAATTAAAATTTAAACTTGCACTATACAAAACCTTTTGAATTCTAGAATTCTCCATACAATCCATCGACTTTGAAAAATGAAGGGAATTCTTACTAAGCAACTAAATTTATCATAGAATAAATTTTCTCTCATAAGATTCCACAAGGTCATAAAGATCATGAACAAGTAGCTACTTTCCTAGTAACTGGTAGTTTAAGTCATTAAGATGACCTCTAATATTGACAAGGAATCCAAAATCTCTCAACTAGTTCTCTTCATCAACTTTTTTATAGATTTCACTTTACATTTCATGAATTGTTAAATTTTGTTCTTCAAAGAAAACAGGCGCTGAAACATTTTTCCTCTGCTCAGTGAGTGAGTGAATATTAACGTCGCACTGTTCAGCTACATGAGGGCTTTTGGCGACATGCCACGTAATTTTTAACCATGGTCAAGTGACGTAGATGACGCCCAAGCTTGCACCCCCTCTCCTAATTACCACACCATACCACACCCACGGGAGGACGTTTGAGCTCTCGACAGTTTTAGCGTGCATCACTGCCCTACACGGTGGGTCTTTAGTGGTACTGGGCTCGAGCTCGTAACAAGGCCAGCCACGATCCGATATCTTGACCACTCAGCTACCGCGGCCTTTTCCTCTGCTCAACCAACGTACATACACTTCAACGAAATATACAACATCACTATGTTCAACCAGCTTATATGTTATCTTCCTTTAACCATAATTCTAAATTTAGGTTTTCGTTACCAATAACCCTTGTCTTGCTGATTCGCAAAGCTACGCAAATAAACAATTTAATCAGTCGTGATTGTTACCGTTATATCGGCCGTTAGTATAATAATAGTCACCATTGTTCAAAAGTAATATAGCTCCGCTTTCCACTAGAATTTAATACAAATTTTAAATGGGCTGGTGAGTAAATTGAATCTCCAGATCTTCCTTATTCGATTTGTAATTACATTTTAAAATTTACAGCACCGCTTGAAGTTATTTACTCGTATTTGTGTTACTAACAAAGGACTAACAAAACACAAGAACACTCAGTTCATCAATGACTACTACGTCTTGTTCAGTAACGTAATGATCCTCCCATTATCTTTCATGATGTACTTTTATTGGTAACATTAAGAGAACATTTAGAAATGTGAATATGTATTTTAAACTTTGTTTGAAAGTATTCAGAAAATGAAAAATAAGGATTCACAAGTTAATTACATTTATATAAGCGCATGAATATAACCCAAGAAAATATTCAATCAAAATACTTGTAGTTAAGGCAAAAACTATTTCGATTGCTCAATATTTTTTAAATGATTAACTGAAATTTTTTGTGTATGTTCTGTGTAATTGTAGAAGTGTTTTAATCTTCATATAAATCTTCTTTTTATCAATCACTGTTTTTATTACAAAATTTACATTCCAATATGTAAATATAATCACTGAATTTTTAAGCAATTTCTTATCATAACTAACATAAAGTGATCTAGTTTTTGTAAAAGGTAAGATATCTCTTCTCCTGAAGGTCATTTCAAAAAGGAATAGCAAAGTAAAACATCTAAATTGAAGTATTGAGCTGAGCATTTTTTTATAAACTTTTCGTACAGAGCGGACTCCGTTTATGTATTTTTTGTAATTTTTTACCTATTCTTTTCTCTTTTCAGTAGTAATAATTTATTTTTCTCTTCTTAAACTTGAGCATTTTTAAATGAATTAAATAAATCTAAAAACCACAAAAAATTTCCGTATATCCATTTTTTTAAAAAAAAGTTGTCGCAAGTAGTCGGATACCATCAATAACATTTTTAGTTATCATTATCGATATTGTAGTTTAAATGATATACATAAACGCTACCATGAATAAATAAATCTCAACTCTTAAAATTTGCCACTCTAAGTACCAGCCCGTGTTGTCATTGCCTAAGTCTGACCTAGAACATATGACAGTATGAAAAAAATATCAACATTCCCGCTTATCCATTAAAATCTTTCACCACATTAAATGATAACCACAACTCTCTCAGACTGTTATTGATATTAATATGACTTTCCATAAATTGAAAATAAACAGGAACAAATAAATAAAAACTGCTCGTGAGTTTTGTTTACCTCCCAAATTGTGCACACAATCCTTTATTCGAAGAGGAAGTGAAGCATCTCTACATCCCCATTTGGAGCTCAGTTCAGAAATGTTATTCGTCGTCACCGTGCAATAGGGAAAACAGAAATGTCATGTATTGTCAAGAGACTACTGTCACATGCGAAAAACAATTAATTATCATCGCATCCTCTACCCCTTTGTAACCAAGAGCACCTTCGATTATGATTAATGTGGAATACATTTCCACACAAACAATTTGATAATGAAAATAAATTTATTGGGCGTTCCACAATGAGAAGGAATAATTAATTTAATTTTTGTAAAACCCCCACTATGAATTTGGAACATTTTTTTAATCCTTTGATCATGAAGCATTGCTCTTGTTAATATAATTATTATAAAAAAATGATTTGGTTCTGCTAATTTTAACGCAATTTTTTTGTTAGAAATGTGGCTGTCGTTGTATACTTTAACATAGAATTTATGCGTAAGACAGGCCAGTTAACTGCTGTAATATCGCAAAAGGTAGTAGGAAATACATAGAAACAAAAATTAAAAATGAATCCTAGCACGACAAAAATAATTTCGAACAAAGCACCAAATAAGTGACATTAAATTAATTTGACGATTCTATCATTTTCCCTTTGCAACTCTAGGCTAGAAGGAAAGATACCAAAATGAAACCGAACGTTAATAAAAGTCCACAAAAAAAGAGAAGATTGAAAGAAAAATATTTTCAATCTTCACAGCTAGATAACCAATAAACTGATTATTTAATCCTGGCGTTGTGTGGTGCTTTCGAAACAAAAGTTACAAAACGACCAATGTATTTATAATGTGCGTTCGTTTTTTAAGAATTTTATGTAATAAACGTGATGCAAACAATATTGAAAAAATTTCTAAATGTTATAGAGTTTGACTATTCTGTGTGTTCTTAAGGTATTAAATTTACTAGAAATCTGTAAGAAGACATTTTGTTTATAGTTATTACAGTTAAAAGTAATTGAATCCATATTTCATTGTTAAAAGGATTACCAAGATCATTAAAAAATATTGATTAAATAAAGAATTTTTACATTTCCTTTTTAATTCTAGTCTATGAAGCATACACGATGTTTAAGAAGTATTTTGTTAGACCTAGTTAGATATATATATCTCTCTCTATGAACATACATATATTATATTAGGACGTTTTAATGAAGCAGTAATAGAATAAGTATATGTGATTTTTTTGAATGACAGTATTGTATTCGTAAAAAAAGGTAATAAGTTTTCAGAAAAGAGTAATACAATTCAAAATAAATTTTATAGAATTATATCAAATTATTAAATTGGCATTTTGTAAAAAAGATAACATATTTACTTTTATTCTCTTTAAAACGTATTTAAATTTATTCAGTGAATCGTAACTTTAATATCCATTATTCAAGATTCAATTTCTTATCCTTTTATTACGTAGTTTGGTTGTTTATAATACAAAAAATGCCATTTTTATCTAAATCTATAAAATTTTATTAATTCGTTAATGACTTTAAATATTGAGCCATTTCAAAAATAAATCATAAAAGTACACTTCACTAAAAGGACATAAATAAAAATAAAATAGTTAATAAAAGAAGAAGATATGCTTACCTTATCTCAAATAATCAAGCACAACTATGTTTTCTTCGAAAAAACTTTCAATAAATAATAAGGCTTCTTGTTTGTATCGCGTTTCAACATTTTAATTAGATATTTTTTACGTTTTACGCTTTATCACATTCAAGCACAACAGAATCGGCCCCAGAAAATTTATTCTTTTCAAATTTCTAGAAAAAAAACCCGTAAAATATCTTTAAAGTCAAGAGATTAAAAATTCTTTTGAATATTCCTTGTTTGTTTATTTTTGTCTTTTTTTCCGTTTTGACTGAGAACAAAAACTTTCATTCGACGCTGTTGCCATGCGACAGGAATGAAAAGTCGAATAATTAATTGAAAGTCAAAATCCAAAGTAGCATTTTTTTAAATTATTTTTTATGCCTTGCCCTGCAATTTAAACACTCGTGCATGGATAATAAATGAGATAAAAAAGAAATAATTAAATTATATTCTAATGCAAACAAAATAAAACCTTAATTGCTCTTAGACTTTTGAAACTATGAGAAGGACTTTGCCATTTTAATCCTAATTTAAGTATTTCTAGCTATCATAATGTAGTTCCGCCTTTTTAAAAAGTGTTATTTCGTGGAAGTGGCTTTTTTCCCATCATAAGATTAATTTAAGGAGAAAGTCTAGTAAATATTTTTCTTTGCTTTTGCTTTTGATCTAGTCAATAAATACATATTAGTTTAAAAAAACACTATTTTTATAAATACAAATTATCTAGAATTGTGTTCGTAAATCTTAAGAGGGGAAAATTACTTTCTCTTTGCGCAACTTTTTCCTAAAACAAAACAAAATAATAATTTTAATACGAATGCTTCGTTAAGAAATTTGTTGGAATCCCAGAAGAAATCTATAGACTCTCTTTTTAAGAGAAATCTATATTGAACTTTTATATAAAGAAAACATACTATCAACGATTGGAATAATAAAAATTCTAATAAAGCTCTCAAATTTACTTTAAAAACATTACTTTCTATAGACATTAAAAGAAATTTGTAATTTTAATAAAAACAAATGATCTGCAAAAACAGAAACTGTACAAGATTTTGTTAATAGAAATGAAAGAGAACTAAATAAATCAGAATTAGGAGATTTATAAATATCTTAATTCTCAGTACACATCCTATTTTACAAATAAAATTTAATTTTTATTGCGTACTCTATCAATCTTTTATGCAGTTGTCACATAAATTTGGAAAACCCTTTTTTACATTTCTTGAAAATGGGAATTTGAATGAAATTCCTCGCCCACAGAATCTTATTAAATTATAATATTTATAATTTTGCGACTTAGAATAATACTTTACCCAGAAGTACTTTTCGAAATTTGTCGTTTGTATTTACAATTTCTTTTATTAGGTATGTATGCATACATTCACACACACAAACACGTGTGTGCGTGCGTGCGTGTGCTTGTGCGTGTGCGTGTATGTGTGCGCGTGTGTGTGTGTGGTTAGTTTCAATTTTCAAGTTTTTTTTTAATTCGTAATTGTCCTCACCTTCCAGGGCTTCGCGTAAATAAGTAACTGTTAATTACCCACTAAACGTAACTGTAACAGTATCACTTCGAAATTAAAACATCAGCGTATATATTTTAATTAGGAATTACATAACGAACCTCATCCAATTTCTGGACCAAATAGAAGTCCTCCGAACTCACGCGAGTTTTTGATCTTCCGGATGCCTCTTTGTATAAATACTTCCATTTTTAAGGAAAATTCACCAGTTGTTACTCTTTTTATAATGCAACTGTATTTGTTTAGTCCATCGTCTTTTATAAATAATCCTTTGTTCTATGCGTGTGAGTGTATTGTCCACCTAAATAACAAAATGAAGATAGAAAAAAGCCATCATGCATAATCAACTTTTGCAACACGATAACAAACTCCGAATAATAATGAACTTTAATGTAACAATTTTTGGCGAGTTGTTATATATACAGTGGGCCACAAAAGTGTTCGTACACTTGCAATTTCCAATAAAATTTAAAGTTTTCGTCTAGTAAAAGTTAATATATTGGAATTGTAATTTTTTATGATATCTAAAACTTATTCTTTATTGAATGACATTATTAATTTTTTTCTAAAAATAGTATAACTATTATTTTTAAAAAATATCAATCAAAAAGATAATTAAAAATTATGCCTCAAAAGTCTTCGTACACTTAACGAAAATCTCTGAACATAGCTTCAAATATTATATTTCTTTCTTAATTTGGTACTTAGTAGGATATCTTTTAGTGTCCACAACAACTTTTAAACGTCTTGGTATCGGTTTAATTATATTTTTGTGAATTATGCATCGATTTTCCTCATTGCTTCTGTGATTATTGTTTTTACTTCCCATTATGAGTTTACATGTCATATGTTTACTTTTCTTTTTTTAAATCAAATTCTCACCCATATATGTTCTACTGGGCTAAATAAAGCGATTGAGAGGCGTTTTCAGATTTTGGGGACAGTTATAGAGGCACCAGCGGCGTACATTGAGAGCAGTGCTCTTGGCGTCATTATCTTGATAAAAAGGAAATCGTCTCCAATACCCAAATTTTGGGCGGTTAATTGGAAAATTCCTTTTAAAAGATTTAAATAGAGCTTATTATTCTCAGTATTATCAAAAAATACCCAATTACCTAATTCTGAAACCGATTTATACCCCCACATAGAAACACTTCCACCTCCATGGATCATTTATCCAACTAGATTCTTGGTATTAAGTTTCAGAAAATTCAAATTTCGCAGCAAATTGATTGGGATGACAGAAAATTCAACATTTTTAGTTCCGATGGGTGCATAATAGTTTGTAAATAATAAAATGAGGAATTTTATCCCATGAATTTATGTGGTAGAAAAACTCCTCCACATCTCCATGCTGAAGCATGGAGGTGGAGTCGGCTTCAGGATTATGTAATTTGGTATTTTTTTAAGGTATTGGGAATCATGAGATCTATTTAAATATTTTAACACGAAACTTCAAATTAGATGCCCAAAATTTGGATATTGGAGACGACTTCATTTTTTATCAGGATAATGATGGCAAATGCATTGCTCTCAATGTACGCCGCTGGTGCCTCTATAACCGTCCCAAAAATCTGAAAACACCTCTCAATCACTTTATTTAGCCCTGTAGAACATATTAGATGAGAATTTTATTTTAAAAAAAAGAAAACATGACATATAAACACATAATAGGAAGTAAAAACAATAATCAAAGAAGCAATGAGGAAAATCGATGCAGAGTTTACAAAAAACTGATTAAGTCTGTTCCAAGACATTTAAAAGTTGTTGCGGACACTAAAAGATATCTTGCCAAATTAAGAAAGAATTACAATATTTGTGAAGCTATGTTGAGATTTTTGCTAAGTATATGAAGACTTTTGTGGCGCAATTTTTAAGTAGCTTTTTGATTATTAATTTTTAGAAATAATAGTTATACTATTCTATAAAATGATTATGTCATTCCAGTAAGAAGTTGCAGATATAATAAAAAAATTACAAATCCGATATATTAATTTTTAATAGTCGAAAACACAAATTCTTTTTGGAAATTGCAAGTGTACGAACACTTTTAGGCCCACTGTATATATATATATATATATACAGATAGATAGAAAGGGGGAGGGAGTTATTAACTCGGTGAAAACTCATGAGACAAATCCAAATTGATAGCACTATACACATTCAAGAAAACTATTTTATTTTATCATAAAAAAATTCTAACTTATAAAGCCTTTTTAGCACTAATAGAATTAAAAAAAACACACCTTTCCATGCCTCAACAGTATAGTGTACCTTTAAGCCATATTCTAGTAAAAAAAGAAAGACGCGAATGTTCTTGGTGGCAGTCTGTGCCTGGGAAAATATTCCATTTCTATGTATACCCTTAAATTGATATAAACTTTATTTCACTACACATTTTTAAAATTTACTTTATTCGTTTCGAGTTTTATTTATCAATAATTACTGATTGATTGATTGTCCCACTTAAAAGTTGTTGTTCTTTTTCTGAAATTATTTTCTCACAGCTTTCTGGACAGCACATTTATTGAACAACCGATTACGAAAATGGCACACAGCAAAAAGGTCTGACCATTGCACACAACATCTGATCAACGTGGGCTCCCCGAAGAATGAATGCTTGAGAGAGAAGCGAAAAAAAGCGCGTGGGTGAATCACACAGTTATCCTTCCGCTAGAAAAAATAGTTCACATGCTTCAACCCAACAAAAGTAACACAAGATCTATTTCAGAGGGAACTCACGGATTACAACCATAATTTTATCTCTTTGAAACTTCAGCTTCCTTTTAATTAGGATTAACGTGTACCGAACTTCATATATAATTTTAAATTTTTTTCAAGTGGCAAGGGTGACAGGTGAGCTAACATTTCACTCTCCAGACGTCAAAGTGAGGGCAGTGAGAATTGACAAATTTTATTGGGCTCGCCTATTTATTCTACTATTAATCATAACATATTTATGTTATATTTATATAAATATATTAAGGTATTCGACTACGTTCAAAATCATGAAGCGTATAAATGGATAATTCTCATATTAATTAGTAACCTTTGGAATAGAAAAAATGTATAAAATTGTTTTAAGAATATTATTAGAATAAAAAAATTTAAAAGGTGCAATATTTTGTTGAGAAATGAACTTAGAATTACCTAATTTTAAAATACTCTGCTTTGATAAAAAATGCTTCTATAATAATAATATTTTGAATATATCAAGCAAATTTATCTTCAGAGGGCCTGAACTGATATTTCTGAAAAATTCACATTATTTAAAAAGCTTCTACTAGTTGAAATGCTTATCGGTGTTTTTCTTTTCTTAAAATTTTTCTAATCTGATGTATCAAATAATGGATAAATCCACGTCTAAGTTATATATTTCAAAAATCGTAGTTCAAACTCTGTACAGATATCTGAACTATATACAGGCAAAATATTATTATTACAGAAGCATTTTCCACAAAAGGAGAATATTTTGAAAGTAGTTAACTCTATGTTCATTTTTTCCCAAAATATATTGCATTTAAATAATTTTTTACTGTTATATATATATAATATTCTTAAAACTATTTTATTCATGTATTCTAATCTCTCTATATATAAGTGACACTAAATATCATAGAAATGATCCATTTATACGCTTTTGTAAAACAACAGTTCCGAACACGTAGTCGGATAACTTCATATTCATTATTAAAAGCGTATGTGGTCTCATCACAATATACCAGAAGATTTCAAACTCATTCTAAATATATTCCCCTTTATTGCGGTATATATCTCTGATATTTTCTTCTCAAATTGAGAATCTCGCAGTGACCCTTAGATGTAAGGCGGCACATATCCGGAGGACAGAACCCGTAACCGATGAATTCGTAGCCAAGTAACATGACCACTAGACGAAAGTAATCACCACTGTACGAAAGCTCTTACAGGCCTAAAAGGGTTCCGCTACAGTACTCAAACATATGTGTGATGCACGCATCTGTTTATGTATATTGTCTCGTATATTCTCGAAAATACGCCTGAACCGGTCAATGAGCAACATCGGTAGAGAAGAGCTCATGGTTGTAGCTGGCATGTTTCAGTCAGGCTGCGTGTTCAAGTCCCGATCCAACTAAACATTTGTCCTGTAGAAGAGTTGGCATACGTTTATTCTGTAGAGTCAAAAGTTTTTCTTACTGAAGTGACGCAGAATTAAAAGAAGAGTGCCAGTTCACATACCGACTTCATCTCTTGGCCATGATTAAAAAATTATGAAATGTGTTGCTGTGGTTATATATATAGCGGATCTTTTCCAAAAGTGTTCAATACAACAGACAGGTTAAACTTACTGAATGCTGAAACCTGCAATGAGGCGAAATGATGCAACACGTGGGGTATTGTTGAAGGGCCTCATAATTGGGGAAATTGGTCATGGAACAAGGGCGACACATCAGCTGGAACCCCCTTGCCTAGTTAACGGGAGAACTTTGAGTCTCGATAAATTTAATGCTCATCAGCCAATCTCCACTGCTGATTTTCAATAGTATCAGGATTCAAACCTATGACTCTCCAAAAATGAGTACATCACCATGATCACTTGGTTACCGTGTCCACGTGAGGGCGCCTGATAAATGTCTCTAACAAAAAATGTTTCCTACGGCATTCCTACAGAAAATCTAACTTGTTTTTTAAAAAAATAATTTTTAGCAATAATACATATATACTTCAGCAATCCTAAATAAATAAATTAGGAAGTTAAGTAGGGAACATCTTGAACAGAGTCAAACAACATAAATAAATAAATTATCATGATTATTCAGGGAATAGTTTTTTAAGTAAATTCTCTGGATTTCTCCCAAACTTGAAATCATTATCTGTTTTTGGAACATCCTGCGAAAAATGTCATTGTTATCCCTTTTACAAAACTCTGTTATTTCCAAATATTCGTTAAAATCGATAAAAACACTTTCTACATCTTCATCGCGTGCGGATTGTTCTGTTTGTGGGCAGAATGATTCATCTCCCTGTGCCGTGAGAACTACAACTTCATTCATTTCCTCCTCCGAAGGATGAACCCAAGAATTACTCTAAGAGGCTCCACCTACTCCGAGGATCTAACGCTCGATCCATCGTCTCCCTGAAAAATGATCGCCTAATTCTAGGACGTATCTCTAGAGAGTATCACAAATAAGTTAATTTAATTGTACTCTTCGAAGTTTTTATCAGATATACTGGTTGTCTACTTTCTTTTAGATTTTGGGATTGCTGGCAACTCAGTCATTACAAGAATTAGTACTAATTACTCATCTATAACCTTTAATGCTACTCAGTTATTTCATTTTCCTTTGACATTTTTAATTAATGAGAATGTGCTCTTCAAACAATAGAAATGGGCTAGAGATGATACTTTCCTATTCTCGTGATCAATCATTTTTTTCAAATTGCGCTATTTTTGATGAAACTTTCTTTTAATATGAATTAAAATACCTAACTTTGCTAAAATGTTCGGTCATTTTGAAACCAACACACTTGATTTCTTACAGGTATTGCTATCGGATGATTCCAAAATGTTGAATTATTCACGCACACAACCAGAGTGCTGAAGTTACTTGCTTATATAATAATATATAAACTCTAACTCATAGTGGCGCAACAGCCCATGAAGGCCTGAGCCTACTATGCCCATCTCAGTATAAGTGACCATTGTGTTCTGAGGTGCATGAACAGATGTCCCGATCAGATGTTCAGTTTGAAGCGAGACCCCTTTTGGCTAAGTCCCCAAGCAAGCTTGGTACTCATTTACCGACCCACTGCAGTAGGGATGAAAGGTTAAGTCGACCTTACCCAGCCCTAGAATAGAACTCGGATATGTGGTGTGGAAGCGCGATACGCCACCGCTCGACCACTGGGCCTTCATAATAATACATATAATACCATACATAAATTTTTAAAATAATGATATTCTCACATTCTATGCATCGCGACCCCAAACTGAATCACGAAAATTACCTAGGATGCGAAAGGTAGGTGGAAAGGCTTTAAATTCATGTAGCTGAATCGAAATACATCATTGAAGAGACATTATATTTGTTTTAAATGTAAAATTTCCTGCGAAGGATCACTCCACCAAAAAGTCTGAATACCGCTAATTCAGAACAATGGCTTTCAAATTTGCGAAAAGTCAGTCACCAATAACCCTTATATAGCTTCGTAAGAAACGTTAGTAAACAATCAATCAATTCAATTCAATTCTGTAGCATGCGTTTTCAGGCGTATCAGTACTCTAAACAAAAACGTAGCGTCTCTGTATAAACCTGCCAAAAAAACCCAGTTATATAAGCTAAACGACATATTTTCCGCAGAATCTTCTTGACTTTGGAAAACATGAGTGACGTTCCTCCTTGATTTCTTTTATTTACGAACCTTCTTCATACCAATAACATTTTACTTTTTTTTCCTTTCCCTTTATTTTGGGCCGATCTCGGATACACAAATTAACAATCCTAACTAACTCAAATAAGGTAATTCGGGGGAAGACGCCAGTTTGTTAATAGTACTTTTAGACGTCGATAGATTGCGATTTTGAGTCACTTGAGTGAAGAGTCTGGTCCGACATTAAGTGTGGCTTGTAAATTTATCTAATTTAATTATCTTTAATGACTATATTTTCGGATCTTCTGAGCATTTAAAGTGGAGAGTATAACTTTTATAACATTTCTGTCCTCCTATATAAAGTTTATAAGCGTGCTAGTTATTTTAAATAAGGTATTAGCAATGCAAGTGAGTTACACATAATGTTACACATACGATGCATGTAGAAACGACCATAAAACTTCATCAATAAGAAAAAAGGCGTGTGTGGCATCTGTCCCCTATACTTGGGGGAAGACTCCACATGGCTCAGAAATAAATGAAATGAATTTTTTTTATTTTATAGCACTGTATATTTTCGTGTAAAATACAGCTACAATTAATACTTATGCACAGGGGATCTCCATAGGACGACAATGTGCAAGGCTAAAATCGACTACTACTTCGGCCTGCAGTAGACCGTTCTACAGGAAAATTCATTTTTAGCAAACTAATTATGAAAGAATTTAATTTTTGTTTTTTCTATAGTTATTGTGACTTGACATTTAGTTTGGCAATGTTTGTGTTTTTTATTTTCACACTAAGAAGAGAATTAACTTGTATACATAGCCAATTAAATATTGATAAATAAAGAGTATTTTTTCATGGTCTTGTTACTTCAATTTTCAATGGACTAATTGAAAATTCATGCTTTACGTCTAATAAATGTATTCCACTCGAAATACAACTTTATAACTGTTCTTACGAATTACTCCCACTAATAGTGATTTGTGACCCCATGCTCTGTGCTGATTTGTCGTACTCATACTGCCTCTGTCACGCTGCCATATAAACTTTTGCTGCCTTCCTTTGAATTAGTCGGTCGAGTTCGGCAATACCTTGTATATGCGCAAAATATTATTATTATGGAAGCATTTTTAATAAAAGGAGAATGTTTTAAAATGATATAATTTTTTGCCAAAATTTACATTTAAATAATTTTTTGTAATAATATTCTTAAAACATTTTTTTATGTATATTCTAAATATTAAAACACTAAATATATATGTAATAATTGCCATTAGTTTAATCTTGAACATGTTTTTAATTTGTAATGGCAGTGGCCATTAGGACTCGCGCGTCGTAAATAATTACTAGCTACCCGTTTGAAAAATACATCTATCTACCAATAAATAAGCTCCGTCTACGGAGATCATATGAGTGTACATCCGTTTGCTGCTCTGTATAAGTACCGAGATTCTAGAAAATCTGCATTCTTTGCTCTTTGTATTCATCATGTCAATCAGTGGCAGCTAGTGTACGTGTTATTTGTGTTTTGTGTCTGCTTCCTGTATTGTTGGAATGTTATGCGTATAATGTGCAATAAAACTGGATTACCAAACAACCAAGGACTGCTTCCTCGTCAGTAACCTTTACAAATTACATTAAGTGGTGTTGGAAAGATAAAAACTTATTTTTTGTCAATTTGAGATTTTTAAATTTTCAAATTATACAGATTTTAGCATTTCTAAAAATACCTTACTTTAACCTCTAGGGCAGGGAAGGCAAACCATTGGCACACGTGCCACTGATGGCACGCAAAACAATATTTTGGGCACGCCACTGATTGAATTGGTTTGCATTTTAGTTCAAAATAACAAAGTTCACAATGATGTGTAACGAACAATAGCGAGTGATTGGTCATGGTGTGGCTTGAAGTGCACTCGTTTGTTAGTGTGTTGCCTTAATTAAGTCGTTGACTACAATTGCTAATGATGCAACGTTTGTGTACCAATAGTTTAGAAAATTTCCTTGACACAACTTGTATTTTAAAGTTTATTTGTGTTATATTTACAATTTTAACCATTTTTTAACATGGCTAGTTCAGCAAAAAAAATGCAAGATAATAAGTGTAGCAGAAAATATGAAACTTGGAATAAAAAAAGGCTCAGTTTACTGTAAAAGATACATGTTTTAGTGTGTATATCAGACGTTCACCTTTATAGCAAAAACGAAGTACTTTGCTTATATTTTTCGCCATTTAAATGGGAGTGACCCAGTTTCAACGATTATTTAAAAATAGGTTTTAAGGGCTTCTAGTTACCCTACCAAGTGAGGACCAAGAAATATGGCGTGATTAGTAAAGGTAACAAAGCTGTGTGGCTTTCATATTCTGCAATAGTAGTATGTAGAGCATCGTCTGTAAAAGAGACTCTAGATACATTTAACTGTTTGAAGAAGCTTCCTCGTGCTATTTTAACCGTATTTTTATCTACATATGCCTGAGAGTTATTATTTACAGAGATGAATAATATTAAAGACTTTCTTAGAAACAATTTGGCAGATGACTCCAATTCAGCATGCATTCTACTAAAAGTAACATCTTACAGTCCTAATATAAGTTGTTATCTAATCTGCAACGACAGAAGTCACACTATAATGTTGCTTTAATTTGTATTACACGTATAACTAAAACATTTACTACAATACAGTGCAAAATGTATGTTTTCGTAGTAAATGAAGAATTTTGGCTTGTTGGTATTTAGTCTTATTATTTTCCCAATAATCAGAAGTCAAAATTATTTGATGGCACGTCTATATCTCATTAGAATTTTCTTTTAAAAAAATGGCACGTTGATCCATATAGGTTCACCACCCCTGCTTTAGGGTAACTAGAGGCCCTTAAAACCTATTTTAACCCTCTAAGTGGATACCTTCCTCCTGAAATAGTTATTCCGAAAGCGTTAACTCTTATTTTGAAGTTTCCTTTAAAAATGCAACAGACTTTTTCCTTTCCACGCAAGATTTAGAACTTGGGAGGTCGAACGGGGACAATTTTTATGACCTAGTTCGGTTCCTTTGTCAAGTAAAAACCAAGAGATGAATCGTTTACAGCTAATCCGCTTTTTAAAAACGTTACTTAAAGGCAGAAAAATCCGTGCAGTGCATTTTCAAAGCATCTTTACACTGACGGAATTTTCCGTGCTATCCGCTTAGAGGGTTAAAATAATCGTTGAAACTTTCCACTCCCATTTAAATGGCGAAAAATGTAATTTAAAGTAGAACGTCTGATATACACTACAACATGTATCTTTTACTAAAAAAATTTAGCCTAATATTTTTTTTATCTAATCTGCAACGCCGATTAGAAGTCTCACTTTGTATATATATCAATTTATCTCAAAAATGTAAATTTTGATGTTCGATGGACTTTTTTTTCTGAGAAACCATTATTAGCAGGCATGTAAATTTTTATGATTAGTATATATTATGGGTAATATATACTGAAATGAGCCACTTTTTTAAAAAACTCAAAAATTTATTTTTTACAAATTTTTTAATGTGAAAAATGGGTCAAATTTCACTATGTATGATAAAATATTTTATAAATTATGAAAAAGTCAAAATTAGCTAAAAGCTCATTTCAGTATAATGAGAAAAGTGTACTTTAATTGTATGAAAAATTTCAAACATGTATGTATAACAGATTTTGTGAAAAGGTACATCGAAAACAGCCGATTCAAAATGGTCGGTATACAGGTTTCCTACTCCTCTTAATCATCTAAAATATGATGATGATTAAAGAACTTTTTTACACTCGCCAAATTATGATATTCATATTATGATACATTTATTTCAAAAAATATTCATTTTTACGCTTAATCAAAATTACGGTACCGAACTTAGTCAATCATCTTAAGTTATAAAGAAAATATATAGAGTCGAACCTCCATATAACGAACCTCTATATTGCAAATTTTTTATATAGCGAACTTTTTCCCGGAACCCAGAACATTTCACGAATTTCTTCGTAAAATAACCACTCTATAGTGAAGTGCATTTTCTATATAACGAGTTTTTTCTTTTGTGATTCTATTTTTTTTCTCTCTCTATTTTTAAAGTATTTCTGGACGTTGCAAGTTATTCTCTCTTTTAACACCTTATATGGTGGTTATAAATCTTGAACTGGTTTTATTAGATCCTAACTCGCCGAGAGCAATAGAGTTCTGGACGTTTCACCCAAGAAGTGCAACCTTTAACCCCCATTGCCTAATTCACTAGAAACATTTTTGATATCCTCTTTCACCCTCAATGGATTTGTCCCGTGTCCCCGTGTTCTATATTTAAAATAATGTATGTTTAATATTATTTGTATGCTTTACATTATAAAATGTCCTTAAAATTCATTAATTTTAGATTAAAATTATTTTCTTAATATTGAAAATACAGTGAATTCTTCGACATTCTTTTTTCTTGTTTTCCTCTATCAAAAAAATTTCTTATAGGTAAAATATATAAAATAAACATATTTTAATTTTAAAAAGGTGTAAATAATTATTTTTAATACATAGTGTTTATGAACTTATAATTTGCTTTATGTGGCTCATAAAGTATATTAAAAGATGAACCTCTATATAACGAATTTTCCATATAAGGAAATTTTTTCCGGGATTTAGCGACTTCGTTATATAGAGGTCTGACTGTATATGATAACTATGATTCAACTACTGTTGAAGATTTAGCTTTCAAACTAAACACAAAATAATTTTATAGTTAAAAATTATCCCTATTTTTCAATTACATTTGTTTATTTTTACAGATTTCGGATTCATTTATTTTACTAGTTTTTCAAAATTCTTTAAATGAATCATTTATCGTAACATCTTCATTTGAGCAATGAAACCCCCTCCAAAAGATATTTTCATTAATATACATTTTTCTAGTAATAATTTTAAATCGTTAAACTTTTTCTAAACACAGAAGAAAATACAGATTTTTTAAACTATGTGTAATCAATCACTCACACAGAGAGTGCCAGTCAAGTTCAGTTTATGAACTTTGCTATCTTCAAACAAAAAATAACACTTAAATACCGAACTTCTTGGGAAATATTTATCTTTTGGAAGATAATACGCATTGAATTGTATTATAAAGTTTAAGTTAGTTTGCTGTACTTTATGTTATTCAGATTGTTTATTTTATTCAATAATTAATGTGAAGGTACCCGACTATCCTAAAGTTGTGAATTTTGCCAAAAATTGACAAATTTCTCAATGATTTTATTTTATAGGCCATCTTATTAGCGTTATAAAAGTACCAAGCCTATTATTTTCCATCTAATAAAACAAAAACAACAAGTGTTTTACGAAAATCAGATGTCATTACTTCAAGCAAAATGTCATACTTTAAAATGCGTTTTAATCATTTTTTTAACAGGGCTCAAACGGGGACAGCGATTACTCAAAAAGTTTTGAAATAATTAACTGAAATATTGTGTATTTGTTGTGTATAACAGTAGAAGTGTTTTAACCTTCAGATTTATCAATCACTGTATTGTGACAAATTTACAGTCCCTTATGTGAATATAATCACTGTTTTTTTAAGCAATTCCATACAATAACTATGATAAAATGCTCTAGTTTTTGTAAAAATTAAACTATCTCTTATCCTGAAGTTCATTTCAAAATTGAATAGCAAAGCATTAAATCAAAATTGTAAATTTGTTTTTAAACTTTTTGTGCAGAATGGAACCGTTTACGTAATTTTTTGTAAATGTTTACCCAATTTTTCCCATTTTAGTAACAATAATTTCTTCTTTTATTAATTTTAGCATATTTTTCTTAAAATGCACTAAATAAATCTAAAAGCCCTAAAAAAGATCCCCGTACCTCCATATTTAAAAAAAAGTTGTCGCATGTAGTCGGATACCTTAAATAAGCTACATTTTTGTATCTAGTGTTACTTTTAACAAAACATCAACAGTAAATGGTCAGCAAAGATATTAGTCTTATAAATGCCACAGTTTAAATTTTCACTTTTTAAAATATTTTTAAAATAACCGTCAATAGTTTAAAAGAGCAATTGTGTTCTATAATAACATGACATAAAAATAAATGCCTTAGACTTTACTGTAGCCAAAACATACAAAAAAAACACAACTAAATACATTACAACAAATATCTCGAAGATCAAAAATCATGAATTTTTCTAAAGTAGCTTATGCCAATTTGAGCGCGTTTTGGCTTTTATCTCACGGTAACACAAAGAGAAGAAATCCCATCGTAACAAGAATAACACTACACACTGATGGTAAAAAACACGCTTGTTTACATAAATACTATTCCCCATGTAAAGATCTGAGTGATTTTTATGCATTCATTAATATTTTACTCTTCTGTGATGTTATTTAAAGAATAAAAGCTTTCCCAGAAACATGGTAAGAGACTGTAGATTTATTCCAATGTATTCAAATTCCAGATTTGTGTGTACGTGTGGCAAATTGAAAAAGATCTGACTATATTGAGGGTTGTAATCAGAGTTGCTTTTTTGAATGCCTCTTGAATATAAATCAAGTAATTCAAAGAATTTATTAAACAATTGTAGCATACAAAATTTTTAAAATAAAAACGCCTCTGGAAGCCATAAAATATATTTCGTTGAAAATTTTTTATAAGAGAATAAATTCACGGCATGTTTTATGTTCAACCAGTTTGTTTTGTTTTGTTTCATCTAAGATAAGATTACATTTTGTTTTTCTATGCTTTCAAGTCATCATAGAAATAAAGTTTGAGATAAGTAATGAGAGAATTAGTGAGAGGCATAAATTACTTTTTTAATTATTAAATGATGGTAATTTGTTATTTATGTGGTAATGATATAAAAGTACGAAATTTTTGTCCGTCATAATTCTTATAACATTTTATGAAATTTGACGTTTCTTCCAAATCTATAACAGGAAAATAAAATTATTTCCAGATAATAGTGTAAAAATAGGTCCACTTTAGTTACTCTATAATAGTGCAAATGCCTTAACTGAATCTTGTAATGTAGTATTTCCTCTTTATAGAATAATTTTGTAGATTTTATTGTAAGCAATACCTCATAGTATTATAATATGCACTAATCCAATGATATTAAGGTATCCAAACACGTTGAAAAGAACAAATTCGGTGAAAACACACAACTTTTTTGTTTTTATTTTATTGAATACAGCTATATTTTAGCTTTACAAAACATTTTTCCTTTATTTCTATACTACCTAAAAGCCAAGTTACAATCAACTTTATAAAATTTTAAAAAATCGAAATTTGATTTTTAATTTACCAGAAGTGGGCATTTAAATATTTCAAAATATATCGTAGCGAGTCTAATAATTCGAAACATTATAAATATAATTATATTAAAATTTTTGAATCTGATATGTATTATATTTTCTAGAGAATATACTAAAGAATTTCTTATTATATGAATATTTTTTGAGTTACGGTCCGTTATATAAATAATGGTCTCTTAAAGAGAGAGGGAAAATGTCACATTTCTTATAATATTTAGACGATCAGCTGTAAAATTTTTAAATTTTAATAAAACATTAAAGTTTTAGTATATTGCTAAAATTTCATTTATAATTGCAATTTTTGTAAAATTTAGATTATTAGTATTTATTGGCACTGATTCCAAAAATAAACCATTTTTTTAAGAAAAAAGTATTCCGAACGTGTTCGTATACCTAAAAATTGCCAACGAATTTTTGCTATTAAAAGAATTTACGTAACAATTTATTTTCTAATAATATTGATATTTCTAATGTTACTGATAAGAGACCACTTCTCCTATAAAACCAGATTCTTATTTAATTTAAATCATTTCAAAATACTCTTTGACACTAAAACACACACACACTGTCGATATCATTTATTGACTTATAAACAAAAAAAAAGATTAAGAATCTGATTTCAACATTTTAACAAATCTTAAAATTCCAGAGAAGCACATTATTTTTTACTGCTTTAGTATTAATTTCAGTTTGGGCAACATTTATTTCTATGTCTCCTTCTCAATGAAAACTACATGCTTTAAATTTCAAACCTTACCGCTATTTAGCTGGAGGAGACATAGCGTACATTTAGTTAATACTCACAACCGTAAGTATTTTCAAATGGCACAACAAAGGAAGTTCACAAAAAATATAAATTTGAATGCATTTTTCTTTTTCATGTAATCTCTTACACGATACAATTCTAGTAATGACTTCCAAAAACCGAAAAACAGTCCTTCTAATTGCTAATAAAATCCATTTCAACGGACAAGTACACAATTCTAGATCTAATGGGAGATGAAACATTACAATTTTTGGGAAAAGTTTATGACTCTTTTTATTGCATTCAACTGTTTCTGTAATATTTCCTCGAAATATTTTGAGTTTCTTCTTCATATTGGGAGGAAAAAAACAAGTAAGGAGAGAGATATTTTTAAGGATTTTTCAGTTTGCATTATAACTAAGGTGACCATTTTTTTACAATGAAAAGGAGGACGAAAAATTTTTTAAAAAAATGACAAATTGAATGCATGAAAAGTTTTATTAATTCAAACAAAAATACGTTATTTACACTCACATTCTTTTTAATTATTATCTTAAACAAGTATTTTTCCATTGAATAAATTTTTTATGTCAACATATCATTTTCTAATACATCGGAAAGTTCGGGCAAAAAATATCCTTCATACTGTATTTTACGGTAAGCACTGAAGCTAAAATACACTCTCTTCCAGAGAGGAAAATACTAATTTCCGGAAGCCAATCAGAATTGAAAAGGAGGCAACTAATTCACTGCAGAGGTAGATGGAAGTATGCAAATATGTTAGGTAACAGACAACCGTGCTTTCATGTCAAGAAATATGCAAAAATGGCAGCCTTATAAGAAGCCAGCTTTATGAAGAGTTACAGAAGTTGATTGTGTGCTGATAAAAGGTGTTTAAAACTTTCGTACAATTTGTTTTCAAGACATACGTGTTTCTATGACTTCCAGAAAACGAATGGAAGATTCTGAGCGCTTGCTTGCTGCGGGGCGCATTGAAGCAGGGCAGTCGATCACAGATGTTGCTCTTTTCTTCGGCGTTCATCATTCTGTAATTTCACGTTTATGGAAACAATTCCAAACCACACAGACAGTTGTCCGAAGGCCCGTAGGCAATCGCCCAAGGATTACAACCCCCATGGAAGATCGATATGTTGCTATTGTAGCCAAGCGGAGTCGCAGAGTGACCTCCACTCGTGTGACATCTATGGTTGCAGCGTCCATTTGTAAGGCTATATCCGCAGCTACTGTACGCCGAAGATTACATATGAATGGACTGTATGCCCGGGTACCTCGAGTTTGTGTTCCTCTATCCTTCCAATCAAAAGGGGCACGATTAAAGTAGTGCCGAGAACATGGCAATTGGACTGTGTCTGACTGGGGCAATGTCATGTTTACTGATGAGTCAAGATTTGCTATGGAGCCAGATGACAAATGTATAAGGATATGGCGTAAACAAGGAACACGCAATCAGCCCCAAAACAACACCGAACATCACGCATTCCGAGGTGGAAGCATTATGGTGTGTGAAAGGATTTATTTGATTAGGATACCACACCGACTTACACATCTTTAAATGGGGTTCTTAATGGCTGTCAGGTATCGAGATGAAGTCATAGAAAACATTGTGAGATTTTACGCTGCAGCAGTTGTTCCTACTTTTGTTTTAATGGACGATAACGCACGTCCCCATAGAGCTAACATCGTCGATGACTACCTGGAGAGTGAAGGGATTGCGCGTATGGCGTTGTCAGCATATTCGCCGGACCTTAATCCCATAGAAAATCTTTGGAATGCTCTCGGCCGTGCTGTATCTTCACGTTTCTCACTTCCAGCCACTCTTATTGAGCTGGAAACTGCTCTACAAGAAGAACGGCGATTGCTTAATTCTGCGGTGGTTGACCACCTAATTGAAAGCATGGTCAGAAGGTGTAAACTTTGCATACAGATGAGGGGGATCACATACCCTATTTCCTATCCTTTTACTTTCATTTTATGCTGTTTATTTTTACTTTATACATAATTCTGTTTAAGTCTCCAGTATGACATTATCTGATAACTTACAAAAATTTAATATCGTTTTCATTTCTGTATATAATTATTGATTTTGTTTTATGTATAAATATATATGCTACTTTACTGCCAAATTTTGTGTCAATTAAAGCAGTATTTGTTGATTTTTTTGCATTTTACATCTTCGTGCTTAACTTTTGGAAGTGAATGTATTAACATTCAATATTTTGATTTCTCACTAGTCACTTCACAAAAAGCATTACCAACTGAAAAATATTCTTTCAACTGCTGCATTAGTAGGCCAGCACAACGTAAATTCAACAAGAATAATTACATTTTCATATGGAATGTGTTCATTTTTGAAATGGTTTAAGTACTTTCCCCCATTTTTTACCAATTTCTCAGCATGTTGATTTTCCAATTGTTCTAATTTATTAGAATTTAAATATACATTCAGTCTTCTTTCTACTTCAAACAGATAATTGCCATCCATTTTAATATCAAGCATTTCTTTGGATAAAAACTCAGTAAAATTTCTTATATCTACCCAATTCAGATGCGACAAAGTCAAAAAATACCATTAAAAACTGTTATTTCCTTTGATATTTGTTTCAGACCACTCTTCGATATTTTGGAAACATGTTTGATTCATCTCTGAATACAGAGATTTTCAGATCAGTTTTAAATATTGAATAGGAAGGACAGAACCTATAAAAAGGGGATCGTCCTCCCTAAAGGAGGACGTTTGGCCACCTTATTACAACTCTACTATTCAACTCTGCTTATTCAAAAAGCCGCGGTTATTTCTTCAATTAAAATTCCTTCTCTGCATTTCTTTCTTCTAAATATATAAAAAAAATCGGCTGTAAAAGTCTTAGCAAAACACTCTTAGCCGTTCTAAGCTTCAGCCTTTTAAGAGAACACACGGAAAGCCCCACATGGTTTTTTTAGCTATTGACCTGTTAATTAATTAATTGAAGCAACCTTTATCTGAGAATATCCTTTGGCTTTTTTTCCCCTAAAATAAATATAATTTTCCCTTAAAACACACAGGGCTGTTGCAAAATGGAAGAGCAAACGTTTCTCTCTTTGTCCCTCCTTTCAATGAACAGAAAATTGCGGTAGCACGTTTTTTATGACAGGAAATTTTAAGTTAATTAATTAAGTTAATCACCATTTTGCTCTGCTCTAACACTGCCCTCGGACGAATAGTTATTGGTCGGCTGAAAGAAAATCTCAACTTCTCGGGAGGTAATTAACGGAAAATATTTATAGTGTATGGGAAGGTAGTTTTCATTTAAAATGGAACTTTTTAACTCTGTTATATATTCTTAAAAGCAAGCATGGAGAATACTGTGTGATTAAGAAAAGAGATAATTATATATAGCTTTTAGTTAAACTAATAATACTTCACTTAACACGTTAATCACTTTAAAATGTATACTTGTTACTCGACTGTTACTCAAACAGCCTAATAATTATGTTCTAACTATGTTTCATCCGTTTTGAAATGTAATATGTTGTATATTCACTTAACGTTTTGTATCTTTTAAAAGTGACTTTAGAGTCCTTAAAACTGAACTAAATTAGACAACTATTACAAGTGATCTTTTAAGACTAGTACTTTTAATTTGTGTGATATGAATGCTAAGCCCATAATGAGTTATTATAGAGGAAGGAATAATTTAATGCGCAATTTTCCTCTTGGTAGGAAGCAATATATATAAATATTTTTAAACAACAACAACGTCTGGGTGTAGTTTATATCTCTTTTTATGTCTCTTTAAAAATGGAAACATTCAAGTGATTTTAAATAAGCATAAATTTTTAAGAGAACTTTCAATACAGATCTGGATATTGCGATTGAATAAGTCTCAATCCGACAAATTTTTTATTTCTTAAGATATCCGACTACGTCCGGAACCATGATTTTGCAAAAGCGAATAGCTGGATAATATTTATGATATTTAGTGTCACTTAGATTAAAAATGTACACAAAAATAAATTGTTTTAAGAATATTATTACAATAAAAAATTATTTAAGTACAATAATTTCATAAAAATGAACCTAGAATAACCCTTTTTCAAAATATTCTCCTTTTTTAAAAAATGCTTCTATTATAATAATATTTTGCCCGTATATAGCTCAGACCTTTGTACAGAGGCTCAACTAGAATCTTTGAAATATATAACTTAGAAGTGGGTTTATCCATGTTTTACAACAGCGGGGAGAAATTTTAAGAAAAAAAAAACTCCCATAATTATTTCAATTGGTGTTATTTCTGAAAATAATGTGAATTTTTCAAAAATTCTAGTTGAGCCTCTGTAGAGAGGTCTGAGCGTCTACAGGCAAAATATTATTATAATAGAGCCATTTTTCACAAAAGGAGAACATTTGGAGAAAAGATTATTCTAAGTTAATTTTTTTCCGTAATATTGTATTTAAATAATTTTTTTTTGTCAAAATGTCATTAAAACAGTTTTATACGTGTATTCTAATCTAAGTGACACAAAATATCATGAAAAGTATCCACTGATGCGCCTTTTTAAAATCACGGTTCCGAACGTAGTCGGATACATTAATTTTCATTTAATAATATTCAAACAGAAATTCAATGTATATAACAGCTGAAAATATCTTGTTCTAAATATACTGTAGCGGTATCTACATTTCTAGCAACAGTGTCAGGACATGAGTGATTACTTTTATCTAGTGGTCATGTTACTGGCTTCGGATCCATAGGTCGCGTGTTCTATTCTCCAAAGGCACTTTTTGTTGTAAATGAAAACTGAAATAGAATTTCAGTAAACAGTTTGAAATAAAGTTTTTCATTTTTAAAAATAGTTCACAATAATAGTTTCAGCAAAATGTTTGATCCTATTTTGCATATATTTTGCAATTAAAGGGATAATTGAATACGCGTGTTTGCTAATTAATATGCATCTATGCTTCGGAAGCCATTCAACTACGCGCAAGGGATTCAATTCAGGAAAAGCGTTTTAACTCGTTTAAAGTTTTCCGCATTGAGTATTACCTGAAAATTCTGATCCAAGTTATGGAATTACCTCAGATGAGAAAAGTCAATTTCAAGACTTTCGCAGTGGTAAAGTAAATATATGTTGAAGTTTACACATGAATTTGGAACTTTTTGTGTGTATTCATTTAACTTGTTAAAATCGTTGAAGAATGGAGGAGACTTTTGGTATTTTAAAATCTCAATTATATTCATTATCACCAGCATTTAACATTAGATTGCCCAATGAAGCCATTTTGACTGCTTTTTAATTTAACTTAGAAAAACAATTACATATATAATGCACAATTTCTTATAATTTTTTAGAATGTATTTTTTTTCCAAGTGAAGTACATTTTTTTATTGTTCATATTTACTAATAAGTTGTTATATGACTGCAAATAATGTAAAAAATATTAAAAGTTAATTTTAAACAAATTTTTTACGCATTAATCATTATTTCACAAAATAGTCATCTTGATTGATTTTGGCCAGTATAGGTATATACTAAGTTTAAGCCTTTCTAGTGTTAAGGAATCATTCACAACAAAGACACATACCAACAATAGAAGGGACAAAAGCGTTCATCGTTCGCTCCGGATAATTCAGCTTTTATAGGTTTCTCAACCAGAACCTTTAGGATTCATATGATTTTCGATAAGAACTTTTGTAATTGGTAAAAATACATGGATGTTGCAAGATTGCGCAATCCTTTGTTTGAAATTTTGAGCGTGGCAGCTTTTTAGGAGATAACGTTGTAATAATTTTCCATTAGATGGATAAACAAAAAATTTAACCATCACGCGAGTTTTTGGAGGTCCCAAGACCATTATGGTTAAAATAAAATCTCGAGAGAGAAAATTTATGTGAATTATTACATATACGAAATCCACAAATATGGAAAAACAGCTATGGATGTTTCGTATTAGTAAGGTGATCAATCGTCCTCCTTTAGTGAGGACAGTCCTTCTTTTATAGGTTCTGTCCTTTCTCGAAAAGTGTCCTCCTTATCAATATTTTAAAACTAATCTGTTAATATTTGTATTTAGAGATGCCAGGCCGAACTGTTAAGTGCCGTAGTCCATTACAATATGAAATATTGAAGATATTAATGTATTTTGTACATAATAAGGCATCTATTTTCCCACAAAACGATTCAAAAGATTGATATGGTTAACATATTTCACCTACAGAAGTTTTGGACGATTTTGTCCTTCCATAAAAATCACGATTTGAAGAAAAATTTATTCCTTTAATAGTAAAAAGAAAATTGTCAAACTTAGAAGAATCATATCCGGGCATAACGAAAAAGTTTACCAAAGAAGTACAGAATTTTTACGAAAAAAACATGTTTCCAATATTTCAAAGAATGGCTGAAACAAATATCACAGGAAATAACACTTTTCAATGGTGTTTATGGACATCGCAAGTAAATTAGGCAGATATAGAAAATAATGTTGAGTTTTTATCGAAAGAAATGCTTGATATCAATATATCGATGACAACTGTCTGAAGAAATTATAAGACTGAATACATTTTTAAATTGTGATAAGTGAGAACAACGGGAAAATCAGCTTGTGAGATTGATGAAAGATGGGTGGGAAAACTCAACCATTTCAAAAATGAACACATTCATATGAAAATTTAGTTACTCGTGTTGAATTTACTTTGTGTGGCCCTGGAACTAATACAACAGTTGAAAAAGGGTTTTTTCAATTGGTAATGATATTTGGACAGGAGAAAAAATAAGATTGAATGTTGACACTTTAGCTGTAGCAATTACAGTAAAGTTCAACATAAAGGATATTTCTAGCTTCAAAATTTCCAATATATTAAAAAATGATATATTGACAAAAAAATTTCATTCAATAGAAAAATACACATTTAAGTAAATGATTAAAAGGTATGTGTGTGTTAGAGTAATAAGTTTATTTTACTTTAAATTAATAAAATGTTTCATAAATCTACGATGTATTTTTTTTCGTAAATTATTTTTCCTCCTTTTCATTGTAAAAAATTGGCCACCTTTGTATTAAAGAATTGTATAAAATAAATATGTCTCAGAATAAAATAAATATGCATTTTAAAGGGATGGCTTAAAATATAGTTACAGAAATAGAGTTCTCCTTTTCTTCCACAAAATAATATTTTGGCTAAAAGTATCATTTTTGGGCGAAAGGAGATAGTTTCTTTTCTAATTATAAATAAATAGGTGTGACCTTGGTGGGGTTTTTTTTTTTGTAGCCAAGTCACCAAATTTGGCCAAAAAAATTTATGTATCAAGAAAAACTCAGAAGTTTCTAAGATGATTATTTCATGAGAAAGTTCCAGAAACCACTACAAGGAACTCTCCAGCCTATTTAAGAAAGTTGAAAAGAAGCAGCAGGGTAAAAGTCAAAGTTTGAGAGTGACTGTGTGTTTTCCTTGACCTAATGCGATATTGTGAAAACGGATTGGTATTGCTGCGAGAGCTTTTCATTTGTTTCATTGTGATTTTGTATGTATTATTGAGGGCTCTATGTGTGGTTATTGTTTCCTTTCAATCAAATATGCTGTAATTACTGAACAGATTTAGAATATATATTTTCTAAGAGAGAACTTACCTGTTATAGATGTGGGTTTTTTATTCATTTAAAAAGCGATCTACCGCTTTAAACATATTGTTATAAAACGGTTCGAATTAGTACTGTAAAGTTATAAAATAGAGGTAAATAGTATTATATTTTTATAGAGAAACCGTTTTTTTAAGGTAAGGCATCATATAAAGAGTGTTTTTTTCCAGGTATAGAAGTTTAAGTTGGCATTACTTTCCAAGATGGCGACCGATTTAACAGCTGTCAAGTGATTTATTCTCAGTTTGGTTTGGCAATTCATCAAAACGATCATCAAGCAAGTAGTAAATTCGTCGAATGGGCCCAAAACGAGATTGCCGTTGTTCCCGATTTTCATAAGCGAATTTTGTTTAGCGACGAAGCGCACTTCTGGTTGAATGGCTACGTCAACAAACAAAACTGCCGCATTTCGAGTGAAGCTAATCCACAAGTGTATGTCGAAACACCGTTACATTCAGAAAAACTGACTGTTTGGTGCGCTTTATGGGCTGGTGGAATCCTTCTTCAAAAACGATGAAGGCCACAACGTTACAGTCAATGGTGATCGATATAGAGCAATGATTTATAACTTTTTCATTCCTGAATTGAACAATCATCATGTCCAGGAGCTGTGGTTCCAACAAGACGGCACAACATGTCACACAGCTCGTGCCACAATCGATTTATTGAAAGACACGTTGGGTGACCGCCTAACTTCACGTTTTGGACCTGTGAATTGGACTCCAAGATATTGTGATTTAACACCGCTAGACTATTTTCTGTGGAACTATGTAAAGTCAATGGTCTATGCGGATATAAAGCCACAAACGCTTGACTATTTGGAAGACAACGTTCGCCGTGTTATTGCCGATATACGGCTACAAATGTTGGAAAAAGTCATCGAAAATTGGACTTCCAGATTGGACTACATCCGAGCCAGCCGTGGTAGTCATTGCCAGAAATCATATTTAAAATGTAATGCCACAAGATTATCTTTCGAATAAAAAAAATCATGTCAATCGAATAATAAATCGTTGTTTTATTACAATTTAAAGTTCTATACCTCTAAAAAAACACCCTTTATAAACATATGAAATAAATAAACTTTTTAAAGTGAAAACCAAGTAAAATATTTTTTTAAGCTGATGTTTAATATGTGTATTTTGAAATGTTGCAGAATGTGTAATTACACTGTGTATCTTATTTTTTAATTACTTTTTACAAAATGTGACCAATAACAGCTCATTCCCCAAAATGTTTATTTTGGAAGTCTTATATTATCAATCGGAGAGTGAAGTGTCATCCTCGTCATTTGATTGAGGTTCAGAGTAACGTCCTTCGCGCGCGCCCATTAGTCCTCATACAGCTTCAAAGTATGACGTGAGTAAGCAATCAATTAATATAGCGTTTCTCAAACTGTGGGGAAACAACCCTAAAACCCTAACTCAACGAAAGGGGCGCAAGCATATTAAAAAGTCTAAAATAATAAATAATTTTAAAAAAATTACTTTTTACTGAAAGTAAACAAAATACGCACACACACATTCTGACGTAATAAAAATAAAATACACATTTACACTGATATAATCTATATATATAAAGGAGAAAATCGACTCACTCACTATAGATGCGCTACAAAATGGATTTTGTGAAATTTAACATCCAAGTGGCGTTTCGGGGGATTAAGAGGCGTTATACATAATTATTTCTATTTTCTAATTATTGGATGTAAAGTCTTAAAATTTGGTAAGCAGCTGCCTTTCATAGACTAGGAGACATCTGCAACAAAACTGGTTTTATGAAGTTCGTCCCCAACTGGTGTTGCAGAGAATTAAGAGGCGTTATAGGTAATTATTTCCACTTTTAAAACTATTACACGTACGGTCTTGAAATTTGGTAAGCAAATTCCTTTCACACAGAGTAGAGAAGCGCTACAGAATAGGTTTCGCGAAAATCACCCATAGGGGGCATTTCGAGGATTAAGGATGTAATGGATAAATATTTCCATTTTCAAAATATTAGTCCCACCTGCTTGAAAATTGGTAGGACTAATATTTTAAATAGGATCGTTCTTTTCATAGGATAGAGTCTTCTAACAAAGAGTTTGGTGAAAATTGATTCCCAAGGAGGGTTGCGAGAGATCAAGGGGAGTTCTGGAGAAAATTTCCTGTTTTTGTTGAATTGTTGGCACACATGCTTGAAATTTGTTATGCATGTTTCTTTTGTTGAATAGATATACACTAAAAATGGACTTTATGGAATTTGACTCCCGAAGGGAGCGGGCGTTACTAGGACGAATTGACAAAAAATTTCGCTTTTCGAACTACTAGGACTATAATAATGAAATGTGGTTTGCACTTATCTTTTATTGAATTGAAATCCGCTAAGAGCGGTTCTTTTGAAAATCGACTCTGAACTTGGTTACGGGAAGTATTCATTATAAAAATTCCGTTTCTTACTTTATTAGATTTAGACTTCAAATTTGCCACGCATTTTTATTTTACGGAGTAGAGATCCACTGAAAATTGGTTTTGCGGAAATCCACGCGATTATTGAGTTACGAGAGTTTAAAAAGTTATTCCACTTCAATTTCAGAGATTATTAGAAACTGTTAGAAGTTTCGTCCGTTTTATATCAAGAAGGGAGAGTTACAGGTATCTGTATATTTTTCAGCTCAATCGAATTCTTAATGCTAGGACTAAGATATCAAAAATTTATATTTGTGTGCGAGTGCGCGTGTGCGTGTGCGAGTGCGCGTGTGCGTGAGCGTGTGCGTGAGCGTGTGCGTGTGCGTGTGCGCGTGTGCGTGAGTGCGCGAACGCGAGTGCGCGAGCGTGTGCGCGTGTGCGTGTGCGAGTGCGCGAACGCGAGTGCGCGAGCGTGTGCGAGTGCGCGTATGCGAGTGCGCGTATGCGAGTGCGCGTGTGCGAGTGCGCGTGTGCGAGTGCGCGTGTGCGAGTGCGCGTGTGCGAGTGCGCGAGTGCGCGTGTGCGCGTGTGCGAGTGCGAGTGCGCGTGTGCGAGTGCGCGTGTGCGTGTGCGAGTGCGCGTGTGCGAGTGCGCGTGTGCGAGTGCGCGTGTGCGTGTGCGTGCGCGAGTGCGCGTGTGTGGGGGGATGGGGAAGTGGGTGGGTAACGTATTGGCCGAGTGGTATAATTTGTCGTGTGTTAGTAGGGTTTCCGGAAAAACATCTTCAGTGGACGTTCATCTTTTTTTATTTTGATGTTCATAAAGCCAAGCGGTCAAGAGACAAGCAACAGCGAAATCTTGGAGGACGCAATACAAAGACAAAGATAGCGATTACACAACATTTTAGCTTTTCATACCGGCAGTGGCAAGCGCGTGATTATTATGTAATAGTAGTTCTGATTGGATAGAATGGGAGGGACAGGGATTTCGGACTAGTCGATTACGATTAAGATTACAGTGTTATTTTTAAACCAAAGAATTAAAGTTTGTTTAAATATTAGTAAAAAGAGTTAACAAAAAGGATACTAGAGGGAATTATTACGTATGTATATATATATATATATATAAAGATAGTACATATTTATACAACATGAAATACCCAGCGAAGCGGGGGGTTAACGGCTGGTTACATATAAATGTATCAATACTAAACAATGTGTTTCATAATTAATTTAACAATACTAAGTTAAGAACCATTTTTAGAATTACCAGTGACCACATAGTCTTGTCATATATAAAAATTATACACAAAAATCAACACTTGTGACATCTTACGCGTCTTTTCTTTAACAAGTCCTTTGGGTTCCTTGGGCCAGAATTAATGGCAACTCTTTTCCAACCAAATCCAAGAAACGAGAAGTGAAGAGATGCAAATAATATAGGATAAATGTAGGATCTTAGAATAACCGGGATGGCAATGTAAAGGAATGTTAGACAGTTGAGGTGCGTTGTGACAGTTGATGATTATTACAGTTCGTAGTTCAAGAGTGATTAAGTTCTACGTGTCGTGGATAAACATACTGGTGTTCGACTAGAAGTTATCCGTCAAGCTGCATCCCATTGTAGATGAAGATTAAGGTATCCGACTACCCTAAAATCATGATTTTTTTAAAAAATGGACAAATTTTTTTATGATTTTATTTTATAGACCATCTTATTAGCTTCGTAAAAATACCAAGGTTTTTATTTTCCATTCAATGGAACAAAAATCACAGGTGTTTTAGTAAAAGCAAATGCCATAACTTTACATAAGATGTCAAACTTTAAAATGCGTTTTACTCGAAATGTGTTTTTTCCAAAAAACTCAAACGGGGACAGCGATTGCTCAAAAAGTTTTGAAAATAATTTGCTGAAATTTTGTGTGTATGTTCTGTATAACAGCAGAAGTGTTTTAATCTTCAGATTTATCAATCACTGTTTTATTACTAAATTTACAGTTCTTTATATGAATACAAACACTGTTTTTTTAAAAGCAATTTCATATAACACCTAAGATAAAGTGCCCTAGTTTTTGTAAAAATTAAAATATCTCTTATCCTGAAGGTCACTTCAAAAAGGAATTGCAAAGTAATACATCAAAATTGAAAAATTGAGAATCTGTTCATTTACTATTTGTACAGAACGGGCCCCGTTTATGCAATATTTTGTCAATTTTTACCCATTTTAGAAGTAATAATTTAATTTTAAATTCTTAATTTTAGTCTTTTTTTTCTTAAAATGTACTAAATAAATCTAAAAACCACAAAAAAATCTCCATATATCCCTTATTTTTAAAAAAAGTTGTCGCAAGTAGTCGGATACCTTAGTTACTACGAGATAAAATAAGGTAGGATTGATTAATTTAATATTATAATCGAGGATTAGTCGGTTCGCTTATTGAGATTGTTCTGAATTGTGTGTGTGAGTTAGGCCTTATTATAAATATACATATATTGTGTGTTGCGTATTACGTCATCGTAGATTCTCTCAGATTAATTGTTATAATTATATTTGTTAAAGGTTTAAGTTGAATATCTTAATAAAGTCATATTAAGATAATGTTTGATCCGAGTTCTTTCGCTAACCCTACACCTCTGGCTCACGCTGATACTTCGAGGGATGTACTTCCAAGGGGAGGTCCATCGCACACTCTTATCTTGATAATTTTTTCGGTTTATAATTAATCCCTTCACTGCGGATAAAAAATAACGCTATTCTCTCCCATTGCCTCCGGACGCACTGTCAAGGTTCTTCTATTGGCTTCCACAGCCTTCGGAATAATTTTAGACAGCAGTGCACAGGGAAAAGATCGTACTTTGGAAAGATGTATATATACGTCCGGGAAAAATAATGAATTGGCTGAGTAAGGCGTTTATATTCACCGAGGGCACTTAAATGTCTTAGGTCGTATTCTAGCTTTAGCATGAAAGTGTAGTATAATTGAATTCAATACATTGTTCTTGTACGCGATGAAAATAATGATTGAATATTGGGTCGCAAATATTAAAAGTTTGAGAAGCACTGAATTAATAGATTCATAGAATAAAAAGTATCGGGAATAAATTTGAAAATTTCGAACTTTTAAAAAGTAAAATAGTATAAGAAATTAAAAATAATTATCCGAATGTAAATTATTAGTTACCACTTACTTCAAAGCAATACATTTTATCTAATGAAAATTTTAGGACACACATATCTTAGTCTTTCTCTCTTTCAATTTTCCACAAATTACATCCAAATGTATGAGATCATACATACTGAACACATGATCTTTACACGAATACCAAGCATGAAGAAAAATTAGATTCGAACGAAGACCTTGATGTATAATTCTTCACATTCTCGGAAACGGAAATATGTCTTGACGTTTCGAAGACACCAGAAGCGATCGAAAATGGAATCCAGTGAAATTGGATGAGAGAGTTTGCATTCATCACGGAGAGAGGGACTCAAGATGGTGAGGGGTAAAGATATTTTAAGGCGAATAACTCGGTGAACAACCGAGAGTTGAGTAATTCGCATTCGCGTCTAAATTAAGAATAAAGTCGGCAACCTATCCGAAATTCGGGATATTTGAGAGTATCAAACTGAAGAGAAATATTGTCATTTCGCTGAAAAGGAAATTGTTTCTAGATTTCTAGACGCCAAAAATAAATCGGGTTTCAACCGTTGTTCTCTGTTATATTAACTCCTTTTGAGACAAATGAGAACAATTTATTTACAAAATACTTAATACCGGGATGAATTTCGGAATTTGGATAAATTGTTCTATTTTTCTACAAAATCCAATTAACTAACAATGGCGAAATTTCCTCGTTAGTTCTCTTAGTTAAAGTACCGACTACTTGCAACAACTTTTTTTTTAGAATATGGAGATACGGAAATTTTTTTGTGGTTTTTAGATATATTTAGTACATTTTAAGAAAAATGGTTAAAAAATTACAGAAACGGAACCCGCTCTGTACAAATAGCAAATGAGCAAACTTTCAATTTTGATGTATTTCTTTGCTATTCCTTTTTTAAATGACCTTCAGGATAAGAGGTGTTTTAATTTTTACAAAAACTACACCACTTTTCCTTAGTTATTAAATGAAATTGCATAAAAAGGAGAGAGATTATAATCACATAAAGAACAATAAATTTTCTAATAAAACTGTGACTGATAAATTTAAAGGTTAAAATATTTCTATTGTTATGCAGAACATACACAAAAGTTTCAGCAAATTACTTTCGAAACTTTTTGAGCATTCGCTGTCCCCGTTTGAACTTATCGAAAGAAACGCATTTCGAGTAAAACGCATTTTAAAGTTTGACATCTTATGTAAAGTTAGGGCATCTGCTTTTACTAAAACACTTGCAGTTTTTGTTCTAGTGAATGGAAAATAAAAAACTTGGTATTTTTTTATAAAGCTAATAAGGTGGCTTATAAAATAAAATCATAAAAAAATGTAATTTTTTTTTTTAAAATCATGATTTTTTTTTATGGAAGTCGGATACCTTATGATAAATATAAATGATTTATTTTCCCATCTAAAATACATAAATGTTTCATATTTTGTTTGTATTAATTGTTATTTGCATTTGAAATAAATTAAACTATATTTTGTGAAGAACGTTAGAAGAATGAGAACATTATTTTTTTCATTAATAACAACTATTTTTTATCAAATTATGTAAGATGATCTTACGTGGAGAAAATGCAGATGTAATTTGCATTATTTGCTGGAAAATGTATAAAACCAATCAAAGCAATAAATAATCATCATTAATAAGCCCTGTTTACTGAAACAAAAGAAGTAAACACAAATTATCGAACCGAAAATAGACATTTATTTGTTGTTTAAATGCTTTCTATTTGAATATTTCTTCTCAGAAAAAGATACACAAACCACTGTCAATACGATTACTAATTTATAACCATGGTCAGATCAGGAATTGAACGCAAGAGCTACCATACCGCTCCATCAAATCACCAATTAAAAATTTTTAGTCCGACAGATTCCGATTTCGTTAGTCCGACTACAAAGCAGGGAAACATAATTCGAAGTAAAACACTGTCCGATGCCAATGCCACTTGGCTTCCTGTATTCTAAGCAAACGCATACACAAAAAAGTATTAACTACAAATAGAACGTTGAATGAAAGTATCTCGTATTCGAATTCTTCATTATAAGTGTACAACAAAATACAGTTTTAAGAGCAGATTAGGTGGATTTTTAAAGGTTCCAAAACACATTATTTTCATATTGTAACGTTTTCCCATCACACAGCTTTTACGGTCGGCTTCTTTTTGTGGATAGGATATTCCCATTCCTATGTACACGTGCATCCTTAAAATGTTGCGAGGTCTTGTCTTTGGTCAAGGCAACCTTTGATACCGTGAGAATCCCCTACTCCCCGTCTACGAGCTGGATGTAACTCGAGGATAAAGAGGCAGACCGCTACCATTCAGAGACCCTAAAGAGGGGAAAAGGAAGTCTGTTTGAAAAATTTAAAGATCACGGATATAAGCTCCTCCCTCGCAAACATCAGAGTTTGTGAACTTAAATAAACTAACCAATCTTTTAAATAACTTCAGTGTGCATACTGTAATTAATACAGTTGTGACGTAAATAAACCAAATATTTAAATTAATTAAATTACGCTACCATTATTTTTCTCAAACGTCACAATACGTTTGCCAAATAGACTGAAAGGATAAAGAAGAAATGGGTTATACAATAAATTTTATCGTGTGTTCACGCTCATGGGCGTGTGCACATTCTTTTCAGATGTTTAGCCTAATAGAATGGAAAAGAAAAGAAGGAATAGTATACGAAATTATCTTATGCTAAATTTTTTCTCTAGTGTGTGTTTGTGTGCGTGCGTCTTGAATGAAACCAAAGAAGGTGCAATTAGGATATTTACTGAAATGATTTTTGCCATTTGCAACTGTAATGAACCTTTCGGAAGATAGTAAAGTATTGTTTTACGAAATCATTGATATGACAAATGTAGTGAACCCTAATTCAACTAACTGTAAACAAAAAAAAATTCCTTTTTTTACTGTATGGCTTGAGCAATTGAAACTCACAAATACAACCCAGAAATTAATTATAATGAAACAAACATGGCTTATACCATCGGCCCACTATTTGTTCAATAAAATTCACAGCGATTGATGTGAATATTGTCAGAGAAATGCCAGTCTAATAAAAGTAACCTTTAACACTTAAGAAAACACTTTTTCAGTCCTATCAAATGGACAAAGTTCATCGTCAAAGTTATAGTGTTGACATAAGTACTTATATTCCTGATGCCTAATGAATTTGGTTATTTTAAACGTCCAATACAATTGCTTTACAATCATATGCCATAGAATTACATAATGCTGATCAATGTTTATGTTTAATATCCATAAGAATAATTAAACCTTTAAAATTCTGTAAAGATTGGTGACTACGGTAATAGAATGGCTATAGTTGTGAATTCGTAGACCAGCATTATTGCTATCGATTCTTTCTTTCCAGTCCTGGTGTCATAAAAGACCTGTCTTATAAAGGGTCTGATGTAAGTTAAATCTGTCGACGCGTTAAGTTATAACGTTGGTGTTGTGTAGAGACATGAAGAGTTAGGTGCCAACTCAGTTATCCTTCTCGTCATTTGTCTGAGGCTCAAAATAACGAGGTCCGTCGTCATTGGTTCCGTAGGGTCAAAGAGCGGAATTATTAAGCAAACTATTTGTGAAGCTTGTTGTAATTCAAGCTTAAAAGAGCATAACACGGAATGAATTTATCAGGGAAATTCCGGCTGTGACAATTCTTTCCCTGGCTCTTCTAAGAGACCTAGAGAAGTTCTTAACCATTCATATCAACACTTCCCACCTTTGAAAAGGATGAGAATACCTTGATATGAATTAGGAAATTTTTATATCAATATTTTTAAAGCTTTTAATGTTAATTATTGCTTGTAGTTTTCTTTTGAAAGACTTCATTCACTCTAATTATTCCCCCCCACTCAAGCTTTTGCACGTTCTTAGTGCGGTAACTCCCCCTCCCGCATGATCCTATTTTAAACTTCTGTACATTTTCTGTTCCAGTTATTTAAGAGGCAACGAGTAACGGACTTAAAAATAATATTCTCTTTAATCCTTTATATTAAAGAAATTCATCCTTTCACTCCTCGTTCCGTTGAGATGTGGCAGCCGGTTGTAAGACGGGCTTTGATGCGAAGGAGATGTGACGTCATTTTCTCTTAGCTCTCCGGCAAAAGTGAAACAGAAACTTAATAAACTAGGAGAATGTTTTCCCCACACACCTCCACCAGCGTTGCTGTGCTGCACACAATGTGGATTTCTATCTATATTTATGTAACTTCAACAAATTATTCTTTTTTTAACTAATTATTATGAGTGGATAATAGTGCTTTCCCTAAGACTTCCCCGTATATGTATAATGGTTACCGTTACCGAGCATAACGTGGGGACAGTTATCCTGAAACTATCACATACCTGCAATGCTTTTGTTAGAAACAATGTAAAAAATAGCCTTTAAATAAGGATTCTAGATGGTTTTTTAAATATTGCCGGGTGATCATTTGATGAATATTTGTGCTGTTTTTCCACATGATTAATTTATATATTTGTAAATGATGCTTCGAGTGGTAGTGTATCACGCTTCTTCACCACAGGTTCAGGTTCACTTCTCGGGCTGGGCTATGTCAACTCAGCCTTTCGTCCCTACTGCAGTGAGTCCATAAATGAGTACCAAGCTTGCTTGGGGACTTGCACTGGGAGTCTCGCTTCAGACTGACCACCTGATTGGGACATCTACACATGTACCCCAGCGCCCAATGGCCACGTATACCGGGATGGCCACAGTAGGCCATGGCCCTCATGAGTTGCTGCACTTCCGAGCTTGAGTTTAAATGACACTAATAACTGTGATACAGAAGGAGTAAAAGACATTTTAAAATTCAAACGCGGAAATCACAAATATCCACATTTTACTATATTATATAGTTAAATGTTTACAAAGAAATTTAAAAAATAAAGTTTCTTACAGATTTCTCAAGTCAACCCGCAATATAATAACTTTTCCTGCTGCAAAGAAAATTATCGACAATTTACCACAAAATATTCCTCTTAATTTTCTTTCGAAAATTTAAACAATGTTTCTTTAAGGCAATTTGTATAATTATTTCAGAAACATATAATGTAACGCATATTTAAGCGAACAGTTCCAAATCTATCCTTTTTGAATAAGTTGGAAAATAAACTGCATTCCAGTTGCAACCTAAATGAAATTATCTAACTCCAGGGAATCTTCGAAACCATAAAATGCAATTATTATCTTTATTTCATTTAAACAACTTGATAACAATTACTGCATTCCACTTGGTATCAATCGCTGAAGAAAAGGTATCGAGACTATCCACACCGCAAACAATGCATTCTAAAGAAAAATGGAACAAAAATGTGTCAAAGTGAGTCCTTCCTTTATTATTTTCAATTAATGTGGCTCCAGAGGTCGCTGTAATCGAAGTTTCAGTTTCTTCTAGACAACTTAATGGTCACAGTATGCAAATCTTCTGCAACCGTGAAAGGTGGAAGAAATGTTTTGGTATAGCAAAGCGAGAATTAAATTACCTTATCCTAAATAATAATAGAATTAATTATTCTTTATTTGAATTAAACGACGGGGTTCTTTTCTTCCGAACACCCCATGACGAAAAACCGAAGTAATTAAGATCCCGAGCAAAAGATACAAGGAACCACGGGAGCTCTTTGTGAATAGAAAGTACATCAATTATTCGATTAAAACTGACCGAAAGATTTATATAAATATTTTCTATATTTCCCTCTCGGGAATTTAATGATCCTCGGAGAGCTCTAAACATATTTCAGAACTTTGATTTATATAAACTCAAAGTTCCCCGAGGATCAATGGATTTTGGCAGTAAAAGAAATCTTGTTTTTTACAACTATCTCTTGCCTTACAATTGAACGTAATTCACATAGCAAGAAAAAATATACTTTGTGAATGGTAAAAGGAGAACAGTAGAATATTGTATTGTTTCGATGATCGGGGTTCGAAGATTTTATGCAAATCAAATGCAAAGAACAAGACAGTTCTTTAATAGCGATAAGAATTTATTGTAGAAAATCCAATCTTTGAAATACAGGATTCAGCAGCAATATTCACAAAATATATCTCATGTCTTCACACATTCGACAGTACTCAGACATAAAAACTACGTATATAAACGATTATTCACAAGCAATCGTTCGCTCTACAGCCGAAGTAAACACTAATAGCTTCAACAGTCAAAGCAATGCTAACTGATCACTAGTCAAAACAAGACTGACTGACTTTCGGCATGCATCTCTCTATTTATATCCCTTGCGGATAATTCGAGAAAGACCTGCTTGTGTCATAGGTCTTAAAATTAGTGTATTTCTCCACTAATTTCTAGAAGAATCCAGAGGGTCCTGAACTCACCAAAAATGGTCACCAACATGATCGCCAAGTCGCCAAAGTGATGCCAACTTGGCTCTATCACCAAGATTTTGACAAGTTCGAATTTAATCACCATTCTAGCGTAAGGGACGGCGTTGCTTGTGAATATTATAATTTTAACGTAAAGTAAATATAACATAGAGTAATATAAATGCTTTGCACATAAAAAAACAAATTATTTACACTATTTTACACAAAATTCGTATCAGTATTTATTTTTTGTAGAGAAGAAAAGATAAGTTAGAGATAACGATTGTGGAATTATTTTTAAATAATGTGTTCAAAGAGACAATATATAATTGAATAAAATATATGTTCAGAAAATTATAGAGGAACTATAAAGCAAATGTGAAAAGTATCTAATGATTATGAGTGCATAAAAATCCGTATAAATCCCAAATCAGATCCTTCCATTTTTTAAGAGATTCTATGGATGGGAGAAACCACTATAATAAAAATACGGTTCTTTTCCAGTTTTATACTACATTCATTTTCATAACTTAGAAAGTAATGTTTTTAGTAGGTTATTTTAGTTTAATGGTTCTAATTTAGGAAAGAATTATGCCTACAATTGCATTCTTGCCTAATTCTATCGACAAATTCAGAGGGTTGATAGTAAGCAGCATGGGGACGACAAACCACCATAGAATATGAGATCATAAACAACATTTAGTCGGAGTAATTCGTAAAAATAGTTATGAAGAGTGCGATGTCGAGTTAAATAAAAAGGAGCAATAAGCGATAAAAATACATTATTAAACGTAAAGCGTTCTAACAATACGAACATTGCGTCACAGCTTGAGGTTCGAAATTCAACGACATGTGATTGTCACAGGAATTGATCGAAATTGCAGCCGCGTAGGTCATAGTATAGTTGACACTGACGGACAAAATCTTGTAGGACGCTTTTAAACAATTGCGGTGTGCTGGCGATTTCAGCTTAAGTGATGACGATCAATGCCGCGACATCCTCCACTGTATCCGCCGACGTCTCTTACGCAAAAGATTTAAGACTGCCTCAAAAGAACAAAATGCTGGGGACGAGGTACGGGGAGCGTTTAGGCAAAGTAAATGGTCGGCTGAGTTCAATCCTCTTCCTAGGATATGTAGCATGTAGGTGGCTGCGGATCGCACAGTGGCGTAACGTACACCCCCGCTACCCTTACACCGCGGGAGGGCCCAGGACTTTAGGGGCTCCAAAGCCTGAGCGATGCCGATTGCGTAAGATCCGGCTACGGCTCCAAATCTGATTTTGCAGGGGGCCCAAAAATTCTCCGTTGCGCCACTGGCATCGCAACAGAAAAATGGGCTGGAGCATCATCGAGCATGAACCATACGTTTTGGTGTGCAGTGGCGAGTACTAGCCAATTTTATTTTTCCCACAACAGTGGGAAATATGCATACGCGTAGGATTCTTCGAAACTATCAGGCTCAAAATTCCAGCATTCCTTTGGCCACCCCACCCCCCTCGTCTGGATCATCGTCCTCATGATGGCTACAATTATCGTGATTTTCACAGACCAAATATGGTTTGCGACTTCTTGTTCTATGGGGATTTGTCATCCCCATGCTGCCTATTACTACCCCTCTGACTTTATAGGACACATTTGGCAGCACGCTGCATATAATGATTCAACATAATTAGAGCTGTTTTTGAGAAAACATTTCTGATCAATTTGTTTCTATCGTCAATATATATTCTCAGTAACATTAATTTCTAAGCAAGAAGAACATATTTTTCAACAATATTTTCAAAACATGTAAAAGTTGGATAGTTATAGATATTTTTCTCAAAATTTTAACAGCAGATTTTTATATAAAGCAGATATCAGCAAATATTACTAATAGACGGAGAAAAATTTGTAAAAGATTACTTTTATATCTTAATTTTAAAAAATAATAAATCCCCTGATGAATAAACCGTTTTCAATCATTGAGTTGAAAAACAATATCAAGACAAATATGCACATATTTATTTGATTATTTTAAAGCCCTTGCTTCTCGCTCCCGTCAATTTCACGGGGGGGGGGTGAAACTTCCCTCTCCATTTCTCGTGCCCTTGATACTTCCGGGCGGAAGTGTTCAAAACTAACGCGCTAAAAAGATTAAAAAACTATCTATTTCTTATGTCTGTCCGGAATCATATTTATATCTCCCAGATGGCAGTACCAGATTATTATTAAAGTGTTTAGAGATAGTTATTTTATTTTATACTAGATGTTAGCACAATTAAACATAAATAATTGCGATAAGTTTTTATAACCTTTGCTCTGTTGCTTAGTTCCGCTTTTCGTGAATACACATGGATGCGTTTAGTATTGTATTCATTATAAAATTAGTCAGGAAGTGAATCGGATTCTACTTTAACTATTAATGGATCCGCGAGTGATTCTGAAGTAACTCATTGTTTTTATAGTTCGGTTAGTGAATCTGAGATCTGTGATGATGGATCTGTACTGTTACGTGCGCTTTTTTATCTCATGCTTTGAAATTTATCTCACAAGAAAAATTACTATAATGTGTTTTTACATGTACATAAGCGTATTAAAATTTTCCTTGAAAGCTTATAACATATGTTTTTAAATTTTCCCCTTGCCGGAAAACCAACACATTCAGTCATTATACCCCAAAAATGTTGTGTGTGTGTGTGTTGGCTTTTTTTAAAAAATATTTTTTTTTATTTCAAACTAAAAATTTACCCAAAATTTAAAAATAAATAAATTTTTTGAACATACATTTAGTTTTACATAACTTTCTTGAATAAAAAAATATACATTTTTATGACCGTTTTCTTCAAAATCACGCGACCGTTAAGGGGTTAAATAACAGACTTTTACACAAAAGGGAGAAAAATATACATTTTCATGCTTCAGAAATACCTGAAATTTTCAACAATTTTCTAAACCTTTTTCGATATAATTACCAGACACACACACACACACAATCTCCTATAACTTGTATATACCAGAAGAAACTTTTTAAAAAAAAACACAATTCATTTAGAGAATAAAAACCAAGCAAAATGAGATCAATAAAGATTTCATTTAAGAAAAAGTCCATTCTACAGCAATCAAACGTCTAGAAAAAGGGAAAAAAGAAAATCCCTTTTCAAATAAAACAGAGATTTCAGCGTTTGGAGTCTGTGTGTTTGTTCGGAAAGTTGGGATCCATCCAAGGAATAAAAGAGAACTCACGGAACATTAGTTCCCTAATAGCTCAAATCCCCACCCACTCCATCTTCTGGCAAACAAGATTTGTCACCGATCGTGTTCGAAGGGAAATGACAGCTGCAGCCTGGAGTTAACCTCCTCACTCGACCGTTTAACTTTCCACCCAACCATCTATCGCATTTAAAATAATTATCAACTTAGAAGGAAAATAATGAAGCAATTTCCTCAGCTCAAACGACTTGATTGTGTCGCGAACAGCTGCCGAGACTTACCTCGGCAAATAGCTGCGACATAAGCTCACGATCTTCACTGATTTTCTTTCACATAGTCAGGTAAAAAGCTAACAACATCAAAAAGATGTATTGTGACTGTAAAATATATATATTTACCATTGCAATACATATTTTTTATTTTGTATTTGATCAAAATTTCTCTAAAATTAAAAATCAGCTAACGTTATTTTAAAGAAAATTATATATTCTGTATTTAAAAAAACATGAGCAACATAGTTTTATAAGAGAACAGAATTTATTTCGATAAAAAAACTTTAATATGTTAGTCTGCAAATTGTACTACAAGGCATGTTCAAATGAAAGTAATTCCAAGCTTCGCATGCGAACAAATATCAATGTATTTTCGTGAAACAAACGAGATAGTGAAGGTGTATGTACCATGCATACGCGCGCATAAACAGATTTGTGATAACTCCTTTCGTAAAAACATTGCATTCATTTAAAAATGGCTGACGTGGATGAAACTGCGTCCAAACGGATCAGCGAGTTGTAATAAAGTTTTTAACTCTGGATGGGATTAAAACGGAATTGACCAGATTTTACAGCATTTGTTATGCTGCAGGGATACCGGGGACGACTTTGTGCAGCACATTGTGGCAAGGAATAAAATCTGATATCACCACTTCCAACCAGTATTCCGCCAACTTGCAATGGAAACATCCCGAGATTTACATAGGCCCTAGGTCAAAGTTTAGCCTGAATTTGAAAGGTGATGTTGACGGTATTTTTCGACTTGAAGGTACCTATTAATGGAGTTTAATGAGTCGGTCGCCTCTATCAATGCTTAACGGTATACCCAAACACTTGATGTGCGGCATAAAGCTATCAAAACCAAAGGTCCAGATATCCTGTTGTCAGATGTCATCATTCTGTACGACAATACAATGCAGCATGTCGCCAAAGTGTGCGTCAAGGCATTGGCCAGTAAAAATAGGAAGTTCTGGAACAGTCCAGATCTGTCGCCTTCCGAGTATCACATCTGTGGACTGGTGAAGAAAAGCCGAATGGGTTAACGATTTCACTCCGACGATGGCGTAAAGGTCGCAGTTCTGAACTGGTTCAATGATCTACCGACATTGTTTTTCGAGGACGGAATTCGTAACCTTCCTAAGCAATGGGACGCCTGACCAAGCACCATGGGGTTTTTAAAAACTATGTATGCATTTCATTCATTAAATATTATTTTTTCTATTTATATATCCGTCTCATTTTTGACCCTACGCATCCAGTGGATACACACCTCGAATCACTTTCATTTGATTACCCCTTATACAGCAATAGATGTTGCCGAGGCAAACGTTTAGTTTTATGTTTGAGGATTTAATTGAATTGTTCTCCGTCCAAGAACCACCGGACACAGTAGGTAAAGTACAAAACCGCATCCGAAATGAAACAAAAGTTTAAATGATTCATCGGTTGGTAGAAGAATGATATAAAAAATTTCGCAGCCAATCATTTTAAAGATATTTCTTGTAGTTGGTTTCAAACTGAATAATTCATATTATCGACAATTGACTGAAAGATAAATGAATTACTTCAAAGATTCATTGAAAAGTAATCAACCAACATTCTTCAGATAATCATTATATAGTTGTAACTTTTTTAGAAACAAATTTTGATAAAACAGATTTAACCCAACTATATATCCTTTCGAAAATACTCGTTTCATGACCGATTATAACAAGAATAATAAAATGACACACACATACGAGAAATTTTTACTCTCCCCATAAAATTCAACTTGATTGGCACATTCTAGATTGCTAAAAATAATTACTGAAAACCTATGATTTTTAAACTGGGTTTATTAAATACGATGATGAAAGTCCCAGAGAAGTGATATTCAAAGCACAAGAATTGTTGGTAAGTAAACGTAGGCTCAAATTAATACTATTTAAAGAAAGTAAATGCATGATTGTGATTGATTAAATATTAACGTCGCAATGTTCAGCTACACGAGGGCTTTTGCCGACAGACCACGTAATTTTGAACCATGGTCAAGTAACGTCGATGACACCTGAGCTGGCACCCTCTCTCCTAACTACCACACCACACCAACGGGAGGACGTTTCAGCTCTCGACAGATTTAACGTGCATCGCTGCCTTACACGGCGGGTCTTTAGTGGTACTGGGCTCGAACTCGTGACAAGGCAAGCCACTTTCCGAAATAAATGCATAGTATATCATTTTATAGCTGAAAAAAGTTAAAAGATGCAATTTGTTTGGGGATTGAGTTGCATTTTTGTATTATTCAAATTGTATTCATTTTTATTCAAAAATTGTATTTGTACTATTATTCTAATAATATTTATATTATTATTTAAGTAATATTTTTATTATTATTCGAATTATATTTTTATTATTATTCGAATTATATTTTTATTATTAATCGAATTGTATTTTATTATTTAAATTTCTATTTTATATGTATTTTGTGTAAAATAATTATCTCTACTATCATACCTTCTACCAATGCCATCGACTGTATTTATCTTTTGAACGATGGTAACATATTGTTTGCTTCGAGTTATTTGTGTAATATAATATGTGTGAGAATATTCAGTTTCTGTATTGTCTCTCGCTAGAAGAGGTTCTCCCCGCACGCGAAACTACTGACATTTGGGTAAATTTTTTTAATGCTAAATGAAAGATGTTGTTAAAAAGCATGAGTCGTCAGTTAGTACCGTGCGGCAAACACAGTTATATCTTAGATTTGTGAATCCAACATAAAACATTAGGAAGCTAGCTAATCCATTATAAAGTAGATATAATTTGTATAGACGAAATTCCTCAAAGCAATGCTTCATGTACAAAACATTGCCTCGAGACCACTCTCAACAAGGTTTAAAAATAAATTATTTTATAAAAGTTCTCCTTTTTTGCAAGCATATTCACTTATGGACATCTACTGAGCTAATGATTGTAAAGGAAGGAGAAAATTGCAAAACTCTAAAAATTCAAAGTGATTGACTCGTTTGCATTGGAATGGGAAATTTATATTATTACCGTGTAAATTGTTATTACCATGCTGTAATATGACCCAACAGTTCGATAACGTGTTCTGGTACTTAAGTATTATCGCAACATTCGCCAAAATATATTAATGTGGGAATCTTCCTCATGGACACTCTTTAGAAAGCGCTGGCAACGCACCTACCAGCGAATTAACGAAGAAGAATTAATCAGAGAGCGGACTCGAGACGCGAAGATCGGAGATCCTCTGCTGAGAAAAAGGAAACAAGCGGAACAGTGGCCGAGTAGGGTCCAGACATCCGTTGTTTGAAAGATAGTGACGCATAAGTCACTTACATCATAGTGAACAGTTGTGTAAGAACTGTACTAGGATTTAAAGTACTGAGAACTGTCATTAAGAGCCAGAAGTGTTTAATCAAAATGTCAATCTTTTATTATCTGTGTAAACGGGTGTCGTAGTGAGTAGAACTGTATCTGTTGTCCAACATTAAAGGTTAGTTTAGCAAAAAACGAGTGTAATCCTTGAATACCCACTAGAACTGCGCCAATAATCCTACATTAATAACTCCCCATTGAATAGGCGTTGTACTTTGGGCGTCCGGACTGTAAGAACAGTCCTCAATCCCATATCGTGAAAGTCTATGATGCTGGGCTTGACGAAAGTGGTGTTTTTCATTCTGCTGAGTGGCATGTTGGTGATTGGTCGAGCGATGGAATCCGGGAGGCGTGGCTTATGTTCTTCATCTTGGTGGAGAGTTTTTAGAGTTTTTTGGCTTGGCTGAGAGCTGAGAGGTTGCTCTCTGATTGGATGCAGGGTACAGTGAACATTGACTCCAACTGGCTGCCCTGGGGGCTGAGTTTTAAGAAATGGGGAGGAGCAAGTCCAGTGGGGAGAGCAAGAGAAAATATTGACAAAAATAAAAGAAAGTAAAATTTTAGCAATTACGGTGTGCAATAAAAATTATAATAACTCCCCATGGTGGAAATCCCGATTTAATATGTGTCGTACGCGCTGAATTGGCGACCAGGTGCTTCGTTCCATATAATGTCACCATTAGGTTGGGATAATACGTAAGCACCCATGTTCAATATGAATTATCGCCATGAAGTTGTATTAAAAATTATTCCATACGTTTACTTATTCTTCATGTAGCTAATTCCTATGCATATCTTACAGACAAAAGTACAACTTCAAATATGAAATTCAAATTTTTAAATTACTTTCAGAAAAATAAATACGTGTAAAAGCAAAACATCGATTTAATCACTTACTTTCAATATAATTCAATTCCATTGTATTTGTCAAACGATAATTCATTAAAATGGTACAACCACCTTCAAAAAATTCTTCTATTTCTGTAAGATTCTTCGATTTTATCTCACCATTGAATGGCAACAGAAATAAGTAGCTCCTGAAAATATATATATTCATTTTCTTTCAATACTATTTATAATCAGAAAGAAATGCAGTTCCCTTTTCAACAATCTTCTCAGATTTTAATAATTTCTTTATCAAAGCAAATTGCTTCAGCCATTACATTCAATGAAACGATCATTCGTATTTTTCGGAATGAAGATTAAAAAGTCAAAACTCTTTTCTCTCAACATCCCGGCAATACGAAAAGGCTCTCGCTAATCTCTGCTGTCAAATTCCGTGACTTAAATACGATCGTCTGCATTAAAAGCACTTTATTCAACTGTCATGAAGCGAACACTCATTCCAGGAGGAGATATTCACTCGTCGGCCTTTCAAATGCTTTTAGATTAAATGTTCAATTATTCGAGATCTGTTTTCATAAAGGAATATAATACTATTCTCCTTGTTTTTATATTTCAAAAGGGGATTGATTCGGTTATACTAGAAGGTATCCTACGACATCTGTTTTGTTCACAGAGTTCTAATGCTGCAATCAGATTTGCACTTGTAAGGCTTCTGCTATTTTAAATATATAAGCTAGGTTTCATTAAAAATTTTAAGCGGAATTATTTTTATTTGGACTTGGAAAAATGAAAGAGTATATTTGTTATCGCTAAAGTGCAGAAATCAGTTAATCTTCAGACTTGCTAGGTAATATGCACATTGACTATGGGAATCCATTTATGCGCGCAAAATTGCTTCGAATTACCTATGAGAAAGGTAGGGAAACTTTATTACCATTAGAAGCCACATGATAATTAGGTAGTAATAAAGGATGCCGCACAGGTTAATGTACCTGCAAATGCGACTTTTATGAATTTAGGATAGTTTTTTGAGTAATTTGGTGCCTTTTACAGAAATATTACAGAAAAAAGTTGAATTCTTATTTGACAGAAAAAGTTACAACACATAGAATATTTTTTGTATTCTAATAAGGAACAAATATTAAATAATTTCCCTATGAAAGCCTATACTTGCTAGAGATACAATAACACAACACTACTAGTAACACCACAGAATAAGTAAAACAATAACTAAATTTTTACAGTGGTAGTTAGAAACACGAAATGAGTCTGTTACTAGCGCATTTCTTGTTTTACATAAGATAAGCCACACGCGTCTTTTTTTAGTACATAATTGTCGTACCTCAGTCAACAGAAACTTATAATAAAACACTTCATTGATATTCAAATTAATATGTAAATGTCCTTCATGGAAAAAATACGTTTTAACGGACATGGAATCAGTCACATAGTACAAAAGTAGTTTTTGGGTAGAGATCTTATAATATGGCTGGTAATGTTGCCTTGTTGCTCTTACAAGGGGAAAAAACAACTACGGAAACTCATTTGGGGATGAGACTCAGTGTAATAATAGCACTCCATTAAGGTATTCAACCATCAATGTATTAGCGCCGAATGGCCAGTCAATTCGGAGAAAAAGGCCTTCAAAATCCATACTTAGCTTTTATACTATTAAATTTTCAATAGCGTCAGAGACGCAGTAGCATGGATCATAGCGTTCCTGCCCACTATTCGCCCGACCAAGGTTCGAGTCTCTCTATTCGTTTTTTTTTTAATTTTTTTAATTCATTTAACTATTTTTACGATTAAATAAATTTATTTAAAAACGACTTATTACATATTTTTTTAATTATAAATAATTAAATTAGTAATATATAACATAAGATATTCATTATTTTTATTATATTAGTTATAAAATAATTTTTTACAAATAATTGTAATAATATATTTTATATATCATTATAATATTTTATTTATGTATAAAACATTGTAATTAATGTTATCAAACTATTTATAACTATTTTTTATAAAAATTAGCATTTGATATTTATATTGATGGATACTAATCATGGCAGGTAATTTGGACGTTGCAGACCTAGTACATTCCCCGAAAGCTGGTATCTCTTTTCAGTGCGGCAGCATATAGGCGAATACCAAACGCCACAGGTAATTTTGAAGCCCAGTTTCCTCCAAAGAGGGAGGAAACTGACGATGTGAATCTTTACTAGGATTTAATTTTGCCGAGAACACCCAAGCCAAACAAAAACTCCAAGGATCTTTTACGTGCCATATAATCATACGGCATAGCTGCTGTCGATTTTCTGCATCATAAAAATACACCGACTTGGGCCGGGGTCGAACCCGCATCCTTAGGTGTAGAAGGCCAGCGACAAACCAACCACGCCACCCAGTCGGCGATTTGAAAATTGTTGTAAACTACATAATTAAATATTAATTAATACAGGTGTTCTTATGAAGTCAACACAAGAAATGGAAGCTGCATGTGGCCTCAAGGACGTGGGTTCCCAACCTCTCACTTAGGTAATTTGAAAATCACCTAGGTCACTGAGAGCTACTAGGCACTCTCTAAAGTGATTAGAAGGTATTTGATGAAACAACGGCAATGTTTCTGAGAACAAAAATTACTTGTTTGATATCTAAAGAATCAAGTTAATCAATCAAACAATCAACACATTAGTTGGCAGAGTCAATCATCAATCAATCGAAAAACTACAAGACATATAATCATAAGGTGTAACTTATTATTACAATTCAGGAAATAAATTTTCGAAGCATATATTATAAATTAATTCAAGGGGTCTTTTATCGAATATATTTACTGCCTCTGCCACACTTTTTTTCAATTCCTACTATAAGCTCACACTTTCTATATATTTATTTCTCTTGTTGGAAATTTCAATAGTTAATAAAATAATTTCTATTCATCCAATCAAGTCTAAATATATTTTTAAACTTGTAGTGGAGGACATTTGATGTTAATACAGTTTTTTCAAATATTAATTTATTAACTAAATTTTATTTTTTAATTTTAAATTTATTCTTCGTTATTTCCCTTGTAATTACAAATAGCTGCAACAGATGGCGCCAGTACATTTTTTTCGAGCTGTAGGATTTGACGTTAATTTATATATATATATATATATATATATATATATATATATATTACTTGTTAAATGTTTAGGATGAATTATTCTGTGTGACTCAGCTTCAATCAAAATTCCTAACAGAAAAAATTATGATGAACAAACTTTTGAACTCTGAAGACACGGAATCCGCTAATGTGAAGATTTTCTAGTTAAAATGCGGACAACTCGTGATTTCGCACTTTATACAAGCAAATCACTTTGCAGATTAGTAGGTTTTCTTCACTTTCTCGCTATTTTGAAAGTACACAGCTGGCCACCGTAAATGCAACACCAAGAAAGACAAGAGATAGCACAACAAAATATATTTTGTAGATAACATGTTGACCAACTGTCAAATGATTAAATTTATAGACTTCTGGGAAGTGTGGTTCCTGCCAGATTCAGTAGCCAGAGTAACCGCCATTGTTGGAGATCAACGCTGTCACACGCCTCGGCATTGATTCAAAGAGACTTTGGATGTGTTCTTGGGGGTACAGCAGACTAAGCAGCTTCCACACGTTACCAAAGTTGATCTGGTGTGGCAGCTGGGGGGTAATCTGGGTCAATCGTTAAGCAACCATGGACCACATGTTTTCTATCGGCGAAAGATCCGGAGAGTGAGCCGGCCAAGGAAGCAATTCAATCTGGTAATTGACAAAGAACTTTTGGAAATTGCGTGCCACGTGTGGTCATGCATTATCCTGTTAAAATATGGCTGTGGTCAAGCCCTGAAGGTAAGGAAGGACAACTGGATCCAACACCTCGGAGATGTAGCGCTGGCTGTTTAAAGTACCGGCAATGCGAACTAGAGGAGTGCGAGAGTGATATCCAATACCGCTCCATATCATAATACCCGGTGCAGGACCAATGTGGCGGTGCATAACGCAGCTGTTCAGCATCCTCTCTCCACGGTGTCTCCAGACTCGAATCTAACCATCGTGATGTTGCAGACAGATGCGTGACTCATCAGTAAAAACAACTTCACTCCATTCTGCCACCCACATCCTTCTTCATCGCACCATTGGCGGCGGAGACGTCTGTGGTTCTGCGTCAAGGGTAGACCAAGCAATGGACGTCTTGCGGATAGACCACTCTGCTGTAAATGGCGTCGAATGGTACGCGAAGACACTGCCTAATGCGTTACAGACTCAATGTGCTGTGCTATGGTCCGTGATGTGACTGAGTGATCCGTCACTGCCATGCGCACAATTTGCCTGTGCTCACATGAAGTGGTGCACTGAGGTGGATGCGATCGACCCCGTCGGTCCGTCGTACCCTTCTGCATCCAATGGTCACATATTCCCATTACAGTTTGGTTTCGTCCAACACGACTACCGATTTCTCTGAAAGATAATCCACAATCTCGGTAGGCCACTATCCTTCCTCTGTCGAACTCGGATACTTGATCAAAAGCAGATCAGTGTTTTCTACGAGACATAACTGATCGTTTTTTGAAAAAACCACAAGAAAAACACAATTGCCGAACTTGAAATCGTCGAAATCTCCAAGCCTTAAATAGCGCTTTGAGGTGGCGCCGCAGGCGTGCGTGATGTGTGTCTGCACTGAAATTCTAATCACTTGCATATCTCACCTCCGCTAATGCATGTTGTGAATTTCATGTTATTTGCATGTTTCCTTCAGGGTGTTGCATTTACGGTGGCCAGCAGTGTACTTCTGGACATTTTAAGTTATTTTCTCTTTAACTCATTTTATGGTGGTCATAAATCTTGAGAGTTTTCTTAGATCCTTACTCGCCCAGAGCAATAGAGTTCTGGACGTTTCATCCAAGAAATGCAACCGTTAACCCCCACTGTTCAGTTCACTAGAAAAATCTTCGATATCCTGTTTCACCCTCAATGGAGTTGTCTCGTGTTCCCATGTTCTAGTTATAAAATAACTACTTGTATGATTTAAATTAGAGAAAATGTTCTAAAAATTCTAAAATTTTACTATAACATTATTTTCTTAATAATGAAAATTCGACATTCTTTTTTCTTTTTTTCCTTGCAGTTCTTTCTTTCTTTCTTTGTTCCTTTTTTTATGTGTAATATGTATAAAATGAACATATATTAGTTTTAAAAAAGATGTGAATAATTGCTTTTTTTTAATACATAGTAACTATGAATTTGAAATTTGTTTTATGTGGTTTATAAATTATATATTAAAGATGAACCTCTCTATATAACGAATTTTCCGTATAACGAACTTTTGGGGAGGATTTAACGGCTTTGCTATATAGAATTCTGACTGTATATTAAAAACTCATTATTATACTCTGAAAAAATTGTACAAAATGTACCTGTATGTTTTGTTCGTCTTATAACTCATTTTCTGTATGTCTTTTCGTCGAATGGCTGAGAGCCGCCGAATATGGTTTTTATATAATCAAGAGGATGGGATCTGAAAGTGTGGAGGATAGTTAGGTGACTGTCCTGATGCCTTTGTAATTGTATGATAAGTTAATTAAAACAAAAAAACACTTTTTTTAAGATTAATTTTTATATTTTTATGATAAGAAAAGTCTCCTTACAAAAATATCTATGAGATATTGAAATTTTTAATTAATGTTACCTTTTATAAAATCATCTTAGGAAAATTAGTGTTTGCCGATATTTGCTATTAACTATAAACAGAACATTTTTACATTCTATGCAGAAAATAAGTTAACATGGTTTGAAGATAAAATAACAAGGCAAAAGCAATCCCTATTTTTATGTAGAATATCTTCCCAGAAACTGCTTGTTCATTTAAACAGTAATGAATATTCACAACCAAACGTTCATGTTATAAACATTTTTTCCACTTTTCTTCTTTTTTCCCAAAACTCGATTAGCATCCAAATATTCGTTCCAATCGATAAAACTCCTGTATACAGCTTCAGAATCGCGTTGTCCACTGTTCCGTCTGTGGACTCGACAAAGCTATTAATCTGGCCGAGGAAACAGTTGCTACAGAAAACCACAACTTCATTTGTTTCCTCTCTCTGAGATGAGTTGAGTTGCGAGACTGTCGAAATTGTTCCCACTCTTCGAATTGCGATGCGTGTGATCTATCGTCTTCGTGGAACACGAATCATGTGCTGAGAGGGGTTTGGACTAAAACACATCGAATTTGATGTGTCGTGTTCGTTAAAAAAAATTTATAGACTTGGGGGGCTGAAAACAGATTTTCTTGTTCAACAAATACTGCATCATAATAAGTATTTGGGATGATTTTTGAAATGTTACATCATTATTCACAATTTCTTCTACACATTTCAAAAGAATTTCGAGATACCAGGAAATTTAAGTCATTTCTTAATCAACGTTGCACTGATCCTACAGAACAGGATAATGTTGAAAGCTATGGTTAAATCTTTACAAAACTATCAAAGAACTATGAAAACATTATAAAATATTTAAACATGTATACAAAAAAGAAAACAGAAATTGACTTTTCCCCCCGAAGATTCTCACAGTTCGTGACTGAGAGAGTGGAAAAAATATCAAAAAATGGAAGCCCACATATGTGTCCTCGAGAAATTTTTGCGACGACTATGCATTAGTGCTGCATAATTTCAAATGTCACACACATCAAAACTATATTACAATTATATTATTACTATATTACAATTTATACACAACTGTAAGTCAAAATGCATAGGTCTTATATTACTATTTGGCACTATTTCTTTACATATTACAATTACGAAAACCAGAATTATAAAATACTCAAACTCAGAAGCGCCGCAGCCCATGAGGGCTAGGGCCTACTGTGCCCATCTCAGTATACGTGACCATTGGGCGCGAAGGTGCATGAGCAGATCCCTCGATCTGGTGGTTAGTCTAAAGAAAACTCCTAGTGTTTTAGTCCCCAAGCAAGCTTGGTAGTCATTTTATCGACTCATTGAAGGGATTAAAGGCTGAGTCAAACTTGCCCAGCCCGACGATAGAACCCTGAACCTGTGATGTGGAAGCGCGGTACACTACCACTCGGCCATTGGGCCTCGCATTATAAAATAGAGAACAAATTTATTTTATACGAGTATGATTAATTGTACTATTGAACGAATTAGTGAAAAATATAAATTTAATCTAACGAACGCTATTTCGAAGAAAAAAGTCAGTATTCGTATTTTCCCCAAACATTTTAATTGACTCGTGCTTCTCCAAGCACATGAGGAATGAGTCCTACTGATTTCTAATGTGTCATCTTGCAAAAATAAGCTCATACTCATCGAAAATTTGGTGGTTTCTAATCATAGCATAACAAAAAAATTGATGAATAAAATTCTCTTTCGGGAGAAACTCTTTGTCCAAAATGATGCTTCTCCTATACCAGGGGTGGGGAACTTTTACGGTTCAACGTGCCATTCTTTCTAAAGAAGTGTTTTATGAGGTATAAACGTGCCGTCAAATAATTTTGACTAGTAATTATTAGAAAAATAATAACACTTAATACTAACATCTCTCAAAACTCTTCAGTTACTACGAAAAAATACTTTTGGTACTGTATAGTTGTAAATATTTCAGTTAAACGTGTCATTCAAATTAAAGGAAAAATAGTGGGACTTCTGCTGTTGCAGAGTGAATGAAAAATATATTAGGATTATAAGATGTTACTTATAGAAGAATGCATGCTGAATTGGAGTTATCTACCGAATGGTTTCGCAATTAATTATTTTGCTGTATTACTATTTTTTTTTTTTGACAAGAGGATTTGTGATTTGTTTCAGAATGCCGTTTTACAGACGATATTCTGCATACCACTGTTCCAGAACATAAAACACGTACCTCTTACATTATATATATATATATATATATATATATATATATATATATATATATATATATATATATATCACCTTAGTAATAATGTATATTTCTAGTGACAAATTTTTGTTCTTTTGCTGAACTACTCATATTAAATAAGAAAAATCGTCAATAAAGCAAAAATAAAATTTAAAAAAAGTGCTTTCAACGAAATTGATAGGCTAGTTGGACAAATTTTGCAACTTAAGAAAACTGTAGTTAACAGGAAAGACAATAATAAGCGAGAGTGTTCACCGCCGCCCGGAACTGATCACTCGTATTTCTTCGTAACAACTTGTAATGAACTTTGTTATTTAAAAATAAAATGAGGACCATTTTGATCACTGGCGAGCCCAAAATATTGTGTCGCGTGCCTTTGATGGCACTCGTGCCATCGTTCGCCATCCCTGCCCTACGCGGTGATTCAAAAGGAAGGAATCAGTCAACAGTAACGCCCCCTACAGTGTTAATTCAAAGCAACTCCCGGGATTATTAAATGAATAATTATTGAAATCAGGTTCAATTGAAAAAGGGCCTTATTTTTCAATTTCTACTATTAGCTCACACTCTTTATATAATTATTTATTTATTTATCTTGCAATCGTTTAAAATACATTTTAATGCATAGGAGCTGAAATTTTGTCGTTATTTTGATGACAATACAATAATTTATTTATAATTAATGAAAAATAATTGATTAAAACAAATGGAATTACAAAAACAGCCATATTGAAATAATTTTATGACTTAGTGGGCAAAGTTTTTTTCTGACCTTTTAAAGCATTCATTTGAACAGAAATTTTTATAACAATTGTTTGCCCAAGACCACGCCAAGATATCGCCCCCCCATACCATAAATACCCACCTCCATGCTTAACAGTCGGCGCGATGCATTCAGTAGCAAATGCTTTTTCTTTGGGCGTTCTTAAAATAAACGCGTCCGGTGGTTTAAAAAATTTTTAACGTCGATTCATCAACCAGATGACTTTAGTTGCCACTATTGTAATTCCAATTAATATCTGTGTGATCTACACAACTATTGCTGTAAAAATCATGAAAATTGCTGTTACCAATGGTTTACGAATTCAACTCTTCCAATAAAACAATGATGTATTATTCGAAGCATTCGAAGTTCCATTACTTTTAAATAGGACGGTTCTGCCACGGCTGCTAAAATAGGGTCTGGACGAAGATGACTTTTCACCTTTGTGACGTTATCTGGGATAGCGATTGCTTGCGCTGGGCCACTATGCGGGTTAAGACGCATAGACCAATTTTATTCCTGTCGGTAAGCTTTCGGTGTTAAATCACAAGTCCACTGTTGTGCTTGCCAAAAATCGACGTCACGAGCTGTGTATTTGCCCGCCACAGCTTGTCATGCTTGTCATAACGGCAGATACAGTACTCATGGCTTTCACGCCCCAAATAAATGTGGCCTTCATCGTTTTTGTCACCGAGCATAAAGCGCACCTCATTTTTCAACACGGTGTTTTTTTACACTTTTTTGAACTCTGCGGCAGGTCCGTCATTGTTGCGTTTTTTCAGAAATTACAATTAATGCGCTTATGAAACACCTATCGCAATCTGTTGATCGACGAATCTACGCCTTACCTTTCGATGATCGTTTTGATGAATTGGAGGAAACTGAGAACGCTAACTGACATGCGCGTTGTGCGTCTTTGAAATGGGGCCATGCCTTTTTTTTGGGTGTTTACTATTTATTTTGTCACCCATCTGTACCATTCCAATTTAAGATTCAAACGACGACCTTTGGATCAGAAGTCCAACGAGCTATCCATTGCGCTACAGGGACAGAATGAGCGATTTTCCTTTTTATATATGTCATTGAACTATTATTTTTGTTTGTTACAATTTTTTCATTAATTAAGTTAAACTAATGAGTTAATATTTGAAAAAACTGTATTAACATCAAGTGTCATTCACTACAAGTTAAAAAAATGTATTTGAACTTGAATGGATAATTAAAAAGTATTTTATTAATCATTTAAAATATGAACAAGATAGATAGATATAGGGAGGTTGTGAACTAATATAGCAGGAATTAAATGAATAAAATAATGTAATATTAGATAAGAAAATTTCCCCAAATTTCACCCTGCTGCTACGTTCCATGCGAGAAAAGATTCTGAATTCTTTAATATAAAAATTATACAGAAAAGAGTGATTACAGATAGATAGGCTAGTTTTCAAGAGAGTATCAGAATTTTTCATCTAAACAAATCAATGTGTAAGTAGAATTCACAGACCATAATCTCCTCAACACTGCGTCTTATAACGTTCTCGAAAGAACTCTTTTAGAACAAAGATTAACTGAGTGAGTAAGTGAGTGAGAGTGAATATTAACGTCACATTATTAAGCTACACGAGGGCTTTTGGTGACGGACTTTGTAATTTTGAACCATGGTCAATTGACGAGGACGACAACTGAGCTAACATCCCCCTCTCCTAGCTACCATTTCACACCAATGAGAGGACGTTTGATCTCTCGACAGATTTAACGTGCATCGCTTCCCTACACGGTGAGTCTTTAGTGGTACTGTGCTCGAACTCTTGACGTGCCAGCTACGATTGGATACTTTGTCCACTAGGCTACTGCGGCCACCAAAGATTAACTGAATCGTATACAAAGAAATATCATAAAGTTTAAATAATTACTAAAACAATCAAGATAGAAATCTTGTTTTTTATTTGATGTTGCGTTTAGGCTTCTCTGCAAAGTCACCGTCCAGAGATAAGCCTTTCTCACAAAGTTTCTTGACCTTTCGAAGGTCGTTATTGCAGAACTCAGTAAATCGCGTAGAAAACTCTTGTCTGACCTCTTGATATTACTTCCTTCGCCCTCTTGGATCGAATGCGAGGGACACGTAACTCTCTCTCTAGTATGAAAAATCCTTTCCTGCCTCTCAACATTATCATATGACGGTCTGTAAACCACCATCATTTCAAAGAGGATTTTTCCGGCGTTGTAATATTTCAGAGAAAGGATATTAATCGCACTGCGAGCATCTATCTTCACAATACTACTTCAATCTATAATTTCCTGAAAGCAAACAAATCGACATCAATAGCAGCTATTTACTACATATAAACTCAAACTCTGTGGCGCAATTTCCCACGAGGTTCCAGGGTCTGCTGTGCCTATCCAAGTATACATGCCATTGGGCGCTGAGGTGCATGAGTAGATGTCCAGATCAGGGGTCAGTCTGAAGTGAGACTCTCAGTGTTTAAGTCCCCAAGCAAGCTTGGTACTCATTTATCGACCCACTGCAGTAAGGTCGAAACGTTGAGTCGACCTCGCCCAAAACGGGAATAGAACCCGGACCTGTAGTGTGGAAGCGCGATACACTACCACTCGTACACTGGGTTTTATTTACTACATATACATAAGGATAACTACGAGATACCTAGATATTAATACATTTTATCCTGGTATCTCGTCTACTTCGTAGTAATAAATACAAATTTACAATACTCTAACATAAAATTTAAAAAATTGTTTTTGTGAATGTAAATTTAAGAATTTGTTCGTTTTCATCCTACCGTTGTTTTGAAGAAAGGAATTTTAAAAGCATTGCTCTTTTTTTTCAACTGCTCATGTAAATTGAAACAATTAAAATTACAACTAAACCTTGACCACCCAAAAATATTAAAAACGTCTATTTTTGTTTTATAATGTTATGTTTAATATCTCATTTTTTTGCACTAAAGATTTATAAATAGAAAATTTATTTTAAATTTTATTTTTTATTTTATTTATTTTTTTTAAATTTTATTTTTTATTTTATTTATTTTTTTTTAGTTTATTTTTTATAAATTTATAATTTATAAATGAAATCAACTCCAATTATTAAATTTTTCATTCGTTTTTTTTAATTATCTTCTTTTTTCTAGGCAGTTGCTGAGATTTTATCTATTTCTTTTATTTTTCCATTTATTTGTCCAATTCAATAATTAAAACTTATTTATACATTTATCGCCCAATTTAGTAAATTTAACTTTGTTACACGGGTTTGAACGTAGAGGATTTCAAAAAAAATATGATGTGTGAGTCATTATCTTAGTTACGCTGACACTTAGACATGTTTTTAAATTCCATTCCAACCTAAAAATAGGATTCCTAATTTTCTATGCCCAATATAGCTTTCTGTTTATGTGATTTAGTGCAGTTATATATAAAAGTTAGCAGCAGAAAGGTGTACATTATATATTGGGTTTTGATTTTTGGAATTTTCAAAACATACATGCTGTTTAGTGACAAACAATTATAGTTGGAAAACTTTTACAATGCAGCTGAATTTTAAGGGATATATATGTGCCAAAAGAATCTTTTAAAAATGAAAAGATAAGTTATACTCTTTTAGAAAGCAAAATTAAATTTTTAAATCATCTACATAATGGAGAAAGGGTAACAGATGTTGCTGAATTTTATTCTATGAGTGAATCCGCAATAAGAACAGAAAGAAAAAATGAACACTCCATTAGAAGCGGCGTAGCAGCTGGATACTTTCCGAGTATGAACGTGGCTTCTTATGTAAGATGTGTTGCAAAGGAGAATATTGAAAAAGCATTAATGACTGAATCAGGCTCAGTTTAGTTTGTTTTCGATTTACGGTATAAAAATCTACGATTTCCTCGGTTTTCTAAGGAACTGTCTTACATGTAAGTAAGGGAATAGGTATACTTTAGAGAAGAGTCTACGGCAGGAATGTTTATTTAAACCAACGGCCTACTAATACTCCGTGCATGCCTTAGACCAGTGCTTCCCAACCTTTTTATAGATGAGGACCGGAAAATGTTTGATAATTACCGCTACCAAATAAGGGGGAGGGGACGTTGGTTTTTTTTCATATTTTAGATTATTTTAATTTAATAATTTTAATTTAATTGTATTCAAACATGTCTTCAAAATAAAAGTTACACAGAAAAAAGAATATAAAGTGATTTCAATGGAAACCACACAAACCCGAGAAAAATACACGGCAGTAAATAAAATAGAAATTACTTAAGAACTCTCAGGACCCTTCACAGATATCCGTGAACTTGATAAATATATCCTTCTTCAAACCAATGTAACTTAGCAATAAAACAAAACAATAATTTGAGATTTTTTCCACACGGTAATCATATATATTTACATTATTTCTCAAAGTTTCAGAGAATGTGAGAAGAAATTTAAAACGTTATAAAGAAATGAAAATTGGACAATTTTTCAAACATATGAAAATTACTATTTTTTACCGCGCAGGATTTTGACGTACAAAATTTATCAACATTTACAAAGTTAATCTTACTTGGTATAAAAATGTTCACTTTTGAAGTAGTACTAACTTTTAAGAAATTTAGAGGAAAAAAAATATTTTTTTAAATATTAGGTTGGGGAAAAAGGAATCCATTATTTTTTCGGTAGATGGCTGTAGTGTCGATATCTCGTGAAGTATCGATCAAACAAATTCAAATTTATGCTCGTTTTCAAGATGACATTTCACACTAAAAAATTATTTTGCTGCTTTTTGTTTGGTCCATTCAGCTGTGAGTTACAGGGTGTTAAAAATGGAAGTCGACAAAGAGAAAATTCTGTTCTTTTAACAATTTTTCTTTGATAAAGGCGAAAATGCAAACCAGTTGACTGAAATTGCGCATGGTGTTTATGGTGGCAATACTGTAACAGCTAATTACGTGCAATTTTGGTTTCGTCGATTCCGTTCAGGTATTTTTGATGTTAAAGATGCACCTCTCACAGGCAGGTACGTTGTCGAAAATTTTGATAAAATCATAGAAATAATCGAAGTTGACCGACATGTTAGTTGTCGTAGTATCGCTCAGGAGCTAAAGATCGATCATAAAACAGTTTTAAGTCATTTGTGTGAAGTTGGATTAAAAAAGAAAGCTCCATGTTTGGGTGCCACACCAATTAACACCAAAAAACATGATGGATCGAATTTCCATCTGCGAAGCCTTGGCCATACGGAATGAAATCGACCCATTTCTTAAGCGGATAGTGAGTAGGGATGAGAAATGGCTCACATACTACAATATTCTGTGAAAACGATCGTGGTCAAAGTGCGGTGAAGCAGCTCAAACGGTGGCTAAACCAGGACTAACGGTCAGGAAGGTTCTACTGTGTATTTGGTGGGACTAGAAAGGAATCATTTATTAGAAGTAGCTTCCACGTGGCCAAACACTAAATTTTGATCTGTACTGTATGCAACTGGACCGTTTGAAGCTAGCGATTGACCAGAAACGGCTTGAATTGGCCAACAGAAGAGGAGTTGTGATCCATCAGGACAACGCCAGGCCACACACTTCTGTAGTGACTCACCAAAACCTCTGGGAGCTTGGTTGGGAAGTTTTAATTCATCCACCATATAGTCCGAACCTGGCACTAAGCGATTACCACCTTTTTCTCGCATTGCAAAACTTCCTGAGTGATAAGAAATGGGGATCAAGAGAAGATTGTGATAACCGATTACTAGATGTGTTCGCCAATAAGAACCAAGACTTCTATGAGAGAAGCATTATGAAGCTACCTTTAAAATGGCAGCAAATTATACAGCAAAACAGTGCATATTTGACTCAAATCGGGCAATCGGAAGCATGTTAAGTAAAGTCTTGATTTTCATGCAAAAATAATGGATTTCTTTTTCCCCAACCTAATATAATTATAGCGAAAATTTTAAAATCTTAAGGAAAAAACTATTAAAATTCAAATAAAAAAAATTCTCTTAAAGTTTCTTTTGAAAATTGATGTATAATGTATGAAGAGCCTGATTTTGAACACCTGTATAAAATTTCAAATTAATATCATAAATAGTATCTGAGAAATCCTGCGCGCAAGCTAAAATTTTTTGTTTTGCGAAAAATGAAGTTAAAAATAAGAAAGAGAGGGTTTTCGTTTAAGGTTCACTACTTATCTGTCATAAACTTCGGAAATTTTCACAGTTTCAACACAATTTTGGTACCAAAATGCTCAAAACTATTAAGGCTTTAACATACGTTTTTTTCGAAGAATTGAAAAATTTACAGTTTAAGAGTCCTGGGAGCTCTTAATATTCATTGTGTGGCTCAGTACCCGTCCGATGCCCGGGTGTTGAGGATTGCTGTTTTAGACGACTGGGACGGAAAGGAATCGCTATTCGAATCATTCATTAAGGATTTTCATTCCTGTGTTTTGTTGTTAGCGACTGGTAGAAGAAGAGACCTCTGCGTACCCCCTTCCTTGAGAAGAGAAATGATTTTGCTGTAAATTGATTTCCTGGGCGATACTTAGAGAAGGTAGTTTTTCCAGACACCATACTGTAGTTATTATACATTTCCATTAAGCTTGGGACGCCGAATGGTAGCGTATCGCACTTCCACACCACGGGTTCGGGGTTCTATCCTCAGGCTGGGCCAGGTTGACTCAGCATTTCATCCCTTCAGTGGGTGGATAAATGAGTACCAAACTTGCTTGGGGACTAAACACTGGGGGTTTCACTTCAGACTGATAGGGACATTCAGTCCTGATAGGGACATCTGCTCATGCACCTCAGCGTCCAACGGTCACGCATACTGAGATGGGCATAGTAGGCTTTGGCCCTCATGGGCTGTTGCGTCACTGAGTTTAGTTTAGTAGTAAGCTTTAAGTTTGAGTGACGGTGGTACGTTTTTCCGTCGGCGTTGAAATGGCGGGTCAAGTTGAAGCATGTGTCTTTGCCATTTTTTGAATCACTAGTCATGATTTATTAGGAATGTCTTAGATTCTTCGTGTAATGAATGTAAAATCAACCAGTAGCGTTAGTCTGAGCTGTCATCTAGTGTTCAATTCCTGAGTCACCACTGAAGAATCTTAGCAGGGGTGTTTATTTGAACCACCAATTTGCCGTTTTATTGCTACTCCATGCATGCCTTAGAGCAGTGCTCTGCAATCTTTTTAATCGTTGCGGACCGGTAAACGTTTGATAATTCTACCGGTTCCGGTCCGTGGACTGGGGGTTGCGGATCACTGTCCTAGATCATTGCTCCTCAACCTTTCTATCGCTGCGGACCGGTCAACGTTTGATAATTTTACCGCGGCCCGCTGAGGGTGGGACACGTTGATTGTTCATATTTTAGATTGTTTTCATTTAACAATTTTAATTTAGTTACATTTAAATATGCCTTCAGAACAAAATATAGTTACACCAAAAATGAATAAAAGTGATTTAACGTGTATTATAAAGGGATTTCTGTGGAAAGTTGCTCAAAATCCGAGAGAAATGCACCACTTTAAATAAAATGGCAGTAGTTTAATGTTCTTTAGGTGGCCCGGTACCATTTGATCCCCGGACTGGTACCGGTCCACGGACCGGGGGCTGCTGAACTCTGCCTTAGACAACTAAGATGAGAATCCATATTTGTAGATAAGGACTCTTTTATTTCTGTCTTTTATTGTTTGAGACATGCAGAAGATCCCGCTGCAGTACTTTATTTCATCATAATGCCTTTTGTTATTAATAAAGTGTTTATTTTGAATGTAGAGAGTCATAAAATCTAACAGAATTTTAATATACCTTTTTAATTTCAAAGTCAAGTTTACCAATATTCAAACAAATTAAATATATATAACCAAATTAAGTACGCAAAGTGTAAAACAGAGGAAAAACCTATAAGAAGGCTTATTTAAAATAAATTGCCTGCATTTGTTTTCACGATTGACTTCGGTTGCCATGGACACAACCTATTGCTCGGACTCACGTGTCCCGCTGTGGATGACTTGCCAAAAATAACTTTTGTTTTATTTGTATTGAATTTAAATTTTGTGTCTCGTGCTTATTTTTATCATTGTAATTCTTTTTTTCTCTCGTGCTTTTATTATTAATAATTGTACTTGTCTATAGAAAAGTTAACTGTAATTATAACTATGGAAAGTTCTGGAACTTTCGAGGGCAATAGATAAGGAAAGGAAATATTGAGTTCGTGGAATAAAGTCTTGAGTTGTGACTAGCAACAGTTGTAGTCCTTTTATTTGAATTTCTAATTTCATAGTAGTTTAATCTACGCGTCAATATTAGAACATGAAATTTCTCGGATGAATACCGAAAGTGGAATTTCTTACAAGCTGCTTATGTTTATTTGCGCCGATTTCTATTTTCTCTCTTGCATAAACTTTCGAAAGAGGAAATTAATTGGAAGTTTACAAGAAGGAGAAGAAATAAGACACATATCTTTTTCTTACCAATGAAAACCAATTCACACATACAGAGTCGCAGAAATTTACTGGATTGATGCTCTCTTTTGAAAGGAATGGAGGTAATAAATTACTTTTTTAAGATTCGTATCAATATATTAACAAATTATTCAAAAATACAAAAAAATCTATTTAAACTCCTTGTCATATATTACACTGCTCTGCACAGAATTCGAAGAATTTGCTTTTAAATATTGCATTTATTTGCTCAATGAAAAATTCACTGATTAAAATGAAGAAATAAAAAGACTATAATGAGAGAAATTAAATTGTACATTACCATGAAAAGAGAGTACAATTATTTAGAAAAACATTCCTAGCAGCTGCGAAAGCTTCAAACAAATAAAATGTTATCAAAAAATATTTTTGCATATTCAGTGTCCATCTAAGATTTTTTTTATCTGTGAAAGTTATAATTTCTAAGAATGTTCGGTACACTGCTTTTTAAGTATTCGTGGAAGATATTTTAATATGTTCATTTTTCAAAATCTAAAAATTTCTTTTGTAGAATTTATACATATTAGTTCATGTAAATATTAACCAGCAGTGATCCCGGAAATGTTTCTCACAGTTTTAATGGATAACAATGTGTTACGACAACAAAACCACAGCAGTTTGCAAAGAATACAATATTTCCTCGCTTCATTTATAGGCATAAATATCCAATTGCACAGTAGTGTCTGAGCATGAAAAGAAAGGAAAAGTAGTAAAACTTCGAAAAGAATAATTCAGTTTGCAATTTTTTTAAAGAAAAGTATAGATCTCTCAGAAAGTAGCTGCACAGAGAGGTTATATCGGTAGAATGTGTTAGGCATAAAAAAATATAAATCTCTTTCATGGGGGTAATTTACTATTCACTATATGCTTTAAAAATTGCTATGCATTATGACTTGAGAAGAAAACGAATTTGGGAACTGCAAGCTTATCTAGAACTATGACTTAGATACCAAGTTATGCACAAACATTTTGCATCACGTCTGCAGTCAAAGATAGATCAATTTAATTTGTGCTCCATCTCTATGCATTTACATATAACATACACTGCTTAGCGAGTAATACTTTTTAATTCCTACTACTAGTTCACTCTCTCCGCTATATATATATAGCTATATATATATATATATATTATATATATATATATATATATATCATGTTCAAACTTTCTCTCTCTCTCAATCGCTTATAAAAAAATACTTTCTACTCATCCATTCAAGTTCAAATACATTTTTTAAACTTGTTGTGGAGGACACTTGATGTTAATACAGTTTTTTTTCCAAATATTAATTCATTAATTAAATTTTATTTTTAATTTTAAATTCATTCTTTGTTATTTCTACATTAGTTACAACTAGTTGCAAGAGATGGCGCCAGTGCGTTTTTCTAAGGGAATAGGAATTGACTTTAAAAAAAAATTATATTACTTGTTTAAGATAAATTGATGAAAACTTTACTATTACAGAGGAACTGACATGCATGAGGTCGTTAACAGGAACGACTGATATTTTTTATGCATTTCTGTAAGGGTTTCTAATTTTAACCCTTTCACGACGGGTGTATCATATATGCACCAGTCTCAAATCCTTTTATCGGACGGCAGGTCGTTCTATGCACTTTTCCGTGGGGACGACCAGTCCTGTAGAACAAGTGCGAAGCATGATTCAACAGTGCATCATCCAGCTGCTGGTGACATTTGAGGTGGATGCATATGTGACACACCAGTCTCTAAAATGTGTTCCCTTGTTCAGTACATTATCTCGAAAAGACTCAAAATATCCAAAACAAACATTTGCAATATTCCTAGCAATGAAGCCGAAAATATGACACAGAGAGAAATTGAGTTTGTTAGAACTGTCAACCAAAAGTACATCAAAAATAATGTCTTTCTACACACATTGTTATGTATGTGACCATTAAGTGTATATTTCAGTTATTTCGTGGAACAACTAGGTATTTCATGAAATAACTAGACAAGTCAGTTTAAGTATATAAAAGATGAAAAATTTCATACTTAACCTAGTTATTCTATGAAATAACGAATGATAAACCGCAGTTAAAAGTGAAAAATACACAATTTAAAGGTTATTTTATAAATTAATTGATCATAAAAAGCTAAAATCTCTCGAAAATTATCCCTATCGCGGATGATTAATTGATAAATAATGAAAAGAAGATGATGTAATTTATTATTGCTCATATTGCTAACATTAGTTAAACAGAAAAAACAAATAAAGAGCATGTTGCATAAATGATTATATTTAAATATTATCAAAAAAATGCATGCCGGGAAGAAAAACTTTTGCTTCATTAAAGCATTGTGTAAACTTTTTCCAACAAAACTGTAAAAGAAAATATTAATTTAAATTTTATGAAAACCTTTTTTTTTTCATTCTTTATTAAAGTATTTCTTTGATGACACTTTGAATTGGAGTTTAAAATCGACTTAAAGCTGCTAGAACTAGTTCAAAGAGCTTCCGAGTGTCGCATTGCATATTTTAACGATCAAGTAATCGTTATTCTATACAATACCTAGTTTTATCATGGATTTTAATAATTTTGCATACTTAAACTAACTTGTATAGTTATTTCATGAAATACCAAGTTATTCTATGAAATAACGAATTTCACACTTTAACGGTAACATGCATCAAAATCCCCTACGTAAAATTATCAATATGAAACCTGTACTTGAGGCAAAATTATGACGTATTTAAACATTATTCAATTCCATAAGTATACTTCGAAAACCGTTCCGAGATTTTTTTTTAATCCATGCAATCTGAATACTCTGGTGTGCTGTAGTACACGAAATTGAGATGGATTAACGCAGAGCACGTATTCGAGCTAGGTTGGGAACAGAAAAACGGGATAGTGTCACTCTTCCACAACAAGCTGAGGTATGTAGAGAGTGAAATGTTGGAAGACAGGGCATGCATTCGAACACTTTGCATGTTTACCAGATGATGCCGGTCTCATGAACAAGTAACAAAATAAATAAATAAAATTATTAATAATATCTTGAGCCCTCTCTGTAAACAACATAATATTCTGTTTGCTAATCAGCGACCTAAAAATGTGTCACTTCCCGAGGTTAATCACATCAGTTCCACTACTAAAAAGCTACAAATATTATCTGCGGAAAATTTCGTCTAGAATTCGTACAACGATTTGAATGCTATTAAAAAAGACATATCTTTTTGGAAAGCCTTTTCACCCTTTATCTATCGCATTATGGTTTACTACAATTTTTAATCACTGCTTGGAAAATTAAGGGATATACATGAATAAAATACTCAACTTTGAAAAATATAATCCGTTAGAGCTAATTAATTAAATTGGTACTTTATAGTACCATCAGCCCACAAAGGTCTAAAACATTATCCTAGTACGAAAAGAACGAATGATTTTTTTAACACCGAATGACTTTTTTAACGCCAAATGACTTCTTTTAAAAATGATAAATAACCAGAGAACACCAATATTTTACAACACAAAATATTTATTTTTAAAGATTATTACAATTCTAAAATGTATTTGCTTTTTTACACACAAACTTTATTTGATGATATTCAAATTAAGAAACGAAACAGAAAAGAAACAGTTTTTCTTTTCGTTAATACACAAAAAATTATGACACGTTGGGCATTTTGAGTAAGGTTTCGATTGAATGTTTTTTAAAGCACTGCATCCTGGGGAAGGAAATGTTACATTTCTTAAACATGAATTACTGCACCTTGAGTCTTGTTCAGTCTCTTGATCATCATCTTAAGAATCTAACGAAAATTCCAGCAGATTATTTGCCGGGACTTCTTCATCTGAAACATCATCTGTTAGTACATCACTGACTTCAGATGATAGATTCTCTGTAATAAATCCAAAACATCCTGAAAACTGGGCTTCTATTTTCCAGACATTCTAAGAAAAAATAGTAATAATAATAATAATAATAGCAATGCCTTGAAAATCTCCTATTGTTAAATCTGAGTTTTACATAAATTAAAATGTTGTTAATTATTTAAGGTATCCGACTACATTCGGAACCGTGATTTTGCAAAAGCGCATAAATGGATCCTTTCATGATATTTAGTGTCACTTAGATTAGAATATATGCATTAAATTGTTTTAAGGACATTTTGACAAAAACAATTTATTTAAATACAATATTTTGGCAAAAAATAACTTAGAATAATCTTTTGTCCAAATGTTCTCCTTTTGTGAAAAAATGCTTCTATTATAATAATATTTTGCCTGTATATAGCTCAAACCTCTCTACAGAGGCTCAACTAGAATTTTTGAAATATATAACTTAGAAGTGGGTTTATTCATATTTTACGACAACAGGGGGGAGCAATTTTAAGAAGAAAACGCCAATAATTATTTTAATTGGTGGTAACTCTGAAAATAATGTGAATTTTTCAAAAGTTCTAGTTGAGCCTCTGTCGAGAGGTCTGAGCTTTATACAGTTAAAATATTATTACAATGGAACCCCTTTTCACAAAAGGAGAACATTTGGAAAAAAGATTATTCTAAGTTAATTTTTTGCCAAAATATTTTATTTAAATAAATGTTTTTTGTCAAAATGTCCTTAAAATAATTTTATGCATGTATTCTTATCTGAGTGACACTAAATATCATGAAAGTTATCCATTTATGTGCTTTTTTACAACCACGGTTCTGAACGTAGTCGAATACCTTAAATAAGAATAGATATTTCATCTAATTCTGTGCAAAAAAAAATGCTCAGATTCAAATATCAAAATTTTTTTGAAAACGTTTAAATAAAGCAATACAAAAGAAAAATAACTAAAATAATATTCTAGTTGTTGCAGGTTCTTTGTTTCTCAACTGAGGATTTTATCAGTTACCAGTCACAAATAAAGTCAGTTTATCATTAGTGGCTAATTACTCTATTGTTCCATATACAGCTACACACACAAAACACAAGCACAAGATTTAACAACCAACTACTATAGATAAAATTTAGTTGAGACCATTTTGTTTGTATACTAGTGAGAGTAACTGTCATTTGCCTGTCCTCCATGTTGTGAAAGTTCTATTTCCATTCCGATGGCCACGTCCCCTATATAGTTTTTTTTTAAGTCAGATGAAGCTTGCAAATAAGTTAAGCTAAAAAGAAATGCCAAAAAAAGCATAAGTCTATTGCACTATAGCGATGACTCTATAACACAACAACAATAAGCCACACTGGCGAAGGGAAAAAAAGCGTTCTGCCCTAACATCCAGTATCAGTGCTTATAAGTGCCACTAAGTTATTCACCTGTAAAATTAATTATATACACTGTTCACTTAAAATAAATAGTCAAATCGTTTTATAATGTCTTCATTAACTTACAAAATACTCTTACCTTTTTTGACATTAACTACTTTTTCGGAACAAAAATGACTATCTTCGCAATCCGATCAAAATGTCAGCTGAAAACGTATCTCTCTTCTGCTCTATAAAACTATTACCCTTCCCCTCCAAAGTACTCCTCATAGAACCCGTGCTGCCATATATCACGGAATTAAAAGGATATCCCTGCTAAGTATCGTCAGGGTATTCACAAAAATGGTTATTCTATATAATTTTCAAGTAGTGATACTTATAAGTACCATCGGTAAACAAAGGGTTAATGTGAAGTAGAGAGAATGCATTTGCAAATAAATCAAATTGCAATGGAACCTCAAAATTATATCTACAAAATCAGTTTTCCCTCAAGTCTGGTATTTCTCTCAAGTCATGTACTTGCGTGTACAGAAGTGCAACAATTTCAAACTTTGGTACGAAGATATTTCAAAACTGCAATCAAAGCTCCACGCATGGTATTAATATTAAAAAGCATTTACCATACATTTTTCAGATGGTTAAAATTCAGTCCACCAATTATTTTTGCTTTAATTTTGTTCACTCTTAAAAAAATTTCAAATCTTATTTCGTTCCTCTCTTTATTCCCGAAATACTATTTGCAGTGTGAATATAGAAGTGTTTTCATTTTAAAATAAACTTCTGTTTGAATTTACAAACTGATTTTCTAAAATAAACGTTAAAATAGCTTTACATGTAAAGTAAATTGGTAACAAATTTTCCTCCTAAGCTAATTAATTGATATTTCTTTGAAAGGTTAAGATTTTAATTGATATATTAAAGGTTTTAAATTCTCTTTGATATAGAAGTCAAATATATCTAAACATATCATTTATACAATTTTTAAAACATCAGTTTTCTTATTCCCTCACCATTTACTTTTTTTAAAGATTTTGAAAGAGTTTAAAATAGGTTTTCAAAAGATTCGCCCTCAAAGTTTGAACGTTTTCTCCCCCCTTTTAGATATAATAATACAGAAAAGAATTCGAACTGGAAATAAACTTTTTCAGATAACATGATATAATCATGGTTATTTCGTTTCGCAATTACTTGAGAGAACTGAACTTCGTTTTAAAATTTTCTTTTTCTAAGTTTGCATCATATATTTATATGTGTGTGTGTATTGTCATTATCTTTTTGAAAACACTGACACAAAATATTCCACAAAGATTTATGGGTTGTAAAATATATTTTGAAAAATATAACTTTTAACATAAGTATAAAGTATTCATATTCCCAATTTAAAAAATTCATTTTTATTAAATTACTTTGAAATCGTGACATCAGTAATATTCTTCTATTATTAAAGCAATCAGATAACTAAATTAATATATAGATTATTTAATAACTCTAATAACACTCGTTCACTAACACCATGTGCAGAAAGTAAATACACTGTACAAGAAAGGATTAAACTGAAAGAAAACAACTAGAATAATGTTGGGATTCATAATTCTTATATACCGTAAAATCCAGCGTATAACGCACACTTTCAACACAAAAAATAAAGTCGAAATTTATGGGTGCATTGGTTATACACCGTGTATAAAAATGAGAACTTTAAAAATGAAAAAAAGATATAAGTATTAAAAAAATACTTTTTATTTTAAAGAAATGAAATATCTAATGAACTTAAAAGTTGTACTTCTAGAGAGAGAGAGAGAAGTATACTATTTTTTTAAAAAAAATCTGAGATAATATCTCGAATGAATGACTTCAAAACATTAGAGCATTCTTTATACATATACATTTCAGGTCTCTTCGTAAAAAAGGGGTGCGTGATACACCGGTAAATATAACTTCACCAAGTAAATATAACTTCAGTGGCATAGTTGTCCTTTTTGCGTCAATCGGTAAATTGAAATAAATGTCTTAATGCTAAATACTTTACTGCTTATGTATTATTGCAACCTACTGGCGACATTATATGAAATGAAGCACCTAGTTGCTCATTCAGCGCGTAAGACGCATATGAAATCGGGTTTGCCAGCTTGGCAAACTATTCTATCCTTGTGCCGCCATGTATTTCGTGGGCCTCGAACTGACACCGTCAAACAGGTGGCATTTGCAACACTATATAAATACAAAATTTCAAATTTTGAAATTCTGTTCAAAGAACCGTTTTAAAGAAAACCTGAGATATTAAGCAGAGTTTTTTCAACGAATCTTTAGTCTCTGGTAAATTATAAAAATTTTAAAAATAATAAATTAAAATTAATTATTTTCGTTTCGGAGCGTATGAACAGCAGTCAAAGTTAGATCTCATTTCCTTAAGGCATATTTATATTCAATTTTGAGAAAAAAAATTTAACAAAGTAAAGGAAATTCCTCTTTCAAAAATCTATAGAACTGAGAGCAGAACTCTTCAACATTTCAATTTCGAAAGTCAATTTCCGAAAGGATCATTTGGAGAGGTAGTGAAATTTTTCCTAATCAAGAGTTATTGAAGCGAATTGAGTAAGTTTCTAATAGTTCTAGTGACAGTTGAGCAACAAACTCTCTCTTTCTGATAAAATTTAATTACAGTGTTCTAGAATAATCTTTAGATAACTGAAGTGTTTCGGTTCCATGGCTATTATATGCCTTAAGCATTATTCACTCGAATCAATCGCCGATTGTAATTATTGTAAAATTGTTTTAAATGTCTTAATTGTGCAGTTATATAATTATCTTTCTTTGAAATAAGTTGAGAATAGTATTTTAATGTTAGTTTTTGTGCTTAATTTTCTGAGTGCACACGACAAATATTACATAGATCATCCATATTGGATTTTTCAAGTAGTGGTTTATAATGTTTAAATTTCAGGAAGATTTAATTGTATATTTCATTGAAAAATTAGAGAATTTTTAAGTACTACATAATATTTATACATTATAAACCTTCCCAAAGCTTTAGATCATAGGTTCTGAACATGGGTGATAACGCTCCCTAGGGGTCGTTTCAGGCTTTCAGGAAGGCAGTAAGAGACCTAGAGAACATTAGATAGCGTTGAGATGGCACGCAGGGACTTGGGCAGATTAATCAAATGTAGACTAAAAAAGACCAAAAAACATGCTGATTATGTGCCAACAAAAGTAAACTTTAATAGTGGTTACTTTATGTTGATTATATGTATACTCCCGCTTCACTGGATATTTCACGATGTTGTATAAATGTATACTGTTTAAATATATATGAATTATTGATATCTATCATTAAGAATTGGATTGTATTGAAAAATAAATTTATAGCTGTAACTCTCGCCTCTTGATATAAAAAAGACATAAATTAAAATATCTAATATCTCTTTATGTCTAAAATAGAAGTAGAAATAATTTTGCGCTCACTTAACCTAATAATCAAGTGGATTTCCGCCAAAGCAACTTTCAGTGGATCTCTACTCCATAAAATAAACATGCGTGCTAAATCTCAAGTCTAAATCTATCAGAGCAAAAGCGGAATTTTTATCATCAATACCTCGTTGAGAGCATTCTTAGCGGAATCCAATTCAACAAAAGAAGCATGCGAACTAAATTTTGATATTGTAGTCTTAGCAGTTCGATAACGGGAATTTTGTCTATCAATACGCCCCAAATAACACTCCCCGCTCCCGCCTGGATTTGATTTCCGTAAACTCCATGCTTAGTGGAACTCTATTCAATTAAAGAAACGTGCTCAACAAATTTCAAGTAAATGAGTTAAATTCAAAAACAGAAATTTTTCTATAACACGCCTTAATCCCTCGCAACCGCACTCATTTGGGGATCCGTTTTCGCAAAACTCTTTGTAAAAGGAACTTTATTCCACGAACGAAATATACCTTCTAATTTTCAAGCAGATGGGTCTATTAGTTGAAAAGCGGAGATATTTATCTATTACGTCCCTTAATCCTCCTCAGTGACCCTTGGGGATCAATTTTCCCTAAAACTATTTTGTAGCGGATCTCTACGCCATGAAAGGAATCCGCTTATACCAAATTTTAAGACTTTACGTCTAATAGTTTAAAAATGGAAATAATTATCTATAACGCTTCTAATCACCTGCAACGCTACTTAGGAAACGATTTTCACAAAACCCATCTTATAGCGGATATCTACTCAATGAATAGAATCTGTTTACTCAATTTCAAGATTTTAGGTCTAATAGTTTAAAAAAGGTATTAATTGCCGATAACGCCCCTTAATTCTCTACAACACCACTTGGGAGTCAATTTTGACAAGACCCATTTTGTAGCGGATCTGTACTCTATGAAAAAAATCCGCTTACCAAATTTCAAGACTGTACGTCTAATAGTTTAAAAATGGAAATAATTATGCATAACGCCCCTTAAGCGCCCTCAACGCCCCTTGGAGGTCGAGTTTCGTAAAAATCAATATGTAGGGAATCTCTACTTTATGAAAGAAATCTGTGTACCAAGTTTCAAGTCTGTACATCTAATAGTTTAATAATGGAAATAATTATGCATAACGCCCCTTGGGGTTCGATCTTTGCAAAATCCTTTCTTAGCTGATGTCTACTCCATGAAGGGAACCTACCTACCAAATTTCAAATCTGTAGGTTTAATAGTTCCGGAGATATCGTGATTAGTCAGTCAGTGAGGGAGTGAGTCACTTTTCTCCTTTATATATATAGATTTAAATCATTTCTATCACGTGTACGAAAATTCCCATATTTCGGTAGTTCGGGAAGTAAGTGGCTGAAAAACTTAAAAATTACATTACATTCAGATCTGCATAAAATTTAATGAAGTAGTAAATTTTAATTTCTGTAGTGTACGTATGTTTTGTCTGTGAGAAGTAGGAAAAATGTTTTTTCCACTGCATTTCATTACGTATATTATCCAAGAAATATAAATAAACATGTTAACCAGGAATTAACGTACGATCTTTTAAAGGCTGAAACTGACTATTTATTTATTTTGAAAGCAATAGTCTCTCATCAAAACCTCTGCCAGTCCTTATAATCCCCAGGTATAAGCTAAAACTTTTATATTTCCTCTCTCTTTTTAATTTAATAGTAGCATTTCAATTCCAACAATATCCTATCTACGACTAAAATATATAATATTACACAGTCAAATATATTTGTGGCAGTTGCTATTTCAGATTCGCAAGTAAAAACATTGGGGTCTTTCAAAAAAATATATTCTATTAGTAATGGAAGATTTTTTTAAATTTAATTTTTCTTTTCGCCATGTATTATGTACCCTCTTATTTCTCTGGAGTGGGAGGGATCGGTATGGAAATATTCACTAGAAAAGGGGGCGCCAGTTCAAAAAAGGTTGAGAACCTATGCTGCTTTAAACCGGGGGTGGGCAGACTTTTACATGGCACTGTCTACTTTGAATTTTTTCAAGGTTTTGCCATCCATCTTGTGACGTAGGTGGGAAGAGCAAAAAAAAAGCTAAACAATATTTGGATTTTAACAATAATAAATACAGAATTTTAAAACTACGTTTTAAGTAAAGAGCAAAATACAAACACAATAACGTGTTACCCCAAGGGTTGAGGGTATCCTCTACTTCATCATCCACGCGACCTATGTTTGAAGGAATGAAAGATTGACCACTAATACCATCCATAACTAAAATTAGTTTATTATGATCTGAATTTATATTTAGCAAAACAACACTAGTCTAGGAGGCTTATGATCAGAAGTGATGAGACCCAAACTGTAATTCTAACAAATAGCGCAATAAACCACCGAATCTATATCTATAGTTGATTTCCTAATTTACTAGAATCCGCTCTAGTATTAAAGCTTAATCTAAACAGTCTTACTGCTATTTTCTCGGCGAACAGCTATGGTCCTTATCTCGTCAGTATATTCTTCGATCCAACGTGAACCGGCTATGGGATAATCTTCTGGTCTCGGATCCACTTAGAAATCAACTTCACTGGCACTATTAGACCGACTCACAGAACTCTTAGAACACTCTTAGACTCTTCTCCTAGAACTTCACTTAGCGTTTTTAAAGCTCCAATATATACAATTCCTAATCTGCATAAACGCATTCTTTTCGTGGGTTGGTTGGAAAGAATTGCCATTCTGGCCCCAAAGATATCCCAAGAGGATTATTAATAGAAGTACCGAAAAAGCCCGTCACAAACTTTACCCATACCTTTAATAATATCAAATGATGCATTTCAAACAACTCACAATACATCAAAAAATATATAATTTTCACTTAAAATTAGTTCTAGTAGCTATAGTCTCATAGAAGACTTTGACTTCATATTATCCGCCCCCCAATCTTTCTGGAATACCTCGGTGTATAATTACTAACTGCTAATCTTACATTGAATTCTAAGTGATCGTCTGTGAAACAGGAATGATATGTTTTAATTATACTGGCCTCCAAAAGTTAAGAAACAACGTGTTTTTCGATGCTCACCGTAAAAAAATGACAATAGCAATAAAATTTATAGTTTATGTAAATGAAAAAAACAAACTTGATACAAATTTATGTAAAAACAATAGCTACCACATTTTTCTAATTGGAAAAAACAGATATATATGAGTGAGAGAAAAATATGCATATATCACAGGCTTTCGTAATTACGCGTGTAACGTTTGTTTATTTACAACTCTTTTTAGCAGATTTGTTCACAATAGGCAGTGGGGTCTTGAAATGTCTGAGAGAAGTCGTTTGCACGATTCGTTAGGGTGGAGGATGATCAGATGGATGGAAATGGGATTGTCACAGGCTGACGCTGCTAGGTGTCTTAATGTGTCTCGTAGTGTGGTCCACCGTCTCTGAAATCAATGTAAAACCAAAGCATCTGTGTCCAGAAGACATGTACCAGGCCAACCTCCAGCTACAACACCTGCGGGAGACAGTTTCATCGCTCTTTCGGTTCGGAGAAGAAAGATTTCTGTGTCGTAACTTGTTGCAGACCACTCTGTAGCATCCGGGAGGAGAATATCCGCTATTACGGTGCGACGGCGTCTTCACAGTTCAGGTCTCTATGCAAGGCGACCAGTTGTGTGTGTACCACTCAACAGACGACAGAGAAGGGCCCGCTTATCTTGGGCAAGAGAACACGTTTCCTGGACCATACGGCAATAGGCTTCTGTACTCTTTACAGACGAGTCCAGTTCATACTAGAGAGCGATTCAGGACGTCTACTCATCGGTTACAAACATGTAACATACTTTCAGTGATATTCTTCACATCAACATTGCCAAATGGGTAACCCATGAATACAACTTTTGATTCTAGTCTAGTAAATTCTTGAATACGTCTCTCAAATTTAGGTTGCAGTTTATTCACGGTGTCTCTTTTATTCACGGGTGTTTCCATTATCTTGATAACCACCTGTGTTTCTTTTAGTATGCGCGTCTAACGTTTCATGTGAAGGCGGTCGCCACAAAATGTTTTGTTGGTCCACCGGTCGAACGTGATCGACTTAATGCCCATCCCGGATATAGACTAATCCGTCTCTTGGAAACAAATCGAACAAATGTTATGTATAAGTATTAAAATATTTCTGATTTGTTTATAACAATACATGCGGTGACTGACGGCAGTTCTATTTACTATGAATCTTTGCAAATGTATAAATTATTACGTTATTGCACAAATGATCACCTATTCTTTGGGCCGTAAATAAGTACACTTTAGTAAAAAAGCCCTTAGGAAACATGAATTGATAAACTACTTGGCCAATTCGTTTCTGTAAATGAAAAGTTTAATGTTGCCATTTAATTCATTTCTACTAACAAATTGAGTGTAAAAAAATTATAGTGTTGATTAATAGATTAAATAAAAATGATAGATAGTTAATAGATCTTTAGATTTAATATTCTGCTAGAAGAAATAATTTTTAGAATGTGTTAGTTCTCATTATGAATGAATGTTTCTCAATGTTAGATGTTCATTAAAAAAAACCTTGTAATTTTTTTTGTATGAACAATATTTCACAGAGAGGTTTAGAGTTCTATCATCAATATATAGAAATTATATTCTAAAATGTATTTGTCTCTCAGTAATAAATGTGATTTTTTTTTAGCATTTTTAATATTCGAATTATATTTTAAGAATTTAAGAGATTTATCTAGATTCACATATTTTGTTATATTTCCTTTTTTTCTTAAATAACTATTTTCTGATAATCACAAGATATGTAAAAACCGTCTATACACATCAAACATTTAAAAAAAACTAATCATCTATACAGTTTTCTTTCAGAAAATTCATATATACAATCACATAAGCAAATTTGTGCATGACATAAGTTAAACAGAGTGAAATGTGATAGAAGGAAAGTTTAAAAATGTTTGCTTTTGAAAGAGATAATAAATTGAGTTCTTCACACAGAAAAATAAGGTATAAGCAAATAAGCATTTATTTACAAAATTTCGTTTTTTTGAACTGTATAAATACATACTATGTAAATTAAATATAGAAAACCATGACATAAACCCAGTGTAAAGAAATCATTTTGAACCACAAATAGACCATTTTTCTAACGTTTTCTCCGAAAAAGCTTCTTCAGGATTTTTTTCTGATATATAATGAGAACAAAACTTACCACACATCCTACGGAAGAGATCTCTCATGTCAATTTTTCGAATAAAAAAATATTCTTATTGAAAAATCTTACTTTTTAAGCAAGTTGATGTTAAGGGAAAACATTTTTCGAAAACCATTCTTTCTTTGTGGGATATCTCGTTTAAAAATATGAAATTCTTCACTAGGTCTCTTTAATTTGTCGTTGAAGAATAACTTTTCATTTTCAGCTCACATGATTCCTGTTAACTTATTTGTAATTAAAAACTTTCCCTCGTCTACTTATTTCTCGATTGGCAAAAAAAAAGCGATTGAAACATGGCCTTCCTTTTCAAGGTTCTTTGTTCCTCAAAATCTTTACCAATAGATTCTAAAAGAGATGCTCCTTTTTTTCCACTTTTAGTGTCTGACATTGTTTTCAATAAATTCCATCGTCACTTTCTTCAACAGGATCCGATAGGCTGCCCCCTGATTGGACCACACACACAGACTCACACTAATTCCCTCATATAGGCGCCCGTTTTGGGCGAACTTTAATCGGGGTTGAACTTTTCGTCGAAGCGGGTTACTCCGCGCTCGTCGAATGGCTCACTCCATCCTTTAGACCGCTTCTAGCGGTCACTCATATTTTAATTCTACACTCAGGCATTTAATGTTATACTCTAGACTCTCAATTAATTCTCTTACACTTAAATTCTCATTTCCACGGACATTTTAATTTCTTAACTTCTTATTTTATTTACTCACACCAATTTTTATAATGATGCAGCAAAGGGCTAAGAGATAAGCTGAACCCATGTAACCACCCAGTATTTTCATGAAAGGAGTTTGAGCTTCCCTGCGGGAAGCAGGTACTCCAATAATCCATCAACTTATATCGTCACTTTCTATCCACTTTCGATAATTAACAAAATATTTTTCTTGTATTATTTGTATTTTAATTGAAGGGTGATTCTGTGCGCAACACTTAATGTGTATGTCGCATTCTTGTTTACTAGGTTGATATATCAGTTTTTAGAGCATATGAGTTCTCTCTGATACTAGGTTATAAATAAATTTCCTAATACTAATTTTTAAAGTATTAAAATAGCTCATATTTAAAATTTAAAAACAGTATCTTGCATAGATTCTTAAAAATACAGGTAGTTTAAACTAAAATTAGAAATAATTTAAAATTAGCGTCATGTTCGCGACTTGAAATTTAGTAACCTTTCTCCTGTGAAATACCCTTACATGCCACAGTAGGTCTCATGAACAAGAACTTAAAACTGGCGTTGTTTCTGCCAAATTGCAGTGGCCGCGGTAGCCTAGTGGTTAAGGTATCGAACTCGAGGCCGGTGTGTCATGATTTCGAGGCTAGTACCAGCTGAAGAACCTCCGTGAAGAGAAGCGATGCATATTAAATCTGTCGAGGCTCAAACGTCCTTAATTTGATGTAGTATGGAAGTTATAGGTGGGCGGTGCCAACTCAAGTGCCACCCTCATCACTTGACCGCGGTTCAAAATTACGAGGTCTGTCGCCAAAAGTCCTCGAGTAGCCGAACAGTGCGCGTTAATATTCACTCACTCTGCCGTGTCAAGGGTTGGAATTCTGGTACCAGAAAAGACCCGCCGCTTAGAGGAGCTAAAATTCGCAACATATTTCGAGACTGAATGTACTCCAGTTTTTCTTTGGCCGTAGATGCCTAGTGTTTATGGTCCCAAACTCGTGACCAGCATGTCTTGGATTTGAGTTCTGGTGCCACTGAAGACTTGCCACGTAGAGATGCTGATGCTCGTTAAATCTGTCAAGCCCAATGTCTTCCCGTGGGCGTGGTATGGCAGTTTGGAGAATGGAGTACTACCGCAGATGTGGTCCAAGTCACTCGACCGAGGTTCAATATAACGAAGTTCGTCACCAATAACCCCTTAGATGGGATTGCATCGGTATTCTTATGTAGTCAAAGACTGGTTATATATATATATACCCCTTCTTTTTTTCTTTTTTTCTCTCCCATCCCAAATGTTTCCTGCCTTTTTTTTTTGTACGGTGCATTTATATTTCATATCTATATTACTGCTGAGTATATGTAAGAATGCTGGAATAATGTATGTTATTTTTCCTGCCTTCCCCTTTATGCTCTTTATTATTATTTTCAGCTTTCTATGTGTGTACCTTGCAATAACATATGTATTTCATTTAATTTACCTTTAATTTGTAATATGTAAGTTTAATGTGTGGAAGCGTATAAAATCTATACTATGATTTTGCTCAATCAAGATTAAATGTGGGGGGTGGTAGTTTCGCGGGGATCGTTTTGCAGCTCTAAACCTCTTTCGCGCAAGCTCGGTTCCCTTGAGCATTCCGCCAATAACCCCTCTTCGAGTGAGCTCGGTTCCCTTAGGCATTCCGCCAATAACTCTCGAGTTGTTTTATAATGCGATGTTAATACAGCTCTAATTCTCTGAAGCTTACTTGTTGTGGAAGTTTGGAGAATGAAGTACTATACATATATATATATATATATATATATATATATATATATATATATATATATATATATATATATATATATAGCTATCGTCACTTGTGACTGATGTTCCAAATTAAGAGGCCAGTTGCCGATACCCCTCATGTGTTAAATGTTGTTCGTAAGCAATAGTGTTAAATCCAGAGATTCATATTTAAGAGTAACAGAAGTAACAGTTGATTAGAGCGCATGGTTATTTGACTCAAAAATTATCAGTTCAAATCATTTTAATACAGCAAAAATCTGAAACTTTAGCCATGAAGTCGGTATATTTTCTACAATCAATGTTGCTGATATAAACAAAAGACTTGAAATGAACCAAATTAATCTCCTTTGCCTTGTGATGCGTAGCACCTGATCTATCACCGCGCGTTTCGTACAATTCATGAAAATTTATTTCTGTCAGACATTCTCTGAATGTGCATTTATTTTAAGCATATAAAAATATCTGAATTAATAAGTAAAACTGAATGTGTCACTATCTATGTCCAGTTTGCCTTTTATTCTCAAGAAAAATCTTTAACTACTCAATTAAACTTTAGTTGATTAGTAGCGAACCTGAGTTCATATGAGTGAAAGGAGTAGCAAATGGAAGTGAAAGCATCTCTCTAAATCAATAATAACAAATACTACTTATCTGAAATCAGATGAAGCTAGGTACATCGGATCTGAACACCTGTAGATCTCCTAATAATCATGATAAGACTACAAGATTCGATGTGAAGTTACCAAGATATTTCGAAAGTATCTTTCGCAAGCATAATTTAAGCTATATCTTCTAAAATTTCACTATCAACATCCTGCGTGAACTCGTTTTACTAAACTTAAGATAACAAGACTCATTTAGAAGGGTAAGCAAAAATTACTTACACTTAACATTTTACACCTTTATTAAACAAAGTGAGTGGCTCAACTGATGCATTATTTTTCGATAACGTCTGCACCTTGAGTAATGCACTTAGTCAAAAAAGAGCCACAATCTTCTGTATACCTTTCTCGTAGAAGGTTTTTGGTTGGTCGAAAAGCCACTTTTGCACCGCATCCCAAACGTGCATGTCTAAGGTAAATCAACAATCTCTCAAAGCTTTTTTGAGCTGTTCAAACAGGTGAAAGGCTAAGGGGACGAGATCTAGGCTATATGCGGTAAACACATTTGTGGTAACCATTGTACAAATACTTTACAGAATTCGAATTCCACGAGGACAATTTGATAGGCAGAACCGTGACTGATGTTTAATGAAGATATGACCTCATCTATGGTAACTCACTTATCTGCTCTGACCATCTCTCGAGCTAGCTGAATGTTGTCGTCAATGGCTGTAATTAACGGTCGCTCAGTTTACTCTTACTGCATTGCGCTCGTTCGGAAACATTTTAAACATTTCGATAAAAAAAAACTTCACGAGATAAAACATTTTTTTCCAATTGTGACAAAAGTCTTAAAGTAAATTTCAGCACCTTTCATACCCTCCTATCACTCCTTGTTGCTCCTCTTTGGTGCCATCAGAGAGCAGAGCTGACGTGCTTATGCCGATGTAGCTGAACGACAACTGGCATGATTCTAATTAATTTCCTCCCACGTGACTGCAAACGTGTGAACTCAAGGCCTGCACATACAACCACCACCTATCTTTGTTTAATAAAGCTGTAGAACAAAAAGGGTATAAGTAATTTTTTTACTTACCCTCGTGCATACTTCACTGCTCCATCATTGAAAGGTTCTTAAAAATCAATCGAACAATTCTTTAAAACATGTTTCCCCTTGAAGAAAATTATTTAAAACGTGTGAAGAGAACTCACTGCACAGACTAACAATTTAAAAGAAATACCAACTTAAATTAACTTTATACGTCATAAATAACTCTAAAAAATACAATTTATTTTAGTAAGTAATTTTAAAATATATTTTTAATTTTTTCACTATAATCCATTATTAAAAAACCTTTTCATGACATAACTGGGAGAACTTGAAGTATCCACTAAATATAAAATCACTTAGCAAGTCAAAAAATGTTACATTAAAAAAAAGGACATCCTATGAGATGAAGCATAATACTTTTCTTAGTACCTCAAACTGCTCATCTCTTCGAAATGTTTTGTTTCCATACTTCTTCACCCGTAGTTCGAAATAGGATTGGTTAATTAATTAATTCAAACAAGCGTTATCCGGATTTTTTTCACCCTCCGCCCCTAATAAATATGATTTCCTCTTCACAGACTGCGGAAGAGTTGGCTTCTTTCCCTCTCGCTTATTCCGGTTAATAAAAGTTTGTTAAGGCACGTTTTTATGAGGGAAGTTTTAGTTAATTAATTAAATTAATCACTCTTTTGCGCTGCTGTAGCACTGCACTGGCACACATAATTATGAGCCGGTGGAAAAGAAAAATTTCTTCTTGGAGGTAATTAAATCTTTGCAGTGAATTAAGATGTCTTCATTTAAAAATGAGCCCCTTTTTTTCTCGTGAGAATCTCAAATTTTCTTACGTACCTTTACCTCAGTCTCTTCCTGTTCACTTGCACATTACGGAAAGAAGGACATTAAATACAGCATTTATATGACATTGATATTACTTTGAAGATTTGGTGATTTCTTTGAAGTGTTAATAATAATTAAAACGCCGAAATGTACTGCATGTGTATTAAAAGTATAAAACAATACAAGATATTCATACTACAATTTTTATTTTTATGATAACCCATAATCGTTAGAACGTTTTCGATGAATGATTCTAGAAATCTGTAAAACACAAAGAAAATATATAACCATCAATACAATTCAATTTTAAATCTCTCTTACAAGGGGTGAGCACGACTAAGAAAATCCATTTGGAGACAAGACTCTTTTAGTAGTTATCCTTTAGGGTGTCCAATCCTCTATGTAACAGGACCGAATGAATAGTCAATTCGGAGAAAATAGCTTTCGAAATTAATGCTCAACTTTTGTACAATTAAGTTTTAATTACCTCCAGTGATGCAGTGGCATAGGTGATAGTGTACTTGCATTCTTGCGGTAGGTCAGGGTTCGAATCGCGGGATCGACTTGTAGTTTTTTTTTTTTCAATTAATATAATAATTTTACAATTAAATATATTTATTTAAAAAGATTTAGTAGATATGTATATAATTATAAAAAAAGTTAAATTAATAAAAAATACAATTTTAATATATATATATATATATATATATATATATATTTGGGAATTTTCCAAATAGACATTCTTTAGAGAGCTCTGGCAACGCAGCCACCAGCGAATTAACGAAAGAGAAGAATTAATCAGAGAGCGGACTGGAGACGCGAAAGTCGAAGATCCTCAGCTGAGAAAAGGAAATAAGCGGAACAGTGCCCGAGCAGGATCCAGACATCCTTTGTTTGAAGGATAGTGACTCGTAGGTGACTCACATCATAGTGAACAGTTGTGTAAGAGCTGTACTAGGATTTAAAGTACTGAGAACTGTCATTAAGAGTCAGAAGTGTTTAATCAAAATGTCAATCTTTTATTATCTGTGTAAACGTGTATCGTAGTGAGAAGAACTGTATCAATTGTCCAACATTAAACGTCAGTTTTAGCAAAAACTATTGTCACATCATTTAACACCCATAAAACTGCACCACAATCCTACAATATATATATATGTGGGAGACAACAAGGGGTCCAATACGTTTCTCTTCTTTATGGTTTATTTAACATTAAACAAAAAATTAATTAAAAAGGTAGTTTTTAACAGATAAGTTTGACGATGATATGCAGAAGGTAACGCCTGCTCGCGCACCTCTCGCGTTCTTTTTTCTCTCTCTAATTCTGCTCTAATGTCCAAGAGTTTTGGTTTTGGTTTTGATTTGCTGCGCCTGCGCGCGAAGACTGCCTTGCTTTTGGCTGCATGCCATAACGGCCATTCTGACCGTACGCTGTCCGCAGCGGTACTTCCATGGAGACCAGAGGAGAATCTATACAAAAAAACGGAACAGACAAGGACTATACGACAAATATATAGAGATTAAACATATCATAATTTTGTTGAACTAGACAGTTTCTCCATCATGTGAAGGCACCTCTTCGACATCCGGAAGGTTCCACAGGAAAACATTGTGTTTCACAGGCATAAGAACGTCTTTCTTAAGTTGATCTTTGGTTGAACGCATCGATATTTTCCTCTGTAGAGTTCTGGACGTCTGTTCAAAACGATTTCTCTTTTCCTTCGTTTTTCACTGCCAAGGCTCAAAGATCCTTCGAGCAACACAAACCGTCGATGTTCACACTTCATAGGTAAAGGGTTAGTGAGCGGGAGATAAATTCCACGGAACTCGTTTTCATGGCACCATTGGCTTTCTTACACAATGCTATATCAGAACATTTTTCTCTTACAATACTCAATTTTAACTTAGTACTCTTTAATTTTATTACATTTATAATCCTTTAATTAGAGAACTCAAATCATTTCTAGTATTAAAGTTTTTAACATATGGCAAAATCATAAATTCAGAGTTTTCTATCACATTTGAAACAGAAACATTTGGAAAAGAAACACCATAATCTGCACTCAAAGAGGATTCACTTTCACTTAATAAAACATCGCTCTTTACCTAGTTTCTCTATTTCAGAATATACACTGGGATGTATAATAAATTCTTCGGTCAAGGTCGGTGATATCGCCGTTCGCACACTTATAATACCGGGAGAATGTTGATCAAGAGAAATATTTATGGGTTTAACTTCTACCATACGCTGTTCGCCAAAACATGAGCTTAATGTTATGATTTCTTCGGAAGGTGTTTGCACTCTAATTAGTGAGGAATTTAAAACTGGGATCTGGCAACCTGATTCGATCAAGGCTGTTACGGGCTGATTTTCCACAAAAAATGTTTATGTATTGAAATTGTTCGAATTCATCGCTATTTTGTTTTTCGCTCTCGATTTTCAAAGTATTCACGTTTATTCTATTATGGATGTGGTCGTTAGATTCTTTAGGTTTAAAACGCTTCTCACAGTCTCTTGCGTAATGAGATGAATCACCGCATATAAAGCAATTTTTATTTTCTCTTTCAAGATATTGGGGATAGTTCTCTTTAATCTTTGGTTTAAAGTTTTGTGATCTATTTTTAAAGGGTTCTTGGTATATCCATAAGTAATAGGAGTTTCTTTATGTGATCCGCTTCTAGATGAAATATAAATATCGCACTCTTTAGCTAAATCAATAGGCCTAAACCAATCTTCTGCTTCTCGAATGCCAAAATGGGTTGCGGTTTCCTTATTTAAAGTTTCGAATTGTTTCTCTTCGACTTTAGCTGCAGGATTTAAACTTAATGCTTTATTTTTAGCCCTTTGAAGTTCGACTTCTTTTTCTAATTTTGCTAACTGAAGTTTCGCGAGCTCAATTTTCTGTTTTCCTAAAGTTACCTCTCTTCGTTTCATGATACTCTCTCATCTATACAGTTTTTAATTAAAGTTTTAACGAAATCTGGATCACTTTCAAATGTACTACTGTTCTCAATTTTAGTCTTTAGTTTAACTATAGTGTCAGTACTCTCCACAGTACCGTCTAGATTCTCAACAACTCTTATGAGATCCTCTTTAAGAGCGTTTTATACATTTTATAAAAATATGAAAAGATACTACCTTTTTTTTTTTCTGGCTCCCTTGTTGCTCGCACGTACGATGTATCCAATAAAAACGTTGATTCCACTGATTTCACCTCTTCGCAGGTTATATCGTTAGATGAAAAATAGTTCTTGAAATTGTTCGAATTGGCACCTCTTCGCAGGTGTTTGTGAGTGGTTCCAACCTCTACACAGGCGGAATATTTGTCGATGGTTCGTTGAAAAATACATCTCTACACAGGTTATTTTGTTATTTGTTCCGACCTCTACACAGGCGGAATGAAGTTGAAAATTCAACCTCTACACAGGTTGAACGAAGTTTCCGAAAATGGCGGCGCGTCTCCTCCACGGACGGCTCTTTTTTTTTTCACGTTCCAAATTTTGATCAAAATCGAAATTTTTTTTCAATCCCGGCCTCTACACAGGCGGAATTTTCATGTTGAGTTCAAACCTCTACACAGGTTGAATATTTATGCTGAGTTCAAACCTCTACACAGGTTGAACGAAGTTTTCGAAAATGGCGGAGCGTCTCCTCACGGACGCTTTTGTTCATTGTCCAGACTTTGGTTCAAAATCGAAATTTTATCGATCGCGGCCGAGCCCCCATAATTTGTGGAAGACAACAAGGGGTCCAATACGTTTCTCTTTCTTATGGTTTATTTAACATTAAACAAAAATTAATTAAAAAGGTAGTTTTTAACAGATAAGTTTGACGATGATATGCAGAAGGTAACGCCTGCTCGCGCATCTCTCGCGTTCTTTTTTTTTTTTCTCTAATTCTGCTCTAATGTCCAAGAGTTTTCGTTTTGGTTTTGATTTGCTGCGCCTGCGCGCGAAGACTGCCTTGCTTTTGGCTGCATGCCATATATATATATATATATATATATATATATATATATATATATATATATATATATATATATATTTGGCGGGAACACGATAATGCACTCTTGGCCATCGTTACAAATCCGTTTTAGTAGGTTATGTTTATGTTCATATATTCTTGTTTAATGACTTAATATTTAAATTTTACGTATAGAACTCTTTCCTTTCCTCTTGGTACATAGTATGACAAATTACAGGTGAAGGTTGGCGCCGCAAAACTTGTTTAAACCTGCAATCCTGGTTCCTAAGGCCAGGAATTTGTCTTTATACTGTGTGCCTACTTCCTACTTTTAGTTATCTTAGGTTTATAACTATATGATTATTTTTATATTTTTGTTTATATGTATATATATATGTGTGTATAAATTTATATATATGTGTATGTATATGTATATGATTATATATTAAAAATTCTTATATTGGATTATATATATATATATATATATATATATATATATATATATATTATAAAACTCATTGTAGCTATTTTACTTTTTAAAATACAAAATAATTATATAAAATATTATTTAATATTTAATAAACCTTTTTTAAATAAATTTATTTAGTTGTAAAAATAATTAAATGTGAATTGGAAAAAGGAAACTTCAAGCCGTTTCCGTCGACCGACCGTGCCCAATGCAGTGACGCTGTCCTCTTGCCACTGCGACGCTAGTGGGAATTAAAACTTTATTGTATAAATGCTAAGCATGAATTTCGAAGCCTATTTCCTCCTTAATGACTGGGACCATTTGGCACTACATTGAGAGCTGAACACCCTAAAAGAGTACTACTATTATAGTCTCGCCCTCAAACGATTTCCCTCAGTCGTGCCCTCCCCTTGTAACTACTCTGCAACATTATTAAATCGAAAGACTTATACGAGGGTAACTCTGAAATTTTTGAGACACGCGCAGACAAAAAGTTACAAAACAAAATTAATGGTTTAATTTGAAAATACCAAGTACTTTAACTCAGCATACAACTTTTTATTGACTTACTTCAAGTTGTTTAGCGTAGAATAAATTTTAGACATAAAAGAAAATTAGGTTGATTCATGTTGTGATTTTTTTATGATTTTAAAGTTGGATTAAATCATGAGGAATGCGTTCAGCAGCTGTTATTAGCATTTGGTGATGAATCTCCATGTCGTGCTACTGTATTCAAATGGTATAAAGAATTTTACAGTGGTCACAATTCTCTTCAGGATGAATAACACATAGAAAGGATGCAGTTGGCAGTTATCCCGGATAATGTGTCGGCCATACAAAATATGTTAATGGATGATAATCGCTGCATCTACCAAATGATATAGAAGGAACTTAACTTTAGATCCGCAGCCATATACAAAATTATTCATGAAAAATTACATAGGAAAAAGTAGTTTGCCGTTGGGTTCCCCATAATCTAACTGAGCACCAAAAAGAGGAGAATGTCAGAATCAGTAAAAAAATCCATTAAATTGCTAAACGATGGTGGACACCACATCATTTCTAAAATTGTAATGGGTGATGAAACGTACAAACCATTTTTTTGGCGTTCCAGCACGTCAAGAAAGAAAACTATGGGTCTTTGAAGATGATCCTACGCCAACAATGATGAAAATCCAACGAGCAATGAAAAAAAATAATGTATGCCGTTTTCTTCCGAAATACGGGGTTGATAAAATCCATCAAGTTAGAAGGACAGAAGACAGTAACAGCAAACTGGTATACCACTAAACGTCTTCCAGAAATTCTCCAAGAAGTTAATATGCTTCACCATAACAATGCATCTTCCCATACAGTCGGATTAACAGCTGAGTTTCTTGAACAAAAACAAATTAGTGATAGAGCATCCACCTCATTCTCCGGATTTAGCTATGTATGACTTTGTTTACCTTATCATCTATAAAAGAACTTACGTGAGCATAGTGTCCATTCAGAAGAAGAGATTGATGTGGCTGTAAATGCACTTTTTTTCATAAATTCCAAGAAATGAATGGTTTCAGGCATTTAATCTGTAGAAAATTAAACTTCAAAAGTGCATTGATAGTGGAGGATTGATACTTTGAACACTCTTAAAATTTTGTAAGTACAACCTTAAAAACCTAGTAGTATCTCAAAAATTTCAGAGTGACCCTCGTATCAGAGATTTGCAGTGAGAGAAATGCTTTGATATATATATATATATATATATATAATGTAGTGCAATTAAAAGTCAATTTTTGTTTACCTTCACCAAATAGCGGTATTCCAAAACATTTAAGGTATCCCCTGACTGGTTTAAAATCATCATTTTCATAAAAAAAAATCTTACTTTATATTATAGTCTGTTTTTGTAGCCTGTTTAATAAGCTTTCTAAAACTATCGTACTTTTAATTCTGAGTCAGTTAGAAAAAAAGTTATAGCTGTTTTTGTTTGAGGTAGTAAGCGCAAATCGAAACCGGAAGTGTGAGTTTTAGGTTGATTTTCACCGGGAAAATGAGATTTTTATTCATTTAAAATATTTTAACGAATTCTTTTTATGCTTAGTAAAATTTATTTCACTTTATAAATGTTTTAATAGATATATTTTGCTTTAAAATAATCAACAGTTAACTGATTGCAATGTTGATTTTGATTTAAACGAGTTGCTATCTTTTTATCATTTGTGTTCAAAACTAGATCTCTTTATAACTTTTTTATTAGTACTTTTATATAGAATTATATTTATTTTTAATTAAAATAAAGTTGGCATGCCAAAAACAAGATCAAAAAGGCCAAAAAAGAAGAGATTTCCAAAGAGCAGTATCTTTTTGGAGAAACGTCGATAGAAATATCAACGGTTCTTCCAAATCCAGTCATTAATTCTATTAAAAAGAATTAAGGAATTTTGTGATCAAATTCTCCTAAGAAAATGTCTTCACGGGAAAGCTCAGAACTGCAAGGAATGTTTTAACAAAGTCGTGTGGAGTATACTCCCGAAAGACAACTTTGTTGAGCAAAAAACACTCCGTTTAAGGAATTATATCGCAATAATACTTTTTAATTCTAGGTTTGCTGGTCTATTACCTCTACTTCAAAAGTTAGGAATGAAATTATGTTCTGAAATGAAAGGATATTTTTGGTACCTCGACAAAACAAGAGTTGTTGATTCTACGAGGCATTGTAATCCAGATAAGAAACTGCCTCGTAAAAAAAGAAAGGCCCTTCAAAACTGTAAACGTTTGAAGTATGAGGTTCAGGAAGGCACAACATGCAAAAATCTGGAGAATTTTAAAACCTTCCAAAATCATTAAAAAGTTTTATTGCAAATATAAACCTTAATTTGCATTTTGTGAAGAATGTTATTTTTGAACCAAATTGTTAACGATAAGAGTGATATTTCTTAAAGTAAATGAAATATTCTTATGAAATTTTTTTGAGTTTGTTCTTTGTACTATAATGAATGCTTTCTGCTACAAGCTAAGGGTAATTTTTCAATTCATATGTTTTTTATGTAATGTTATATGGAAAAAAAAGGTTTTTTCAGAAAATTCTGGGGTTTTTTATCTCGAACACCTGTATTTCATAATTTAACAGTACAATTTGATCTTTTTTAGTATAAAGCATAGTTAAACGTTAAAGAATTATATTTCTGCACACATTTTATTTAGTTTTGTGATTTATATTTTTTTAGAGTTGTTTGCAAAAGAGCAATTTTTTGTAATATTTTGGTAGAAATTTCTCAATATTTTGAAAAAAAATCTTTCAAAAAATTCCTCTTGCTGTATTTTCACAGAGTTTTACAACGTACTTAATTAAAAAATAACAACTAAATGATTATTTAAGTTATATTTTAGAAAATTATCTCGGAACCCAGTCGGATATCTTAAGAAAATTCGCAGGTTTACCCAAACTTTACATTTAAAGCATAATAATAACTCCTTAATTTATATAGTTGCTTTAGGAAAACTTTTATGAATAGGATCAAACATTAAGCAGAACGGAGAAATTCATCAAACCATGGTGCTGTGCATGGGTCAGTGAGATTCAGAGAGTGTTTTACAGTATACAATATTTTTCTATCTTTTAAGATTGAATAATTTCCTAATTCCTAAAAGAATAGAATAAAGTCGTAATGAAATGCCTAATAATAAGACTTAAATTAAGTGTGCCCTTAACTAAATATGCAAATTTTAATGCAAATTTACCAGTGCTTTGATGATTATCTAATTTGGACAATTAACAGCACACTTTATTCAGTAAATTTAGCTGTCGAGACTCAATACTTAACTATAAAATATCAAAAAAGGATCACGCTAAATTTTTCAAGATTTTAAAAACAAGAATTCATTGCAAAAAAAAATCATGGAATAGAATGACTTCATTGTGCTTATAAATATATTTATAGCAACATATTGTACTGGTCTTTAACGGACAAAATCAATACAGTAACTAAATAGTATATTTCTTTATACAATAATGAGCAATGATTGCAGCAAAATCGCTTGCGATAAGAGCTCCCAATGTAAGCAATATACAAGGTGATTTTTTTAAAATTGACACTATTCAAAGCCATCTGTAACTCGATCTAACAACAGAAATACGCTTAAACTTTTATGAAGACTATGACGGGGCTTTACCATGTTTTTCATATTAATCCTCTTGGGGAATCTTTGGGGCCAGCATTGAGTTATTTCACAGCTAATCCTCTCAAAAAGAAACCATGAAATGCAGGTTAGTTAATAGATATATAGTGGAGCTTTAGTTTTCACGGGTGAAAAGGAGAAAGGAAGCTGAGATGCTGAACGCCGTGAGCTGGTGGTAAGGATTAAAACTTGGAAGTGTAATTATAGAACGGGCTTTAGTAAGTCTAAGAAATTAAGGAAGACTGAGATTCAAAGAATAACGTTTTTGAAAGTTAAGCGGTTAGGCTTCCATGCGCTTATTTGCATAGAATTCAGGTTACGAAATATCACTCCTGATTTCCTTCCTAACGTAAGACTGTCTTTGAATATTTGAATTGATAATAATAGTTTTATTATGGCCAGCTTGGGTGATCAATTCTTACCTCCCACAAATCTAGGTCACGTAGGTGAAGAGATGAGACCCCCTGTAGGGGTGGGGGGTATCACAAGCAAATGATAACATGGAAAGTAGGATTCCGCGTGGGAAAAATTTAGTAGCGAAAATCTCCATTAGGAGTATTTATGGCATTATACAATGTTAAAAGTGTTACAAAAAAAATTAAATATTAACTTATACAAAATAGGAGTTAAATGTTAAATTTTATATTCACTGCATGCAATTCCCCAGCGGAGATTTCGAAAACATTCAGCATGACCGTACATTTTTTGCACATTTCCTACTGCGGTACGCGAAATATCACTAGGAATATTACACACTGTCCAGGGACATCTTAAGACATTGACCTTCTGAGCCCGGGTCCGGGGCCTTTGCCACAATAGGGGCCTCGTCTCGTTCTCGACTCAGTCTGAATAAGATCATAATTCGAACAATTTCAACGGTTAAATGTTTCTTCCGGCTATATTCTCCAAAAACTGGGAATTTCGGATAATATGCCAACTGGCTACATATGTTGACTATCTTCCATGTATAGACTTAGACCTACTACCATACTTCATTACTCATTCAGTCAAAAGTCGGCAATCAGTCGAGCCAGTGTGTGCGACTGCAAGTCATGCACATTTGTTTTGGGCTATTGTTTGTTCGAGTGCTTAGCATAGTATACTTACTATATACTGTCTAATTTTAAGAGACATAGGAGGGGCCTACATTTGTGTAGAGGATCAGGGCTTACTTTAGTGTAGGGGCCCAGGATCTTAAGAAGTCTTAAGATGTCCTTGACACTGTCTGTGATACGTATGCTAACAATAGTTCTCTGTGATCCATCGACGATTAGAGTGCAACAATCTGCCATTTCCTGTTTTGACACAGGTTAACATCCTCTGTCAGGGTGAACTGTCTGTGACTCTGTTTCTTCAAACTTCTTAATCATTCTTTTCAAAACATTAAGCAATAAAGCCCGCTTACGTAGCATCTATCGAATTCTAGCTCATGAGCAGCTGTAGATGATTAAGGTAATGCAGCTTTACCAATCATGTGCGTTCTGATAATGCGAGTCGCATATTCGCTTGACCTGGCTGATCTCAGCTGAGAAGCTATTCTTAAGAAATGTCTACATTGGGGGTGGGTGGACTTACCTAGAGTACGGGCTGCTTCTGAAATATTTTAAGGTATTGGAGTCCACCCAGTGGCTAATGTGTGACCATTTTGTAGTAGAACTGTATATTTTCTTTTTTTACTACCAAAACACGAAGAACATAAAATTGTCAAGTTGACATGTTTTTTAACCCAAATTACTGGAGTAGCTGTCGCATATAAAACCATGAATTTGAATTTTGCTTTCATACTAATGTTCATGTTGATTCTCGGTTCTGCAAGCTGCAACAGTGCCAAAAAATACCTTCATAGGTAGTTTCTTAGCTATTTTTTTCTCTTTTCATGTGTAATCTCACTTCCCATATCATCATTAATCTCTAAAACAAGTTTGGTACCTTTGAGGATGTTAAATGGAGCTCCAGATTACTATGATTATTGTCAGTTTTAATAAAAATCCCCATGTATACTGTCAGTCGTGAACCCAGTTTATACTCAAAAACGAAAAATTCATAAGAACAGCACAAAATTCCACATTTTATTCAAGCGAATTCCATCAACTACATTTTTTTGGCTCGTTGCCAAAGACAAAAATACAAAAGTAGCTCGTTCAAAATATTATCTCGTGATCGCAAAAACGAGTAATTTAATAACATTACTGTGTAACCCTGACACCTTCCCCCGAGAGTCAAATTAGATCCAAAGATCAAATATGGCTAAAACAATCTAAGGGTCACATGTTACACCCAAAATGAAACACTGTTTAGTCACTATCTTAATATTATACAATTACATAAAAATACTCAACATTAAATTTTACACAAATATTCTTCTTAACTTAATCACCTAACAATAAAGCTAAGAAAATGTTTAAAACCTAAATTAATCTTAAATCCTTCTTAAAGTTCTTATTTAATTACAGTTTACATTTACAGTCTGGATAGCGCATCTGCATTAACTAGTTCAGATCCTTCCATGTGGCTTGCTTCAATGTCATGGCGTTGAATGGCCAACGCCCACCTCTGCAATCTCGGACATTGGGGTGCAGCACTAGTGAGGAATACTAGAGGATTATGATCGGTTAGTAAGAAAGTCTTTGCTCCACACAGTAAAGTCTCAAATCTTTTTAGAGCCCAAATAATAGCATACGCTTCCCTTTCAATTGTTGACCACTTTTGTTGGCTTGGGTTCAGTTTCTGGCTCCCGAAAGCTATGGAATGAATGTTGTCTTCTCCATCCAGTTGACCTAGACAGCATCCGTCCGCCGTCTGAGAAGCATCCGTATGCAAGTAGTACGGTTTCTCTATGTCTGGAACCTGTAACTCTGTAATTCTACATAGTGTTGTCTTTAACTCCTTGAAAGCATTTTTCAGCCTCCTTGCTCCATGGAATCTCATTAGGGACTTTCTTTTTAGTGAGCTCCGTCAATGGTAGAGCAATTTTTGCAAAGTTCGGAATATAGTGTCTATAAAAATTGCACAATCCCAAAGCACTTCTCAGTTGTTTCTTGGTCGTTGGTGCCTGTAAGTTCTGAATCGCTTTTATTCTTTCTTTGTCAGGGGAAGGCCTATCTGAACCAACGACATGTCCTAAGTATTTAACTTTTTGTCTTGCAAACTCACACTTTCCTAAATTCACTGAGAAATTAAAATGCTCCAATCTTTTGAAAACTTCTTCTAGATGATTCAAATAATCTTCCCACGTATCAGAGAATATTGCTAAATCGTCGATATACGCACATGCAAAATCAGATATAGTTTGAACTACTTTAGACATGGCTCTCTGGTAGGTTGCAGCAGCGTTTCTTAACCCAAATGGTAACACATTTCATTGGTACTGACTTCTATTAGTTTGAAAGGCTGTTAGATGTTTGCTGTTGTCTTCCATTGGTATAGACCAATATCCTTTCAACATATCTAGTACAGTAATGAATTTTTTCTTCCCTACTAATAAATTCAACTCCATCATATTCTGCATTGGATATGCGTCCGGTACGGTAAGGGCATTCAAGCTTCTGAAATCTATGCATAACCGAATTGTTCCATCCTTCTTATGAACACATACCAAGGGGTGTGCTATTTTACTTACAACGGGTTCAATCAGCCCTAACTCTAACAATTCGTCTATCTGCGCGTCTACTTTTCTCTTTAAGTTTTCTGGTATCTTATAAGTTTTGGGTTTCATCGTCTCCTCCTCAGTCTTCAGTTTTATCACATGTTCACCAACTTTAGCTCTTTTTATTTTTGCAGAAAACAACGTCCTGTGTCGATGTAAAAGATCCTTTAGTTGAGTTTGTTGCTTCTTAGATAGGTAATCCAACGTCACTCTGTCCAATGCTTCGTCATTCTTCTCAGCTGCAGGAACTGTTGGCGTTTCATATATCTCACCGAATTCATCATCAATATCATAAAAAAACTCCAACCGTTTGAACTCTCGCTCTGTATTCTCTGATCTTGTTAACATGCAGCAATCTCAAATTACCTCCAACCATCTTCAAATAATATGAATTTGTGGTTTTACTCTTTTAACAACTTTAACCCTACCCGTCCGTCTAGCATATAGCTTATTCGTCGAATCAGGTATCAAAACCAGCACTTGATCTCCTGAGGCAAATTCTCGATGTTTCTTTTGCCTGTTGTAATATTTAGCGTAGCTACTTTGTTGCACGTCACTTGTCAACTTTGCTTTGTGGGTTGCTACTTCTTTTTACTTTTAACTTTTCTTTTAGATTTTTCAAATAACTCTCTACTGATCCCTTCATATTCAGAGGTAACAACGTGTTCTCAGTCCAAATTGACTTCAGTATAGACAACGGTCCTTTCGGATCTCTTCCATACATTAGTAGAAAAGGTGGTGTATCGGTAGTTGCGTTTGGAACTTACGATGAGCCCATAGTAAAAACGGTATATGCCCCTATGCCAACTTCTTCCTTCCTCTCTGATAATGTGGTGCAACATGTTCTTGAGAGTTTGGTTCCATCTCTCAATTAACCCGTTTCCTTATGGATGGTATGGTGTTGAAAAACGCGGACAAGCTCCTAAAATCTTCAAAAACTTTTGCGTTAAACTGGCCGTAAAATTTGTTGCATTGTCCATTATGATCACTTCTGGAATTCCTGTTCTACTGAATATTTCGAGCAGTGCTTCACACGTACTCTTAGCCATTAGTGACTTGAGTGAGATTGCTTCCAGCCATCTAGAATGCTGGTCCATCAAACAAAGTATGTATTTATGTCCTTGTAATGATACTGAATCTACAGGACCAATTAAATCAACGTTTACTACTTGGAATGGCAATTCAGGACGAGACACAGGTGTTATCGGAATTTTGTCAACCGAATGAATTACTTTTCTAAGCTGACAACCATGACAGGAACTACAATATGCTTTAATCTCCTTTGCCATTCCTGGCCAATAAAATGAAAATTTGATTCTCTGAATTGTTTTATGAGCTCCTAGATGTGCTCCGAATACTGATTCATGCGCAATTTCTAGTATTTTCCTCTTCCTCATTTCAGGAATCATTAACTGTTTTATCCTATTTCCGCCCAATAGCTCTTCATGATGCAGGATATCGTTTTCTATCTCATATCCTCCTTTGTTTCGCCTAGCAAAATTCCATGCTTCCTGAAGAGTATCACAAATCTGCTGCTTTTTCTTGAATTTGTCTGTATTATTTCCATTCTCCTCATCATATTCTGTTATAGTTGACTCTTGTTCTTCCTCTTCAGTATTTACACTCTCATCTAACGATTTTTTGGAGGAATCTGATCTTAAGTTAATAGCGGCTGTAAATCTGGGACTGTATATTATTTCTTGTTCTAATAATGCTTCATAACTTTCAGTATCCAATAATATGTCAGTATTCAGCCCATCCACAGTTGTGCCACCACCGTTTTAATTACCGGCGTAATATACCCATTCGTTACCAAACCAATATCCACTTCTTTTAGTTCAGCCTTTAAACAAGCACCAAATGCGGGTTGCAACATTATATGTCCTTTGTAATCTACTTCCTTTCCCACGACACTGCTTTTAAACACACTAATTTGTGCACCTGAATCCACTACAGCTTCATATTTTGTTCCACCATACGAAATTTTTACTACTATTTTAAGATCAGACATTTTTAGTTGAACTGCGCTGCATTTCTTATTTTCCCTTACAACTTCGCCGTTGAATCTCGCTGTGACTACTTTGCTTTCATCCTCAACTACTTTGACTTCTGCCACTTGCACCTCAGATACCTTTACCTCAGCAACTTTATCCTCGGTCTTTCCTCTCCCGTCTCTCTTATCCCTGCAAAATCTCGCACAATGTCTTACTCGTCTACAATTCAAACATGTAACTGATTTTGGAAAGAATTTCGCTTATCATATCCACTGCGGTAGTTTAATTCTTGTCTATATCCTTCACCAAATGTATGACATCTTCTATTGCACATGCTAGGTTTTTCCCGATAGGAATTTCTATACGGTTGAGACAAAGTAGCTTTAGTGGCCTGGTTATATTTGCCTTGCGTTTTCATAATCATCTAACTTCTCAGTAAGATCGTCAACTGTAACAATTCTTCTTCAGTCATTAATAAAATGTTGCTGTATACCCCTGGAAACCTGTTCCTTCATCTGATCTACAATGACAAGTTTTTACAGCCTGTCAAAATCGTAGATTTTTAGTCCCGAAATCCACTCATTAAAATAGTTCGCCAACTCAAATCCAAAATCTCGCCAAGTGTTCTCGGCCGATTTACAATGCATCTTAAATTTTACTTTAAATGCTTCTCGGCTCAATTTAAATCTTTTTAATAACATACCTTTTATATGTTCATAATCATTTGCCTTTTCTCCTGGTTCCCTGGTAATCAAATTCGCCATATTTCTAACGGCAATAGTCCAACAAGATTCGTTACCCAATCTTCTTCCTTAATATGGACTTGCCACGTTGCGTGGTTAGACATTCTTCACTACAACACGGTTGAATGAAATAACAATAAATTTTTATTAACTTTAAAGATAAAAGATTAAATGAGCAATGAAGAGGTAAATTTCCAAAAAGTACAACACATGGTAAAAACAGGCACGCTACAAGAAAAACAGATCAATTTAATTCAGTTTTGGAGTCGTTTTGTTGAGCTGTAAGGTTGCTGCATACTCCCCTTCCAGTGTCAACGATACCTAGTTGGAAGATGAACTTTGCGACCAGAACGTGTGGATGGCTGGGTAGGCGTTGAAGCTGTTGGATCATGTTCCACTGTAGTAGGTGTTGCATTAGGTTCTACAGTAGCAGGTGTTTCATTCTTGGTTTGAGGAAGTTGCAAGTCCTCAGTGTTAAGAAAGAAGGCAGGTTTGAATCTATCAATAGATACAGATACCCGTTTACCATTGATGTCAAGGAAAAACACTTTATCCTTCCTTTGTAAGACTTTGAAAGGGCCATCATAGAGTTGTTGAAGTGGACGACGTAACATGTCTCGACGAAGAAAAACATGTGTTGCTTCCAACAGTCCTGGATGGATAAAAACTGGACGTTTGCCATGGTGTTTTGGTGGTTTAGGGTGAAGTGATTGCATGTGAGACTTGAGTTTCGAAACAAAATTCACAACATCATCATCTGGCTTGGAAGAGTCAAACATCTCCCCTGGCAGTCGAATAGTGGTCCCAAAAACTAATTCAGCTGGGGTACACAGAATATCTTCTTTAAGAGAAGCTCGTAGACCAAGTAAGATGATAGGCAGTACTTCTGACCAACGCTCAGTAGCATGGCACTTGATTGCACTTTTCAATGGGCGGTGCAATTCTTCGATCATCCCATTAGCTTGAGGGTGGTATCCAGTTGTACGAAACTTCTGAACACCAAGTAGTTTGCTAAGAGCTTTGAAGAGCGAGGACTCAAACTGCCTGCCCCTGTTGGTTGTGAGAATTGCAGGAGTTCCAAAGCGAGACACCCAAGAGGAAAAGAAGGCCTCAGCCACAGTCTCAGAAGTTGTGTCTTTGAGAGGTTGGGCCTCTGGCCACTTCGAAAAACGATCAATCATTGCCAGGCAATAGGTGTAGCCATTTGATGGAGGTAGAGGTCCAATGAGATCCAGATGAACATGATCAAAACGTTGGGAAGGTTCTTGAAATGATGAAAGAGGTGATCTAGTATGACGATGAATTTTGGATTTTTGGCAAGCTAGGCAGTGTCTTGCCCACTTAGCTACATCTGATGAGATTGATGGCCAAACAAAACGCTGCTTCATCAAATGTACTGATCGACGTATGCCAGGATGGGATAAATTATGCATAGCAGAGAAAACATCTTGGCGATGCTGTTTTGGGATGTAGGGTCTGGCTGTGCCCGTTGATAGATCACACATAATTTCAGTAGACGAATTGGGAAAAGTTACCTTTTTGAGTTCCAAGGAAGTTCCAGATGCTATTAGGGTGTGAAGCTCCTGATCAGTCTGTTGTGTCTCAGCAATACAGTCATAGTCAATTTGACTTGGGAAGGTGATTGCAGAAACACGCGAGAGAACATCAGCAGCAATATTGTCAGATCCTGGAATGTGTACAATATTTGTGGTGAACTGAGAGATGAAATCCAGCTGATGTATCTGCCGTGGAGAACACTTGTCACTTTTTGCCTAAAAGCATAAATGAGGGGCTTGTGGTCAGTAAACACTGTGAAATCTCTAGCTTCCAGCATATACCGAAAGTGTCGGATAGCCGAGTAGATAGCAAGGAGTTCACGGTCGTAGGCACTGTAAGACTTTTCAGATGAAGTAAGTTTTCTGGAAAAGAAAGCCAATGGCTTTAGCTCAGAGTCCACAACTTGGTGAAGTACACCTCCTATGGCATAATCAGAGGCGTCCACATGAAGAGCAAGCGGGGCAGACGGTGAAGGATGAGCAAGAAATGCAGCATCAGCAAGAGCTTGTTTACACCTCTGAAATGCTGTAACTGCCTCAGAAGACCAGTTTAAAGGCTTTGAGTCTTCTTACCTTTAGAACCTTTTAAAAATTCACTTAAAAGATACTGTTGTTCAGCTGCTTTGGGCAAGAAACGTCTATAAAAATTTAACAGTCCTAAAAATTTTCTCAGAGAGCCAACAGCCTCTGGTTGTTTGTAATCAAGAACTGCTTGAACTTTGTCAGGCAATGGCTTAATGCCATCAGGAGTGATAAGGTGGCCAAGGAAAATGAGTTCAGTCACACCAAATACACATTTAGAGATATTTAGTTTTAAACCATATGAGCTCAGTCTTTGGAATATAGTTCTTAAGTGAGAACGATGCTCCTCAGCATTTTCTGAGTAACACAAAATATCATTCAAGTAGACAAAACAAAAAGGAAGTCCTCTTAGTACTCCATGCATGAATCGCATAAAGGTTTGTGGTGCATTCACAAGGCTAAAACACAAATGGGTATATTCGTAAAGACCCCATGGAGTTGTTACAGCTGTCTTAGGAATATCACACTCAACTATAGGGATTTGGTGGAATGCCTTAAAAATGTCTATTTTGGAAAATATCATCTTCCCATGTAGTGCATGAGCAAAGTCATTCAAATAAGGCATGGGGTAGCTGTCGAACTCAGTAACAGAATTCAGCTGGCTGTAATCCCCAACAGGTCTAACTGTAGAGTTAGATTTGGGCACAACATGAAGAGAACTCCAGGGACTTTTGGAAGGTCTGATAATGCCTTGAGCAAGAAGAAATTCAAATTCTACCTTCACTGCATCATACAGTTTAGGGTGTAGCCTTCTAGGCCTGGCAGTGACTGGTGGGCCAGTAGTAATAATATGGTGGACTGTGCCATGTGATGCTGATTTGGAAATTAAAGAAGGGTTGCTGAGGTCTGGATATTCCGATAAGATGTTTATAAACTAATGTTTGCATCTACAGTGAGGATTGAGGGCTGTACAACATTTGAAAAAACACAAGGAATGAAAAGAGAAGTTTCCACATCCACCAACCTTTTTTTCTTAAGGTCGATTAAAAGGTTGAAGTGCTTTAGAAAATCAGCACCAATTATAGGAGATGATACATCAGCAATTATGAAAGTCCAGATAAAAGGTCGCCTCAGACCCAGGTTCAGTTCTTTACGGACCATACCATAGGCTGGAATTTTGGTATTATTAGCAGCAAATAAGGAGAAGTTAGACTGAGGTGGTTTATTCATAGTTGGAGAAGGTGGGATGACACAGATTTCACTTCCAGAGTCTATGAGGAATTTCTGGCCAGACTTGCGGTCTAATAAAAATAACCGGCTGGTATGTTGCGAGGGTTCTGTCATTCCAGCTATGACAGAGCTTACTCGTTTTTTTGCACAAATGCACAAGGTGAAACACACTTGCGGGCCTGCTCTTTATAACGGCGATGATAGTAGCAGATGCCACTTCCTCTATTGAAACTCCTACAGCGTGAATGTGATCTCCGGCGGTCAGAACTATATCGTTGATGGCGAGAAGAATCGCGCTCTCTTGTCAGTTCAGCAACTTGTAGAGACAGCTCTTGGATCTGCCTGACGAGAGAGTCCATGGTTGGCTGAACACTGCATGAAGATGACTGGGATGGTGGAGGAACAGTTGTGGCCGCATAGATAGTCGAGGACGCACCAACAACCTCAGAAACCTTATCAGCGATGATAGCCAGTTTATCCAAAGGCTCTGAGGATGCAGACAAAACAGTCTGGATATGTGGTGGCATTCTTTGAAGCCACAAACTTTGCAGAAAGTCATCCTGGAGTTGGCCATTAGACAGCTCTTTCATTTTTCGCAACAGGTGGCTGGGCTTCTCATGTCCCAGCTGAAGGTCAGTAAGCAGTTTCTTAATTTTTTGAGTCTCCGAGTCGCTAAATTGGGTGATGGGCCGCTGCGAGAGAGTGTGATATTTGTCACTGTTCGGAGGGCTTAACACAATGTCCGACACGTAGGAGAGAGTTTCAGCATCCATGTTCGCAACCAAAGCAGAATACTTAGTATCATCACTGGAGATACCACTGAATGTGAATGCATGGTCGCATTGCGCAATCCATAGACAAACGTTCGATTTCCAAAATGGCGGCCGCCGCAACGCAACACGAGCGACTTCAACGGTTTCACTAGTCATATTGTTGAATAAGCAGGAAGCGAAACGAATCTCCGAGCAGATCCTTCAGGTGGCCTTGAGGAGAAAGAGAAAAAAAATCTTTCGCTACGTACTGATCATCCATAGTAGAAGAATTTGTATTGCATTCGCCAGTAGAACAGAATAGCTTACGTGTTTTTAAGTCCAAAAGGGGTCACCACTGCCGCGTTGCATGGTTAGACATTCTTCACTACAACACGGTTGAATGAAATAACAATAAATTTTTATTAACTTTAAAGATAAAAGATTAAATGAGCAATTAAGAGGTAAATTTCCAAAAACTACAACACATGGTAAAAACAGGCACGCTACAAGAAAAACAGATCAATTCAGTTCAGTTTTGGAGTCGTTTTGTTGAGCTGTAAGGTCGCTGCAGACTCTTCGTGCTTGTCTTTCAAACAGTATTCGGTAAAAACTTATATCACCTTCTTTGGGGTCAAAAGTACGCATTAATCTTTGCAATACAACTGGTACGTGTTCTTGTATTCCTTCATTCTGAGAATTCCTCTCTCACCTAAAACCATTACTCATCATCGAGGCTTCTATCTTCAACTTCTCTAATTCATCTTCTCTTTCTTGGCGCTTTATTTCATCTTCTCTTTCTTGGCTCTTTATTTCATCTTCTCTTTCTTGGCGTTTTAATTCATCTCTCTCTTGGCGCTTTAATTCATCTTCTCTCTCTTGGCGTTTAATTTCATTTTCTCTTTCGCTTACTATTCTGTGTAATAATTCTTTCGCAAACACCTCTTCATACTCCTTACTTGCTACTATAAACTTTTTTAAAGCAGGAACTTTCATTTCTTCCGTTACAGTTTCTTCTAATTCTTTCGCCAAACACTTCAAATCTACCTTCAAAACTCTTCCTAAAAACGCCATTTCTCATCCACTTTTAAAATAAACTTCCTCAACTGTACAACTTATTAACAATTTACTAGAGATTCAAAATTGTTCACTTACTACTAAATGTTGGATATAATTGAAGTTCCCTCGCTTCAGCACAGTTTCGATGTCGCCAAGTTTCAAAACAGTTCACGATTCTTAATCTTGAGAACAATTCAAAATCCTTTTTTCAAAACAGTTCTAAATCCTTAATCTTGGAAACAATTCGAAATCCATTGGGGTTTCACGGCACAAATGTCAGTCGTGAGCCCAGTTTATACTCAAAAACGAAAAATTCATAAGAACAGCACAAAATTCCACATTTTATTCAAGCGAATTCCATCAACTACATTTTTTTGGCTCGTTGCCAAAGAAAAAAATATAAAAGTAGCTCATTCAAAATATTATCTCATGATCGCAAAAACGAGTAATTTAATAACATTACTGTGTAACCCTGACATATACTAAACATTGAAGAAAAATATATGTGCAAAACTCATTGTCCATGAAACAAATAACAAGATCGTTCTTAAGTGAAATTGCAGTATGACCACGAATTCTGAAACATAATATGCCACTATAACAACAATCTAAATACTTGTGTACTATTTTTCATACTTTTTTCACACTTCTGAAAAACTTAATTTAGTCAGAGAAAAATAATTTCACTTGCATTGATCCATTGTTCCAAGATTTTTTTTCTTTCTAATTACTATACCAAAGGAGAAAAATATAATATTAAAATTAAAAATTTTTAATGGAATTCGAAAGCATATTTTTTCTATTGTGTCTTGTGTTTCAATGTAAAAAATAGTACAGAGCTATTCTGTTTTTCTTCGGAATGCACTTCAAGTAGAAATTAGTTGACAGTTATTTATATATGTTATGTGACAGGTGTTTATGTATGTCCTGCGCCACGTTTTCCTAGTAGGAAATGCTATACCTTTGGGTTTAACTGCTGGAACAAATTGATAAAAATTCATTGCTCAATTTAGTCCTCTTTTATTTTTTACAAACACTTTGAATATAGGGTTGTAAACATAATTAATTCGAATAAAATCTAACAATCATTTTCATCTAGGGATCTTTATTGCTCCGTATATATGGATGGAAAAGTATTTGACTGACTAAATGGGTTGTTAAAACCATTGAATTTTAATAAAAACGGTTGCAGGTAATTAAAATAAAATAATTTTCGTAAAAAGTAATATTATTCATTGTCCGTTTATATAACTGAATCCGCCACTTAAGTGTCATCATACTTCGTACGATTCAAAAATTCGGAGATTGCGGCCATTGTTGACGATGAAAGCAAGTACTTAAAGTAAAATCACTTGAAATGGATTCTCCCAACCCTTCCCTTTCTTACCAGATTGGTTTAGTCCATATCATATGACCGAATAACACGCTCATCTGTTATCTTCCGAAGCTAGTTAGCTTTGTTCCGCCATCTAAGAAAGATGGCTTTTCTTGAACAGTATTGAACATTAAATTCCGTCAATGCTTACGTAAAACACCAGTAGAGACTTTGGAAATGTTAAGCAAGGTGTATGGTGAATCTACCATGGCGAGATCCAAGGTTTATGAATGGCAATGGCGTCTTAAAGAGTGCCGAGAGTTCATCAAAGACAATGAACGCGTTGTATGACCTTCGACTTCACGGAACGCGGACAATGTTAGATTGGTGTCTGAATATGTTCGAAAAGATTGTCGCCAAACACTTTAACAAATCGCTTAGAGTAAACACTCCTGAAAGACATCGTTTGAAGGAATCCATTCGTCGTAAACGGCCTCAGTTCCAGAAGAGTGACGACTGGTATATTCTACATGACAACGTATCAGCACATCAATCCCCCACTGGTAAAGGAGATCCTTGATAAAACTCGCCCTAACGTGCTTCTACATCCCCCTATTCACCAGACTTAGCCCCGTGTAACATTTGCCTGTTCCCATCAATAAAAAAACATTTACAGCGCCTTCATTTTGCGTCATCAGATTAAGTGAAAGTAGCATCGCAGGAGGCCTTATGGGAGGTTACAAAAAATTGCTTCCCGAAGTTATACGAACAATGGTAGAAGTGTACCGTCGCCCAAGGGGACTGATTTGAAGGTAGATTTGCTTCGGTGGTAGGAACTATAATATATATATATCACACAATAATACGCTTAGCCCACGTTCTCAACAACAACGTCGCTAGAATCGGTTTGATGCCATTTACCACCTTCCAGACGTCTGGTGGTATCAAGAGAAACCATTCGGGGACGACTAGACGACGCTGGTATAAGGAGCCGACGACCATTAAGAGCAGTCAGTAGGGTAAAAACCTTTGGAAAATCGATTTTGAGTTTTTGTTATTTCTAAAATCTCCAAATCAGGACCTTTCCAATGATATAACATACAAGCCATTATATGAATTAAAAGTATTTTAAAATGATTTTTAAAAAATAATCAGCTGATGAACCACACCCATTTTGACAGATAGAAATGCAAATATTGTCTTTTTAAATCTGGGGAAAAGTTGCAAAATTTCTAGTTATTTTATTTATTCATGCGCAATTAACTTAAGATAACTGTACAAAAACTACAAGTTTAACTGTGTTAGATGTGCTAAAAATTTTAGGAGCCAAATTTGGACATGTGGTTTTAGCAATTTGAATGTCGTATTTAATACTTAGTGATTTTACCTAAATTTAAGTCTATTCTTTACTTTAAATTTAGTTTTAATTAGTTATTATAACTGATTATTTAAATTCTCTAAGGCTTAGTAACGAGTTAAAAATATTTTTGAAATATTTGAAGGTAGAACTATTTGCGAAATAGTTCTAGTTAATTTTCTGCATATGAATTACTCATTAATCCTATTTATGGATGCATATTTTAAAATACTTACTTTGACAAAATAAGATTTTTTTGTATAAAAATTCTATTTCCTAAAATTAATATTTTTAAAATTGTGTAAATTTATAGTAGTAATGTACTCTATGTTTCTTAAATGCAATTGTGAATACTGAAGTGACATTTTTGAAATATTCTTAAAACATTTAAATAGAAAGAAGATATCAAAACAAAAAATGATATGAGATGATGCATCAGATGTAATCTTTATTATCGTTGCGAGAAGCTTGTTACACACATAAAAATACATAAATTTCATGTTTAAAACATAAAAACAGTTTTATTTTGGCTCTTTTAGAAATCATTTGTCCAGCTAAAAGTAGTTTTTGAAATTTAAAACTTAGAAACTGTCTGCAACATCAAAACCTAAAGATAAATTTTACAAAAGCCTAACGAAGATTTGCGTATAATCAGGTATTCGTATGTCGTATAGTCAGGCATTTCTGAATACCATTTTAAATTTATACCAAAACCATATTGATAAATTTTCACATTATATTTATGATGCTTTATGTTCAAATTTGATATTAGTAATGCATGAAAGCTACAAATTCTTCAAAATTTGATACAGAATTTGAGAAATTTGATGTCATACTAGAAAATATCTCGTTAAAAAAACTGAAAAAGGCTATTCTGTGCAATTTAAGACTTATTTGTTTACTATTTTATGCAAATTAAATTGCAAAGATGCTAATGTTTAATAAAATGCGACAGATACATGTTGTAATTCATTATTTTTGTGTGGAAGTGACATTTTATAGTAAAAATGCAATTTTCTCAAAAATGATATTTTTAAAACTGCATGTATCTTATTCTCAGAATATAATGTATGAATGCACAAGAAATTTTTTTCTTCGTGTTACTGTCCCCAAAATATTTGACTGGATTCCATAAATCATGACAAAAAATGTCAATTTTTTTTTAATTCATAGTGATATTTTTATGTTAAATATTTTTGAACAAACTAAACAATATATTTTAAATATTTCACTACATTGCCAATAGTAATCTTTATTTTTTGTTCAGATAAGTTTTTAAGCTTTAATAATCTAAGGTTTTTTAATAAAAGGTAACTAGTTATGACTCAGATGTGTGATGCTTTTTGCGTTGCGAGAAGTTTGTTACATGCATAAAAATACACAAATTTCATGTTTAAAAACATTAAAAAAAGTTTTATTTTTGACTTTTTTAGAAATCTTTTCACAGTTTAGAGAAATTTTTGAATTTGGAAATTTTTATAAAAGTTTGCATGTGAACATACAAATCCTTAGTGAAACCTTTCGCAATGTCGTAAAATCACACATTCCCAAATCATTACTTTTACATATTGATACATGTTTACATTATGTTTATGATGCTTTATGGTCAAATTTGATATTTATAATGCATCAAAGCTAAAAATTCTTCCCAGATTGATACAGAATTTGAGAAAACTGATGCAAATGCTAAAAAAAAATCTCGTTACAAAAAAATTTAAAAATACTATATGTGTATTTTCTGAACATTTTAAGACTTTTTCTTTCCTATTGTATGCTAAAAAATTAAGAAGATACTAGTTTTTAATAAAATAGGGCAAATACATGTCGTAATTCATAATTTTTGTCATGAAGTACTTTTTACATTAAAAATGCAATTTCCTCAAAATGATTATTTTCAAGCTGCGTGTACCTTTATCTCAGAATCTACTGAATGAATGTACCCGCAATTTTCCCCCTCGTATTACTGATATGTAACTATATATACTGGGGTGAGTTTTTTGAGGAAATCCCAAAATAATTTGCTGAAAAGCAGTTATCGTAAGAAAAAATGACAATTTTCAGAAATTTCATAGATACTTTTACGTTGAATTTTTTTGAAAAAAATAAATATATTTCAAACATTTTAACCACTATATAAATAAAAAGACCTAATTAATTCACAGACAAAGTTAGAAGTTTTTATATGTAACAACCTATAAGAAACAGGTTCCTAAAAAGGCTCAATTTAACATTGTCGGTATAGGGGGTACCCACTACTATTAAGACGCCTACCCCTGACTCCACATCAAAGGCAGTGTCGATTGGATTTTTGCCGGCCTGTGGCAAGCTGGAGTGTTACCGACTGTAGGCGTGTGATCTTCATTGAGAAATCCCTATTCAGTCTCAATGCTGATGACCAGCGGATACGAATATGGAGGTGGCCGTGACACCGGTCTGACTTAGCATTTTTCGTGGGGAGAAACTTATTGGGTCACTCGATTACCTCTAATTGTCCTTCAACGCACTTTGACGGCACGCAATTACGTGGATGAGATTTAACCCCAGTCTACGCTATCAAGTCACCCAGGTTCCATATACCAGAAAGACACAACTCATCCACAAACTGCACGTCTCTCAGAACAATGTCTTCAAGCTTATGACGTCCTCTCGTGACCTACCAGGTCATCAGACCTCTCGCCAATAGAGCACGTCTGGGACGTTCTTATAAAGCATTTGCAGCCGTTTTGGAATACTGATGATTTAACTGCCCAGTTACAATGATTATGGCATAATCTCCCGCAGGATATCATAATTGATCTCATTGATTATATGTAGCGCCATGGTTTGTCCTGTATAGCCGCCAGAGATAGATTTACTGCCTACTGATCTGTAACCTTTTTTCCATATCTTCTTATTAAAACAATCTGTTCTTCTGAATTTGTAATCATTTGCTTATCTCCTCATTCGCTACATACATGTTAAGTTTCGTGATAGTAGCTCGTTTCCTTATGGGTGCATATATTTTTTGTGACAGTATATATATATTAAGTGCTCTACAATAAATGAATACAAAGATTTCCATTTGAGTGATTTAATAAAGCACGCCGTAGATTTATAAGTTTAATTCAAATAAATAAATCATTTATGTGTCTCTTTCCGATCTTGTTTTTCTCTGAAAATGTAATCCATTACCTAAAGTTCCTCAATCATTCTTCTCAAAATAAATGTACTATTCATCCGAAATTGATAAGATACATTCAAAAAAGTGAAAAAATATGTACCGAAAAATGTGGCGTATAAGGCACACCCATACTTTCAAGATATAACCTTTTTTTTAATTTTCAGATATATTCGCCGTATAACACGCACCCTTTTTTTACGAAGAAACCTGAGATGTACATGAGAATTCTCTTATGATTTTAAGTAATTTAAAGTGTTTGGGGTATTACCACAGAATTTTAAAAAAAATAATGTTCTTCTAAAACTCTATAACCCTTTAAGTTCATTAGAAATGTATTTTCTTTTAAATAAACAGTATTTCGATAGATGAAGTACTCTAACTTTTTTTTAAAGCTCTCGTTTTTTATACCCGGCGTATAACGCACACCCGTAAATTTTGATCTTATTTTTTTGTGTTAAAAGTGCGCGTTATACATCGGATTTTATGGTATATTTATTTATTATTTTTTTATAAAGTTTTAAAGGTGTTTTTTCGTAAGTTTTGGATATATATATATATATATATATATATATATATATATATATATATATATATATATATATATAGTAGCACACACAGGAATTTTTCAAGGGGGGAGGATCGGGGTCGAAAGTTCACCATTCTTGTAAAAAGTATTTTTTTCCAGGTATAGAAGTTTAAGTTGGCATTACTTTCCAAGATGGTGACCGGTTTAACAGCTGTCAAGTGATTTATTCTCAGTTTGGTTTGGCAATTCATCAAAACGATCATCAAGCAAGGCGTAGATTCGCCAAATGGGCAAAAACGAGATTGCCGTTGTTCCCGATTTTCATAAGCGAATTTTGTTTAGCGATGAAGCGCACTTCTGGTTGAATGGCTACGTCAACAAACAAAACTACCGCAATTGGAGTGAAGCTAATCCACAAGTGTATGTCGAAACATCGTTACATTCTGAAAAACTGACTGTTTGGTGCGCTTTATGGGCTGGTGGAATCATTGGTCCGTACTTTTCAAAAACGATGAAGGCCACAACGTTACACTGAATGGTGATCGGTATAGAGCCATGATTATAACTTTTCATTCCTGAATTGAACAATCATGATGTCCAGGAGCTGTGGTTTCAACAAGACGGCGCAACATGTCACACAGCTCATGCCACAATCGATTTATTGAAAGACACGTTTGGCGACCGCCTAATTTCACGTTTTGGACCTGTGAATTGGCCTCAAGATCTTGTGATTTAACACCGCTAGACTATTTTCTGTGGAGCTATGTAAAGTCATTGGTTTATGCGGATAAGCCACAAACGCTTGACCATTTGGAAGACAACGATATACGGCCACAAATGTTGGAAAAAGTCATCGAAAATTGGACGTCCAGATTGGACTACATCCGAGCCAGCCGTGACAGTCCTATGCCAGAAATCGTATTTAAAATGTAATGCCACAAGATTATCTTTCGAATAAAAAAAAATCATGTCAATCGAATAATACATCGTTGTTTTATTGCAATTTAAAGTTCTATACCTCTAAAAAAACAACCTTTATATATATATATAAAAAGAACATGTCTTACTATTGGAGGAAAAATTGAATCAAATTTTTTTCTGTAAAGACTTTTGATAGAAATGAGGTAAAAAGGATAATTGATAACTAACTTTCGATTCTCTCCAAGATGGAAAACTGACGCATTGGCCTCAAGCATCAAAAGTGATGAAGATTCGTAACAAGCCGAGATATGCATAAAAACTCATCAAGACTAAAAAAAAATTATCAATTGTTTTGAAAATAAATATGAATTAATAAAATTCACTAAGAAACCGATCGCCTTTTAACACGTAACTTTCAAAAGAGTTCAACCTCGGAAACCATTTTAGAAAGACGTGATTTTCCTTCCAATTCCACGTCTGTAAACGTGTGCCAGCGAATATTCTAGATCTCTGCACATGATAATCGAATACGCGCGCCACTAATTAATACGCATTTATTTTTCGTAAACTATTCAATTAGGTAAGCTGATTCTGTGAGCGGGGAATATTTTATCCGGCTGGATATTAACAATCGCCATGAAAGTTAACTCACAAACTCCCGTTTCTAAAATTATCTTTAGAGGAGGTTAAACCAAATGGATGGCTTTTAATTTAGTTACATGTTAGAATGAATAAATTTCATTTAAAACGGCTTTTAAATATTTCAGTCGGAGATCGGACAGAATTAAAATGTTGCCGGAAATAAATCCAAAATTGCATTTGGAAAATATATTATAAATGAATACATTTCCTTTATCAAAAAAACATAAATTTAATAAATGAGTTAGGATTTAAAGGTTCTTCGAATGAGCCTATAACGTGGAAAATTTTTGCAATAGAGCGACTACGATAACATTTCTGTGTTATTGCATTTTTCCTCTTTTCTAAAAAAAAGTTTATTCCAAATCACGGGATTGGTGGTTTGGCTCGACATCGTATTTTGTAAGAGGAAGCATTTAGTCGTCAGCGATTCAAAGAAATTGGGTTTGTTGAGCAGATAATGAATATTAAATTTTGTGTTCGTTTGGGAAAATATGCTACGAAGATGAGTGAAATTTTGAAGCATGTGTAAGGCTGTTATAAATTATCGCCAAAGCAAATTTTTGAGTGGCATTGACGTTTCAGAGAAGGCAGGGAAAGTGTCGAAGACGACAAACACTCTGTACGTCCGCAGACTTCCCTCACTACTGGAAACACTGAAAAGTATTCTGCGGCGGTATGTAAGAACATGATTCAAACAACGATGGGGCGAAAATGAAAACAACTGTTTTACCACATTCCTTCTTACTCCCCTGATTTTGCTCCCTGAAACTTCAGAATATTTCTTGAGCTAGCACGTCACATACAATGACGTCAATTTCAATCTGCAGTTGAAGTTAAAAGTGCACCACAGGCTCAATTAAAGGACCTGGCTAGAAATGGATACTAGAAATGTTTCGATGACCTTTACAAGCTGTGGCAAAAATGTGTTATTACTCAAGGGTCTTATTTCGGAGGAGGATGCGTTTCAACAGTTTAATCTGTAATATTTTTTAAGTTATAGACCCAGTCCGGGAACTTTTGAATCCTAATACATAAAAGTTTTAAAACGCAATAAACAAACAGATATTAACCATGTATCTTATCGCAAAATAATGATTTATGATTTAGTTGGAACAATCTACTTTTGCGAACAATTATTTAACGCCATTTTGCATAATTTTTGAAATTATGATTAGTCGGTATTACTATTTTTATGTATCAAGCCAAACTGGTTAGGAAAAAATTCTTCCGGGAGTTTTTTAATTCTGTTTAAAATTTTAACTTTCTTGTTTGAGACTTTATATTGTTATATTTTATGATAGTGTTATAACTAAATACTTAAGATAATTACAATAAGTATCTTCAAAAGTTAAAAAAATAGTTTTATGCTTATTCCTTTGTAAATAATATCACTGTGTTGATAAATGCTCGTAGGGAAAAAATCCCATTCTTTTTTGGAATTATACTGTTAATTCTGGAAGATTTAAAATCACCATCTTCATTTTCTAAATATAAAATCTATCGTAATTATAAGTCAAAAGTCTATTTAATCATAAATTATAAGTATAAAGTCTATGAAAACTGTGACACTTTTCTTAGAACGTATAATTATGAATAACTATATTTTTATTGAGTAAGCGCAAAAACAAATACAAAAATAAAATAAAATTATGCACGGGATCAATTTTTAAGCAGGAAATTTTAAAAAAAGCAACTTATTTAAAAAAAATAAGACATAAAGAAACTTGATCACATGATTTATATTTCTTACAAACATTAATCCAGGTTTCATAAATTATACAATTAAAGGCAAAATTAAAAAAAAAAATTCTTTAAATTAAAGAGATATTTCTCTCAAAGTCAGAAATTATTATTGCTGGATTAAAAACCTGGCTCTCTCAGAAATATACATCGTGAATTGTGAAGATGAAAGTGCTCGAAAATCTCTGTCATTAGAATAATGGCTTTCATAATAGACCTATATTAATGAGCATTAATTAACATGAGATTCCTCCTTTCAAACCCAAAGTAAATTTTAATACATTTGTTTTATTTTTGCTCCTTCTCGATGATTTAGCGTTAATCCACTGAGCTTAATTGCCCGCATAATACGACACTTCTTTTGTGCCTATAATCCTCTGGAGGAATGTTTCACAAAAATCTAGACTCTACCTCTGAATTTATCTTGATTAAGTTAGAGCGCACAAGTTGATACATTTTGTGAACTACATTATATTTTGATACTCTTTCTTTGTCTCGAAGATTCTTTTAAAAAAACCTTAATGGACGCATTCATGTAAGAGTAGAAAAAAGCAGAGACCGCTTTTTTTTCCTATGAGAAATTTGTATTCTTCCACTGGAAGCAGAGCGTGCGTAGAGTTTTGTATTCTTTTTAATACTAAACCAACATCCGATCGAACAAATCAGAGTGAATATCAACCAAAAGATTCACTATCTGAATTAAAATCCAATTAAATTTTCTACAACTAAGCGGTGGCAACAAGAGTTTTATTTTTTATTTTAAAAAATGATTTTTCCACCAAAGTGAATACATTATTTGGATTTTCTGCAACTAGTTCGCAATAAATTTCGTAAAAGAAATATAGTTGTATTCAGAGTTTTTCAAAATGGTTTCCTTTTCATTGGTGTCTAATGAAACTGTATAGCACACATTATTTTTATTTGTGAAATCATTTTTATTTCTTCTTCTTTAAGACACGCAATTTAATTTCTTTCAGTTTTTTAAAATTAATCACTGAAACGTACAAATAGATTTAAAAAAACAAACAAATTACTATTCCTCTAGTGTGGTTTTTAATGTAAATGTTTGTACATCACCTGAACTTTTAGAAAGTATAATTTATACGTAATTTTTTGTTATCAAAAATAAAAAAAATGTAGAAATATATCATTGCGCGTAAATTTAAATATAAACGTAAAGTTTTGAATGAGATTTTCTTACATCAATAGAAAATGAATGAGTTTATCTTTTTTATAGATCAGGTGTCACACTCGTCACTTAACCCTGCTTTAAAATGACCAGTTCCGTCGCCAAAAGCTGAACAATGCGACGTTTCTATTCACTCACTCACGCGAGGTGAAAAACAGGAAAGGTTATAAACTTCTATCTTTGACATGATGCTGATATTTTCTAGGATCCTCCATCTTTGATGGGTAAAGTTGAGGTATAAGAGATCTGTCTTTTTCAAATTCATTCATGGAAGAACATGAAAATGGTTAGTACTCACAGTCTCCCATAAGCTGCAAATAGAAAAGTCTTGAGGCAGTCTATGAATCTATATCTCTTTGGGTGATCCCTAGTTGGTCAAATATATCTCCCGAGATGTTAGTACTCCTACAGGTAAAATAGCATAGTAACAGTCATGCAAAAATAGAGTTTTCCATAATGCTTTACTAAACTTTTTTCAGATAAATGTATCTTACGGCTTCCAATGCTTAAGGGCGCTATCTGCGGTGAAACGACCAATCATTTCATCATTTAATCCTTCACATTTTCCCATTAAACTGCATAAAATTAAATCAAAAAAATTTGTTTAAAAACTACCAAGACTAAAAAAAAGTAATTAAAAAAAATTTCACAATATATAACAACAATTTTTTTAAAAAACATTTCTTCAAAAAATAGAACCAATATTTTGGATTGGTTCTTAATTTTAATTTAAACTTACACACATATACGAAAAGAGTCAGAAGGAGTGTTAATTTCTCTTTTGAAACGGGGTTTTAAAATTATTTTTGCACATCAAATTAAGTTTTTGTATTTAGAGCAATTTTTTTAATCTATCACGTCCTTTAACAACAACCGATCGAAACACTTATGAATAATTTTAATGAGTTATTGAATTTTTAAAAATCTAATTGATAATATCAAATCAATTTTCTTTTTTTTTTACAATCATGATCTTTATCTCTATAGCTTTTAACACTTTGAAAACATGATATATATTTCTCATACACTCTTTGATTTTATGCAGTCTAGATCAGAATTATAAAAATAACTTCTTCAGGAAACATGGGGGTTGCTATAGAATTTCCTTTTTTTTTTTAACTGGATGCATTGATGACAATAATTCCTTTCATCATCGGTTTTGACATAGGTGACAAAAAGCAAATTCCTATGAATTTTACTTTGATCCGTTTTGTGTTTTGTGGTAAAAGTATCATGAATTCATTATCTTTTCACAATAAACATGTCGTGTGAAAATATAGCTTACAGTTATCTTGGTTTCTTTTTATATTTCTTCGAACTGAGAATAAAAGATTTAATATCTGAAATATAAATAACTATATGAATATTTTCCATTTTTTTTTCATTATACCGGTTGATTCAAGATAAGTGTGCCCAATTTTAAAAGCATATAACTATGAATGGTTAATTTTTATCGCTTTGCTGCCAAATATATTTTAAAAATGAAACTTTTAAATTACCAATATAACTATTTTATTAGTGGTTGTAAATTATGGCTCCCAAATTAGATCCTCAAACCCGAAATAAACTGTTAAAGCTTTTGAAAGATGTTTGCTCAAATCCGGTTATAAATAAAGCATTTAAAAATCAGAAATAACATTTTGCTAATGGATTACTATCAAAACTTCGAAAAGAAATAAAATTTGGCTTGCAATCATAAGCTCCAGGAGAAAAATGTGGACGAAAGAGAAGTCCTTAAAGAAAAAGAAAAAAAGATGCTGAAAAGACTTATTGCTGTGGAAAATCCTCTGCATCAAAGAACTTCAGCAAAGAAACTACAGGTATTTTAATCGACAATTTGTCGTCAGCTAAAGAAAATTGGCTATAAAATAGTGAATAAATCAGTATGTCTGCAAATGTCTGTTTAAGACCATAGAAAATCGTCCTTCGTCTCTGTATTTAATGTTAAGCAAAGGTAGATAGAAAGCATGGATAACTCTGGATGAAACACTATTTCATCCATCATTCACAACTGGCAAAATGAAGACAAGATATTTCCCGCAAAAAATGTCTTTAAGACCCAGCTGTTTTGCAAAATGCAATTTGGCCGTCAGGTGTTATGGTACGGATGGAAATGTCCTTTCAAGGCTTAACCAAACCCTTTTTTGTAAAACCAAAGGCTAAAATTGATGTTAAATACTAGCAGTATAAAGTTTTGAAACACTTGGTCAAAAAAAAAAGTAAACGTCTTTACCCTAAAGGAAGTTTTGTTTTTTCACCAAGATTCTGCACCAAGTCATAATGCAAAATCAACTGTAAAATGGATGAAGGATTAAAAAATAAATTTCTGCCCCTGAGAAATAGTTACCATCATTCCCTGACTGTATTCATTGCGATTGTTTTTTACGGGGATACATAAAAAAGCAATTCGCAAAGTAAGAACACTTCAAGGACTGCAAAAAGCAATCAAAGAGAGAGTTGGATAAATACTCCCAAAAATGGTCAAAAAATACCCTTTGGGCTAGGCTGAAACGTTTACGCAAAGTGTAGTATGCCAAAGGAAATTACATTCAAAATTTCATGTAAATAACTTAATTCAATAGAAATTTATAATGCTTTGCAAGAGGTCACATTATTTTTCAATCAACCGGAACGAAGGAAATAACAGAAAAGTTATAATAATCAATTTAAATCGCAGTGTGTGTGTGTAAAGCATTTATATATGGCGAATGTTCATGTCGTTCTATTCAGTGGATGCTCTGAAACTTTCTAACAGGAAATTTTGCTCTACACTCTTTTCGTTCCCGATTTTTAATGCATATCTTCCAAATTTTGACACTAGGGACGCTGTTGTTTGTATTAGTTTGGGCGTATTTACTTTACTATATGGTGACCCCATTTACATAGCTGTAACGCACTCCGTTCATAAGTATTTTCAGAATAAAAGGACTTTCCTCTGCACCTTGTATATTGTATGCAATTGTGAAATAAATACACAGTAATGATACTGAAAAATATATCTAAAAAAAGCTAACTTTATTAACATCAAGAAAATACAACCTTCGCCATATAATAAAAATTACATCAACATTGATTTAAAAAAACCTTATAACAAAAATTACCATGTGTTTTATCTAAAGCAATTAAAACAAATATGTTCAAAATAAGTTTTTTTTATCCACTGCGAATATGCATTATGCTTTCTCAGTACCTGCTTTAAATCATTTTAAATAGGTATTTTATTCAATAAACAATAATAATTACATCCTTAATTTCATAATAAGCAAAAGCTAAGCAGTTTTAAATTTATGCAGTTTAAATTATATGATTTTATATAAATTAATCCGCTTATTAAACTTAAAAATTTCCAAAATTTCCAAGTCCTACAAGAGTTTTTAAAATTCTAGATTCTCCATATAGTCTCATTTTTCAAATTTTTACGTGTAAATCTCCAGGGGGGGATCAAATTTATTATAATTAATCACTTATAATTAATTATCTTTCATCTTTTTAGGTCCACAGAATTCATTTCTTTTAATTACAATTTAATTTTTTCAAATTTTTTTTATTGACTTGAAGCAAGTACTTTCTATTTATTCTGAAAATTTAAAATGTTCTTAAGTATGGAATTCTATTATTATTCTATTAATATTTTTCTATTTAATATTAAAATAAAAATTAAACCAATTTTTTTAATTGAATAAGATTATTTTTTATATTGAAATGTTTTAATTATATAATATTAATACCTGGTATTAATAAATCGTTTTAAATATGTACTACAGAAATAAAATAAAGGGTACAAAAATACATTTTGTGTAATATATTAAAATATATTAATCATTCTTAACACATTGTTGCCTCATAACTTGTCTGATGTATTGCTATGTATAATACTAGCATTTTTCAAAAATTGTATGTACAAAAATAAGTATTTTCCCTCTTAGACATATTTTTAACATTTAATTTACAAAAGTAACTGAATAACTTGCAAGTTAAACCAGGGGTCGGCAACCAGTGGTACACGTGCCACATGTGGCACGCGATATAATTTCCAGTGGCACTCTGCCCTACTCTTCATATTTGTCTATTTTTGAATGGATGGAAATTGACAAATTTGTTATGGACCTTATTTAACAAACATCCTTAGAATTAAAGACATTTACGGAATTACAAAAAAAATCTGAAAGATAACTCTAAAGATAAATTAGCAGCTATTTTATTAATTATTGATGCCATTGCTGGAGAGATTTAATCGTTTGAGATGAAAGAAAATTTCATGTGTGTACTCTTCTTTCCTTCTTTGTTTCTTCACATAGAAGTTAAAACTCTTGTATCGAAGTAAAATATTTTTAATTCGCAAAAATATTGTTTAACAACTGAATGCTCAGAATTGTATCCAAAATTATACCCCTGATTTTGCGATACGAAAGTATACCAGCACTAGGTTAGCATTAAAATTCTTATTTAGGTAAGTGTAATGAAAGGAAATACTAACGTTGTCTATGTTATTTTAATAAATGTGTTTAAAAATACTTAATATACGTAAATTTTCAATTATTTTTATATATGTTAAAGAAATAGTTATACTTCACGACGTTTACGTTTATGTTAAGAAACGTCTTTAAATGATGCAAAATTAATACATAATATAACTGTAAATTACTATATTATCGACCTTTATTTTTCAACTCAGTAGGCATTATCGAATTTTTTCAAAAATATTCTACTCTGTGGCATGCTGAATCATATTGGTAGATTGGTTTGTCACGCCACAACTGAAAGGTTTGCAGACCCCTGGGTTAAACTATATAAACTACTATAACTCAAATAATTTATTAGACTTTAAGTTTTATATGTAATATTTTTTTAAAAAATTTTAATATTAAAATATTTTTGTATATTTCAAATGCAGTTAATTGTTGAGTTTGTAGTATATTGCCATCAACTTATTTGTAACATTAATGTAAGAAATCTCTGTGATACACAAAATTTTAAAGTGCAGCTTCTGACAATATTTTTATGCAAACGTCATTTGGTAACTGATTGCCTTGGCTACCACATATCCTTTGATGTTTAACACTCATACAGTGCTGCTTATAAGGTTTTATTCCAGTAAACTGCTTTTGGCAAGGCTCGCATTTAGCATAAGGAAACTTCATATACATTCGACCATCAATTGGAATTTTAAACCATAGTGTTTGCTGCTGATTGGTTACTTCAATTACATCCACTGAACCATCATTAGGAATTGTAACCTGACATATTATTTTCCTTTCCTCCATAGACTGCTTTATAATCATTCTTTTTTCCATTTTTAACACTTCAGCGTTTCCAAAGTTTTTGTATAATTTTGATATACTTCTTTGAACCAAGCAACGAAACGATCAGAAGTGTGAGTTTGATGACTGTCCAGACATATATGTGATATACAATACAAGTAAGGCTCTATCTTTTGATGTTATCCCTCGCTTTAAGCTTTGCAAACAATTCCAATGAAAGAGCCCTCACACACTCCATACTTCAAACCTTCTATTTCTGAAATCAAAGAGAAAAAATAAGTACACCCAATATGGTTACAATTGTGGTATTTTTTACTACAAAATATTAAACCTCTAATACTAAATAAACAAATAATACTAAATAATTAACATAAATACTAATTCATAACTCGTTATGAACTTAGCTGCTGAGCATCAAATCGTTAGGAAATCTGACCTCAATATTAGCACAAGCCCGCGTTTCTCAAACTGTGGGTATTGACCTCCTAGGGGTGCTTAATATCTCAACGAGAGGAGCACAAGCATATTGAAATGTCGAAAACAAAATATTATTTTTAAAAAATTATTTATATACTGAAAGTAAACAAACAAAAGGTACATTCTGACATAATAAAAAATAGAATACACATTTACACTGATATAATATACTTATACACTGCTGGACAATTGCAAAGGACATATCACAAATTGCTATGTAGCATAACATTAAGCAAGACATGAGGCCTAGTAGGATAAAATATAGTTGCCACACTGTTCAGACATTAGAATAAAGAATATTTATTGTTCTGGAAAGTACAAAAGCTGTGAAACATCTGAAAGAAAGAAAAAATGTTCATTTGATCTGCGTACGGAGAAATGGAAACAATGCAACTAAAAAGTCAGCAGGCACCTTAAAGAAAGGTATCAAAACGGCATATGTCCACCGTGGAGTGTGATGCAACATTCCACACGTCGTACCATACTTTGCACAACATTATCCAGCAGCTGTTGAGGCAATTTAACCCATTCCTCTGTGAGTGCACGGATGAGGGTGTTCTTGTTTGTCTTAGGCTAGTTTCGACCAGCAACTTGCCTCCCCAAAGCATCGAATACATTTTCAATGGGGTTTAGATCTGGAGAACGCGCTGGCCATACGAGACGTTGAATACCCTCGCTGTCTAGACAATCCTGAACAGCGAGTGTTCTATGACATGTTGCGTTGTCGTCCATAAAAACAAATTTATCACCGACAGCACCACGGAAAAGACGAACATGAGGAAGTAGAACTTCATCAATGTATCGTTGGCCCGTCATAGTCCCATTCGCAACCGCGCGTGCGGCCATTGATCATGATGCCGGCCCACACCATGATACTGCATGTCGGATATCGGTCCTTTTCCTGGATATTTTCTGGACGATAAGCAGTACCACTCTCACGCCAGATCAGTTGGCGTCTACAATCCGATGACAGGCTGAACCTACTCTCATCTGAGAATAGTACGCATTCCCAGTCCTGCTCAGTCCAATTGTGATGCTCACGACATTGTTGCAAACGGGCAGTACGGTGCTGTCTGGTCAATGGGACACACACAACAGGTCTGCGTGCTTGTAGTTCTCCTCCCCTCAAACGTCTGGCAACAATTTTTTCGGGAGATCTGCTTTCCTGAGGCAGCAAGAAACTGATTTGCCACCTGCTGAGCTGTGGTGCGCCTGTTCCTTTTTGCTGATATACGACGATATATCTGTCTTCTGCAGGCGTCGTCGTACTTCTAACACGACCTCCCCATGCCGTCTACTACACATTCCAGTAGTTTTAAATGACTTCCACAGGCGTGAAACAACGCTGTGAGCGATGTCGAACTCCTGGCAACATCTGTTATTTTTCGCCCTTCTTCGATCTTTCCAATAATTCGGCCACGCATAAAATCATCTATGTGATGTCGGGAAGACATGCCAAAAATTTTAAGTTCGTCTATTAAATCTTTCCTGTAAAACTTTGACTTGAAACAACAACTGTCCACACGCGTCAAAACCTTTAAAGCTCTTATGAACGCTATCACGTGATGAACAGACGTGGAAAAAATTTGCATACTCATACTTCTTACTAATATCCCGCACTTATTCTAATTTTCCACATTTTGCTTCCTCTCATTTTGTGGTTGCTATGGATGATAGTGTTATCCGTCCTAGCAATTGTCCAGCAGTGTAAATGTCACAGTACTGTACAATGTATTTTATAAATAATTTAACAATACTAAGTTAAGAACAAGAGTTTTACAACTACCAACGACCTAATGGGCTTGTAATGCATAAATTTATATACAAAAATCAACGCATTTTAATAATTTGTATGGTTTATAATTAATCCCTTGTATGTTATGTATTAGGGAAGAAAAGGAATATGTATTTATATACCGTAAAATCCGGCGTATTATTCAAGCTGCAAGTTTTAATTTCTAGATATATTCACCGTATAACGCCTTTTTTACGAAGAAATCTGAAGTGTACGTGCGCATTGCTCTTTTGCTTTGAAGTCATTAATACGAGGTATTATTTAAAGCTTTAGAAGAAAATGTAACACCTCTAGAGCTACAACCCTTTAAGCTCTTAAGAGGAATGTCATTTCTTTTAAATAAGCCCTAATTTTATCTTTGCAGAAGTCTCAATTTTTTCTATTCTCATCATTATTTATTTTAAGAAACTCTCATTTGAATACCCGGTAATAACGCGCATCTGTAAATTTCGATCTTATTGTTTGTGTTAAAGCATTATATACGCCGGATTTTACGGTAAGCAAATCCTCTGAAATAAATAAATCGTTCGCAATCACTGTAAGTTCCTTTTATTGCATTCTAAAGCCTTCGGAATAATTTTATGGATAGCAGTGCACAGAAAAAATCGTACTTCGTAAAGACGTATATGTAAGTCCGGGGTGATTAACGCTTTGGCTGAGTGGGACGTTTATATACGCCCACTCAAGAAGTTTAAGTCGTATTGTAGATTTTGCGTCAAAGTATAATTTTATTGAATTCAATACATCGTTGTGGTATAGAGAGGGGGCAGGGCAATGAATTTTTTTTAATATTGGGTCTTAAATATTGAAAGTTTGAGAAAATTAACAGTAAAATCCGTAAATTTTAAGCTTCTCATTATGATTTTTTTAATTCAGCAAGTAAAAAAATCAATATACGATTAAAGAGAAAATTATTTAAGCCAATATAAGTCATAACAGAAACAGTTCCTCTCTACAGCGAACGAAATACTAACAAATTAAACTATAAAAAAATAGTTCTACTAAAGTGTTTTAGAAGAGTATTATTTTCTATTCAATTCGTTAGAAAACAAGTTCATATCTCAGAAAAAATATGCTGCTAAAATGTGCCTTTAAGAAATAACAACAAACACTAAATATCTTCAGCGTAAAATATTGACCAGAATCAACCATCCATCTTTGAATAGCTCCTCAAGGTATCCGACTACTTTAGGAACCGTGATTTTAAAAAGGCGCATAAATGGAAAATTTTCATGATATTTAGTGTCACTCAGATTAGAATGCATGCATAAAATTTTTTAAGTACATGTTGACAAAAAAATTTACATAAATATAATACTTTGGCAAAAAATTATCTTAGAATAATCTTTTTCCAAATGCTCTCCTTTTGTGAAAAATGGTTCTATTATATTATTTTGCCTCTCTCTCTCTCTCTCTCTCTCTCTCTATATATATATATATATATATATAGCTCAGACCTCTCTACAGAGGTTCAACTAGAATTTTTTTAAAAATTCACACTATTTTCAGTTACCACCAATTGAAAAACTTTTTGGCATTTTTTTCTTAAAATTGCTCCCCTCTGTTGTCGTAAAATATGAATAAACCCACTTCTATTCAAGTTATAAATTTCAAAAATTCTACTTGAGCCTCTGAACAGAGGTCTGAGCTATATGCAGGAAAAGTATTATTATAATAGAAGCACTTTTCGCAAAAGGAGAACATTTGGAAAATGGGTCATTCTATGTTCATTTCTTGTCAAAATATTGTACTTAAATAATTTGTTATTGTAATAATGTTCTTAAAACAATTGTATGCACATTTTTTAATCTAAGTGACACTAAATATCATAAATATTATCCAGCTATGCGCTTTTCCAAAATCATGGTTCCGGACGTAGTCGGATACCTTAAGAAAAAAAAATTGTCGGATTGAGACTTATTCAATCGCAATATTCAGATGTGTATTGAAAGTTCTCTTAAAAATTTACGCTTATTTAAAATCACTTAAATGTTTCCATTTTTAAAGAGGCATAAATAGAGATATAAACAACACCTAGACATTGTTGTTTTTGAAAACTATTTATATATTGCTTCAGACCAAGAGGAAAATTGCGCATTAAATTATTCCTTCCTATATAACTCATTGCGGGGTTAACATTCATATCACATAAATTAAAAGTACTAGTCTTAAAAGATCATTTGTAATTGTTGTCTAATTTAGTAGAGTTTTTTTGAGTTTTTGCATTTTCTTGGTGCTTATATTACTGGGAAGCTTGCCACCAAATTTCAGATGTGATAACAAATTAGTGTTTAAGGTATCCGACTACGTTCGGAACCATGATATTTCAAAGCGCATAAATGGCTAATTTTTATGATATTTAGTGTCACTTAGATTAGAATACATGTATAAAATTGCTTTAACGACATTTTGACAAAACAAATTTATTTAACTACAATATTTTGGCAAAATATTAACTTAGAATAATCTTTTCTCCAAATGTTCTCCTTTTGTTAAAATGCTTCTATTAGAATAATATTTTGCCAGTATATAGCTCAGACCTCTCTACAGAGGCTCAACCAGAATTTTTGAAATATATAACTTAGAAGTGGGTTTATATATTCATATATTTTACGACCACAGAGGGGAACAATTTTAACGAAAAAACGCGAATAATTATTTCAATTGGTGTTATTTCTTGATCCTCTGTAGAGAGGTCTGAGCTATATACAGGCAAAATATTAGTATAATAGAACCCTTTTTCTTAAAAGGAGAACATTTGGAGAAAAGATTATTTTAAGTTAATTTTTGGCCAAAATATTGTATTTAAATAAATTTCTTTCGTCAAAATGTCCTTAAAACAATTTTATGCATATATTCTAATCTAAGTGACACTAATCATCATGAAAATTTTCCATTTATGGTCTTTGCAAAGTCACGGTTCCGAACGTAGTCAGATACCTTAAGGCAAATTTCCATAGAAAGGGGGTAAAATTATATAAAAAATACAAAGTGTATATAAAAAATAAAACTCTGCCTTTCCTATTTCTTAATTATCAATCAGTAATTACCAACCATCTGTAATAATAAACAGAATGGCGATACCACGAATATTTTTCTTTATTATTTTATTATTTATAAATTAATAAGTACCATACTTTTTTTAAACTCAAAAAAAGATACAAATACAATTAAATATTATTACTAAATTATATAATTAAATATTATTGCACTAAATTGTATAATTAAATATTATTACTAAATTGTACAATTAAATATTATTAAATTATATAATTAAATATCATTACACTAAATTGTATAATTAAATATTATTACTAAAATATATAATTAAATATTATTAACAAATTACACATCTCATACTTAAATACAGTCATTTGAAAATACAGTGAAAAAATACATAATTTAAAAATGTAAACATAACATCTGTTTACTTCAATATTTGATATTATTTTATTAAATAATACACAAAAGAAAAAATGTTATACATGTGAAGAGTGATTGCATCTTTAATGTATTATTTTTAGTCAATAAAACGTTTTAAATATTAATAGTGAGTTTTATAGCCTTTTAATTACTGCTCATAACAAGAGAAATCCCCTTCCACATCTTGAAGTCATGTCTTTCCTAGGCGAAATTCTTAAATCTGAAACAATTCAAATGTTATTGTTGTTTGGTAACATTGATTGTGATTGAATTATGAGTGTTTGACAAAGAGGCTGTTTATTCTTTCATTGGGAAAATTCTATTTTTAAGATATAACTTATAAATTCTTCTAAAAAGAAGCAACAAAGATTTTTTTATGTGGTTGACTACTGAAAACTTTCAACATACACTTTTTTAAGACGCTTTTATAAGTTTCACTTGTATGTAATGGAATCTTTGAACACAATTTTTACCCACTTTAAAGGATGAGATTAATTAGAAATTTCGCACACTTGTCAAGGACCGATGACAATACAATAATTTCATAATTTTGTTTCATTGCCCTGATCAGGATTTTAATAATTAAGGATTTACGAGATCTGGCGACTAATTCAATATTTCGTTTACAGATGTGGCAATTAATTGCTTAAAAAATTTTCAGATTTGGCGAATAATTCCAGATTTAGCGACTAAAAGATTAAGGTGCAACCCTAAAATCGCAAATAGGCTTCTGGTTAATACAAATCAAACAAAAGTGTCCTTTATGTAAAAAAGGGTAGGGTGGGTGGGTGCGTAGTTTTTTCTGAAAATGGAAATAAAAAAAAGACTCGTGCATGTGAATAAAACTAATTTATGTTCTAGCTGCTAAATATTTTTTATTTTGATAAAGCAATATTTTTAGAAGTGATGACACGAATTAACATTATAGCAATACGTTTAAAAGGAGATAATACGATTGACGCTTAATATTTCTTCTTAACACACTTTTATTAGTTAGATCTGTATCTATAGAGATGGAATGTTTGAAATATAACGATATGGGACTCATCCGGAGAGAGTAAATACTCTTCAGACCTATTCATTGACGAGCAAGATTAATTCCAGGAGACACATAATTCCGGCTCCAAATATCAAACTCAAGGATACATTCAACAAAGAATAAATGATAGAGCTTTAAAAACTATAAAACAGGCTTTTATTGTAGATCGAATTAAAAAATGAAAAATATTTTATAGTTTAAATAAACTAAAAAACACGCTTTTTTAGCGTGTGTGTGAATCGAACCAAAAAGTAAAAAAATAATTCTTAATATAAAAATAAAATGACTAACGAGAAAATCAATGTCATTTTGGTAAAAGCGTAGGGTGTGCTTTGTACTACATTTTTACACTAACTCTGCATTTCGGAATAGAACTAGTAAGAAATTATAACATTTAATATAGAGCACCCCACGCTTGTACCCTAATGACATTAGGGGGTGGTGCCAGCGTATATAATAAGAATTATTTTTTTACTTTTTAGTTCGATTCGCACACACACACACTATAAAAGCGTGTTTTTTAAGTTTCTTTTAAACTATAATTTATTTTATTTAGGTTGATAAGCAAGTTAGGAATGCCACATAAAACTTAAGCAGTTATCTACAATACAGGAAGCATATTTTTTTTTACCTTACATATTTTCAAACCCTTATTCCCCACCTACACTTAAAATTTTGCTTTTTAGGTACTCTGTAGAAAACTTGTTTTATTGCCCTCCTCTAGTGTCTAATATTAGTGACCACTCATTTAGGGAGGAGAGTTTTCTGAAAAAATATCTTACTCTCTATCTAATACAGTGGCGTAACGTACACCCCCGCATCGCGTGGGGGCTCAGGATTGTAAGGGGCCTAAAGCCTGACTGACGCAAGTGCCTACCCTTTGTAAAATTCAACGTGGGGGGCCCAAAACCTGACTTTGCAGGGGGACCCAAATGTTCTTTGTTACGCTACTGATCTAATACCTATGTTATTATGTGTAATATTGTTCGTTATAATTTAATTTTTTATTACCAATTACGTTACTTCTCGTCTTCCAGTTCTATCAGTTCCTAAACTCTTTACAACTGTTCATAAAAGTTCTGTTGTGGTGTTAAGTTGAACCCGGCTGATCACTAGAGCCGACACAAGAAAACTCATACACGTACATGTAGGAAAAATGTAGCTTTGACTTCCTATGTTCTGCAGAGCATGATGAATAGCTGATGTGATGATGTTAAGGGCTCATTTTTTTTGCCCCAGGGCCTATGGATAACTAGCTACGCTAGTGGTTATTGCACTAAAATTTGTCACAAACTGTCGAAAATAAAAATTGGAAAAAGAAAACAATAATTTTAAATAACTATCAGGAAATTCCGGTTTTTCAGCTTTGTATATTTTAAAGGTCCACCACATTATTAAAGTAAATTTATAAAAAGAACACGATATAAAAAAAAACTCTTTTCATCATATTTTCACAGAACACTTTCTGCAACTTCAAGTATGTTCTTCCTATGTTCTGCAGAGCATGATGAATAGCTGATGTGATGATGTTAAGGGCTCACTTTTTTTGCCCCAGGGCGGGCCTATGGATAACTAGCTGCGCTAGTGGGTATTGCACTAAAATTTGTCACAAACTGTCGAAAATTAAAGTTGGAAAAAGAAAACAATAATTTTAAATAACTATCAGGAAATTCCGGTTTTTCAGCTTTGTATATTTTAAAGGTCCACCACATTATTAAAGTAAATTTATAAAAAGAACACGATATAAAAAAAAACTCTTTTCATCATATTTTCACAGAACACTTTCTGCAACTTCAAGCATGTTTAAGCAATCTCATTTTTCCCACAGATAATACAAAATCATCCGATTCTTATCTTTAACGATGGAAGAAAAAGAATACCTGACATGCACATTTTTGAAGCCTATTTATTGTCTTCGCGATTAAAAGAACATGAATCTTATCGATAATATTACAGACAAAAGAGATTTAATCCAAAACAACTAGAAAATAAAATACAAAAGAAAAAAATATGATAATTATGAAAAAGATCGAAAGTCTAAAATTTCCATGAAGTGTACAACTCTCAATTTTTTATTTCAATACATAATATTAAAATAATAACAACATTCTTAAATTAGTAATAATTATATCACAATTTTTTAAAAAGAATGTGAAAAATTACAACCTGCTGGATATATATAACTCTTCAAAAATTCCATGATCAGAACGCTTAAATATAATGCTTTATTACTTTCCACACAACTTTTCAAACGCATTGATCTGAAAGGGGACTCCCCGTTATTCGCTGCAACACTTTCTAGATAATTTTTCTGATAAATGTTAATATGAATATATTATTTGGCGCGCGAGCGCTTATTTGGCGAGATACTATGGAATTCCTCCCAGAGACACTGAGTGTATATTAACGTTGTACTTATTCAGCGACTCAAAGGCTTTTGGCAACGGACCTCGTTATTTTCAACCATGGTCAAGTGACCAGGACGGCACCTGGCTTGCACAACCCTCCCTTAACCCTCTCGCTGCGCATCCCGCGATTTCCACGCGCAACATAGATTTTGTAAAATTTCAACAAATTGCGATTTCCATGGGTATGCATTTTTTCCGATTACTTAGCTGTGCAACCCATGCTGTTCCCTACTTATGTTTTCATTTATGTGTTTTAATGTTCATATTTTCATGAGAGATCTAATACTGTAGTTAAAATAAAAACTCTTTTACAAAATTTTTTATATATCGGGGCATAGTACCTTACGAGAACAAAAATTGTTCGTTGTCATATACATGTTACGATTCATCATAAATTAACAAATTTTGCTAATGTTGATCTGAACTTTATATAATCTACAACAATGTATAAAGTTTAAGAAAACTAGAGAAATTTTGTTCTTTAATAAATACAAAATTTTAAAAAAGAAGATAAATATATATATAAAATTTTTAAAAAAATATTACTTACCTCCTGTTCCCGCAAGATAATTTTTAAATTATACACTTTAGAATCTCAATTTTTGCATTAATTTGAAGCTAAATGTATTCTGTGTGTGTGTGTGTGTGCCACTTAATTGAAAAGTATCTTATATTTTTTTTTAATATTTTTTAAAATTAAAAAATATTTTTTTTAAAAATTTCAATTTTTATACAGTTGATTAAACCATCTAATCTAATATATATTATAAATGTGAAAGTTTGTGAAAATCTTTGTGGGTCGTTCACGCAAAAACAACTTAATGAATTTTAATGAAAGTTTACAGTAATATAGCTTATACATCAGAATAACACATAAGCTATAATTTATACCATAGACTATAATTTATAAAAATTTGTAAAAAGTGTCCAAAATATAACGCTATTTGTCAAGAAGGAAAAAATTCTGCCATCTGCAAGCAAAAAAGCCCACGTCAGCATTTATCTTATCTTTTGTTTGTGAAAAACTTTTTGTTTTGGCTACGCAAGGTAATCGCTTCTAATTAATTCCTGTGATCATAATAATGCCTATTTTTTTTATTTCAGAATAAAACTAAGTTTTGAATGGAAAGGTTGTTATAAATCTCTCTTTATTTTAATGGATTTTTTTATGATTTTATTATGCACATTTGGTAGTAAGAAGTTGATCTATTTTCAAAATTACTTTTATCGCTTCTGGTACTTAAAGTAAATAAACTTTCTCTTTCACACTACATCATTTGGACAAACTTTCAGAATTTGTTTGTGGTTAGTAGTTAATTATAACGCTGTAATTTTAATTGAATATGCAGATATTGCATTTTTCTAAGTATAAAACTAATTATAACTACTGCACTGTATTTTTTGCAGTGAGTGAGTGAGTTAAAATTAACGTCGCACTGTTCATCTACACGAGGGCTTTTGGAGACGGACCATGTAATTTTGAACAATGGTCAAGTGACGGGAACGACACTTGAGCTGGCACCCCCTTCTCCTAACTACCACACCACACCAACTTAGCAGGAATATTCTACCAATACTTAGCTTTAATATTCTTTGAAATCCACTCTTCCAAGATATATGGAAGCACGGGTTCTATGATGAGTATTTTAGTGGGGAAGGCGAAAAGTTTTGTGGGCGATATTGCGTTTTTAGCGTATTGCAAAGATTATTATTTTTGTCGCAAAAAAAAAGTTAATGTCAAAATTTAAGTGTCTTATGGTTTTGTCTGTTAATGAAGACCTTGGAAAATGATTTGACTACTTATTTTAAGTAAACGGTGTACATAATTAATTTTACAGTGGAATATCTTTAATTAATTTATTAGCTCTAACGGATTAAATTTTCCAAAGTGGAGTATTTTGTTTATGTATATCCCTTAATTTGTACATGTAGTGATCCAAAAAAAATTGTATGAAAAAAACTGCAGTAAATCATAATGCGGTTGGATAAAGTATTATCGTGCTTCGTGCCCCTACACGGCGGGTCTTACAAAGCTCTAATAAAGTTCGAGCTACGAAATTAGCTAGGCATTTGCCAACTTGACTCTATCGTTAACATTTCGCTATGTTTTTCATTGAATCGCCATTATAAGTTAAGAAACGGCGTTGCTTGCGAATATTACAATTTTAAAATAAAATAAATACAACAGAAAGTAATATAAATGTATTACACTTTCAGATATAAATTATTTACACTACTTTAAGCGTTCATTACGCAAAACTTTTAAGAATGTGTTACTTTTGCTGAGCAGAGATCAGCTTAGGGAGGTATTTTGAAAAATCGACCCTCAAGAGTGTTACGAGGAATTATAAATTTAAAAAATCCTTTTTATCGGCTATTAGATCTACATAGTTAAAATTTAACAAAGGTGTTTTTTTTTCTTTTTTTTATTGTTTAGCTGAGATATGCAAAAAGCTTTTTTGTTTAATTTTCAATTCACATAAAATTAACTCATTAAAACTTCTTTTTCCTTCAATCTGTGTTGTTTAATTTTTCAGTTCACCCGTGCGAAGAACGGGTATACCAGCTAGTAAAACATAATTATGTCATACAGAATTAAGATCTATGACTAGAATGCGCATGCCAATTTTTGTAGCTCTAAAGTAAAGACTTTTTTTACAATCTTGCGGGAAAGTGTAAAAAATTGAAACTGAGAAAATCAAGTTTAAAGTTTGACATTTCAATATTTCAAATAAAACATAATAATTAAAATGATCCTGATTCATATGTAGGACCTTCTAGTTCTGCAAAATGCTCTCTCATTTGTGGCTTTTTTTCTCATTCTGCTAGCCCTACGGGCCTCTAATGTATATGATTTTTATTTAATTTCGGCATTTTTATGCGTGCATAATTGGCCTAAAAGGCAGAGGTAACAGCAAAATGTCCTATTTTAAAGCCAACAGCTTTCATTATCTTTATACGTCCCGTCATTCCCTCATTAAACATCACTATAGCCTCATTTACTGCTATGTCTACAATATTTTTAGATGACCCACAGAAGTTTTGGGGCAGTACTTCCAAACAGTCGAGTTGAACGACTCCTTAGCGTTTTGTGTTTTACCCCCCCCACACACACACACATTTTTTCAGGGATTTTGGTGCAGATAGTTCTGCTATTATAGGCTTTATTTCATCCATTATGGCAATTGGCACAATATTTTTATGTTTGAATAAAGAAGCACTATTCGTAGCAACTGCCTTTTGATATTTGCACCACGAAGTATCATCAATTGGTCAGAAGTGATGCATAGGTTCCTCATCAGTGGACCTATAATGACAATAAATTGCCCATATGGCCTGACGCATATCACTAACGGAGCTATTATTCTGTCTAATAGCATTGCCATAATAGGTGGTAATTGTATCAATGAACTTATCAGTCAGACGATTTTTACCGCTGATACTCTTACCGTCTGATAATTTTTTGTCATTGTTTTTAATTTTCGCAGTCTAGCACCCATACGCTTTTGTATGTGGCCAACACATTCAACTTTTTCGATGGAATATGGTGCTGTCCTTTGAAGCTCTGGGAAGGTTTTTGTGTCCCCATCGCCGATATACTTAATATATTTCGCATTTCGTTGTGGCACCGATCTTTGAAATATTTCCATCATCCCGTCTATTTCCATTTTACTGGAAGAACCAATATAATTCTTTACACAGTGTGGTTGATGTTTCAATTTCCACTCTTCATATGAATGTCCAGATTTTGGACCTCGCCATTTTTCACATCATTTACAATATGAAGAGAGAACTGCAACATCAATCACTTTCCCTGTAACATCTCCAATGACACTACACACACCCATACGGGAAGTGTGTCTACGTATTTTCCACGTACCGTCACCACTGACACAGATTTCGTTACTTCCAGAAGCTGATACTTCTTCTTTCGCAGCATTTTTCATGGAGTCGTCTGCTACTTCACGACTGGCCAAATTTATTTTTCTCAGTATCCTTTCATATGACTTTTGTGATACTGGTGATGGCCAATCCATTGCTGTGCAAAAATTCTTTATTCCACAAAAACCTAATCCTACTGTGCGCATAGCATAGGCTATTCGTGTATTTACTTCATAGTCCTTACTTGAAGCAATAACTGAGGAACTTTTAAAAGTGGTCAATGTACTGCATGAGTAGCATTCAACATAAAACCCAGATACCAATCCATACAAAATCTTTTCTTTCAGAACTACTTTAGTATTGCAGTTAGGACATATTAAATATTTGGATAGTTCAGATAATAAACTGTCAATGTTTATATCATTCTATATCCATTAGATTGATTGGAATTTATTTCTTCCTTGTCAAGATAATTTTCTTTGCACAATTTCTTAGCTGAAGCAGATATGCAGTCAACATCAAGCGTATCTAATACTTTTCGAGTGTATTGATTCGCATGAAAACGCTTTCGTTTTCGGCGATAGTCACTGCTCTACGTTGAGCTTTATTAGACATATTTTACTAATTAAAAAGATGCAAAAAAAACTTCAATCAACAAAAATTTAAAAAGCTTACGAAGTTCGAGAATAACGAGATAACACTCAATAAAGCAGCAGTAAACAGTATGAAATACAAATGTAAACTCAAAATTATTCAAAGAATTACAAATACAGCCACGTTGGTATCATTTGTGGCGACATAGCGACCGACCCTTTTGGCGACTTGTATCAAAACTTGAAAAGGTTTTTTTCTCACGTTTTAAAGCATTCAGTTGAACTGAAATTTTATATACACCAGTGTTTTGGATGACAATACGATACTTTAATGATAATTAATAAAAATTAATTACCATTTAATGTTGTGATTCTGTCCTATGTGTATACATATGTATATTAATCGTAACTATTTAATAAAAAGTAGCTAAAATAAAATTTTTCTTTGTTGGTCTAAGTAGAAATTGACTTATTTTTTTTTACATTACTTGTTTTGAGATATATTCGGATGTGTCTGCTCGCAGTGCTTTCTTTCTTTAATGAGGTTTCCCGGAAAATCCTTACAGTTCCAAGCGTTCCGAGAGTCGACAAAGAATGAAGGTCACCGGTCAAAAGATCAGAGAAAGAAAATGGACATTTCATAGGTTTAGCGACCATTAATTGCAAATGATATTAGCGGAAGCCTTAACTTATATGAGCATTTTTGAAACATCTTTGGGAAAAGTATGGAAATAAATAAAATGTAAAAAACATTTGTAGAATATATATGTATATATGTGGGATTATAGTACAGTTCTAGGGGTATTCAATATTCACACTTTCGTTTGTTTCTAATCTAACGTTTAATGCTGGACAAAATACACAGTTCTACTCACTACGACAGACGTTTAACACATATAATACAGTATCTACAATTCGATTAAGCCCCGGATCATCGACCTGCGCGTCTACAGTCCGCTCGCTGAATCTTAATCTTCACAATAATACTGAGGTACAGGAGTGTTGAGAGTGACCTACGCGTCTCTCTCGTGAACAACGGATTGGTGGGTCCCTACTCGGCCACCGTTCTCGTCACTCTTCCTTCAGCCCCGGATCATCGACCTCCGCGTCTAGCGTTCGCTCGCTGAATCTCCCCTCCTTCGTTAACTCCTGGTGGCTGCCTTGACAGCGCCCTCTGTAGAATGTTCATGTGGAAATTTCCCACAACTCTCGGCCATCCACACAAGCAGTGTCCTCACTGCTCACGCACTAAGGATCTGAAATAAACAAACTAAAAAAAAACAAAAAAGAACAAAGGTTAATATACAGTCACACAAACATTTGAAACAAGTTCATTCCTCCTCTCTCATCAATGCCAAGTCCATGGCTTCATCTGGTCTGCTGATGCTGACGTAACATTGGGCCCCTCATGGTCTCTAATTTTAGCCACATCATATCGGTCATGGGGTTTCACTTTGGTCACCTGGTATGGTCCAAAATATTTTATTCGCAGTTTCAATTTGTTTCCAAACTGAGAGTCCTCTTGATTGCCACCAAGTCACCTTTCTTATATAAATGCGCTTCTTTCCGTTTTCGATTGTAAGTTCTCCTGTTTTCTTCTTGAATCTTCAAAATGTTCTGCTTTGCCTCTCTTCTTAGGTTATCTCGATGTTGGAAGAGTTGCTCTTGACTCTCTTCAAGCAGATTTCTTATCATGACATCTTCAGGATTCTTCATTTTAACTCCTATGAGCAATTCAAATGGTGAATACTTTGTACTGCGTGAAGGCACACTGTTCAGCACACGTTGTAGTGAATCTACATGCTTAAACCACTTAGTCGGGTGTTCGATGGACATCTTGGTCAATACTGGAATTAGTTCTCCATGGATTCTCTCAACCTGTCCATTCCCTCTCGGTACTCCCGTTGTTATTTGCACATTGCTAATTTGCTCATCAACACAGTAGTCTTCGAATTATTTAGATCTGAACGCTCCTCTTTTGTCATTAATCACTCGCGAAGGATTCCCAAAAGTTTTCTGTTTCAACTTCAGTCTTTCAATGGCTTCTTGAGCTGTCGTGCTTTTGGTTGGATACAACCACGTAAACTTTGTAAATGCATCAATAACAGTGAATATGTGATTATAATTTTTATTGGTCGTTGGTAATGGTTCAATAAAGTCCACGTGATATGTTGACAACGGTAGATCTTCTTTAGGAATAGGGTTTAAAAAGCCTTCCCCCTTTCCCCTCTTCTTATTGACTAATATGCACTCAACGCAGTTCTTAATAACGTTTTCGATACACCTTCTCATGTTCGGAAAATAATAATCTCTTTTCACCAACTCCTCAGTTTTTGTCGCTGCAAAATGTCCAAATGAGTGAGCTTTCTTAATCACATCTACTTGCATCATCTCTGGAACGACTAGCAACTCCTGATCCTCACTTATCTTGTACAAGATTTTGTTACTTACGATAAATTCAGAAGTTTTACCTTCTTGCAACAGCTTCTTAATAGTCCTAATATATTCATCAGATTCTTGAGCGTTCGCGATCTTGTACGTTAGTTCATCACTAGTCACTAGCATAACAGGATGTCTGCTCAACGCATCTACATGTTGCATTTGTTTTGCAGGACGATGGACTACCTTGTAATCAAAATCTGTTAGAAAAATCGACCACCTAGCCATCTTTGGTGTTAATTCCTTCTTGTCGAGGGTTTTCGCAAATGCTGCACAATCCGTTTGAATTCGGAATTTCCTTTCCAGTAGGTAATTTCGAAATTTTTTCAGAGCCTCTATAACCGCCAGTACTTCTAGTTCATAACTACAAAGTTTCTCTTCTTGAATGGAAGTCTTTTTGCTCATGTAATGGATAGGATAGAAATGTCCATCTTCACCTTGCTGTAAAAGTACAGCACCTAGCCCTAGTTGGCATGCATCCGTATGTAATTCTAACTTAGCGCCTTCCTTAAAAAGATGTAATGCGGGTTCACTGGATAAAGCGTTCTTTAGATTTTGAAAAGCTATTTTTTGTGCATGCCCAAATTCAAAAGAATTTGTTCCTCTTAACAAGTCACTAAGGGGCCTAGCTATCATGGCGTATGAAGGGATATACTTTCTAAAGTACCCTGTTAGCCCAAGGAAACTTAGCACATCTTTCGCGTTTTTAGGCTCTGGAAAGTTACAAACTGACACTGTCTTTTCCGCCGAAGGTTGAATTATACCGTTCTGGATCACATGCCCTAAAAAATTAATCTTCCCCTGCAAAAACTGACATTTTTTAGATTTAGTTCAATGCCGTATCTGGACGTGGTTTCTAACACACGAGCTAATTTTTTATAAGCCTCTTTTTCATCAGTAGCCGGAATTATTATATCATCTCAATAAATAATTAATGTACCGTCTCTTAGCAACTCTCTAAACACGTAGTTAATGTATTTTTGGAAATAGTTACTGCTAATAGACAACCCAAATGGCACTTTTAAAAATTCATATTGGCCAGTTTCCGTTACAAATGCGGTATATTTTCTACTGGCTTCATCAACATCTACATGAAAAAATGCATTCTTTAAGTCAAGCGTTGTGAATATTTTCCCATTCCCTAACTTATCTAAAACCTCTTCAATTATAGGAAGTGGATATCTATCCTTAACTATTTTCTTGTTTAATTTTCTGTAATCTATACACAATCGCATTGTTCCATCTTTCTTTTTACACACCACAACCGGAGATGAAAAATCGGAACAACTCTCTATAATTATTCCCTGCTCTAACCACTCATCTATTTGCTTTTCTACCTCTCTCTTTTCAGGCAAAGATAGCCTACGTGACCTCTGAGCAATGGGTTTTTCATCCGATAGAATTATTTTCATTTTCAGAGCAGTTGTCTCTGTTTTATTCGGACTGCAATTTTCTATTAACGTCTGGACTTTGTCCCTTATTCCACTGTTCGAAATGTGTGAAACATCATATAAACATTCATCAAACGTCTCCGATACCTTAAGTAAAAAACAAATTAGACCCATCACTGATCTTCCCCGAGTTAGTTACACCCCCTGTCAGCTCTACGTCATCTTCTCCCTCTGTTTCATTTTGTAAACACACCGGCTTGCACGACGCGTTCGTCGACCCCGCTTCCTCTGACTCACTCTTTAAGAACTCAAAAACTTTCGAGGGTAACAATATTGCTGCCTCGATCCTGCACACCGCCGCTAGTATTTTTTCTTTTCCCACCCTTCAATGAGATCGTAAATTCTGAAACATTCGCACTTCTCTTTTCTCCAAAACAACTCGTCAACACGATTTGAGAATGAATTCTTTTTCCTTCCGAAACGTACTTTGAATTGATAATTGCTGAATTCGCGCCTGAATCCAAGGTTGCCCTTAGTGGAGTATTATCAACAATAACATGTACGTACTGCAATTCATTAAATAAAAAGTTATTTTGATTAGAAATAGAAGTTTCAATTTGATTTACGGCATGAGACCTGTATCCATATTTCTCTTTTCTGAGTTCATCGTTTTCTTCGTGCAATTCCTTGCGAAATGCGGGCCTCCACAAATATAACACGATACTGTTTTGTCTGCTCTAACACTTTGGTTATGTTTTGGAAACTGTCTTTGGAATTGATTTGTATAACCCAAGTTCGCGCGGTTCTTACTATAAACATCATCGTTTTTACTCTTAAAAATATTTGGGTTCCGAGAGTCATGTAGAGATCTGTTTTTCGAAATGAAAAATATATCGCACGCTTTTCCTAATTCATCTTGCGTCATTCATTGATCCGCCTGCATAATTTTAATATGTGAAGCAGTTTCTGGCTCTAAAGTATCTAAAAATTTATCACTTATCATTAAATCAACTAAGGAATTAAAATCAACAATGTTCCTAATTTTTAAGTAGTATTTAAACATCGCACTTAAACGTGTGGCGAATTGCACATGGGTTTCATCTGCTTGCCTTTTGGCCTTTCTAAAATTAAGTAAACACTCCTGCGCAGTGGGCTGGAACTCTCTTAAAATTAATGATTTAACTAAATCATACTCTTTTATTTCGTCATATTTTATGTACAGTAAAACATTGTGTGTTCTCTCACCAAGAATATTAATAAGGATTTCTACTTTCAAGTTTTCGGGGACATTTTTGACTCTAAATGACCGTTCTAGGGATTGGAAAAAAAGACCAAAATTTTCAGTTTTCGTTGGGATTTGTATAGTCAGCTTTTTTACACTCTTAATTAAATTTTCTAAATTATTTGTATCTCCTTTTGAACTTTGTTGCGTTGCTTGCCCTTCTGCCAAAGTTTTCTGAAGTTCAATTTCTCGTTCAATTTGCTGTAGTTTAATTTTTTCTAACTCTAGTTGTGAGTTGGTCTCTTGCAGCTGCCGTTCGGCTTTCGCCTGCCTGTCCTCGACGGACAAATTTAGCAGATTTATCACAAAATCGGGATCGTCTTTGAAAGCTGCGGATTTTTCCAATTTGGTTTTCAATTCAATTGTTATTTTTTTAGACGTGGCTTGTTCTCCAATTTCCTTGAGAACACTTATTAAGTCCTCCTTTCTTGTATTTTTGTGGTACGACATATTATAATACAATTATACTTATTAAAATAGAAGGATACTAAAAGGTATCTTACCTTTTTTTTTCTTTCGTGGAACTCCCTTCTACATGCACAGGCAAATCGGTATCCAATGAAATGCACACACAAATGTTCACAGTCCAGATCGCCTTAGTTGCAGTATTCACAGTCCTTACAGTCCATATCGCGTTTGTTGAAATATTAACAGTCCTCACAGTTTATATCGCGTTTGTTGCAATATTAACAGTCCTCACAGTTCATATCACGTTTGTTGCAATATTAACAGTCCTTACAGTTCATATCGCGGCCGTGCCCCCATATTTTGTGGGAATTATGGTACAGTTCTAGGGGTATTCAATAATCACACTCTCGTTTGTTTTTAATCTAACGTTTAATGCTGGACAAAATACACAGTTCTACTCACTACGACAGACGTTTAACACATATAATACAGTATCTACAATTCGATTAAGCCCTCGTGCTGAGAGTGACCTGCGCGTCTCTCTCGTGGACAACGGGTTGGTGGGTCCCTACTCGGCCACCGTTCTCGTCACTCTTTCTTCAGCCCCGGATCATCGACCTCCGCGTCTAGAGTCCGCTCGCTGAATTCCGATCTTCACAATAATACTGAGGTACAGGAGTGTTGAGAGTGAACTACGCGTCTCTCTCGTGAACAACGGATTGGAGGATCCCTACTCGACCACCGTTCTCGTCACTCTCCCTTCAGCCCCGGATCATCGACCTCCACGTCTAGCGTCCGCTTGCTGAATCCTCTCTCCTTCGTTAACTCCTGGTGGCTGCCTTAACAGCGCCCTCTATAGAATGTTCATGTGGAAATTTCCCACATATATCTTGTTCAAATGTTTAATCGTTTATAAAATACTTTCTATTCATCCAATCAAGTTCAAATATTTTTTTTAACTTGAAGTGGATGACACTTGATGTTAATACAGTTTTTTAAAATATTAATGCATTAATTACCGTTTAATTAATTATCGGTTTTCGACGCTAGCTTAGATTCGTTTCCATTGTTCTAACAATGTAACTGTTAAAACAAAGACAAAAGTTGGCATCGAAAACTGGTTTTTCAGCCAAACTAGCCAAACCGGATCAATGCAGACAAATCATGCTCTTTTTTCAATTCCAACCATTAATTCACGCTCTCCATATATATGTATTGTATGAATTTTGTACAAGATAGTGTAAATAATTTGCATTTGGGTGTGGAATACATTTATATTACTCTATGTTGTATTAATTTTATGTTAAAATTGTAATATTCGCAAGCAACGCCGCCATTCAATGGGAACTTTACGAAATCTTGGTGCTAAAGCCAAGTTGGGCATAATTTTTGGTGCCCACTTTTGGCAAATTCGAGACTCTTCTGGAAATTTGTGGAGAAATACACTCATTTCAAGATCTATGACGCAAGCGGATCTTTCTCGGAGGATCCGCCAGGCATATAAATAGAGTGATGCTTGCCGAAACGAGTCAGTATTGTATTTAATAGTAATTAGTAAACTTGCCTTGACCGTGATTACCGATGAGTTCGACTGTTTTTGTGAATAATATTTTACATGCGTGTATTTTAGACATTGAAAATTCTGTCTGAATGTTGTTGAAGGTATGAAGACCGTCTGAGATTTACCCTGTGAATATTGCTGCTGCATCCTGTATTTCAAGGATTGGATTTCCGACAATAAATTATCATCACACTTAAAGAACTGTCTTGTTTTTGTAACTAATTTGCATAAAATCCTCGAAACCCGATCAACTTAACAATATATTTACTTATATATATATATAAAATCAATCACAATAATCAATTAAGAAATTGAAATTATTCGAATCTTATAATACTTCAAAATTACTTGCGGCTATTGGTATCGCCAAACGCGCGCTCGTGAAAGCGTGATACGCTTACCCCTCGACCCTGTGCTTCATTTTAAATATTGTATAAATAATATTTCTTTTGCGATGAATATAACGAATAGTAGATCATCTCAACTTTTAAGAAAATGTATCTTGACGTATGTCTATCATTATGCATGCAAAACAAACATTTAAATAGAAGAATAAAAAAAATTGAAAGAAAAATAAAACGTATACAAATCTTTATATTTAAAAATCTTCTGTGCGTGTGTTTGTCACTAAACTCCTCCTAAACGGCTGGACCGATTTCGATGAAATTTTTTGTGTAGGTTCAAGTAAATTAGAGAATGGTTTAGATTCACAATTCGGTCCGATATCGCAATTATATATATATAGTTAAAAAAAATTAATAAAAAACATTCAAAAAATACAACTCAACATTCACCTCCATTGTTGTAAGAACGCTATTGTTATAAACAAGTAATATAAAAAAAAATTTGATCAATTCCTACTTAGATCAACCAAGAAAAATTTATTTTAGCTACTTTTTATTAAATAGTTGCAATTAATTTAAATATGTATATACATATGACAGAATAATAACATGAAGCGGTAATTAATTTTTATTAATTATCATTAAAGTATCGTTTTGTCAACCAAAACAATCGTGTATATAAAATTTCCTTTCAACCGAATGCGTGAGAAAAAAACCTTTTCAAACTTTGACTAAGTCGCCAAAAGGGTCGCTAAGTTGCCAACGTGGCTGTATTTGTAATTTTTTAAATAATTAGTTTTAATCAATTAATTTTTAATTATTATAATTAAAAATTATTGTATTGTCATCCAAAATAATCATGTACATTACGTTTCAGCTCAATTGAGCGCTTTAAAATGTATTTTATTAACGATTGAAAATTCCACCAAGATATAAATAAATAAACAAATAAAATATATAGAGAGATTGTGAGCTAACAGTAGGAATGGAAAAAGACGTAAATTGGCGTCGAAAATTGATTTTCAGCCAAACTGGCCAAACCCGGTCTTTATTGTTACGAAAATACGCACAATTCACGCTTTTTAGAGTTTTTAATTAATATCTTTTCAAATAATCTTCATATATGTAATTCTTCTGTGCGTGTGTATGTAACTGAACTCCTCCTAAACGGCTGGACCGATTTTAATGAAAGTTTTTGTCTGTTTCAGTGGACTCGAGAATGGTTTAGATTTATAATTCGGTTTAGAAATGTTTATTTAATTAAATTTTATTTATAAATTGTTGATCTTGTAATGTTTTACATTGGATCCGGCAAACTGCGCTACGATCGCACTATAGAATATTCAAAAATCTTTTATTATAATTCAAGTTGATCCCGACAGTTGGTGCTGTGATCATTTCAGGAAAATATTTTGTCACTTCGTGTTATTATTCTGTTGAAATAAATCATGTGTTAATTAAATTAGTACATTCAGATGTAATTAGTGTTTGAAGAGTTTTGAAATGTGCATAAAAAACTATACATTCTCCAAATTTAGTATGCAATTGAAGTGAGTATTTTACATGATTTTTTCTATTAAATTTACACGTGCGTTGACAACAATTATCCTAACCGACAAATCTATTTGTGTAGCTAATTGATTAAACACATTATTAAACTTTTTTTTATTTAAAATTATTTCTTATCGGAAATAGTTTGTGTGTGTGTTTCACTTCTAAGCAACCCAGAAGTATAAAACTTGGCACATAATTACATTGTAATAACTTTTTAATACAAATTTTACTGAAAAAGGTCCAGATTTTTAAAGCTTATTCATAAAAATTTGGAATTTTTGAATTTAAGATGTGTGTACAGGACAACGTCTGTCGGGTCCTCTAGTCGTTCATAATAATTTAAGTATCATTTAGATTTCTTTAGACAAACTATGTAATTTTAGAAAATTTATAGCGAATATAAATAACTAAATAATAAATATCCATAGAAGTCCATAATTAATTTATGATACTTGTTAAGGAGGAGGGAAAAAGCGATAACTCGCAATATTTGGCAGCCTCTTATGGCTCTATACCCGCCACCTGGACTCGTGGGTTGTTATATAAATAAAAAGAAACTACGCAGTTGATTTAGATTTGAATATAAATCAAAGCATATGTAACATTCAAATTCGAAATATGTTCTTTGAAATGGTTTTTATATATAAAATACATCCATTAACGTTGGAAATTATTCTTATATATATATACTATATATATAATTTTATCGTCTACTATCCATTTTCCTTTCTATATATGGTGTTGAACTATTATTTTTTGGACTACTATTTATTCCCATTAAATATAATTATTGCAATAAAATAGTATATATATATATATATATATATATATATATATATATATATATATATATATATATATATATATATATATATAATAAAAAGAAATTACATTCTCAGAAATAAGGTCATCCTAGGTGGGATTGGAATCCACGACCTTTGGATCAAAATTCCAACGCGCAATCCATTTCGCTACCAGGTACACCACAAACGATGTTCCTTTTTATATTTCCTGTTGGAATATTAATTTTGTTGGAATACTATTTATTCATTTTTTAATTTAATTAATCAATTAACTGTTGAAAAAACTGTATTTACATCAAGCATTAACCACTACAAGTTTTAAAAAAATGTATTTGAACTAGAGTGAATGAATAAAAAGTATTCTTTTGGCGATAGAAAATTTGAATAAGATATAAAGATAAATAAATATATATAGGGAGAGTGTGTGATTTAATAGTAGGAATTGAAAAGGTTAAGTCAATTATTGATCGATTTATTTAGCTTTTAGATTGCAATATTCTGGTTTGTTACGTCCTACTTTTATTGGAAATGTTCAGTTAATCCGAATGAATTATTGTCATCATATTTCAAACACTGAACCACCGAAACAAAAAATAAATTGGCCAGGGGATATGAACTCGTCCACTCGATCTACTTTGGCGTGTTGCAATTTTATAGTCAGTCTGTATGGTTTTCCAGCCACAGTTTTTTCTGCCTGCATATTTGTAAAATTTGGTTTTCACAAATAGGAATCAAATATATTTTGGCTTGACACTTTTGCCTGGCGTTTCCACTAAAACGGTAGATTTCAATCGAGTGCGTTAGATTGTAGAGTATTTTTTTCTTTCATTTTTGTAGAGATCTGTATGAAACTGACAAAAAGAATGTTTAAAACTGTCACCTCCTACAATTGCGTGCGAACAAGTTACAAACAACGGATTTACATAAAACCCCATTTGTCAGTAAATAAATGTTGCAATTGGACTTGATTCACGCTTTATATTTATGATTGATTTGTCATTAACGTCACAGTAACTCGAATGAAAAAGCAAAGACAGTTCGCGATGAACATCGTAAATCTGAATCACGCTCAAGTGTCGAGGACGACACCTGAGCTCGAAAACCTCTCACTTTATTTCTACACTACGCCAACGTTATGACTTTGAGTTTGGACAGTATTAAAGTACATCAGCATTTCTTCCAGATTTTTGTTTAGTAATACTAAGGTGACCAGTTTTCTTATAATGAAAAGGAGGACGAAATATCGGGGATCATTTAGGATGGCGAGTTGGGCATCCTACGAGTTTGAATGAACTAGAGGCAAGGTTACAGCAAATATTGAACGAAATGTCTCAAGACATCATACAGAACTTGTACTCCTTATTGCCGGATCGCATCGCATCGTTTATTCGCGCTAGAGGGGGTTCAACAGGGTATTAAATCCTCCGTTCTTTTGCCTTTTTCTCTGAAATAAATGATACTTTATTTTTGATTTTCAAATCATTTACTTATATCAAAGTAGTCATTACTTATATAAAATTTCATTTCATTTTGACGACTCCTTGGTGCGCTAATTTTTTAATCTATAAGTGTATATGAAACATTTTATTAATTAATACAAAAATACCCAAATTACGCTTTTATTAATTAATGCAAAAATACCCAAATTACGCTTTTATTAATTAATACAAAAATACCCAAATTACGCTTAAATTACTCTTAGTTATTTACTTAAACGAGTATTTTTCCATTGAATGATTTTTTTTGTCAACATATCATTTTCTAATGCATCGGAAATTTCGGAGCAAAACATTTGCTTCATACTGAATTTTACGGTAAGCACTGTAGCTAATATATTAACATTTAATCTTGATTTCTCACTTGTCCAAAAACCTTTTCAACTGCTGCATCATTCCATGGCAGCACAACGTTAAATTCAGCAAGAATAATTAAAATTTTCATATGGAATATGTTCATTTTTAAATTGGTTTAAGTGTTTTCACCGGTCTTATCAATTTCAGCATGTTGATTTTCCAATTTTTCTATTTTATTAGAAATTACTATATGCATTCTGTCGTTTTGCTTCTTCAAACCGAACATTGTCATTGATTTTAATATCAGGCATTTCTTTCGATAAAAACTGAACACAATTTTCTATATTTGCCCACTTAATTTGCGATGAAGTCAAAAAGCACCTTTGAAAACTGTTATTTCCTGTAATATTTGTTTCAGCCAGTCTTCGGCGTATTGGAAATATGCTTTGTTCATCTCTGAATACAGAGGTTAACAGATTGGTTTTAAAATATTGAAAAGGATGACAAGTAGGACAGCTTTCGAGGAAGGACAGAACCTATAAAAGGAGGATGGTTGGTCACCTTAGTAATACCAGGATTCGTACCCATGACTCAACAAAAAACAATGCGGCCACGATGATTGCGAAACCATTACCATTTGTCTATCGCCCTCACGTGTTGTACTTCAAAGATCAAGGATGATTTAATAGAACAGAACAAGGATGAAATGATAATAAAAAGAGCATTCTTTTTTTAAAAATATTTTTTCAAATATGCCATTTTAAAAAAAAATGTAATCGTTAAGCAAACAAGAATTCAGTAAATTATAACAAAGAACATTATCAAACACATACATAAATTACTTTTTCTTCATTTTTACACAATTAAGTAGATTGAAGATAAAAGATCAAAATAAACTAATTTACATTTTGAACACAGAAGGAATACACATTCCTTGGTAATATTACAAAAGAAAAAAAATCAAATATTCTCCTCCGCACTGTGAGACAGACAAAAAAGCTGTCTGGCGCCACTTATTATATACACACTGTACATAAATTTCGCTTTTTCACACGCATCAATTTCCTTTAGTAAAATACGATTCTAGTGGAGCAGATGATTCAAAAAACTAAAAAAAATTGGTAATTTCCTATTACAGCCCACCTCTTGGAGAAGAATTTTTTAAGCTGCTCCAAAATGACGCCAATGCACGTTTTTCAAAATCGAGTTCAAGCGAACTGGGAAATAAATGACATTTTGTCCGAAGGAGCAAAAATGGAAAACATTACAACTTAAGGAAATAATTCGTGTAAAATTTAGATTCAATAAAAATAGTAAGTACTTTTTAAAACTTTCGGAACGATTCCATGAAAAATTTAGCTTTTCAAAAATAGGAAGTAGAGAACATTAAAAAAAGAATTGAAATTCAAAAGAGAATTACAGACGTTAAGAACAAATTCATTATAATTGCGACTTCTAAACATAGGAAATTAAGAGCATTCTAATAAACAAAAATTGATATCCGAAGGTCAAAAACGAAAACATTTTTTATTACTTTTGAAAAATAGGAAATTAAGAACATTCCAAAAAAGGAGTTAAAGTTTGAAGGAGAAAAATTGAAACTTTTAAGACGTTAAGAACAAGTTATGAAAAAATTCCGTTTCTAATAGTAGGAAATTAAGAACATTCTAATGTGAAATTATTTATATCCGTACAACAAAAACGGAAATTTCTTTTTACCTATCGAAAAGTAGAAAATTAAAAACAATCTGAGAAAAAGGAATAGATGTTCGAAGGAGAAAAATTGAAATTTTTTTTGAACGAACTTCTGCATGATTTAATTTCTCTTTAAAAAAAAAGGTATTAAACACATTCTAAAATTACTCAAACGACTTTTATTAAACCACACAGCTTTCCTTACTTCATGCGGATATTTCCCCCTTTTGAACGGCATCTGCATTTTAACTTTTCCCCGTGTGAGCACCAGCTCTCTCTCTAATATATATATATATATATATATATATATATATATATATATATATATATATATATACTTCCCACTTTTTTTCCAAAAAATTTTTAAAAAACAATTAAACCTTGCTTTCATCTCGTAAACAATAACCGATAATAGCAAGTACAGTTGAACCTGTTTTGTGCGGTAGATAGGGACCGCATAAAAATAAACGCACAAAAAATATTCAAAAATTTCATAAATTCTTACATAAAACAAACTAATCTGTGAAGATACTACAAAAAAAAATTATGCGGTGGATAGGGACCGCATAAAAAAGTCGCATTTATAAAATATGTCAATTGTTAACGAAATTTATGTAAGACAACTTCCTTAACAGAATAAATAATTAAATATTACTCATGGAAACATTTTAAAAACCTGTAGTTTCCATTGTAACACGAATAAGTTTACATAACTCATTGCAATTCATCGTTATCCAAAGCCCGGTAATGAATAAGTTCAAAATAGCTTTCGTCACTTGAAGGTACAATTTTAATTGATTTTTTTCGGCAACATAAAGTAAGAGATAAGTTTTTGTGACGAAGTTCAGGTGGTCAGTTGCTTGTAAATGTCACGATAACCAGATATACATGATTTAAGTTCTTTTTGGAATTTTATACTCCTTTCTTAATTGGTATCTTTTTTAAGAAAATGCTTTTCCAATTTCTTCGAAAATTGGATGCCCGCATATTTTTATCCACTCTCAAAGAATCCGGTTCTTCTTGTCCGTCTTCATAATCCATCAAATTATTGATGTCACTGTCATTGAAAATTTCGTCTTCAGTCAAGCGTGGGATGCTGGAGCGTTGAGAGAAAGCAACTGAATGCGCATTGTCGGGACACTGTTTATAACAAATGAACAGAGCGTCTTGAAGTGTCTACATTTCAGTGGCGTAACGTATACACCCGCATCAAGGGGGGGGCAGGACTCTAGAGGCACAAGGCCTGACTTACGCTAAATACGTATTTACCCAATTTATAAAATATTAAAAGCAAAAACTGACTTTCGGGGGGGGGGATAACATTCTCCATTACACCACTGGTAAATATATAGAAAACATTACAGTAGAGCCAAAGCCATTGAAATTTATACACCGCATAAAAAAAGATCGCACATAAAAAATCGCGCAAAACAAATCGCATAAAAAAGACCGTATAAAAACTGGTTCTACTGTATTATCCAAATAACATTAAAACGTCGAAATAACGGTAACGCGAGTGGTAACCTCGTACGTATATAGTAAGTGGCGAGTATACTAACTACTAAGGTGACCAAATGTCCTCCTTTAGGGAGGACAGTCCTCTTTTTATAGGTTATGTCCTTCCTCGAAAAGTGTCCTTCTTTTTGCCCTCCTTTTCAATATTTTAAAACTGATCTGATAATATCCGTATTCAGAGATGAACCAAAAATGCTTCCAAAATATTGAAGAATGATCTGAAACAAATATCACAGAAAATAACAGTTTTCAATGGTATATTTTGACTTGGTCTCAAGTAAATTGGGCAGATATAGAAAACTTCGCTCAGTTTTTATCGAAAGAAATGTCCGATATAAAAATCGATGACAATTGTATTTCTAAAGTAGAAAAAAGACTGATTGCATATTTAAATTCGAATTAATTAGAACAACTGGAAAATCAACATGCTGAGAAACTGGTAAAATATGGGTGAAATTACTTAAACTATTTCAAAAATGAACACATTCCATATGGAAATGTAACTATTCTTGTAGAATTTACGTTTTCTGGAACTAATGCAGCAGTTGAAATAGTTTTTTTTTTCAGTTGTTGATGATTTTTTTGAAGTGACTAGTGAGAAATAAAAAAAAATTAAATGTTAAAATTTAAGTTACAGTGCTTACCGCAGTGCTTCTCAAACTTCCAATATTTGCGACCCAATATTCAATCATAATTTTCATCGAGTCCTCTCCGTACAATAACAATATATTGAATTCAATAATACTATGCTTAGAGAGATGTTAAAGTTACTATACGACTTAAGCCTCTTAAAGACGTATATAAACGTCTCGCACAGTCAAGGCATTATTTCCCCTGGACGCATGTAAATGTCTTTTCGAAGATAAATCTTTTCGGGTACCTACTATTCATATAATTATTCTTATGGCAATGGAATGTAATAAAAGGGATTTGACAGTGTTTGCGAAGGATTCGATTATTTATTCTTTGTCTTCTCTCGCCCCCCAATATATCACATACGCCCGGCATTGAGGAGCGAATTGCTTAGCTTTTAAACAGAAGTCAAAGGATTAATCATAAACCATACAAATTATCAAAAAAAAAAAATGTGTGCGTGTATCAGCGTGAACACGCGGTAGAAGTTAACTTCTTTGGCTTATATGTATTGAATTGTACAATAAAGTTTTATTTTGAAGTAATATTATATATAATTAACAAATTTATTATTATCGTTATTATTTCAAACTGTATTTAAAAAAATAATTAGGGTGGAAAAGGTATAAGTATAAACCAAAAATTTTCCTTTTTTCAATACATAATACCAGTGTTTCTCAAACTGTGGGGCGCCCCCCCCCTGGGGGAGCGCGAGCATATCGAAAATAAAAGATTTAAAAAATAATTAATTTACTGGAATGAATTAAAACAAAATACTTTCAGACATAATAAAAAATGCACTTTTACTCTGATATAATTTATAAGCGCGGGCGCGATATTAAGTCATCAAAAATAAAAACTTCTTCAATACCTAATTAGCTATCTTTGACCTTATAACCAAATAAAAAAACTTTTATTTGATTTGCTGTAATCCCATGATGAGAGATGTTTTTATTACGATTTCTTTTTAAACCTAACATACTACTCTTTCAGAGAAAAAACAGATCCCAGACCCAGAATCGAAACAATTCAGGAACATGAAAAATTCAACACTCATTATTTTTGAAATACTGCATATTACAGCTGTAATCTGTTTGACCTTGTAAGTTACTGGTACAGTTAGTTATGACCCCTCTCTTATGTGTTCCATGGGCTTGTCTTGCAAAGCAAAGTTTTCATAAGGAATTCTTGTGATTAGAAATTGACCCTCTGAGTTATTTTTCTATATTTAGCAGATATCTATATTTTGTCTTCTAAGCAGCCACCGCATTTTGCAATACGTTCAATTTAAAAATTAGAGAAAGGAAAAATAACATAATAATTATCCTATTATTTTATTTATTTATTTTTGCTTAAAAGTAGTATGTAAAATTTAATATTTATGTTACTAATTTGTATGGTTTATAATTAAGATCGCCTATTGTAGCTTTAGCGTCAAAGTGCATTATTGTTGCATTCAGTACATTATTAATGTATAAGGGGGGCGCGATAAAAATTGTGATCGAAAAGAGGGGTGCCAGTATTGAAAGTTTGAGAAGCACTGACATAATACTAAAAAATTTTTTATTGTATACATTTATAGAAAAGTATCAATATTATTAAACTATTTCCATTATCCGTATGGGTGTTTCAGTACATACTTTTATTATCAAATGCTTGTGGTAGCTAAAATAAGAAATTAAGGTTTTGCACTCAATATCTCTCATTTAAGAATCTCAAAAACACTACATCAATCGTAGTATTTGATTTCGTCTTTGATATTATTCTGTTATTTTGTAGAGATAAGGCGAAATGGTCTTTTTTTGCGTCTTAATTTTCCCCTATTTGAGATAAATCTGGAAACTCAAGCCATATTGTCTTAACTAATCCACCATCATTGGTTTCTACATAATATAGCTTTCCAACTGCACCATTTGTCAATCCATTTGTCAAAACAATATTTATGGTAATCATGCAATAAAAATATTATTCACATAAATGGTTTGATAAGGCAATCCATTTGTATCAAGTAATGACATCTTATGCAATTTTTGACGGACGAAAAAGTGTCTTGTTCTTTTGAAGTACAACCAATATATGCATCTTTTGCAGTTGATGTTATTCTTTCCACATAAGCATTCAATATTTTGTTATTATACTTATTGACGGAATTGTTAGTGCTGAATAATCGTATACCTTAAGGACACCTTGATACTTCAGCTTCCTCCACAGTACAGAAACGAGACTCAATCAGAGTTATTTCCATTTCATCAATTTGTTCGCCGCTTCCAATTTTTGCAAGTTTAGAAGAAAGTTGTTGATTCACTTGACACATGACTTCATTTAGTTCATAAAATGTTAGATTTCGCCGTAAAATCGGTCCAACGATGGGGTATGTTTCGGTTATAGATGGGTGTAGAATATACTGGTGGTAATCGACGTATAAATCTCCTATTTAAATAATATCTAATCGACCAAAATTTAATGGAAAATTTCCAGTTATTTGTTTTAATCTGGAATCAAACTATCATAATAATTGGGCACTGATCATACTTATCTCATAATTGATTATGACTTTTATGTACTTGAAAAGAGTTCTGTATTGTTGAGCAGTTCAGAATGTAACGGAAGTAATCTTGATGAAGAAATTTTTAAACCTGCATGAACAGTCGTTCCTGAAATAGCTGCTGCTGCACAACTTTGACAGCTTTCACATCATTGTCTGTATAGCGATTATATATTTCCATCACACAAAAGTTTAATGACGAACGTTTTACCGCATCCGGTAGCACCGGTAAAAAATATTTGAAATGGAGTTCGATCTGATAATAAAAGATGCGAAATAACATGAAGTAAAAGTCTTTTTTGTTTTTCGTTTGATATTCTCATTAATTGATAGAAATCTTCATCGGAGTTAAATTTTCTCTTTTTTTTGCGATTGGTCCTAGTTTATCTAATGTTGCTCAATATATATATAGATACCATTAAAGAAGCAAAAAATAAATTTTTCATTCGCTTTTTTTTTTCTCGCCAAATTCGGTGATTTTCATTTGTTATAGTCTCCAAATTTTCTAATGTAACCCCTGAGAAAAAGTTAAGTGGACGTGATGAAGCAGATGTTGATTACCAATTTGGCGCGAAACTAGTTTTCGTCGCCAAACCCTTGGCTTTTCGTAAAAATTCGCACTTTTTATTAAAGTTTTTATTTTTTTTGAAAGCTTAACTTTTAAGTTAATAGTTTACAATTTCACACATCAATTGCAAACAACGGTAATTTTTAAACAAAAAATGCATGAATAATACTTTAGTAAAAAATTCTCTTAATATGGATAATAAACGAAAAACACACAAAAAAATTTAAGAGCCGTAATTTTTAAACTATTTTTTCAATATTTGTCCAAATTACGGATAATACTATTCTACATATGGAAAAAAAATTTCGTGAGATTATTTTGTAAATAATGAAGTTATTAAATATTTAATTAAAATTTTTGAGTATTTTTTGAAAAATCGTAAAAAAAAAGTTTTCTGCATTTTTTTAAATGACTCATTCTAAAAGAGAAAATCAAACTCTTTTAGGATAGAATATCAATTCATGAACGCGAAAGGAAACTGAAAGGGAACGGTTTAGAACTCATTTTCATAAAAGCGTATTAGTTTTGACTCATTTAAAAAAAAATCGTAACAAATAGAAAATATCATTATTTTTGTAATATATATATATATATATATATTCTTATATATTCTTATATAAATATATTCTTATATTTATATATATATATATATATATATGTGGGAGACAACAAGGGGTCCAAGACGTTGGTCTTTCTTCTATTTTATTTTAACATTAAACAAAAAATTAATTAAAAAGGTAGTTTTTACAGATAAGTTTGACGATGATATTCAGAAGGTAACGCCTGCTCGCGCACCTCTCGCGTTCTCCTTTCTCTGCCTCTCTCTAATTCTAAGTTTTTTCTCAAGAGTCTCTGTTTTTACAGTTTCAGTTCTGCTTTTTACTTTGATGCGCCTGCGCGCGAAGACTGTGTTTTTCTTTTGGCTGCATGCCACAACGGCCATTCTGACCGTACGCTGTCCGCAGCGGTATTTCCATGGAGACCAGAGGAGAATCTGAAACATACAAAAAAAACGGAACAGACAAGGACTATACGACAAATATATAGTGATTAAACATATCATAATTTTTTCTGAACTAGACAGTTTCTCCATCATGTGAAGGCATCTCTTCGACATCCGGAAGGTTCCACAGGAAAACATTGTGTTTCACAGGCATTAGAACATCTTTTTTCAACAAGTTGATCTTTGGTTGAACGCATCTATATTTTCCTCTGTAGAGTTCTGGACGTCTGTTCAAAACGATTTCTCTTTTTCCTTCGTTTCCACTGCCAGGGCTGAAAGATCCTTCGGAGCAACACAAACCGATGATAATTACTCTTCATAGAAAGCGGGAGATAAATTCCACGGAACTCTTTTCATGGCACCATTGGCTTTCTTACACAATACTATATCAGAACATTTTTCTCTTACAATACTCAATTTTAACTTAGTACTCTTAATTTTATTACATTTATAATCCTTAATTAGAGAACTCGAATCATTTCTAGTATTAAAGTTCTTAACATATGGCAAATCAAAACTAGAGTTTTCTATCACATTTGAAACAGAAACATTTGGAAAAAGAAATAGCACTAGAATAAGCATGCATGAACCTAAAGAGGATTCACTTTCATTCAATAAAACATCGCTCTTTGCGTGGCCTAGTTTTTTTTATTTCAGAATATACACTGGGATGTATAATAAATTCTTCGGTCAAAAACACTTACTAGTAAAATTTGATTAAGAAAATATTTATGGGTTTAACTTCTACCATACGCTGTTCGCCAAAACATGAACTTAATGTTATGATCTCTTCGGAAGGTGTTTGCACTCTAATTAGTGAGGAATTTAAAACTGGGATCTGGCAACCCGAATCAATCAATGCTGTTACGGGCTGATTTTCCACAAAAATGTTTACGTATTGAAGATTTGCGCATTCATTTCATTGCTATTTTGTTTTTCGCTCTCGATTTTCAAAGTATTCACGTTTATTTTATTATGGATGTGATCATTAGATTCTTTAGGTTTAAAAACGCTTCTCACAGTCTCTTGCGCAATGAGATGAATCACCGCATATATAGCAATTTTTATTTTCTCTTTCATGATATTGGGGATAGTTCTCTTTAATCTTTGTTTAAAGTTTTGTGATTTATTTTTAAAAGGGTCTTGGGTATTCTTAATATTTCTTTATGTGATTTCTAGATGAAAATAAATATCACACTCTTTAGCTAAATCAATAGGCCTAAACCAATCTTCTGCTTCTCGAATGCCAATATGATTTGCAGTTTCCTTATTTAAAGTTTCAAATAATTTATCAGAAATTAGTCACATTTCAAAAGGAATTAACTTTTTTAACGAACAATAATATTGGAAGTTTGCCGTCAATCTTGCAGCAAATTGGATGTATGTCTCGCCTGATGATTTTACAGCATTTTTAAATGAGTTTTAAACACTCGCGAGGGGTTAGTTGGAATTCTCTGAGTATTATAGATTTTTAGTTTTCATAGTCATATTTAATTCCTCTTTTAATATACGTGTAAGACGTTATATCTTTCGCCCAGAAGATTTATTAAAATTTCAGATTTATATTCGTCATTTATTTTCTTGGTTAAAAATGCGCGTTCTAATGATTGGAAGAACAGATTAAAATTTTCAGATCTGGTGGGAACAGGAAGAGATAAGTTTTTATACTTTTTATCATATTTTCTATGTTAGTTTCGAACTGTTTATCTTCGATTTAGCTGCAGGATTTAAACTTAATGCTTTATTTTAGCTAATTGAAGTTCGATTTCTTTTTCTAATTTTGCCAACTGAAGTTTCGCGAGCTCAATTTTTTGTTCCAATCTCTTTCGTTTTTATGCGATACTCTCATCTATACAGTTTTGAATTAAAGTTTTAACGAAATCTGGATCACTTTCAAATGTACTACTGTTCTCAATTTTAGTCTTTAGTTTAACTATAGTGTCAGTATTCTCCACAGTACCGTTTAGCTTCTCAACAACTCTTATGAAATCCTCTTTAAGATTTTTATATTTTAGAAATGGAAAGATACCTTTTTTTTTTTTCTCTGGCTCCCTTGTTGCTCGCATACGATGTATCCAATAAAAACGTTGATTCCACTGATTTCACCTCTTCGCAGGTTATATCGTTGAAATTGTAGTTCCGGCCTCTACACAGGCGGATTATTCACACTGAATTAGTTCCAACTCTACACAGGCGGGATTTTCGTCGATGGGTTTTCCAACCTCTACACAGGCGGAATATTTGTCGATGGTTCGTTGAAAAATACCTCTACACAGGTTAGTTTGTTATTTGTTCCGACCTCTACACAGGCGGAATGAAGTTGAAAAATTCAACCTCTACACAGGTTGAACGAAGTTTCGAAAAATGGCGGGCGTCTCCTTCACGGACGCTGTTGTTCATTGTCCAGACTTTGGTTCAAAATCGAAATTTTGTCGATCCCGCCGACCCCCATAATTTGTGGGAGACAACAAGGGGTCAAGACGTTGGTCTTTCTTCTATTTTATTTTAACATTAAACAAAAATTAATTAAAAAGGTAGTTTTTATAAGTTTGACGATGATATTCATAACGCCTGCTCGCGCACCTCTCGCGTTCTCCTTTCTCTGCCTCTCTCTAATTCTAAGTTTTTCTCAAGAGTCTCTGTTTTTACAGTTTCAGTTCTGCTTTTATTTGATGCACCTGCGCGCGAAGACTGTGTTTTGCTTTTTGGCTGCATGCCACATATATATATATATTCTTATATTCTTATATATATATATATATAAATATATTCTTATATATTCTTATATTTATATATATATATATATATATTCTTATATATTCTTATATATATATATATATTCTTATATATTCTTATATTTATATATATATATATATATATATATATATATATATATATATATATGTAGCATGCAGCCAAAAATCAAGCAATCTTCGCGCGCAGGCGCAATGAATTGAACAAACTGAAACGAAAACTTTTGAACTAGTAAAAGCAGAACAAAAACTCTTGGACATTAGAGAAAAAAGGAGAACGCGAGAGGTGCGCGAGCAGGCGTTACCTTCTGCATATCATTGTCAAAATTATCTACCTTTTTAATTAATTTTTTTGTTTAATGTTAAATAAACCATAAGAAAGACTTTTGGACCCCTTGTTGTCTCCCACAAAATTCATGGAGGCTCGGCCGCGATCGATAAATTTCGATTTTGAACAAATCTGGACAATGAACAAAAGCGTCCGTGAAGGCGACGCCCGCCATTTTTTCGAAAACTCGTTCAACCTGTGTAGAGGTTTTGAACTCAGCATGAATACTTCGCCTGTGTAGAGGCCGGGATTGAAAAAAGATTTCGATTTTGATCAAAGTTTGGAACGTGAACAAAAGCCGTCCGTGGAGGAGACGCGCCGCCATTTTTCGGAAACTTCGTTCAACATGTGTAGAGGTTGAATTTTTCAACTTCATTCCGCCTGTGTAGAGGTTGGAACAAATAACAAAATAACCTGTGTAGAGGTGTATTTTTCAACGAACCATCGACAAATATTCTACCTGTGTAGAGGTTGGATCCACTCACAAACACCTGCGGAGGTGTCAATTCGAACAATTTCAACTATATTACCTGCGAAGAGGTGAGATCTGTGAAATCGAAATTTTCTTCATTGGATACATCGTACGTGCGAGCAACAAGGGAGCCAGAAAAAAAGGTAGGACCTTCCCATATTTTTCTAAAATGTATAAAAACAAACGCTCTTAAAGGGATCTCATAAGAGTTGTTGAGAATCTAGACGGTATTGTGGAGAGTACTGACACTATAGTTAAACTAAAGACTAAAATTGAGAAGAGTAGTACATTTGAAAGTGATCCAGATTTCGTTAAAACTTTTATTCAAAACTGTATAGATGAGAGTATCGCAAAACGAAAGAGAGGTAACTTTAGAAAAACAGAAAATTGAGCTCGCGAAACTTCAGTTAGCAAAATTAGAAAAGAAATCGAACTTCAAACGGCTAAAAATAAAGCATTAAGTTTAAATCCTGCAGCTAAAGTCGAAGATAAACAGTTCGAAACTAACATAGAAAATATGATAAAAAGTATAAAAACTTTATCTCTTCCTGTTCCCACCAGATCTGAAAATTTTAATCTGTTCTTTCAATCATTAGAACGCGCATTTTTAACGAAGAAAATAAATGATGAATATGAATCTGAAATTTTAATAAATCTTCTGGGCGAAAGAGCTCATAACGTCTTACTGTATATTAAAGAAGAGGAATTAAATGACTATGAAAAACTAAAATCTATAGTACTCAGAGAATTCCAATTAACCCCTCGCGAGTGTTTAAACTCATTTAAAAATGCTGTAAAATCATCAGGCGAGACATACATCCAATTTGCTGCAAGATCGACGGCAAACTTCCAATATTATTGTTCGTTAAGAAAAGTTAATTCCTTTGAATCTCTATGTGATCTTATAATTTCTGATAAATTATTTGAAACTTTAAATAAGGAAACTGCAACTCATATTGGCATTCGAGAAGCAGAAGATTGGTTCAGGCCTATTGATTTAGCTAAAGAGTGTGATATTTATATTTCATCTAGAAGCGGATCACATAAAGAAATTCCTATTACTTATGGATATACCCAAGACCCCTTTAAAAATAGATCACAAAACTTTAAACCAAAGATTAAAGAGAACTATCCCCAATATCTTGAAAGAGAAAATAAAAATTGCTTTATATGCGGTGATTCATCTCATTGCGCAAGAGACTGTGAGAAGCGTTTTAAACCTAAAGAATCTAACAGCCACATCCATAATAAAATAAACGTGAATACTTTGAAAGTCGAGAGCGAAAAACAAAATAGCGATGAATTCTCAAATCTTCAATACGTAAACATTTTTGTGGAAAATCAGCCCGTAACAGCCTTTATCGATTCAGGTTGCCAGATCCCAGTTTTAAATTCCTCACTAATTAGAGTGCAAACACCTTCCGAAGAAATCATAACATTAAGCTCATGTTTTGGCGAAAAGCGAATGGTAGAAGTTAAAACCCATAAATATTTCTCTTGATCAACACTCGCCCGGTATAAGTGTGCGAACGGCGATATCACCGACCTTGACCGAAGAATTTATTATACATCCCAGTGTATATTCTGAAGTAGAGAAACTAGGCCACGCAAAGAGCGATGTTTTATTGAATGAAAGTGAATCCTCTTTAGGTGCTTATGCTTGTGTTCATTTTAATTCAAATGTTTCTGTTTCAAATGTGATAGAAAACTCTAGTTATGATTTGCCATATGTTAAAAACTTTAATACTAGAAATGATTCGAGTTCTCTAATTAAGGATTATAAAATGTAATAAAATTAAGAGTACTAAGTTAAAATTGAGTATTGTAAGAGAAAAATGTTCTGATATAGTATTGTGTAAGAAAGCCAATGGTGCCATGAAAACGAGTTGCGTGGAATTTATCTCCCGATCTCCTACCCCTTCACCTATGGAACATAATTATAGACGGTTTGTGTTGCTCCGAAAAATTTTTGAGCCTTGGCAGTGGAAACAAAGGAAAAAGAGAAATCGTTTTGAACAGACGTCCAGAACTCTACAGAGGAAAATATCGATGCGTTCAACCAAAGATCAACTTGTTAAAAAAGACGTTCTTATGCCTGTGAAACAATGTTTTCCTGTGGAACCTTCCGGATGTCGAAGAGGTGCCTTCACATGATGGAGAAACTGTCTAGTTCAGAAAATTATGATATGTTTAATCTCTATATATTTGTCGTATAGTCCTTGTCTGTTCCGTCTTTTTGTGTGTTTCAGATTCTCCTTTGGTCTCTATGGACGTACCGCTGCGGACAGCGTACAGTCAGGCTGGCCGATTGTGGCAGCCAAAGCCAAGCAGTCTTCGCGCGCAGGCGCAGCAAATCAAAACTAAAACTCTTGGACATTAGAGCAGAATTAGAGAGAAGAGAGAACGCGAGAGGTGCGCGAGCAGGCGTTACCTTCTGAATATCATCGTCAAACTTATCTGTAAAAATATCTACCTTTTTAATTAATTTTTTGTTTAATGTTAAATAAACATTAAAGAAAGACTTTTGGACCCCTTGTTGTCTCCCACATATATATATATTCTTATATATATTCTTATATTCTTATATATATATATACATTCTTATATATTCTTATATATATATATATATATATATATTCTTATATATATATTCTTATATATACACTCTGTCGCAAAAAATATATGCACCCAGAAGAAATCAAGCTACAATCACGAAACTCGGCAAGAATGTAGTCTGGTAAGAGATATGCAAATGATTAAAATTTCGAAGCCAATGAGACAAGGCTAAGTGTGCTATGCGCATATTAGTTGCGCAACTGGGAGAGTTTAAAAAGCATGAGTACGAGCGCAGTACGGCTATCCAAACGAATCTGATGACTTTGATAGACGATATTGAGACTTAGGATGCCTCTAAGACGTAACCGGCGGCAGTACGAGCAGCTGACGGACTTTGATAGGGGGCCGTATAATAGGCCTCAGAGAAGCAGGTTGGTCGAATAGACGTATCGGCCGCCCCCTCGGTCGGAGCGATATGGTAGTTGCTCGGTGTTGGCAACAGTGGATCACAGAAGGTAGAGTGTACCGTCGCGGAGGGTCAGGACGTCCCAGGAACACAAATGATCGCGAGGATCGTGCAATCAGAAGAGTGGCCACTTCGGCACCAACAACGTCGCTAGCATCGATTCAACGCCACTTTTACCTCCTTCCAGACATCCAGTGCCATCAAGAGAAACCATAAGGAGACGACTGACCGAAGTTGGCTTGAGGAGCCGACGTCCGCTAAGACGCTTACCACTGACCCCACATCATAGGCAGTGTCGACTGGATTTTTGCCGACCTCGGGCAACTTGGAGTGTGACAGACTGGAGACGTGTCATCTTCAGTGATGAATCCCGATTCAGTCTCAGTGCTGATGACCACCGCACACGTGTCTGGAGGCGCACCGGCCAGCGGTCCGATCCGGCATTTATTGTCGAGCGGCATACAGCAATTTCACAAGGTGTCACAGTGTGGGAGCAATTTCTTGGGACACACGATCATCTTTAGTGGTCCTTCAAGGCACTTTGACAGCTCGCAGATACGTGGACGATATTTTAACGCCGATTGTGCTACCCATGCTATCAAGTCGCCCAGGTGCCATTTATCAACAGCATAATGCTCGTCCACATACTGCGCGACTCTCCCAACAATGTCTTCAAGGATATGACGTCCTACCATGGCCTGCCAGGTCACCAGATCTTTCGCCAATAGAGCATGTCTGGGTAGGCAACTGCAGCCGTCCCGAGATACAGGAGAATTAACTGCGCAGATGCAAAGACTATGGCAGGATCTTCCACAGGGGGTCATAAGTGATCTAATTGAATCGATGCCACGCCGAATTTCGGCTTGTATAGCTGCCAGAGGTGGCTTTACTACTTACTGTTTTTTAACCTTTTGCAAGCTGTAACCGCTTAATAAAATGATATTTTGTTCTGAATTTTTAATCATTTGTTTATTTTCATATACACTACATGCATACCAAATTTCGTGAATGTAGCTCAATTTCTTCTGGGTGCATATATTTTTTGCGACAGAGTGTATATATATTCTTATATATATATATATATATTCTTATATATTCTTATATATATATGTATATATATATAAATATATTCTTATATATTCTTATATTTTTATATATATATATATATATATATTCTTATATATATATATATTCTTATATATATATTCATACCTTATATTCCTCGCGTAACCGTAACTGGTAATGCGTAACGAAAATTTTTTCCCCCCGTGCCATAAGAAGTTAACTTCAGTAAGTATTAACATATGTTTATATATATGACAAGATTATGAGGTTACTGGTATTTATAAAAACTTGTTCTTAACTTAGTATTGCTAAATTAATTATAAAATACACTGAACAGTACTCTTACATTTATATAAGTGCATTATATCACAGCAAATGTGTCTTTTATTTTTTTTTATTATATCAGAATGTATTTGTTTGTTTACTTCAGTAAATTTGTAATATTCTTAAATAATCTTCAGTTTTCAGCTTTTCAATATACTCGCGCCCCCCTCGTAGAGTTATCACGCCTCCCACAGTTTGAAAAACGCTAGTTTAATGGACTAGAACTTTTGAGATTGACACGGATTAATCTCTGTAACACATATGTTTCATGGAATAGACATGGACACTTAATTTAATGCCAAATTTGGCTGCTATCTCCTTATGTTTTTTTTTCACCGTTGGCTGTTGGTATTGTTGTAACCCTTGTACAACCTTTTTATTTCTCTCCGTAAGAAGGCGTGCCACAGCCACCAGATGTATTTTTGTAACTGCGTAGTCAGTATTAATAAACAATTTTTCACACAAAATGGACCGGTACTTTTCCGTCGTATCAAAGGGAAACATTTGTAATGCTGGAAATTGAAAAAATCAAATCTCCCTTCTCCAACCCAGCAAAGTGACACTAGATGACAATGTTTACAGCTACCGTTCAGTTTTGTCATCTACAATGATAAATAAAAAAATTTGTAGCTGCCTGGCACATTCCTCTTTTCAAAAATCTAGCTAGTGCCGTTCAAAATCTAGCTTTATGAATGATGTACAGGCTATGAAAACTAGGCAAATAGTTACGGAGAATGTGGAACTGGTCATATCCAGCTTGTAATTATGCCTGGGTCAAATGTTTTGAGAGCCTTCTGCACATAGCTTATAGGTTAGATATCAAAAAATAATCCGTGAGGAAGGCAGATAGACATGTTAAGTGGATGCACGCAAAAAGAAAGTGCAGAAAAAATTTCGGCACCAAATGGGCCTTTTAGTGGATCCTCCAAAACCTGGCTTTGGGATTCCAAATGATTTGAATACAGCTAGAGAATTCTCCTGGAACTAGTATTATTTTCATCAGTCGCAGAGATTAATGAAATCCTGATTAAAAAACCTCATGTCATGCTAAAAACCATTGCTTGGTGGCACGAAATTGACTCACAGAAGTTCGAAGAACAGTTAAAATTAATGTAGCACTATATTCTTGGTTCTAAAGGGTGTTTTTATTCTTGGTTCTATAAAGGGTGTTATTAAATTGCAATAAAACAATGATGTATTATTCGATTGACATGGATTTTTTTTTGGTCGAAAGATAATCTTGTGGCATTACATTTTAAATATGATTTCTGGCATATGACTGTCACGGCTGGCTCGGATGTAGTCCAATCTGGACGTCCAATTTTCGATGACTTTTTCCAACATTTGTGGCCGTATATCGGCAATAACACGGTGAATGTTGTCTTCCAAATGGTCAAGCGTTTGGGGCTTATCCGCATACACCAATGACTTTACATAGCCCCACAGAAAATAGTCTAGCGGTGTTAAATCACAATATCTTGGAGGCTAATTCACAGGTCCAAAACGTGAAATTAGGCGGTCACCAAACGTGTCTTTCAATAAATCGATTGTGGAACGAGCTGTGTGACATGTTGCGCCGTCTTGTTAGAGCCACAGCTCCTGGACATCATGATTGTTCAATTCAGGAATGAAAAAGTTAGTAATCATGGCTCTATACCGATCACCATTGACTGTAACGTTGTGGCCTTCATCGTTTTTGAAGAAGGATTCCACCAGCCCATAAAGCGTACCAAACAGTCAGTTTTTCTGGATGTAACGGTGTTTCGACATACACTTGTGGATTAGCTTCACTCCAAATGCGGCAGTTTTGTTTGTTGACGTAGCCATTCAACCAGAAGTGCGCTTCATCGCTAAACAAAATTCGCTTATGAAAATCGGGAACAACGGCAATCTCGTTTTGGGCTCATTCGACGAATCTACTACTTGCTCGATGATCGTTTTGATGAATTGCCAAACCAAACTGAGAATAAATCACTTGACAGCTGTTAAATCGGTCGCCATCTTGGAAAGTAATGCCAACTTAAACTTCTATACCTGGAAAAAAACCACCCTTTACATGCCTCAGAACCTCCACAAACTGTTGACACACGAAGGTCTTCTTGTCAATGATTCTATCTTACTGATAGGACAAATGTCGTAAGACAGTTATTCTCAAAGTTTCCATATTCAGGACCCAATATTCAATTATAATTTTCATCGCGCCCCCCTCTTTCAATAACAATGCATTGAATTGAATAATAACATACTTTGACGCCAAAACTATCATACGACTTTTATTTGTTAAGCACCACAGCGTATATAAAAGACTCGCTAAGCCAACGTGTTTATTTTCCCGGACGTATATATACGACTTTCTGAAGAACGATCTTTTTTTCTGCGTACTGCTAACCATAAAATTTTTCCGAAGGCTTTGGAATGCAATAAAAGGACCTTGACAATATTTGCGAAATATTTACTTATATCAAATTATTTGTTTCCTTATTCCTTCCCTCACCCCTCAGTTCATCACATAAGCGCGCCTACGTGGAAAACTGTTGGCATTGTGAAGCGAATCCTGTAACTTTCAATCGACAGTTAATGAGTTAATTATTAACCGTACAAATTATCAAGATAAGTGTTAATTTTTGAAGGTAATTTTATGTATGACAATCAAATGGGGTCACTGGTCATTATTAAACTTGTTCTTAACTTAGTATTGTTGAATTAATTATAAAATAAATTGTGTAGCACGGATACAGTTATAAGTATAAATGTGTATTTTATTTTTATTACGTCAGAATGTATTTTGTTTGTTCACTTTCAGTAAATTAATAATTTTTTAAATAGTCTATTGTTTTCGACTTTTCAATATGCTCGCCCCCCTCGTAAGTTGTGATGCCCCTTTAAGGGGGGAGCGCCCCACAGTTTGAGAAACACTGGCTTACGGTAAAATACGATATTGCTTGCCCGAACTTTCCGATATGATAGAAAATGATATGTTGACAAAAAAAATCATTCAATGGAAAAGTACTCCTTTAAGATAACAATTAAAAAGTATGTAAGCGTAATTAGCGTATTTTTGTGTGAATTAATAAACCGCTTCATTTATTTAAGTTGTAATTTTTTTTAAATTTTTCATCCTCCTTTTCATTGTAAAAAAAATGGTCACCTTACAACTACACTTGTTGCCACTCGTGAAGACTTAAAATGGAACTTAACTCAAATATTAAGAAAACGGTCCAAAGGTCTTATGAAGGAATAAGTATTTAAACATTTCAGGAAAATATTAATTCCGCTCCACACTTGAGTACTGTCACTTAAAAGTACACTAAAGAGAAATGACAAAATTTAAAAATATAAATATAATATTTTTCCTTTTTCTGTAGTTGACATTGTTTTAATAAGATAGGTATCACCAAAAATTCGGTTAAACAGTTTCCCGGAGTGACTCTGTACCCTGTGCACCCACTCCCGGTTTAGTCTGATCAAGTTCAAAAGTTTTCAGGAAAGATGGAGTGAATGGAACAAGCCACTCTCGCCCCCAAGCACTTCAAAAGATTCGACTTTTTAAAACTAGGATTGAGGAGATTATAATATAACTGATGACCATGTATATCGCAAAAAATAAGGATAATAAATTATATATGTTTCAGTATTTAAAAAGCGTGTACTAAACAATCACAATGATCTACACATGTACTTGGAAGTACTTTTGGGATAGGCAGATTGTACATAATTATATTAGAGTTTCAAGCTTCATGTCCAGATAATCATACCCTAGTCCGGATTTCATCAACGCTTATCGTGTGGAAAAAGGAGGTTGATGAACACTACAAAACAGCATAACAAACTCCTTAAAATTGAAAAAACCGTAGAATGAGGCACGAATGATCACGATGGCTTATCACTTTACTAAGTCTTTTGCCGATGGCACTTTGTGCAATACTCCAGTTAGTTAAAACTTGAATAATAAAACAATGCAACACTACAAAGATAAAAACACACATATGTATTCGCTAAATTTAAAGTATCTCAAGCTGGTTTTTTTAGTAGACTAAACTGTTAATAAACTGAACTCAAAAGTTTCACATAAATAATAGAACCTGTGCCAACTCAATTGCGTGTAATATAATCTCAATTTTGCATACAAAGAATCAAAGCGGGCTCCTACGCATATGTTCCGGTGTTTTAGATCGTTTCTCAATATCATTTATTAAACCAGAAAGAAAGGATGGACGTCACGCGAAAACCATCCATCAGGGGTTTGTTGTCACCGACGAAAAGCAATTGACAACCTTCTCTTTCTCCACTCCTTTGATGTCGAAAACACTATCAATTATGAGAAATGACGGGAGTGTATTTTTAATGACAGTCAATTTATTTTACCCTGGAAAATAAAAATATCAATGAACATACGGAATTCTCCATTAGTGAGATCATAAAAAAGTAATTAGTTAGGTCTGAGTTTCATTATGAAATTTCAATTTTTAAAGAGCAAAGTAATCTATATTCATAAAAGGAAAAGTTCATGCCCGTAGTATGGATGTCTACAGTTAATGACGAAAGGACAGAGACGCGCGAAATTTGGTACACTGAAACTATGGGCAATTGTAATCTGCAACTAAAAATGAATTTTTCATAGTTCACTATACATTTCTTTTCTTTTTCTTACTCAACGGGGAAAACACTAGTAGTTTTAGGCGTGTAAACTAGTAAATCTATTTTGGAAGAAATTTTTAACATAACATTCAAAGGTGTCAAGTTTAATTTTTTCCAAAATGCTTACATCTAAAAGTCAATTCAAATGAACGAAAGAATGTCAGCTTTCTTTTCTTCTTCCAGGAAGAAAAAATATTGCTCGCAAACTGTAGTGCATGTTACCCCCCCATGACTTCATGATTCATACTGTATTTCTGTTATGAGCCTAACCTACTCGAAAATTCCCGAAAATCGAAAAAGTTACGTAGATGTGTAGGCTTCCGGGTATAAAAATAAATCACTGTCAGGGCTAAAGTTATCGCCATATGCACAAAAAGTATTCAGATTTAAGTGCTGAATCTCTTCCTTGTACTGGAACAACAGGCCTCTGGCAGTGGTACAAGCAACGCGTTCGATGGCTCACAAATTTAGCATTTTCTTGTAAATGTTTATAATTCTTTAAAATAATTTAAATATATATCTCTTCAAGATACCATTCACAACTAACTAATGTAATGCTTCAAAAGTACGACATTGTTCTGATGTGATTTTTGCACACTCTCGAATATCCACAGAGCTATATCAGGTCCATATGCCCTACAGGAAGTCAAAAACCACAACAATGGATCATCTGTGATATTCTCTAAAGCAGTGATCGCCTACATGGCGCCACACTAAAATGTGATACCAGCTCCTGGGAATGTACTAAGTCTGCAAAGGTAGAAATACCTATCGCAGCCCTATTACCGAAAAGAAAATACTCTCTATTATCGATGTTAACATTTTGTCGATTTTTCGAATTAGTTGTTCATGCTTTTTTATTTATTTTACCTACACATAATCTGTTTGAAAACAGAAAAACCGTAATATTTGACTTCAATTATTAGAATAAATTTAATTGAAATGATTTTCAGAGTAATAGTCACCACAAACATTCATACATCGTCATAGCGTATATATCAGTTACCTCTTATGAATAAACCCTGCTAGAGAATGAAGAAATTTAATACTCTAGTAAAATATTTTTGAAACAGCTTATTTCTCAGAAATTTTATGAAATGTTTTTTTTCTGAAAAGCTGTCTCGTGAAGAATACATTGATAAAAAAAATTTTTAGACTTCATGTAAAAAATTTTTACATACACTGCTGGCCACCGTAAATACAACACCCTGAAAAAAGCATGCAAATAACAAGTAATTTACAACATGCATTAGCGGAGGTAAGATATGCAAATGATTAGAATTTCAGCTCAGACACACATCCCGCGCGCAAATGGCGCCACCTCACAGCACTATTTAAGGCTCAGAGATTTCGACGATTTCAAGTCCGGTTAATTATGTTTTTCTTGTGGTTTTTTCAAAAAACGATCAGTTATGAAAAAAGCAATCAGCTTTTGATCAAGTATCCGAGTTCGACAGAGGAAGGATAGTGGCCTACCGAGATTGTGGATTATCTTTCAAGGAAATCGGTAGTCGTGTAGGACGAAACCAAACAACTGTAATGCGGATATGTCACCGTTCGATACAGGAGGGTACGACGGACTGACGTGGTCGATCGCATCCCTCTCAGTGCACCACTTCACGTGAGGACACGCAAATTGTGCGCATGACAGTGACGGATCGCTCAGTCACATCACGAAAGGTAGCACAGCCCATTGAGACTGTAACGCATCATTCAGTCTGCGCGTACCATTCAACGCCGTTTACAGCTGTGTAGTCTGTCCGCAAGACGTCCATTGCTTGGTCTACCCTTGACGCAGAAACACAGACGTCTCCGCCGCCAATGGTGCGATGAAAGAAGGATATGGGCGGCAGAATAGAATGAAGTTGTTCACGCATCTATCTGCAACATCAGAATGGTCGTATTCGACTCTGGAGACACCGTGGAGAGAGGATGCTGAACAACTGAGTTATGCACCATCAAACTGGTCCTGCACCGGGCATTATGGTATGGGGCGGTATTGGATATCACTTTCGCACTCCTCTAGTACGCATTGCCGGTACTTTAAACAGCCAGCGCTACATCTCCGAGGTGTTGGAGCCAGTTGTCCTTCCTTACCTTCAGGGCTTGACCACAGCCATATTTTAACAGGATAATGCATGACCACACGTGGCACGCAATTTCCAAAAGTTCTTCGTCAATTACCAGATTGAATTCCTTCCTTGGCCGGCTCACTCTCCGGATCTTTCGCCGATAGAAAACATGTGGTCCAAGGTTGCTTAACGATTGACCCAGATTACCCCCCAGCTGCCACACCAGATCAACTTTGGAAATGTGTGGAAGCTGCTTGGTCTTCTGTACCCCAAGAACACATTCAAAGTGTCTTTGAATCAATGCTGAGGCGTGTGGCAGCGGTGATCTCCAATAATGGTGGCTACTCTTGCTACTGATTCTGGTAGGAACCACACTTCACAGAAGTCTATAAATTTAATCATTTGATTCTTGGTCAACATGTTATCTACAGAATAAATTTTGTTGTGCTATCTCTTGTCTTTCTTGGTGTTGCCTTTACGGTGGTCAGCAGAGAGTACATATAGCTACCTGAAATGCATTTTAGCTCCAAAAAATTTTGCCCCTCACAGCTATCTCATGTTTTATAACAAATAAAAAACGAAGCAAAATATTGTCTATTGATAAATATTTACAGACGGATATTTTTCGGCTATTCAGACCGAAGAAATGCCCTTATAAAAAATGGCATTGTACTTCCATTATTTCAAAACATCCCCTTCTGGGAACTCACTACTTTAGTAACTGTAACTTTAACGGCAAAAAAATAATATTCTTTCCCGAAATACATGAAAAAGAAACCCTTATTTTCCCTGTGTGTTTTGTTGTCCATTGATATGATTTGATCTGATGACGAAACATTTTGTTTTATAAAACAGGAACAATTTTATATATTTTATTCTCTTTTTGTGATTCATGTATAAGAAAAGATATTCTGTTAGAATTCGTTTGAAAGAATATTAATTACATTTTTCTCAACCTAACAATTCAACTCTTCCGGTAATTTTTAAAAAGAAGTATTAATGCAAAAAAATCTGTTTATTAATCTTATACAGTGGTCTTCAAACTGTGTTCAATGGAACACTAGGGTTCTACAACTGAAAATAAAAACTTGAACAGAAAGCTATAAAAATATCTATGCAATGCAAATTAGATTTATATTCTCTATGGATTTTGTCTGACCACAAGTATCCAGTTTAGTGATACTCAACCTTCGGCCCATCGAGCCTTTTTAAGTGGCCTGGTCATCGTCCATTGCCCTGAGAAATTCCCTTATTTAAACATAAGGTATTAAAAATTTGGAGGGAAATTATTTGACAAGAAATCATATAGATCGATTTTGGTTTTGCGCTGTCTATATCGTACGACTGCGAATTGATATTCTTTTTCTATTTGTAACGGTTACGGTTAGTGATAACAGACAACAGTGGAATAGCGATAATTTTATGGTTGTAGTGGATTTTTAACGATCTTTCATACCTTACAATATTGGAACGATTTGGAGCTTGACTTCTTTGTAGTGAGAAAAAACATATATCTTCATTTGTTTGATTTGTCACGAAAGTGATGTATTTAAAAAAAATAGAAATAAACAGGTAACTGTTACAAAGTGTCAGTGACATTACCACTGACACTTTTCCTCCAAGATCTCTTTCAAGAGGCGATAAAAAAAGTTTTAAATGGAATATTCTTTGAAACAAAAACAAAGTGTTTTGTCATAGGTAATGTCACAAATGTAACAAAGACATCCTATGAAGTTTGTTATATTATTTATAACCATATTTTTTTGGATCCATTCCAACACTTGAGCAGTTGACTCCAGAGTCTATAGCACAATAACCAATTTTATGGTGTAAACACTATCCATTTTAATGGTTCTCTTAGTCGATAGCTTAATTACTCCTTCATTATTCTCATGACACAGTTTCTAGTGAACTGGTATTTATTTTTTACTCACAACACTTTTTACATTCACATCAGAATTACTGGGCTTGCGCAAACACAGTTCACATATTCTTATTTAAAGACACAACACAATACATACCCAATTCTCTTAATTACACAGATGGCGTTTCGCATGCCGTGAACTGACACATATAAAACCGTTTACTGCAAAAATTGAGATGGAGTGTTTCTTAAATTCTTTTAATTTAGTGGTAGTGACAAAAATAAAAAATATATAAAATAATAATACCGTAAAATCCGGCGTATAACGCGCGCACCTATACTTTCAAACTGCATTTTTTAACTTTTAATTATGATCACCGTATAACGCGCACCCGAATTTTTGAGAAATAACGAGAAGTGTGCGTGTACAATGCTTATATCTTTGTAAGGCATTTATTCGATGTATTATCCCAGGATTTTTAAAAAAATAGTATACTTGAAGAATCAGAATCCTTTAATTTTATTGGGCATGTCATTTTTTCTAGTAAACAGTATTGCGATCTATGCAGAAGTCTAATTTTTCTTATGCTCTTATCTTTTTTTTTAGCTTTTGAAACTACCATTTTTTATACTCCGCGTATAACACGCACCCATAAATTTCGATCTTATTCTTTGCGTTAAAAGTGCGCTTTATACGCCGGATTTTACGGTAATTAAAATAAAATAATAATAATTATGATACTTTTTTGGTCAATTTTCCATATTTTAAATTTCCAGTGTTATCTTGGTCTTAAAGCATTTACCCCCCGTAGTCTCATGTTGCAGCCCGCGTGAAATGGCTGACATATGTATGCGGCCCAGCAGAAAAAAAAAGGTTGAGTACCCCTGATCTAGATCCAGGTTTCCCAACGTGTGTGTATGATTGAGTGTGTGTGCTGCGCTTGTGTTCGTTGCAGAGAGATTCTATGTGGGGTTCCAATTTAGTTAACTTTAGTCTCTCTCTCTCTCCCCAGCCTATTTCTTCTTTTTGGCACTAAATCCACATTCAGTTAAATATTAAGATGGAATTGGTAATAGTAGTTCTCTTGCACATTTGGATATTTTATTTTGGTTCCTTCACAAAGCGAGTTCTCGAGCAATGTTCTTGCGAAGAAAAAGACAGCATAACAGGATATACGCTTGCCTCCGAAAGTCTGCGTACAGGCAATCAATCATCTTACGTGTTTATGCTTCAATTATTATTAAAATCTCGCTTTAGAAAATCAAAACACTTGTCAGGGATTCTTCAAAATTTCCTTTTTCAAACAACGGCAACAAAATTCACTTCAATAAGAAAAAACAAGAATGACCACCAAATAATCACCAACCATCCGCACCAAAAGTCTGCGTACACTTACAAAATATAGCTTTTAAAGTCCTTTAATTGTAAAATAATTTCACTAAATCACGTTTTTAAGTAATTATAAACTTCTTTTACGATTTATTTAGGATTTGAGATTGGAAAACTTTTGTGGTTCCATGGCAGGCAACAGAATAGAGATCGATATATTTTTGAAAGAAACATCATCATAGATCTTCAGAAAAGGAGGAAATTTTAAAGGAATGGTTGAAATGTTAATAGAAGCCATCCAATGATTCAAAAAGTGTTCAAAAACTGCAAATACACTAAAACTTTAACGTCCAAGAAAAGATGCTTCCACCCATCTGCAGTGTCATCTCCAGAATCTTGCTTTGTAATACACTCTATAAAAATAAACCCAAGAAAATAGCTTAAAAGATAGCTAAAAGTGTTGCTGAAATCTTGCAAAAAATCGTGACTTTAATTACAATTCGAAGATAACTAAAAAAGTCTAACTGTCGTGGCCGTGTTGCACTCAAGAAACCATTCATTTCTCGAGTGAACAGAGCTAAGAGAATGGCCTCTGCAAAAAAAAAAAAAAAAAAAAAATTATCTATATAAGACACATAATTATTGGAAATATGTAATATATTCAACCTAAAGTAATATTCGTAATTTGGCATCAAATAAAACAAAAATACGCTAATTAAAATTTCTGGACATATCTTAAGAAATATATTCTTTTTTCGACTATCAAACATGGAGGAGGAGGCACAATGTTTGAGGATGCATTGGAAGCCTTTTGGATGGTAATCTGGAATTTATTGAGTCAACAATGTGTAAAATTGGTTACTTAATATTTCTGAAGTAAAATATCAAGGCATATGCCGAGAAATATGCGGTGAGCGATGATTTTTACTTTCAGCGGCACAAAGGTACCAATTGGCTCACATTGTGAAGCCGTGGATGTTCTGACACTTCCCAAACCAATTCCGTAAGCCATCCTAGTCCCTAGACCTAAGCACAACACAGCATTTGTGGGATTTATTCAAGTGAATAATCCGGGAGACCGTAATACATCCAAGGAAATGCTCAAATCTGTCATAGTAGAAGAATTGAACAAAATATACACAGATAAAACAAGTAAGCTAGTTAAACCCCTGCCAAATATGTTGCGAGAGTTATAGAAGGCACATAATAGCTTAAATTGTATTACCTTTTAGTTACAATCAATTATTATAAAGACTTTTTTCCAGTGTACGTAGATTTTTGACGCACGCGATTTGTGTCGTTCTCAAGTTATTAATATTTGTCTTATTTTATGTAATATTCAGGTGATTGTTGCTTATACTATTTGAATTTACAATGTTAGAGGAATCAATAAAAAATAGTATTGATTCAGAAAGACTTCATTTAATTAGTGATCTTTGCATGAATATGAAAAATTATCGCTTGTACGCAGACTTTCGGAGGCAAGTGTATATATAAACGTTTACTAAAAACTGAAACGCAATAAATTTAAAATAAAAAAAACTTCTTTAAAAACAAGCTTTTATTTAAATGCTCTAAAAAGATTAAAATACACTTTTCTTTTAAAACTTTTTTTTGTGCTATCAACTTATAACGTCATTACACAATTTATAATATAAAGGCTTGTCGCGAGATTTACCTGTGTAGATAAACAAGCAAACTAAAGAACTTGATCTGATTAATTTTATTTTTTAAAATTTTCAAATTAAGTAAATACGAGCACTTAAATCTCGCGATAAGCTTTTATATTATAAATTGGGTAATGACATTATAAGTTGATAGCAAAAAAAGTTTTAAAAGAAAAGTGTATTTTAATCTTTTTAGAGCATTTAAATAAAAGATTGTTTTTAAAAAAGTTTTTTTTACTTTAAATTTATTTTATCTTTTTAAATAATTGCGATATTGGAATATAAATGGTCCAAAAATGCATTGTCATCCATACTAAACGCGTGTCTACCAAATTTCAGCTCAATCGGTTGAAAACATCTGCTTCAAAATTGAGTTGCAAGATTACACCCTATCATATTTTACATTGCAAGTTAATTTAAATCTTTTGATAATAATATAGCATACTTTGTACGTATACAAAGTGGAAGTATTGTAAAATGTCTCGTTGTACAAATAAAACGAATTTCAAATATATGTTACAAGAAAAATATTAATTGGAGTCGCGAGGTATCGATCTCCGCACCTTTCGCATGCTAAGCGAGCGCTCTACCATCTGAGCTACAGTCCCGGTGGACACCTGTAGTACAGTAAACATGCTCCCCGTAACACCTCAACAAGATAGTTACAGTAACTAAGTCAATATCGGAATATAAATTAGCAAAACATGTATTGTCATCCAAACTAAGCGTGTATACAAAAATTCCGCTCAATCGGTTGAAGACATCAGCTTCAAAAGTTATTTGCAAGATTCCACCCGAACAAATTACTTTAATTAGTATCTTTTTAACTGAATGCAAAATCGGATTATAAATGGTTCAAACATGCATTGTTATCCAAACTAAACGTGTATACCAAATTTCAGCTTAATCGGTTGAAGACATCAGCTTCGAAATTGAGTTGCAAGATTCCACCCGAACAAATTACTTTAATTAGTATCTTTTTAACTATTTGCGATATTGGAATATAAATGGCACAAACATGCATTGTCATCCAAACTAAACGTGAATACAAAGTTTCAGCTCAATCAGTTGAAGAAATCAGCTTCAAAATTCAGTTGCAAGATTCCACCCGAACAAATTATTTGACCTAATAACTTTTTAACTAATTGCAATATTGGTATATAATTGGTCAAAACATGCATTGTCATCGAAACTAAACGTGTATACAAAATATCACCTCAATCGTTAGAAGACATCAGCTTCAAAATTGAATTGCAAGATTCCACCCGAACATTTTACATTGCAAGTTGAATAAAAGCTTGTAAAAATAAAACTCTTTGTTTTTTGTATTGGGCATCAGTTAGTTTTTTTACGCCCTCCCTCAGGCGTTGTAATATTTTCAAAAAAATGTACTTAAATTAAATAGAGACAGTATAAAAATAATTGATAAGGTGTTTTTTGCTTTCATACAAAAAATTTGAATTCATCAAAAATTGCCCATTTGAATTGAAAATCGATATGTTTGAGATTTCCCAAAATCTTATCATAAATTTGAAACAAGGAATGAAAAATCCTCATTTTTCTTTTGTTGGATCATTGCATTTATTTATGTTTAATGCACTTAGAATTGATAACTACATGGAAGGGGTGAGGACATTTTAATAAAGTATATTTGTTCACAATTAAAATTAGGAAATCGGAAGTTAAATATTTTTTCAACAAACAGACATAGCACGCACAAAACATACAGTGGATTTATATAAATTTTAATTTAAAAAAAATGTTCTATTTACGCAACTCCCACAGAAAAAATACTTTCCGTTAATCTTATTAAAATATCATTAACAATTAAGGATCATAATAATCACTAAAATTAGTACTAATAAAAATACTCAAAAAATAGCCTACAATATTTATTGAATAATAAAAAAAATACATTATACCTCTCAATCAAATAAAAAAAATTCTGTCTTCCAGTTTCCTCAAAAAATGACATTTTGAAATATTATTAGTATCACTTAAATATTAACACATGCAATTTATCATTTGGAAATATATTTATAGTAATAATTTTTTTCTAAATTTTTATCTCTTTCTGAAAAGGAAGAAAACATTGAAATAACTCACCTATGATTGACCTAAATCACAAACTTTAAATATTCTCGGAATGAATTTTATAATTACCAAACAACATTACTGAATTTATCTTGATGTATAAAGAAAGGGAGGAGAAAAACATCTAAAACACATCTGCTATATTGTCTTAAGATGATTTAGAATAATCTCATGTGATTGATGATTCCGAAAAAAAATCCAAATTTACAATAAACAAGACAAATGAACAACAATTTTTTTAAAAGTCTGGTAACAGTAATTTTTTTTATTTATTGAGAACATTTATTTCTCCCCGTGCACCACAAAGAATCAGTAATGAAGGTTGTAAAATGTCTCGTTCCGGAAGTGGAAACTCTTGCAAAAAATATTTCGCGTCAACAATATTAATTCGATTTAATCCAAAAATAAAGTTTTGCAATCCATATACTCTAAACAAAACTAGGGATACTTATAAACAAAATAATTTCATTGACATTAGAATAACCTCTATTTTCTTTTCTTATATAGTGAATTTAATTATTCAGTACCACTCAAAACAAATAGTTAGATTGTGTTTGGTAATAATATTTTATCGTCACGCGGACAGATATTTATATGTAATACATTTATTATAATTTATTTCATATTACACAAACAAGAAGTGTGTGGAAAATATTTTTTTCTGATTGGCCATATTACTAATAAATATATCATTTGCTATTTATTAGTCCTAATAAGTCACTTTTTGAATTGCCCCCACTAAGAATTAATTGCCCCGTTCTGGTTGAGAAACAGTGATTTAGATAGTTTTTCCCCCTCCACATATTTTTGTAGTTAACGCTGAAGCTTTAACTGCATTTACTTCACTGTCTCAGAATTTATCATAACCGCGTTGATAACGCAGTGCAATTCATTTTCATCCGGTCTTCGATTGCGTTTGCTGCTTCTGAATTCTAAACTTTAGGATATCATTCATTTTATGCTCGTACTCTGGTTGTTAACAGCATCCGGAAAAGTGAGGAACATGGAAGAAAATAAGCACTTGAACGTTGAAATGGGCCCTGAAGCTTCGAACGTGCGCGGTGTTTCGCAGGAAGCATGTCTTCAGAACCAAAACATGGGATCTTATGATTCGGAAGCACAAAACGGGTCGCTAGTAGAAGTGGATATGCAAGACAAATATTCGTGCTTAATGAGGTGCGTTTTGTTAATGTGTTTGGAGGACAGTCATGTATTTTCACAATTTCCATTTATTCGCGAGTTAGAAGAAAATGTCGAATTCTATGCAATATACGAAGTGATACATCTCCTAGCGATGGGCACTTTCCGTAAAAAATTTAATGAAATACTCGAAAGACGAACCGAAATAAATGCAAATATTGATATGGACCATGCTCAATTTCTTCTATCCCGATGTGTATTGTTATGTCGCGAGCCAACGTACCCTACATTCGTTTTAGTGGTTGCTTTCTTAACTAATGTACTTATCCTGGATGTTGATGATTTAGAATGCTTCAAAGTTGCGTACATCACTGAATTCTGCCTGAGTGTCTTATACAGAAGAATATTTTGGAAGATTTTCCGGTCTAGAGAAGATTACCGGAGACTTCATTTTTTTTGCAAACAATTCAACAAAAAGTTTGGTCAATGCTCGGCGATGATTAAATTGCCGAAAACCTCTGTTAATGTAAACTGGCAAAAGCTTATTCAAGGCTGCATTGAAGATCCTAATATCGAGTTTCCCTTAGAGGAATCAGAGATAGAAATGTTTAATAAAGCTCGTCGGGTGATGGACAATATGGAATGTAAGCCAAAATTGTCGCTGAAAATGAAGAACACCTGTTTCTCAAACCGTGGATTACGTACAATGCATTCGTTGTGTGAATTTTGTGGTACCAAATGCCATAATTGCCTGCTATATGTAAGTTCATTCGAGACAAAAAAATTAAAAAACTTATTAAACATAATGTTTCAGTTTAGAAAAGCACATCGTTCAAATTGTTTGCGTGTTTAAATTTGTGTGTGTATGAGTGATTTTTTTAAAATCTTATATAAAGAAACAATGCTGTATAATTTTAGTATTTAAAGAATAAAAGTAGATTATTTCTTTATTTAAAATCATTTCTGAAAATACTAATTAGTTGATTAGTGAAAAAGTGTTTGTGACATCCTTATTTAACAAAGATTTACTTTAATCAATAATTCTGTTTGCTCGTTCTATGTAAGCATTGCTGTTATATCTATCTATGCAAGCGATTATATCTATCTATATTAAATCTATGTAAGCATTGCTTTTATATTTTAAGATCATTGATTTTTATCTACGTGTTTTGTTTTAAACTGAAAATTGTTTACTTCAAGTATTTTAAGTGTTTACTTTAAGTGATTTTCATATCTGTATTTAAAAATATGTCTGAGATGTGGAATAAAGTGTTTGTTTGGTTATAAATTTATTTTATTCTTTTCAATTTCGTAATGAATAATATAAAAGTAACAATTACAGTCGCAATCTCCATATAACGATTACCTCTATATTGCAATTTTTTCTATGTATAAACTTTTTCCTCGAACCAAGAACATTTCACGATTTTCTTCGTAAAATAATTTTCCTATTGCGAAGTTCATTTTCTATATAACGAACTTTTTATCTTGTGATTCAATTTTTTTCTCCCTATTTCTCGACATTTCGAGTTATTCTCTCTTTTAGCAAATTTTTTATGGTGTCCATAAATCTTCGAACTGGTCATATTAGGTGCCTAACTCACCGAAAGCTATAGAATTCTGGGCATTTTATCCTAAAATCCTCATTGTCCATTTCGCTGGAAACATCTTCGAATTCCCTTTCACCCTCAATGCAGTCTTTTTCCTTGAACTAGTATCTTGAAAATTCATTCGTAGTATTGATCAGTCGTACTGGTAACTCCGCTTCTTGTAGCTCGAAAATGTCGAAACGTAAGTGCTTCAGCATCAAAGAAATAATTAAATTCATCAGGAAGTGGATAAGGCGTTAAGAAACTTATATTGCAGTTTTCTTTTTTTTATAGGTAAGATATATAAAATAAAAAAAAGGCGCGAATAATTACTTTTTTTAATATATAGTGTGTATGAAAATTTAACATTTGTTTTATGTAGTTTATGAAGAAAATTAAAAGAAAATATTTTTTGATTAAAAATAGGTGAATTGAAAGGAGAGTAAAAGTCAGACACACAGGTAGTGGATGCAAAAATCTAATACATATTAGAAATGCGAAAGTTTGTGAGGATCTTTGTGGGTCTTTCACGCAAAAACAACTGAATGGATTTTAATGAAACTTTACAGTAATATAGCTTATATATCAGAATAGCACATAGGCTATAATTTATAGCATAGACTATAATTTATAGAGATATTGTATGAAGTGTCCAAAATATAACGATATTTGTCAAGTAAGTTGGAAAAAATTCTGCCATCTGGCTTGCGCTGCAAAAAAGCCCACGTCAGCATACATCTATCTTTTGTTTGTGAAAGAACTTTTTTTGGTTTTGGCTACTCAAGGTGCTCGCTTCTAATTAATTCCTCTGATCTGCATAATGCCTATTTTTTTTTATTTCAGAATGAAACTTAAGTTTTGAAGGCAGAGGTTGTTATAAATCTCTCTTTATTTTAATGTTTTTTTATGATTTTATTATGCACATTTGGTAGTAAGAAATTGATCTTTTTTCCAAATAAATGCTTTTATCAGTTCTGATACTTAAAAAGTAAATAAACTTTCTCTTTCACACTGCATCATTTGGACAAATTTTCAAAATTTATTTGTGGTTAGTAGTTAATTATAACGCTGTGATTTTAATTGAATATGTAGATATTGCAATTTTAAGTATAAAACTAATTATAACTACTGCACTGTATTTTTTGCAGTGAGTGAATATTAACTGTTCAGCTACACGAGGGCTTTTGGAGACGGACCATGTAATTTTGAACAATGGTCAAGTGACGGGAGCGACACTTGAGCTGGCACCCCCTTCTCCTAACTACCACACCAACTTAGCAGGAATATTCTACCAATACTTAGCTTTAATATTCTTTGAAATCCACTCTTCCAAGATATATGGCAGCACGGATTCCATGATGAGTATTTTAGCGGAAAAAACAGTTTGTCAAAATTTAAGTGTCTTATGTTTTTGTATGTTAATGAAGAACTTAGAAAATGATTTGACTACTTATTTTAAGTGAACGGTATATATAATTAATTTTACAGTGGAATATCTTTAATTAATTTATTAGCTCTAACAGATTAAATTTTCCAAAGTGGAGTATTTTGTTCATGTATATCCCTTAATTTGTAAATGTAGTGATCCAAAAAAAATATTGTATGAAAAAAACTGCAGTAAATCATAATGCGGTTGGATAAAGTATTAACGTGCATCGCTTCCCTACACGGCGGGTCTTACAAAGCTCGAGTTATGAAAGTAGCTAGGCATTTGACTCTATCGTTAACATTTCGCTATGTTTTTCATTGAATCGTCATTATAATTTAAGAAACGGTGTTGCTTGCGAATATTACAATTTTAACACGAAATAAATACAACAGAAAGTAATATTAATGTATTACACTTTCAGATATAAATTATTTACACTATTTAAAGAGTTCATTTCACAAAACTTTTAACTTTAAACTTTTTTTTTGCTGAGCAGAGATCAGCTTACGGAGGTATTTTGAAAAATCGACCCTCAAAAGTGTTACGAGGAATTATAAATAAAAAAAAAATCCTTTTTATCAGCTATTAGATCTACATACTTAAAATTTAACAAAGGTGTTTTATTTCTCTCTCTCTTTTTTTTTTTGTTTTAGCTGAGCTACGCAAAAACTTTTTTTGTTTAATTTGCAATTCACGTAAAATTTAACTCATTAAAAACTTCTTCATCCTTTAATCTGTGTTGTTAAATTTTTCAGTTCACCCGTGCGAAGAACGGGTATACCAGCTAGTGTAAAATAATTTTTTGAATGAATGCTCATGTTATAAAGATTTTTAAATGAACTGCAATTTAACCTTGCATGTGTTTTTTGGAATTAATGTTTATTTCCAATAAATATAATTGTGTTAAAAAAAATTCTGTTATAAACGAGATCAAAATGTTTTTAAAATAAAAAGAAACACGTTTTTCTTTTTTTTTTAAGTTGATTAAATATAAAAAAATATGTATGCTATTTCTAAAAGGAATGATTGTCGTAAAACGTGTCTTATTATACTTGATGTATATATATGTTTGAATACTCATAAATATAAATATTCAAATAATCTCATTTAAAATTGCTTCCAAATATCGTTTTTTATTAAAAAAAAGCGTATAATAGAAATATGTTATTTATATGAAACGAAAATGAAATACATAATGATAGGGAGGGGAGAACTGACAACGCAAATAATTTCGAAGGTCAAAAAGATGATCAGCGAATAAATTCAGCCGCTTCCATGAAAAGTATATAAGTCTCGTCTTTTTTTTTCTTACAGCGAATGTTAAGTATACTTAATAAAATAATAACAGTAACGAATTGCATTATCTTAGATTTATTTTGTCTGTGTGAAGGAAGTATTTATTGTTTAAAGAGAAAAGATAAAAAAAAAGTCTTGTTGCGGGGAGGTTGCAGCTAATGAAACAAACTGGTTTTTTTATTTGTTGGATCAAAGGTATCTAATGCAGTGGTGCGCAAACATTTTTCGTCTGCGACCCCTTTTGTAGAGCGAAAATTTAATAAATATTCATAAATCCGATGTAAATAGGTGCATTTTTTTCGTTTTTTCGAATAAAAAAAATCATTTTTTCTGACACATATTAATATTATTTAAAGAAAATATTTTTTGTATAACATAAAAATCAGTAAATTACCTTTTAATGAGATGTTTGTGGCTGCAAGTTTCTGATTATCTCATCGATGTTCGGATGTATGTTGCTAATTGCAATTCGCATATCATCTTCAGGGTAACGAGAGCGGTATTTAGTTTTTATTGAAACTATTTTGCTAAATCCAGGTTCACATAAATACGTTGATGCAAATTATATTGGTAATCTGATGGCATTCTTGCATAGAACGGGATATTGTTTTTCCACGGATAGCCAAAGTTTTGGCAAAGCTGAGTCTTAAATTGAATTCGAAGAGTATAACCACTAATCAAATCTATCAATTGCTCTTTCTCACTAATTTGAAGAGTTGAACAGCATATGTCGTAGGAAAATGGATCACGAATCTAACCAAGGTCGTTTTCAGGAAAATCTTTGAATCTTCTCGAAAAATTTTCTTTTAACTTTTCAATGTGATTGGAAATGATGTTTTTAAATGTATATAAATATTATTTTCCTTGATAAAATCGTTGAAGCAAGGGAACATGTCGGTGGTGTTTTTATTCAGTTCAGTTTGCCAGAGACTAAGCTTATTTTTAAAAGCTTGAATTTTACTGGCTGAAGTTATGATAGTTGAATTCTCACCCTGAAAGATCAGATTTATGTCGTTAAGTTTTTCGAAAATATCAACTAAATAGCTCAGCTTTCCTAGCCAAACTTCATTGATATAATAACTAGTCAATTTATGCTTCTTTTCGCTTAAAAACATGTACACTTCATTTCTCAAATCAAATATTCGTCGTAGTATTTTCCCACGTGAGAGATCCATCTGACTTCAGTGTGTAACAGTAATCTCTCATACGTTGAGCCCATCTCACTGCAAAGTATTGAAAAGAGACGGCTGTTATGACTGTTGCATTTAATGTAGTTAATTGAACTAACAGCTTCTTGTAATATGTTGTGAAACTCTTCATCCATATATTTTGCAACAAGAGCTTGCCGATGAATCATACAGTGATTAAATACCATATGAGGTGCCACTTTCTGAATTAAGCCTCTGAGCCTTTGTTCAAACCAGTTAATGCTGCAGCACATCAATACAAACCGCAACACAGGTAAGGGACTTTGCTTCAAAATATTCATTTATTACTTCGAATATTTTTCTCCCGTTGTTTTTCCTTCTAAACTTTTGAAACATAAAAACGTTTCTGTTATATCTTCATTAAAAATAAATCTAACGTAAATAATTAGTTGTGACATTTTATGACTACAGTTGTAAAGCAAATACAGTAGGCGATTTATGATTTCTGACTCGATATTTCGTGACATTTCGGAAATCCGCCAAGACACGGTATCTCTTGATAATGGTATTGTTTTTAGTTCATTTCCATATTTATCGCCATGCATAATTAATGTCATCTTAGTTGCTGCAGGAAGAATAAAGGATTCTCCAATTGTATGGGGTTTCATTGCATTTCTTATTAGATAAGAAACTTCTAAAGAAGCTCGTAATGCTTTCTAAGGTATTGTTGTAAATTTCTTTAGATTTGTACTTTGAATTTTCCGATTTTCAGCTCGTTTTTGAAAAAAATCCGCATGTTTATTTTGAAGTTCTTTATGTTTAGTTTCCAGATGCCTTTTTAATTTAGCTGGTTTCATGCTCTCATTTGCTAATTTTTCGTTGCAAATGACACATATCGGACGTTCTTCATCATCAACAACACAAAATGTAAAACCATATTTAATAAATTCCTCATTGTATTTTCTTATTTTTTTTAGATGGGGTGGGGGCATTTAGTTCAGAATTTTGAGACTCCTCATCAGTATTTGTTCGTTTATTAGCTGAAGATGTACCTGGTGTACGTATTACCCATTTATATCCATTATGAATATAGGGGTTAAATTTTTTTAATTAAAACAAATAATAATAAAAAAATTTCATTTTTTGTTTCAAGAAATTCAATAAAATTAACAGATGTTTCTCTAATAATAGCACATACCTGATAACAAAGAGCAGCCAAACCCGATAAAAATATAAAAAATCATAACTACACAACGTCACATGATAAAACTCTAGGAGAAACTAAAACAATTGCAGGCCACCTGTTACATGCTACAACTTTACATAGAAACGCGCAGTAAAACATTCAGCGATAATTTTTGGTCGTTTGGTTGGCCTTGGCTTGGTACGCATGTCTACAAGATGACTCCCACAGCCTTTCATTACCACTCCATCTCGTAGTGCGCACCGTTCGACATTAATACGTCGTATAACATTAATACGCCGGACAAATAGGCGCTTTACAGTAATACTGGTGAATTACCGCGAAGAGGGCGTCATCTCTACCGGAGTGAAAAATTACGCATTACGGTCAAAGAAAGATCGAACAGCAGGAAACTGCAATTAAACAGTAAGTGACGGCGTTTCACTCTTTATGTGTACACTGTATGGAATGCAGCATGCAGGCAAAATGCATTTCACAAAAATTTGGCGACCCCTAGTTTGCGCACCTCTGATCTAATGAACAAGCGAATGATTTTATTTTAAATGGTGTCATAACGCATGTTTGGAAAATTTCTAAAAAAAAGAAATTTTAAAAAATCTAAGGCGAATTTTGGCGAACAAATCTTCGGAGAGCGTAGGATTGTGACGAACAGTTTCAACGAGCCATGTTTTACATGTGTCTGTGTTAGGTTTTTATAGTGCAGACAAAACATACAAACTTTTTCTTTTATTATAATGGATTCACATTCGAATTTTTATTATTTTTTTTAAATAATTAAGAGATAAGTTTTCATATATTTTTAGGTAAAAGGTTTGAGAATTTCACAATATTTTAGAAGAAATTAAAGCAATTATCTGTGACATATTAAATAGCCTTTTTTCCCTAAAATTAAAATTGTTATAAGATTTATGATTAAATTTTATCATTGAGCTGAGAATTTAAATTTTATTGTGGCAATGTGTATACCACCATTACTAACACAAAAAATTTGAATTTTATCTTTAACTGACCAAAGTTTTATGACTTCGTAATTTTTAAAATTGTAATAATGTTTGTCAACAAACAATTCTGGTCGGGAATTGTGGACCACTCATGATTTCACTCTCAATAATCTTAATTGTAGTTGTGTAGCATAATATATATAAGCTTCACAGCATTTGTATATTAAATTCCAGAAATGTTATTTCCATTTCTACATTAATAAATTTAAGATTTGGTTTTCTTTCATTATCATTATTCATATTAACTAATAATTTTTTTTAAAGTTTTTCTTTTGTGCGGTGTCTTCGATCGTTCTAATGTGCAGTGGTCAGTGAGTGAGTGTTTATTAATGTCGCATTATAAAGCAACACAAGGGCTGTTGGCGACGGGCATTGTAATTTTGAACCATGGTCAACTTACGAGGACGACACCTGAGCTCGTACTACTGCCTCTGGAAGCTACCACACCAAGCCAACGAGAGCCACGGCATATTTAATATGCATCAGTCCCGTTCTACGTGGCGGAACTTCAGTAGCATAATGGCTCCAGCTCATGATATGCCAATCATGAACTCCTTGCTGGCACCTCGGTCTGTGCCTAGTGGTCAAGGACGCTTGCCTTAACCCTTAACTTCGCACTGTTGCATTTCTGCAGTATATGATTTATTTTAATTTAATTTAAGAGACTCAATATGTTTTTAATTACCTGCAAATCACTTATCTGAGAAAATAAATAGATACTGCAACGAAATACATGCTAATTTTGTCACTAGATGGAAGTACATTTTTTCCAGAAATCACAGCAATTATAAAAATCTCTAATGCCTCAAGAACTGTGTTTTTGCTATAAAAATAATCCATTATATTTTATGCTTCATCTTGTTTAATGACAAAATAAATTACGAGGTAAGAAATTTAAACATTTTATGATGAATAATAAAATCCTCATATAAAAAAAAGTTTTGTAATTTACAGCACTTCTGCAACAAGCAAAAAATTACTGAAATTCAATTTAAAACTGCGTAATTTTTTTTTCATATTTTTCCCTTTTATTATTACTTGAGAACTAGCTGGTATAATTTTTTCGTAGAAATTTTAAAAATTGCGAAGTTAAGAGTTAAGGCCTGTGAGGTTGGCTCAGTCTAGTCGTGGGTACGAATCCCACCTAATCCTCTTTATGTATCTTAAGACGGGCTCTCTCTCTCTCTATATATATATATAGTTTTACAAATAACACTTTTAGTGAAATTTTACAGCAAAAATATAAATGTTGTACGAAAACAACTTAGGTAAAGAAAATGCATAATATAAATATACAGTGAAATATGTTTAACGTGAAAACTCTTAAGAAAAATATGGATTAACACGAAATTAATACAACGGTCCCGACAAACTATCTATCTATATTTCTATCTTTCATAGAAATGAGGCTAACTTGGCTTTGAAAAAATCTTGGAAGAGCCTGTGACAAACCAAAAAATTTTGTTTACCTAAAATATTTTCACCCTCCATCCCTACAAATGCCATACAAAAACGTTTCGTATCAGTTGGTCTTAGAATTCGGTAAGGAGTACATTGCAGAGTGAATAGAAATCAATGAGTTTGGGTTCGTGTCTTTTTTCTATTATAAAAACAAATGCGAGCACAATGGCAAAGAACTTAGGGGAAAAGCAGACAGATATTTTGCTTAAAATGAAGATGAAGCTTCCTATGGATGATGATCAAAAATAGAAGAAGGAAATCTGTTCAGATTTTGGTATCGCTAACTCTATTTTATCCACAACAATTAAAAAAAGAGAGCAAATTACGTAAATGTTTGAACGGTTTTCATTAAATGCATGCATATACATATATTTAAGTGAATAAAATGTATTCTCATAAACTTAATTTTGTTAATTATACGGGGTTTTTTTACAATATCCTTTAAAACGAAAAAATATTTCAGTCCCCTCACTTCCCTCTTTAACATTTTCTTTCACTGTCCTGCAATGTTTTTTCGGTTAGAAAGTTTTAATACACGTTTTGTTATTTATATTATGAGTGTAGCATATTTGCATTATCAACTGAAATAAAAGCATCGAATCATTCAGGTGGTGAAGTGAAATGAAAGAAAAATATCAAAAAGATTTCAACACAAAGGGAACAATTACAGACAAACATTCCATTTTGTCGTTCGATCAAAGGATAGAAAGGATTCTCTTTTCGTGACGATTTTTACAAAAGGGAAATCACTGTAACCGTAAATCATCGCAACTGCAAAACAAATCGTGCAATTACATTCCAAATGAAGAGGAAACTTATTTCTTTCGAATATGACCACCGAGGAACGAAGCGGGAAACTTCTCGTTCAACATATTTCGCGGTTAAGAAGACATTGGTCCCTGTACATTTCTCGCAGTCGAAAATCGGGATTGAAACACAACTTTCCCCCATTAAAATTTCTTTGTTCTTCGTATGTAACGAGGTTTGCCTCGATTCCAAAAGGAAATGCTTATTTGTCGACTTTCTAAGTGTTCCTATTATTAGAGGTTTGTTTTCGAAAAGGTTCTAATTACAAGGGCATTATTTTTCATTCGATCTAATTTATTGCAAGAGCCTTTTGGATGAAACTGGTAATAGGAGAGAATTTCACGTCTGTAATTTTCAAGATGTCTTTTGGGAGCATTAAAGCTTTTGTTTCTTTCATAAAAGTTTTTCGCGCAAGAATATTAACACATTAAGATTTTATTTTGACTTCCAAAGAGATCTTATTTCTTTAGCAGTAAACAGTTAAAACACAGCTTAAAATTCAGGTTTGTTAAGAAACCAATTACGTTTGCAAAAGATGTTTTAGCAAGAGAGTAATGACATTTCTTTTTTGGAGTAAACCCAATTTTGCAAAATGATTACATATTTTTCAACTACTACTATTAGTTAACTCTCCCCTTATATGAATATACAGTCGGACCTCTGTATAACGAAGTCGCTAAATCCCGGAAAAAAGTTCGTTATATGTAAAATTTCGTGAAATACAGGTTCATCTCTTTCAATTTTCTTTATAAACTACATAAAACAAATCTTAAATTCATAAACACTATAAATTATTTAAAAATGTAATTATTCACACTTTTTTTCAAAATTAATATATATTTAGTTATTTTTTTATATCTTACCTATCAAAAAGAAAAGAAAGAAAGAAAAATTGCAGAGAAAGTTTATTGATGCATTTATCCATTTCCTGAAGAATTAAATTTTTCTCTTTGATGCTCAAGCTGTTACGTTTTGACATTTTCGAGCAACAAGAATCGGAGTTACCAGTACGACGGATTAACACTACAAATTAACGGAAACTAGTTCAAAGACACAGGACACGAAACAACTCCGTTAAGGGTGACAGGAAATATCGAAGATGTTTCCAGTGAACTGGACAATGGACGTTAAAGGTTCAACTTCTTGGATGAAACACCCAGAATTCTACTGACTGCTCTCGGCGAGTTCGGCATCCAATGAAACCAATTCAAGATTTATGACTACCATAAAGTGTGTTAAAAGAGAAAACACACAACTTGTAGAATCCAGAAATACTTCAAAATAGGGAGGAAAAAAATTTAATCACAAGAGAAAAAGTTTGTTATATAGAAAATACGCTTCGTTATTGGGAGGTTATTTTACGAAGAAAATCATGAAATGTTCCTGGTTCCAGGAAAAAGTTCGCTACATAGAAAAATTCGCAATATGGAGGTTCGATTGTAGGTATATCTTGTTTAAATTTTCAATCGTTAATAAAATACTTTCTTTTCATCCATTCAAGTTTAAATACATTTTTTAAAAAAATTCTGGAGCAGTGGTTCCCTAACTGCGTTCCGCGAAACCCTGGGGTTCCATAAAACAGCCAGGGGTTCCACGAGTCACAATGAAAAAATGGATTCACAATTTCTATTAAGTTTATATCGTTACAAGTATCTAAAGCTCGTCCTACTCATTAAAACTGAAAACTTTATTTATATATAATAACTTTGTTATGCAACACTTTTTAAACTTTATTATAATATAATAAATTAATATTAAAACGCTTTATATATATATATATATATATATATATATATATATATATATATATATATATATATACTTCCTATTAAATTGAGAATGTTCTATTGTTTACTATCTCCAGATCCACGAGATAATTTCTACTCGTTAGTTAATAAATGCCTTGCAAAACTAAATAGTTTTCTAATGGAAAATTCAACTTTTGGTATTTGTGGTAAAAACATGTACGATGAAGAAGAAAAAACTTATCAACAGATTTGATGTTATAATCTAAATTTAACAAGAACAGTATCTAAATTTTAGGTTGAAAATTCATACGAAATACACGGGTTTTCTCATACAGCTATAAACATTTTAATGCCATTCAGAGCATTGTGTTTAAGTCAAAAATATTTCTCAACTTAAGTGGCTACAAACACACAAAGTATAAAGCAATTTAAACTCTGAACAAGTAATGCGATTGCATTTAATCTCAGTAGACCCAGACTTCGACAGTTTGTGTGAATTAAAGTAAGCAGGTATCCCAATTATTAAATAATGCATTGATTAGTGACACTCGGATTACAAATTAATATTATTAGTGAGTAAAATTATATTAAAAAATTAGGTTATAACTTTTTAATAATAAATGCAATACTTCTTTTAATTGCCTTTACATAAAGTGACCATAACATGTTGATCTACTTTAAATATTATTTTGAGATAGATTTTTCGAGGTATGTATATGGAATGGGGTTTCATTTTTTAAAAGACTTTCTACTTCTAGGGGTTCCACGAAAGCACCGTCAAGTTCTTATAGTCAAGTTCTTCTTCGATTGATTGATTGATTGAATATTAACGTCGCACTGTTCAGCAACACGAGGGCTTTTGGCGACGGACCACGTATTGGTCAAGTGACGTGGACGACACCTGAGCTGGCACCCCCTCTCCTAACTACCACACCACACCAACGGGAGGACGTTTCAGCTCTCGACAGATTTAACGTGCATCGCTGCCCTACACGGCGGGTCTTTAGTGGTGCTTCGAACCTGTGACAACAGTCCGATACCTATACCACTCGGCTACCGCGGCCCCAAGTTCTTCTTCGAAGAATTTTGAGATATATTCTTGGAGGTATGTATATGGAATGGGGTTCCACGCAAAGACTTTCTAGTTCTAGGGGTTCCAGGAAAGCACTGTCAAGTTCTAGGGGTTCCACGAAAGCACCGCCAAGTTCTACGGGTTCCACGAAAGCACCTTCAAGTTCTGGGGGTTCCATGAGGTGAAAACGTTTGGGAACCACTGCTCTAGAGGATGACACTTGATGTTAATACAGTTTTTTCAAATATTAGTTCATTAATTAAATTAATAAATAAATAGTAGGAAACAAAAATAATAGTCTAACACCATATAAAAAAGGAAAATCGCTCTTTATGTTCCTGTACCTCAATGAGTAGCGCGTTGGACTTCTAACTTAATAGTCATGGATTCGAATCCAACCCTGGATGGCTAAATTTACGAGAATGTGTTTTCTTTTTACTATACTACTTAATTGAAATAATTAAATTTAATTAGTGAAAAAATAGTAACAAACAAAAAAAGTAGTCCAACGCCCTACATAGAATGAAAAATTGCAAATCGCTATTTTGCCTCTTAATATTGTGATTCTGTCATATGTATATACATATTTATATTAATTTTAACTACTCGTATTTAATAAAAAGTAACTAAAATAAAAATATTCTTTTTTTTACTTAAGTAGGAATTGATTTAGTAATTTTTCCTTGTACAGAGTGTTTTTTCCCTGGTATAGAAGTTTAAGTTGACATTACTTTCCAAGATGGCGACCGATTTAACAGCTGTCAAGTGACTTATTCTCAGTTTGGTTTGGAAATCCATCATGAATAGACTCACGCCTGAACAACGCTTTCAAATTGTACAATTTTATTTCGAAAATAATGGTCGATTTTCATAAGCGAATTTTGTTTAGCGATGAAGCGCACTTCTGGTTGAATGGCTACGTCAACAAACAAAACTGCCGCATTTGGAGTGAAGCTAATCCACAAGTGTATGTCGAAACACCGTTACATCCAGAAAAACTGACTGTTTGATGCGCTTTATGGGCTGGTGGAATCCTTCTTCAAAGACGATGAAGGCCACAACGTTACAGTCAATGGTGATCGGTATAGAGCCATGATTACTAACTTTTTCATTCCTGAATTGAACAATCATGATGTCCAGGAGCTGTGGTTCCAACAAGACGGCACAACATGTCACACAGCTCGTGCCACAATCGATTTATTGAAAGACACGTTTGGTGACCGCCTAATTTCACGTTTTGGACCTGTGAATTGGCCTCCAAGATCTTGTGATTTAACACCGCTAGACTATTTTCTGTGGGGCTATGTAAAGTCATTGGTCTATGCGGCTAAGCCACAAACGCTTGACCATTTGGAAGACAACATTCGCCGTGTTATTGCCGATATACGGCCACAAATGTTGGAAAAAGTCATCGAAAATTGGACTACATCCGAGCCAGCCGTGGCAGTCCTATGCCAGAAATCATATTTAAAATGTAATGCCACAAGATTATCTTTCGAATAAAAGAAAATTCATGTCAATCGAATAATACATCGTTGTTTTATTGCACCTCTAAAAAACACCCTTTATTACTTATGTATAGCAATCAATTAATTTTTTAAGTTGAAGTCCAATTATATATATGGATGCCAATTAATCACTTTAAATAAAATATATTACATCAAAATACATTGTTTTTATGATTTTTAATCGTTTATTTCACATAATCCTTAAAATATTAAATATAATTTTTTACAAATTCATTGCTGAAAGCTATTTATGTTACTTCTTAAAATTATATAACAAAAAAAGTCCTCTTTTAGTCACATAGATCGAAGTTTTTCATCCTTCACCAAATATTTGAAGTGATCGCTTAAATTTAAATTAATCGCCAAAATTGATTTTTTATGTCTTCTTCAAGATATTAAGTATTAAGAAGATTAAAGACGATAGAACTCTAAAAGGATTATTAAAAAAGTAAACATTGTTTTGTTAAATACCAAAAAAATTATTTTACCTTTTTTGTATTCTTTATTTCTTTTCTGCGTCTTGCATAACACGAAATTGGTTTTAAGAGAATTGAAGTGTTCACAGTTTTATAGAAAAATTTTAAGAATATTTTAAGTCAACAGATTAAAATTTTCCATTCTTTTTTCGATATTTCATCCGAAAATGAAACTCTCGTTCAGAGAGCTGTTGTTATATGGCAGTAATGAAATGTCCAGAAATTAATTGGAAAAAGACACGAAATACCTTATTCCTTACTCTCGTATTCTCCCGTGTATGGACGGAACACGGGAGGATACGAGTATAAAGAAAAATTTAATTATATTCCGCTTCAGAAAAAAAATTAATCTCAATTAAGTTACTATTTATAAAGCTAAGGGCTTTTTCACATTTTAATGCAAATTATTTCTAGCATCAATCGAGTTTCATTAAAAATTGTGTGCCTCGTCAGTTTTTTTTTCCTCTTTTGCAAGAGTAATTTTTTTAAGAAAAACAGAGTAAGCACTGTCTCCGGTTTTGGACACTTATATTAGGAACATTTGTTTAATCCTGAAGAAATATGTTTTCAAAGTATATATTACCCTAAATAATTTCTAATATAAATTTCAGGACGAAATTTTTTTCCTTCTGAAGTTTAATTTTTTCTTGCAGGGAATAAATTCCTGTTGAGATACTGATATTAATAAAATGAGAGGTTATTTTACACATTCTTTAAGAAGCAGCATTTGAAACAAAATACAAATCTTCGTTATTTACTTTTTATTGGAATTTAAAATTCAGAATTAAAGAAATTAATGACATGAAAACAGACGTTATAAAAATTTTTATTAAATAACAATTTTTTTTGTAAACTTTTAATAGAAATAATGTATGGTTGTGAATGTAAAGTTTCATGGATGAATAACATATCGTTATATAAATTTATGAACGATGCATTTTCCTATTGAGTAAAAATAAAAATTTTCTGTACTTTTCTGTTAGTTGGGAGCAAATGTCGCCAATAGTGAACCGAACGTGAGCCAAGTCGCCAATCGAAGCGAATGACAAAATAGTCAACGGAATAAAAGTCGAAAACGTTCATCTAGAAACAAATATTAATAATAAGCAAAATAAGTTCAACTATAAACAAATATTAATGAATTGTAAACAAAAGTTTTATCCAAAAAAATGCATATAATTATTGGTTTTTCCAGAATGTGGTGATGTCTCTTGAGAATTTGCTCCAATGGATCGCTTACTCCTCGTCTCCACATAAATTTAACAATGAATTTTCATCATTTTTTAAAACAAAAATTATGATGGAAGAAAGAAAGGATAACGTACTTTGGTTTTTAATGAATTCAGAGAATAGAGCACATGGGCCCAAACGAACATTTCCCTTTATAGTTGTAAGAAATTTGGCGAAATTCTACATTATTTGGCGATTTTTCGCTTGCGGCCGGCTAACGGAAAAGTACCAGATTTTCTTTCAATTTTAATTTCTGCTGCGTACATCTCAAATATTGGGAAAAAATTCAGAATTATAAGTGCACATTTTAATTGTATAAAAATTGCACATATTGGTATAATATTTTTCGTACTAATTATTTAAATAAAATTATTATATTCTCCTCTGCAATTTTTATTACAGTCAATTCAGACTGCATTTTCATAAAATCATATTTGATTTCATCCTTTTAAGTTTTTTTAAATGTAACTAATCCAGATTTATTTGCCTCTAAGGCAGTGTTTCTCAAACTGTGGGGCGCGTCCCCTGGGGGCGCGATAACCCTTCGAGGGGGGCGCGAGCATATTGAAAATATAAAAGGCTTAAAAATTATTTTTTGGAATGAAGTAAAACAAAATGCTTTCTGACAAAATAAAAAATACACATTTACACTGATATAAATTATATATATCATCTGATTCCCCTTTAAACGCTCCCCCTAAAACCAAATAAAAAAGATATTTTGTTTGCTTTGCTGTAATCCCGCGATTTTTTTTTATTACGATAAAATATACTTTTTTGATTATCATCTCTTTGACCTTCAAATTTACTGGTATGCTTAACTCCGTCTACTTTCTTTTAGGAAAGTTGTAAATAATATTTTTCTGTGGCTTTTCTCCCCATGTAAATGAGTTTTACGATATATGGATAAGCATATTAATGCACTTTGAAGGATTAATTGGCCAAGATGTATTTTTATGAAGTAATCTGAAATATATAATGCATTATAAAAAACGTTTTACACAATTATTTTTTTAGAACTGACATCGATGTTTTTGTGACGAATACATTTTTTTCATGGGAGCGGTCGCATGAGGCGCTGAATCACTCCAAATTCTGGTAAAACTGTTTATTCATTAACAGTTTCTTGACAGTATCCTCCGATATGACAGCCTTAATGGAAACTAAAATGAATTAGTCACATTTATGCCTCTTTTTTGAGAGTGGCAAACGGTTTTTTACAATCAAGGTACTTGTTTTGATCGAGTTCCCTTCACGACCACTTTTGTTCAGAAATACTTTCTATGAATATGCTATACTTTCCCCTACGATTAACTTTGTGGTTTTAATTGCTATGTTGTACAACTTATTATGGTTTATAAATGTAAATGAGCAGAATATAAAAAAATGGGCATCTGTGATCTCTCTATTGAAGGAAGATGAAACTGATCAAGCAATTGAAGAACCTGATGAAATAATGCATATTAATCGTGATAGCGAAAGTAAATATGACAAAAGTGATAGACATGAAACGTTTGAGTTGAATTGAAATTTTCAAATGTTGCCTAAGGAACTCTATCAAGAAAACTAAGAAGCCATAAATGTAACACTTCGCCTTGTCAAAAAGACATAAGCAGGAAAACGTTACACATGCTATTTGTAGATCATCAAAGAATATCAAAATTACAATAACGTGAGCTAAATATGACAGTTTTGATTGCAAATAACGTTCTTGTATTGTTAGTGAAAAGTGTCTGTGATTTATGTTCTTTATTAAGGTCACGCACATTTGGAACGGTTTATTTAGTTTTATTGGATTTTTTCTCAAATCATCAAAGAAAAATTAAAAAGTCCTTTAAAGTAGGTAAGTATATTCTCTCTTAGTTAAATTATTCACTGCAATTGTGATTTTTATCGAGCACAGAAAAAATAATTATAAAAAAAAGGATTGGAGTGACTTGGTGAAGTGATCGCGCGACCATTAACGTTAGTGTGGAGTGGGCGCCTGCTTCCGGGTTAAAACATTTTGAAGGTTTCTCGCTTTAAATATTAAAAATAACACAATTATTCTTCATTGGAATTTTTCATTCGTTTTCCTTATTTAATATTATAATTATAAATACTAATTCTGTGAGGCTTAAAATTACAGTTCGTTTTAAACTATTTATAATAGGAGCATTCATTTAAAAATCATTTTATATTTTTGTGTGCATTGTTGTGCACTTGGTTTTACTCTCCTTACAATTAAGCTATTATATCAAGAATAATGTATTATTTTTTAAAAAAATAATCGCAGAACGGGTACTTCAGCCAGTGTACTTATAAATGTATCAGTACTGCACAATGTATTTTATAACTAATTTATTAATACTAATTTAAGAGCAAGTTTAATTATTATTAGTGATTTCCATGGGCTTGTCTTGCAGAGCAAAGGTTTTCAAATGAAGGCTTAATATTAGAAATTGACACTCTTGAGTTCTTTTTCTATATTTAGCTGAGATCTATATTTTTTCTTCAAAGCAGCCACCGCAGAAAATCCGGTTTCACAAAGGTACGATGTTGAAAACGGTAAAAGTATACGAAATGCTTTTGTTTTCATTTCAGAAAATTCATCATCTACTTCTGCCCAAAATTGAAAGAGAGTTTTATTACAAAATTGTCTTTTAATTTCGCCACTAGATGTGAAATCTATGAAAATTTCTTCTTCGGTAGTGGAGAGCCCTTCTGGGGTATTTTGAAATGGATCTCTCACCCATTCGTAACTTGCTATCAAGTTGTCCTCAGCAAAAAAATATTTTTTAAATTTTTTGCCTACATAGCTAAATGATATTCAATAGTTTTATAAACAACTTTCACATGTTGTTCTTCAGTTTTGTAAGTTTTTACACATTTATCCGCATTTTCAAACATTTCTAGGTTTTTTTGCTTTAAATTTCGGCTCCATAATTCTAATTTTCTACAAAAAGCATTAATTTTATCACTCGTGTGAAACATATGTACATTTGATGCTTGAAATTGAAGATTCAATATATTTAATTTCTCAAATATATATCGACTAAGTAGCTCAACTTCATCAGAAATAAACCATCTCGAAATTTCTCAGCTTCCGGTAGGTTTTCCTCTTCTAGAAAAATGGTAATTTCATTTCTTAGTTCATAAACACGTTGTAAAAATTTCCCGCGTGATAACCATCTTGCTTCGCAATCAAATAGTAACGATGAATACACTGCGCCCATGTCTTTGCAAAGTCCAGAAAAGATTCTTGATTTTAGGGGTCTCATTTTTATGTAATTTACTACAGTCACAACTGTCATTAGCACAATATTCAGGCCAAGACTAATTTCTTTGGAAGCCAGAGCTTCTCTGTGGATCATACAATGTGTCCAGATGCACAGTGGAGATTTTTGTTTCACAAGTGCTTGTATACTTTTAAATCTTCCTGACATTGTACGAGCACCATCGGTGCGTATTCCGACACAATTTTTCCACTCTATATTTGCCTCGTTTATAAAATTATTTGAAATATCAAATAATACTATTGCTATTGCTTTAAGTTTTATTGGTTTGCAAAAAAGTAGTTCTACCGCTGTCATACCATCCCAAAATCGAACATACGCAATGAAATGAGCATCTTTATTGCTATCTGTTGCCTCGTCAAGTTGAATTGAAAACAATTTATCACGCAACTTACCGAAAAGCTGTTGCTCTACATCTTCAGCGATATCATCAATTCGACGGGAAACAGTATCATTTGATAGGGGTATGGACTGCAACTCTTTGGCAAAATTGTCTCCAAACATAGTTTCTGCGATCTCAATTGCTGCAGGCAAAATAAGCTCTTCGGCAATAGTGTGAGGCTTTTTACATCTGGCTATTTTATTTGATACTTTGTAAGAAGTAAGTAAAGCTTTTTCATTCACTGACAAAGTTTTTTAAAAAAATGTTTTTTGTTTTTCATATGATTTTAATTTTGATTCAAAGAACTCTCGAGGTTTGTTAATGTACTCACCATGAAGCGTTTCGAAATGTCTTTTGAGTTTATTAGGTTTCATACTGTCTGCTGCCAATATTTTTGAGCAAATAACACACAGGGGCTTTTCTTCTCCATTTACTTCAGTAATGGTAAATCCAAAATTCAAGTATTCTTGAGAATATTTCCTTGATTTAATTTTCAGAACTATGCTCGTCTGTGCACTTGTTGATGCTTTATTATCGTCGAATGTTCGCTTACGACTTAAAAATTTATCCATGATTTTTTTTTGTTCCAATTTTCTGCAGTAATACTTAATAGTGTGAATTACAACTAACGCGCAAATTATAAAATGTACATTCAAGATAGATTTGGTAGCTATAGAAGCATTGAATCAACCAAGACTGATTGGAATTGTACGAGGTACAGCATTATTACATGTTTTGCGCAGACGTCCGATAGTTTGGCCAGACTCACGCAGACGCTCGCGAGAATGCCAGATGTGATGGATATGAGAGAGCGCAACATAAAGTAGACTATTTTTCAATTTCTACTATAAGTTCACTCTCTCATATATATCTTGTTCAAATTTTCAATCGTTGATAAAATACTTTCTATTCATTCATTCAAGTTCAAATACATTTTTTAAAACTTGTAGTTGGTGACACTTCATGTTAATACAGTTCTTTCAAATTTTAATTCATTAATTAAATTTTAAAAATGAATAAATAGTAACAAACAAAAATTATAGTCCAAAAGCATTTATAGAAAGGAAAACATTTCGTGCTGTCCCCTGTAACGCAATGGATAGCGCGCTAGGCTTCTAATCTGAAGGACGGTAGTTCGAATTCCATCCAAGATGGCCTAATTTCTGAGAATGTGTGTGATTTCTTCTTTACTTTACTATTTTCTTACACTAATTAAATTTAATTAATGAATAAATAGTAACGAAAAAAGAATAGTCCAATACCCCATGTATAGAAAGGAAAACGAAAAATTGCAAGGAAAATCGCTTTCTCTTTTGTCGCTTAACATTGTGATTCTGTCATATGTATTACATATTTGTATTAATTGTAACTATTTAATAGAAAGTAACTAAAATAAGTTTTTCTTTGTTGGCCTAAGTAGGAATTGACTTAAAATTTATTTTTTGTATTACTTATTCTGATGACATTTGTACTTTTAAAAATGCATGATGGACGAAATAAATCTTTAATTAAATGTCATTTTGCAATCTGTCCCAATTTAAAAAATGAGAAAGGAAAAATAACATAACATTATAATTATTACTTAAAAGTAATTTGCTTAAAATATATATTATTTAAAAGTAACGTATACAAAATTTAATACTCAAAGTGCATTATTATTGCATTCAATACATTATTATTGGGGGAGGGGCTATGAAAATTATGATTGAAAATTGGGTCGCCAGTAGTGAAAGTTTGTGAGAAGCACTGTCTTACTTAATAAATTTATTTATTTTGCTTAAAAGTAGTATACAAAATGTGTGTAATACTAATGCTATTAATTTGTATGGTTTATAATTAAGATCGCGTATAGTAGCTTTAACGTCAAAGTGCATTATTATTACATTCAGTACATTATTAATGTATAAGGGGGGCGCGATAAAAATTGTGATTGAAAAGGGGGGTGCCAGTATTGAAAGTTTGAGAAGCACTGCTCTAAGGAAATAAAAATTTATGCCCCAAACTTATTTATACATCTTCCTCATGTTCACCTTTCAAAGGACTAGATCAGTGGTTGTTAAACTTTCAACCAGCCTCCCTCAGATGCAAGATTATTTCATACTGCCATACTTGTGGCTAAGACAACACCTGATCTAGCATCTACCTCTCCATACTTCCAGACTTAGCCAGCGTGGGGACTTTGCAGAACGATAAATTTAACCCTTTGTCTACCGCATTATGAATTACTACAGTTTTCTTCATTGAATATTTTTTGAATCACTGCATTGAAAATATATAAAGGTTTATACATAAACAAAATACTCAACACTTTGAAATTCAATTAGTTAGAGCTGATTAATTAAATAAAGATATTCAACTGTAAAATTAATTATATGCACCATTCACTTAAAATAAATAGTCAAATCGTTTTCTAAGGTCTTCATTAATATAAATTATTTATTTCCGCTGAAAACGCTTTCAGAGGAAAACGCTATTTCTGCTATAAAAATATATTCACCTTCTACGTGCTAAAATACTCATCACAGAACCCGTGCTGTCATATATCTTAGAAGAGTGGATTAAAAAGAATATTCCTGCTAAGTATCGTCAGGTTATTCGTAAAAATGGTTATTCTATGTATTTTTAAAGTGAATGGTACTTATAAGTACCGTCGATCGATAAAGGGTTAAAGTACATCCGTCCCTCTACGACGCGGGTCTTCATTGGGACCAGGATTCGACGCCCCGGACACGAGCTAGTGACCACGATCACAATGTGCATCCCTTAATTCTAAAACAGTACTTTTTGAGAATCCCAAAGTCACTTGCTTCTAGAAGAGTACCGGTGGAACACACACACTTATCTCCTGAATGTACCCTTTTTTAAGCAGAGATTAAGAAGCAATCGGACGGGTACATGATAACTAGTTTATTCATTTAACTCATTTATGACATTCAGGTCCAAATGAATAACCAAAATATGAACTTCATATTGTAGTGAATAAAATACCGGGTGTTTCTAAAAGAATATCGGAGTTTTAACGTTTTTTGTATTCAATAAATATAACATATTAGTATGATTCATACATCGAATGAAAGAGTAACTCAACTGAAAAAGTTTTGTTCGCTGGGATGTGGGCGCGAAAAGTATGCTAATGTTTTCCCCTCTCTCGCCGATCAACGCGCTAGTAGAAAAATGGCGATTCGTAACCAAAAAGCGTTTTGTGCTGTCCAGTTTGCAAAGACAAAATCAGCTCCTACTGTGCAACGAGCGTTCCGTATTAAGTCCGATTGTCAATCTCCAAATGATGATAACATTCTTAGGCGGTTTCCTCAGTTTCAAACAATTGGCTGGCTTTGTAAAGGGAAAAGTACGGGATGACCAAAGCTGTAACTGGTTCTGCTTATCTTGATGCTGTACAACTATGGCTATTTTCTGAATTGGAAGAAAGTGGGTCAAATAACTTCATTTGGCAGCAAGATGGTGCACCGCCTCACTGGCATCTCTTAGTACGCGATTGGTAAAATATCACTGTACCCAACCATTGGATTGACCGCAAATATCCTCCCGATAAAGCTTGTATCGCATGGCCTTCACGTTCACCTGATCTGACACCATGTGACTTTTATCTGAGGGGGTTCATAAAGGATTGTGTGTAAGTTCCTCTGCTATCAGCTGATCTTTCAGACTAAAGACACATGATCGAAGCAGCTGTTGCAAGAATTTCCTCATACCCACTGAAGAAAGTTGGGGATGAACTCGCCTATCGACTTGATTTGCGCCGTCTGACGAATGGGGCTCACATTGAACATTTGTAAACCTGTAGGTGAAACTGTTTCAGTTACTCTTTCATTCAATGTATGAATTATACTTGTAACTTATATGAGATAAATACTATAAAGCGTTAAAACTCCGATATTCTTTTAGAAATACCCGGTATATTATTTGTGTAAGTTTAAGTACTAAGATGCAAGTTGCAATTGAAAAAGAAAATCTAACCAATAATATCCAACCCGTGTATCAACGACAAAACACAACGATAAAAATGCTACATTTTCTGTAGGTGCTTCTTAATCAACTGATCTCTCATCTTTGTAGACAGTGGTTTTTTCTTTTGAGTATTTAGTAAGGAAGCTCATATCGTAAAATTATGAGATCAGATCATTTTGGCTCTTATGTGTGACGTAAAATAAACATGGAATCCCTGGAAGCTGTAGAATCAATACAAAAATTAACGATAACCCAAAATGACATGATAAAATCGAGAGAAAATATCGTTAAAATCCTTGTCGATTCCGAGAGCAGTAATTTTCCCCAGAGATTTCCACTAAATTCCTCCTAAGAATATTGAATTCATTTTTATAGCAAACCAATACATTGTTCGTACAAACTTGTTGAGTTATGGAATTTTTTTTCTCCGATAATAAGATAATTTTTGTGATCTACATACTTAGTCGTTGTAATTCATTGATAGTGGTATCCAATAGATATTTTCTCAATAATAATCAAGGAAAAAAAACACAACTTATTTACAATCATTCCAAAGATATACTTACTTTTGAAATGAACGATTGTGCACCGAAAATAAAATAATATATGAAATATGAAGAATATTCATGGGCATTTATATATGTCAAGATATTAACCTTTTCGCCACTAGAGTAGCTACTTCTGAGGGATCCCTGCATCAAAATTCCTTAGGGACCCTTTTTTACATATGAGGACTATGTTAGTGGGAATGTAGCTATACATGTTAAGGCCCCGTATCTTTGATATGGCGGTAGCCACGACCCTGCTTTTGGCTCTACTCTAAAAAATAAATTAATAATTTAATAAAATATTACACGTACCGTAAACTTCTGCGTATCACGCCCACTTTTAACACAAAAAATAAGATCGAAATTTAAAGGTGCGCGTTATAAGACGGGTATACTTTTTTCTAAAGCTTGGAATAATATTTCTAATAAATGACTTCATAACATATAGGTAGTTAGGAGAGGGGGTGCCAGCTCAGGTGTCGTCCACGTCACTTGACCAAGGTTCAAAATTACGTGGTCCGTCGCCAAAAGCCCTCGTGTAGCTGAACAGTGCGACGTTACTATTCAATTAATCAATCAATCATAACATATAAACCATATAAACATTGCACACGTACATTTCAGGGTTTCTTTGTAAACAAGGGGGAGCGCGTTATACGGCGAATATAGCTTAAAACAAAGCAAAAAAAATGTGGCTTGAAAGTGTAGATGCGCATTATATACCAAATTTTACGGTATGTATGAATTCGTAAGGCCCCGTATCTTTGAAAAAACTAAAATTACTAAAATTATTGAAGTGAAACTTCTTTAAGCGCATGAGGGTAAAATTTTTACAGATGAAACGTCACGCCGGTATGCAACGGAAGTGTCGGAAAAGAGAGAGAGAGTGATCGAGACCGATTGAGAGAGAGTAAGACAGGGCGAGGTGAGAAAGATTGAACAAGAGAGAGAGAATACGGGATATCGAGAAAGAATACACGCCCTATTGGTTGTGTATTCGTTTACTAGTTAATTACTAGAACTTTAGATGGCATTTCTGTCGCATAGCGTAATATTTACAATATTATTAGACACTTCTACAGTGAATAAACAGTAAGTGAATTTTATAAATAAAAACTTTGTGAAAAACTTTGTGAATAAATTTGTAAGTTGTCCTGTATCAAGCAATTATTCGAAGTAAGTAATATATCTGTTATCTTTTGTTTATTTACAATTTTTATGATAATTGGTTTGAAGGTTAGGTAGTTTTAATATTTACAAATAACATGTGGTATTTCAACTTGCCACTCGTCATTTGATAATTTAATAAATCGTTTACCATAAAATAAAAATATTTCATAAATTCGCTTTTCTAAATTTTGAATTCAAAAACAAAACTTAATTAATAATTTCTAATATTGACAAAAACACGTTGCATTTTTATTTACAATTCGTCATTTGAGATTTCAATAAATCATTGTGCATAAAATACTAATAACAATATTTCATAAATTCTTTTGACGAAATTTTAATTTAAAAATTGGAATTTCTAGAGTTATCATTAATTTACAAAAATTTTGTACATATTTAAATTGGATTAGGTATTTTTAATATTTACAAAAATCACGAGAAATTTTAATTTAATATTCAACATCTGAGATTTGACTATATTATTTTTCAAACAATATAAAATAAATTTATTTTAATAATTCTCTTTAATTATTTTTATTATTAAATATTGATTTCGTGCTCGATATTGATGAGCTACTTCAATACTTAAAGGAAGCAACCTTGAAAGTGTGATCTTGAATGCTGTATGTACAGTGGTACCATCCAATTGCCACAGCGGCTTTACCAGTTGAAGCACATGCTATGTATGCATTGCAAAAACCATCGGTATTGGAAAACGATTATAAATTTCCATGATAAGCTTAATGACAAATGTTTTGCCACAACCAGCTGGACCAGTCAAGAAAATTTGTAGTGGATTTCCATTTGAATATAGTAGATGCGATAATACATGATGTAAAAAAGCTCGCTCTGCTTATTATTCGACATCCCCCTCATTACATTACAAAAACTCGGCATTTTCCATTAAATTTTCTTTTTTTTTTTTTGCTATCGGTCCAAGCTTGTTTAACACAGCTGCACGAATATCAGCATTATTAATTTCAGGATTCGCATTTTGAAATAAATTTTGATATGGATCCGGCTCAGGGTATCTGTTTGCTGCTTCTTGGTCATTTTCATTATCGAGAATATCATCATCACGACATAAGCAACGACAAATTTCAATAGTCTTACGAATGTCTAGATTTGATTCAAAATCTTTTCGACGACTTAAAATCAAATTTTTCATTCTCATCATATATCTGAATGAATTTTAGCTCAGACAGTATTTCTGCGTCTTCGTTACGGAACGGAAAATGTAAAGATACCATCTCTCTTTTTATATTCATTTAGATCTTGCGCCATATCAAATTTACGATAACGTATGATGCGTGGTTTCTTTCTGAGTGAATAACTGCCGTCGTTCTTTTTACTGTGTAATTTGCAACAAATTGAGCAAGTGTGACATCATTTAAATCTTGATGTCGCTTTTCAAAACCAATTATCACGCCAAATATTAGTTGAATCCTCTCAATACCCATTTCGTCTAATGCCTTTTTTGAGTTTTTCGTATTCTTTGTCGATCAACAGGCCACATTGTGGGAATAGTAGTTACAACAGTCGAACATTTTGACATGGCTCTCGTAGAAGGTACCAAATGACTTGTAATTTCTGCGTGATTTAATATTCACTCAATTTTTCTAGTAACCTCAACAATATCAAACTCAGGGTTTTCATTCATAATTTCGATAATTAAACGTTGAAGATGACTTACTCCTCTATTTGTTTTTTTACATACTCAGCAACGTAAGCAGCGCAAGAATACTCCTCCGTAATGAATTGAATATCCATGTTAGATTTAATTTTATTTAAAATGAATGGATTAAAGGAATTGTTCCATTTCTGACGTGGCTGGCGTTTAAAAAATACTCTCGGTCTATTTATCCCAGCTCGTAGAATATTATGATAATGGTCATCTGAAAGTATGTTATTGTCTTTATAAAAATCATCCATGTCCAGATAATCTTTATTTTCTAGTTTCACCCTTATGCTTTTGTATTGATTGAAGTAATCGCGAAACAGGTTCCTCTTTTTGCATAGATGATAATATTATTGTAGATCTAGACGGCATGAAAGGCGCCTCGAATCTACACTTCTGTGATCCGTTGCGCCTATTCTTTTGTAACACGTAAATGTGTGTTTGTGAGTTTGAAGTTTTTATATTACCTGATGCTTCTTCAGATGAAACAGAAATTAAATTATCAATTAATGTTATCGCATCAATTTTATCGTTTCCCATGGCATCAATTGGGCATTGTTTAACCACAATAAGATATGAGCGTGTGGACTTCCACGATGCTGAAATTCAATCCTCTTGAAGTACTCGACAACGTAATATTTTTCCGAACGGACTTAATTTTTTCGACTGTAGGATAGACATTAAAACATTTACTAATTTATTGAAGTAAATCGCGCACGTTACTGCGTCTTCATTAATTAAAGTAGTTTTTCAAGGTAATGCAAGTTTTCAGCAGCTTCCGTTGAAATTTCAACTCCACTATGTTTCAATGTATATAATATTTGTATTAGATCTGTCCAACCAATTTCATTTGCACTTAATGTTAAAAAAATTGTTGGTTTACCTGAGTTGCCTTATCATAGCAAAAAAGATATTTTTACGATTCGACCAATACCATGTTGAATTCGGAATTGATCGTAAAAAAGCAAGATTTGTTTCAATACAATTATTGATGTAATGTTCGTCTTCAATTTGTTGTCGAGTGACCGTTGTATTTTTACCAACATGTTTAAAAGCAATCGTCAGGGAATCCCGAACTCTCAATCTCATAATTTTCATTGCTACGTATAAAAGATGATGCGGTGTCACAGCTCGTCGATCAGATCTTCGTAATTCACTTGATGCCATCATGAATGGTGTTGCTTTAATTCCTTCTCTGAATCTCCGAAATTCACCCAAATAAATTGACGGAAATGAAAGCTCTTCTGCATGTTCATCGAACAGTAAGCTCCGTGGAACATTTTGTTCTCAGGTGCAATACAAAGATATTGTTCCCTCATCCCATGACAGTGTATGTTGTTGAGCAGTTAGACTTTCTTCAATAGGTATATGTTCACTAATATCTTCTAAAGGAATTTCCGTTGAAATTGAATTATTGTCAAAAAATGATTGATCCATTTTAATTTCATACATAGTATAAAGTGGTGTAGCTAATAAAAATTGTAGCCAGGTTTTTATTGTGCGTTTATTAATTATGCCCTGCAAATAGCTTGATTTATGAATTTGTTTTCGCTTGATATGTACATTAATACAATAATCATCATCTACGTTTCGTGGTAGACTTTTAATCATTGTATCAACATCAACAGGCACATTAATGATTTGCCCTAAAATTCCATATTGACCGTTGACATGTCTTAATCTTCTGATCTGCATGAAAGGTATACGAGGTGAAATTAATCTTTCAGATAAAATATCTAGTGGTGGTAAATGACTTGGAAACTGTGGATATTTGAACCCATTATATACAGCCATTATTGGAATGTTATTTTTTTGTTTAATGCGTTAAGACATGTGTTGCATAAAGCAATTTTGTCGTTTGATACATGAGGAAGAATTATATTTAATATCTCTTGGTGTTGAATAGATGCATATATTTTAAATCTTCTTTAAACCACAATCTCTCACATACTGAGCAAACATGCCCAAACGAGTTATTGATAAATTTTTTCCTTAAATTCCTTGTGAGCATTTTGATGCCTGTGAAAAGTAGGATAAGGTACTCGTAAATCATTATCTTGAATACGTCTCGTTTTATTTGTAATATTGACATGATTCTCATCATCGATATTATTATTATTAATATTATTATTATTATTAATAATAATAATATTATTATCACCATTATTATTGTTATTATTATTATTAATATTATTATTATCACCATTATTATTATTATTATTATTATTATTATTATTATTATTATTATTATTATTATTATTATTATTATTGTTATTAGCATTAATAATATTTGATGATGTTGGAAAATCTTCAATGATGTTTTCTGAAAGGCTTGTCAATGATTTTTTCTTGCTCTAAACTCACGAACACGTTCTGTTGAAGTTTTTTTTTAATTGGTAAAGTCGAAGTCGAAGGTTGAGAATTGTCTTGTTCTTGATGTACTTCAACAACAGTGATTCGCGTCGAATCATTTGACTCTTGATTTTCTTCAGATTTTTTGTCTTTTTCGAGCTCTGTAGTCACGACTACGCTCTGCTGGAGTTTTTGGTGTAGTTTCTGTAATGATGGACGATGAGATATTCAACTCTTGGCTAGCTGCATTTTTAAAGCCTTTTTTCGCTCTCTAAATTCTCGTGAACGTTCTGTTGATGTTTTAGCTGGCCGTCTAATAGATATTTTATTTTTAAGTGTTTCACACTCTCGCACCACAATTTTTGGCATTGCAATCTGAAAATGAAAAGTTATTTGAAATCAATATTTAATAATAAAAATAATTAAAGAGAATTATTAAAATAAATTTATTCTATATTGTTTGAAAAATAATATAGTCAAATCTCAGATGTTGAATATTAAATTAAAATTTCTCGTGATTTTTTGTAAATATTAAAAATACCTAATCAATTTAAATATATACAAAATTTTTGTAAATTAATGATAACTCTAGAAATTCCAATTTTTAAATTAAAATTTCGTCAAAAGAATTTATGAAATATTGTTATTAGTATTTTATGCACAATGATTTATTGAAATCTCAAATGACGAATTGTAAATAAAAATGCAACGTGTTTTTTGTCAATATTAGGAATTATTAATTAAGTTTTGTTTTTTGAATTCAAAATTTAGAAAAGCGAATTTATGAAATATTTTTATTTTATGGTAAATGATTTATTAAATTATCAAATGACAGTGGCAAGTTGAAATACCACATGTTATTTGTAAATATTAAAAACTACCTAACCTTCAAACCAATTATCATAAAAAATTGTAAATAAACAAAAGATAACAGATATATTACTTACTTCGAATAATTGCTTGATACAGGACAACTTACAAATTTATTCACAAAGTTTTTTTCAAAGTTTTTCACAAAGTTTTTATTTATAAAATTCACTTACTGTTTATTCACTGTAGAAGTGTCTAATAATATTGTAAATATTACGCTATGCGACAGAAATGCCATCTAAAGTTCTAATAATTAACTAGTAAACGAATACACAACCAATAGGGGCTTGTATTCTTTCTCGATATCCCGTATTCTCTCTCTCTCTTGTTCAATCTTTCTCACCTCGCCCTGTCTTACTCTCTCTCAATCGGTCTCGATCACTCTCTCTCTCTTTTCCGACACTTCCGTTGCATACCGGCGTGACGTTTCATCTGTAAAAATTTTACCCTCATGCGCTTAAAGAAGTTTCACTTCAAAAACAGTCACAATCATTGGTATATGTTGCATTGTCTCGTGTCACAACTATCGAAGGACTACGGATTACTACAAGCAACAATGATTTGACCTTTTTTACCATGGACGAAGACCATCAACAACAATGATTATTTAAGAGATGAATTTAGAAGACTTTCATTAAATTGTGTAAAAACGGTTGATAGTGACATGCTATATTTCATACGACAAGAACAGGGATTAACTGTATATACTCTTAATTGTCAAAGTCTTCGAAGTCATTCTCAAGACTTATTAAAAATCAAATTATACAAGAATCTAACATCATACTTTTATCTGAAACTTGGATAAATAACTCTGAAGAAATAAGTCTAATTAATTTTGACTGTATTGTTAACTTTAAACGACCGAACGTTCGAGCAGGTGGAGTGGGTATTTATTTCAATAAAAAAAAAAAAAACAATACGACAAATATTGTTACGCCAAACGTTACAATGACAGCAATTAATTCATCATCACAGCAACTAGTATCAACATCAATTGGTGACATTTGCATGGTGGAATGTCAAACTCTTCATGGAAGAAAAATAATTTTCGCTGCTGTATACATATCAATTAATCAAAAAATTGAAGATATAATTAGTTTCTTGCATCACCAATTACTTCCATACAGCCACGGAGGTGCTGCTATTCTCGGTAATGAGAATGATAAAATACCACTTGTTTTGGGTGGTGACTTTAACATTAATTTTGCAGTTGATGATTCCAAACCATTAATTAACTTTCTAGAAGAAAAATTTAGTCTACAGCTAAATAATAATCCAATCACACCAACTACAAATTCAGGAACGACAATAGATGCTATTTTTACAAGATATTTAGATAATGTTGAAACACGAACTTATGTTGCATATTTTACCTATCATAATGCTTTAGTCACAATAATACCAATACAAACAACGTCAAACAATGTAAATATTGAAGAAATAAATTGAAAAAATTAAATTTATAATTTACATTAATTTTCAACACTTTTTTTTATTTTAATGACAATTAAATTCCTAACCTATCTTCCTTTTTCCCTTCCTCTTAATCTTGGAAATTTAAAGTTTTAGATTTGTATAAATATAAACAAGATTTATAAATTAGTTCGCCAAAGTTTCACTTCTGACATGTGTACTTTGTACGCACGCATGTTTTTTTTTCTCAAAATTAAGGACACAATTTAAAGAATTCTTTACAGACAACAGTAAATTTTTACAAGCACTTGATAAATTGTTTTGATTTCCACTCACTGCCATAAGTTAAGTACGGAAAGGAAAATGCGTTAATTTTCCAAAACGAGTTTCAATGTGTGAGTTGGCTGCAATTCATTGCAGAGGTGGAAGGAAGCATGCAAATAAGTTATGCAACAGCCAATCACGGTTTCTTTTTGAAAAATATGCACACACACAAAAAAAGATCATGTAAGAAACAAAGAGAGAATTTAGGGGTTTGTTTTTTCTACAATTATTTTCCAAGAAAGAAGTGTTTCCTTGGCTTGAAACTAAATAATCCGGAACACATGTTGCACTCTTCTTTAACATCCATCATTCAGTCCCTTCATGATAACAGAAACAATTCCAAACAAACCGAATAAGAATCCGTAGACTTGTGGTTGGTACCACAATGGTTATGACTCCTACAGAAGATCGACAGATGGCCGTTGTAACAAAACGGAATAGAATAGGGATCTCCACACGCATGACATCTGTGTTACGATGTCTGTTACTAACGTGAAATCTGCCGTTATTGTGTGCCAAAGGTTACACATGAATGGACCATACTCCCGGGTACTACGGGCTTCTGTTTCTCTATCCTTCCAGTCCAAGGGGGCATGATTAAAGTAATGTCAACAAGGTGTGAATTAGACTATGCTCTCGATTGGGCTAACATTATTTTTATGAGTGAGTTTAGATTTGCCCTGTAGCCAAAGGACAAACGTATAAGGCAGGGGTTGGAGAACTAAACAAACAAAAATATTCTCTTTTTTGGATCAACATGTGTTTGTGAGCAAAGTTTTTCTTGCAATGAGATCAACAAAAGTAAATATAGATGCAAATTGATTGAAATACACTTGCAGGCTATGATAAAAATTTCTCAACAAGCAATTTGATTTCAAAAAATTGCAGAAAAGTGTGCGAAAGATTTGTCTCTTTGAAATGGTTCTACATTTAAATGCGCTTGTAGCTATTAATATGATATTCACACGATAAATAAATTGAATAAAACTGTCACTATTTTATTTAACGTATATTGATTGATTTTTATATGTTACAATTTATACTTTCTGTGAGAGGTAAAATTAACTAATGAATGGAAATATCCTTGGGTTCCTCAATGTGGCCCTTGAGCCAAAACGATTGTCCACCTCTGGTATATGGGTTCGAAAAAGCAAAGTAAGCGCAATCGGCTTTAGAACGCCATCAATCATGTAGAAGCATCACACATGTCATCTATAGATATATCACACCGATTTGAACATCTAGTGAACATAGCAGTAACGGGAATTGAAAGTTAAAATGCTAGAGAAATGGGGAAAATGGATTCTTTTGAAAAAATAACTAAGCATTTTACAAATTATCAAAGTAAAAGCTACGAATACTTAGCGATTAATTTTTTTACACAAGAATGTGTATTGATATGTATTCTCCATTTTAGAGACCCATTTTCGTGCATTTTCTTTTATTTTATCTTATAGTACTTATGAAATCATTATTTTTTTGTTAGTGATGATGACAGTTTTCACTGTTATAAGCTTAAAGTTTGTATATATATAAATAAGAGTTACTTCATTTTTTTTCTATCAAATCCTAGTTACAAAAGTAATTCATTTATTTGTACAAATGCCAGACATTTGGCCACTAGACCATTAGTCTCGATCTATCTTCCCAATACTTCAGAACAAAAGAGTTAAAAGACAATTATGCAGAGCATTCGTCAATATGGTCCTTATCTATGGACTCTCTAGAGTCACAAGGAGTACTGGCTGAAGTGTCCTTCAGTCGAATTTTAAAAAGAGGGGCAATCAAACAATCGTACTCAGTCAAAACACGAAATAACGTCACGGCTACAGGACGAGGAAAATATGGAACGTCTGGCTTTGAACTAGTGGGACACTCCCATGCCTTTCCCTTAGCTTCATTTGATGGATTGGAGGAAAGCCTCCTCTTAAATTCTAATTTAAGTAGGAGTTTTGCAGAATTAAAGTCCTATGGTTATTAGTAGTTTGTAGTCAAAAGTAATTGTATTCTCAACTTTTTGGAATGACTATTCTTGGCTTAAAACTATATTATATAAACAACATAACAAACGCTATGTAATCTAGAATTTTCCAAAAAGTTAACTATAAAATTTTATTAATCAAAAAACTATATAAATATTCCCGATGAATGTCATAATTTGAATTGTTTCTCTTTTGCTTCTAGAGTTAAGTTGAACCTGTTTGCCGTAAACGATAAAACACTCTTCATCTCGAGAACTGCGTGTAGCTGTCTGTCAAAGCGGATTGCTTAGAACCATTAATCTGGGAGAATGTGGAACACACAACTTTTTTCATTTCCTCTGAGATGGAATGGATTGAAGGATTCTCGAACGTTGTTATCCATTCTTAAATTGCAAACGCTCTTAATCTGTTGTCTCCATAAAAAAATCATGCACCCCATTCTTTGGGAGGGCTATAAAAACAAAGATCACTTTGATGTATTTTCAATGAATCACGCAGTTAGAAATTGAAATACTGAGGCCTTTTTGTAATAGTTTTTGGTTAACTCCTATTATTACTTCTGCAGATCCTCGCTCACTAACTTGAACTTGGTATTCTTTCAGATCGCTTGTTTGCCTAGTTAATTTAAGCCACAGTCAAATGACGTGGATGGACACCTGACCTATACCCCACTACTAAAGATGCAAAAAGACTCTCATAAGACAAAGAGTTTGTATGTGAGAGATTCACTTGAATTGAATTTCTTTTGTCCACTCAACATATTACATATCGTCGGCCTAGTTATCAGACTACGTAACTGCACCGGCGTTACGGATTTGATATAGGAGTGCAACACGGCAAGTGCTTTTTGGCGCGATTCCTTAATCCTTTTGTTTTGTCCACTCCATTCCTCAGTGGAGGATTTAGAACAAAATTTTAGTAAATTTTGCGCTTTTGTACATTTTTCTTTTAAACAAAACACTACTTGTACGGTAGAACTTTTTTTTGCGCGGTCTTTTTTATGCGATATTATTTTTGTGCGATTTTTTATGTGCGTTCTTTTTTTATATGCGGTGTATGAATTTCAATGGCTTTGGCGCCACTGTAATGTTTTCTATCTATTTACCAGTGGCACAACGGATATTGTTAGGACCCCCCTTCCACCTGACAATCAGGTCGCCTTTAATATAGTATAAATTGGGTAAATACGTATTTAGCGTTAGTCAAGCCTTGGGCTCCTAGAGTCCTGCTCCCCCCTCCCAGGACTCAATGGCTTTGGTTCCACTGTAATGTTTTCCATCTATTTACTAGTGTGTAATGGAGAATGTTAGGATCCCTTAATTTTTTATAAATTGGGTAAATACGTATTTAGCGTAAGTCAGGCCTTGGGCCCCTAGAGCCTTTCCCCCCTCGTGATGCAGAGGTGTACGTTACGCCACTGAAATGTAAACACTTCAAGACGCTCTGTTCATTTGTTATAAGCGGTCTCCCGACAATGCGCATTCAATTGCTTTTTCTCAACGCTCCAGCAGCCCGCGCTTGATTGAAGACTAAACTTTCAATGACAGTAACATTATCAATAATTTGATAAGTAGAACCGGATTTTTTGAGACCGGATAAAAATATGCAGGGATCCAGCTTTCCAACAAATTGGAAAAGCATTTTCTTAAAATAGATACCAATTAAGGAAGGAGTATAAAATTCCAAAAAGAGCTTCGATCATGTACATCTGGTTATCGTGACATTTACAAGCAACTGACCACCCGACTTTCGTCACAAAAACTTATCTCTTGCTTTATTTTGCTTAAAAATAAATCAATTTAAATTGCATCTTCAAGCGACGAAAGCGATTTAGAACTTATTCATTTCAGGCTTTGGATTACGATGAGTAGCAATGAATTATGTAAGTACATTTTGAAAACTTATCCGTGTATACAATAAGAAACTATATGTTTTTTTAAAATGTTTCCATGTGTAATATTTAATTATTTATTTTGTTATGGAAGTACTCTTACATAAATTTCGTAAATAATTGGCATATTTTATAAATGCAACTTTTTTGTGCGGTCCCTATAAAAAAAGTTGAACGAATTAGTTCCACAAATAATTTCCACGAATTAGTTTGTTTTATATAAGAATTTATGAAGTGTTTCAATATTTTTTTGTGCGTTTATTTTTATGCAGTCCTTATCTACCGCACAAAAACAGGTGAGTGAGTGAATGTAGTGTTTTATGGCGCAAGAACCAATTTTGGCTAAACTGCACCAAACAACTTTTTAAGTATTAAAAGTATAAAATTAGTAAAAAATTCTATGGTTAAAATAGTAAGATCTCAGATTAAAAAATTTTAAAAGCTAAAGCTAATAAATTTTGCTAGGGTTTTCCCCGCCAAGTCAGAAAAATATTTAGTTCGTAACCAAATTATTTAAAGTAAAATATTACATCTTGCTATTGCTAACACGGTTTTTTGATTGGATTATCAAAATCGTACCGTAGTGATCTAGACGGGAAAAGAAAGAAAGAATAAAAACAGGTTCAACTATATATATTTCGAAAATATGAGTAGGTAACAAGTTTAGTCAAACAGCCGTTCAAATGTTTCTTCTTCTTTTCAAAAGTAAATATAATTTCTGTTTACGCATTCTGCACTGACAAAATGAGAGAGAGAGCACACTTTTTTCCATTCCTTCCTTTCGCTCCTGTTCACGATTAAGGAGAGCATGGTTTTCTTAAAATATTTTAGTTAATTACTTAAATAAGTCTTTTGTGCTGCTATAAAGTGGCATTTGCTCAAATAATGAATAGGTGGAAGAGAATTTTCAACTGTAAAAGGTAATTAACCGAAACATTTGCATTGCGTGGGTGCGTTTTCATTTGAAATCGTAATCTCTCTTTTTTATATATATAATAGGAATACTAATCTTCTTGCAAAATAGATTCTATAAAAAATTTAGGATCATTCCCTAAATTATGAATTTTACTTCAACCCTCTGTTGCATTCCGTTCCGATTCTGGAGTCTATATGGTAAATTTCCGTTTCTCCGGCGCAAGCGAAAAAGTTGCCAAAAATAATACAACTAACGCCAAACGGAATATTCCCGATCGTAATCTTTTACCATAATATTTTTAAAATAAGTCGTGGTCTTTTCTTATCAGAATCGTTTTTTTTTTCATGATACATCAAAAATGGAGTAAAAACCAATGAAAACTAATATTTATTAACATTTGCTATGCGCATATTGTGTGTTGTCTCCAATAAAGCCTGCTTGGCACCTCATTCATAAATGCGGGAGTAGTCTTTTGCTGTGTGATATACTTGTGGTAAATGTCTGGCATTTGGATAAAAGGGCAACTTGAGTAGAACGAAATTGTTGCTCACACTTAGAATTCGAAATAGAGTTGGCAAAAACATTATGCAATGTAAATGTCCAAAACTCTAAAAAAAAGAAATTGTCCTTAAGCAGTGACATAGATGAACCTATTCTAAAATATAACCGAAAAAACTACCAATTTGGGATGAACAAACTGATCACATAGGACACTGGCTTCTATGGACTGAAAGTAGGTTAAGGTGTAAGAGACAATAATAGGTTGCAAAGGCAACCTATAATTGCCCTTGCGTGAGAACTATAATACTCACTGAGTTTCTGTATAAAAATAAACTATTTACTTAATTTTCGTTAAAGTAAAAGAATATACAAGGTGTTGCCGAATTCGACCGAAAGATTCAGGGTTGGGGATTGATTGAATATTAACGTCGCACTGTTCAACTACACGAGGACTTTTTCGCGACGGACCACGTAATTTTGAACCATGGTAAAGTGACGTCGACGACATCTGAGCTGGCACCCTGCCTCTCCTAACTACCATATCGCACCAATGGGAGGCTTTTCAACTCTAGATAGATTTAACGTGCATCGCTGCCCTACACGGCGGGTCTTTAGTGGTATTGGGCTCGAACTCGTGACAAGGCAAGCCACGATTTGATACCTATACCACTCGGCTACCGCGGTCACCAGAGTTGGGGATAGTAGGTAGCATTGGAATGACAAATCAATATAGAACAGGGGGTCACAAACCATATTTAGTCTATGAAAATCGTGACAGCAGTAACCGTCTGGAGAACGATGAGGGGGACGAGGGGAGAGGCCAAGTGAATGCGAGGATTTGGAGCGCCGTGGTAGGGTTGAAGAAGCTTGCACGTTATTCAACTTTTCCGCTTCTGCCGGAATTGTTGCAAGGAGTTCCGGCCACTAGGAAGGAAAATATGGCTCATGTATGATGATGCCAAAGCCAGTTTTTCTGCGGTGCATAACCACCTTCATGTTACATATCTCGGAAGGTGGATTGGAAACTGCAAGAATCCACACTCCCCTGGCCTCAATCCCATAGATTTCTTCTTCTAGGGTTATCTGAACTCGCTCGCGTATGAGACGCTGATGGCTACAGTGATCGATTCAGCTGACATCCGGCGTTGAGCAATTCTTCGTCCGTCGGTATTGGCTGTGCTATGACTTATGTGACCGCAACTTCGAATAATGATAATCCCTTGTCGTGGCATTTGTTGCATTGTTCGAACTGTAAATATTCCTATTGAACAATGTTATTGTATATTATCTTTTATTGCCTCTTTTCATACCATACGACATCAAACCCTTCATAACTGCTTTTGCGAATCTTTCAAAACATGGTTTGCGACTCCATGTTCTATGGTGATTTATCGTTCCCAAGGTATCTACTATCACTCCTCTGAATATGTCGGCTGAATTCGGCTACACACTATATATGTGATAAAACTCGCCCTAAGGTGTTTTGGTAGTTATTTGATTGATTTTATATGTTTGCATGTGTATGAAGTTTCTCTGCTGGAGCAATTATAAATCGCAATATAAATACTGTTTTCTAATTAAATTTTATTTTAATTTCGTAAGTACACCGATTTTTAAGCAGACATAAGCCATTTATTGTATGTTTTTAACGTCATAAAAATTGTAGCAAAAAGGGTAAATACAAAGTAGAATTTTTTCTCTGAATCTTAACATTTCAGGGATAAGATGTGAACTATATTGCTTAGTACAACGGAACTATTTCGTACAGAAAAGAGCCATGTCGAATAAAAAAGGTCTTTTTTTTAATCTTTTGTTTTTAAAATCAGAATCTATTACTACTGTGAAAATATTCTAATCAAAATGACGGAGAATTGAATTGATTTCGTGTCAGGAAATCTATTAAAAAAAGGATGCTTTGAAACATGTGTTTTAGTGACCCTTTCATATCTACATTTTTGTAGGTATTCCATTACAATGAAGTGCCTGTGAATGAGTGTAAGTGGACTCAATAGTCTTTGGCGGCTGGCTCTGTAGCATTTCTTTGTATATATTTTATATTGTATCTGGCAACCCTATTGGTTCAGTTTCCAGCATTTACTCCGAGGCTATGAACCACAGAGGGTCTTGCCGTCCTCGAGATTAATAAATGTGTGTTTAATATTATCCGCTGGTGTTAACTTAAGCACAAAAGACACTAATAAAAAAGACCAAGTCACTACTATAATGGTCACAGAAGCAGACGTGAGCACCTTCTATGCATTAATTCATCCCTAAAAGTTTCGGATGGCAAAGAAATCACGAGTACGTTTTTAGTCACGCCTTGTTTCTTTGTGCTAAACTACTCAATACAATCATTCTAAATGTACTCTGGCTATCTCTTTCGCGCGCGATAATGTATTTCATCTTCTTATACCTTTCACATTTAATGTATGTTGTATTATTTACATGTAATGTGCATATATGTTTCATTTCTGTATAATATATTGTCTCTCAATTCGCGAGCATTCCTTCGTAGTCAAGTGGTTTCGGTTCATTTTTTTATCTCATTCTTTCTCCCTAACCCCTCTAGCTTGATGTTTTGAACATGACGTCATGACATGACGCCCTGTTCAAAACATGACGTCACCTACGGGGAAAATTCTTCTAATGTTGGAAGGATCTCGTTACGCCTTTCAGTGTTTTGGCGAAATAATGCTGTGCTTTGGATTCGACAATGTGACAGTGCTTTCGGTTTGAGTCAAATTACTCAAGATGCAACAAGCAGCGCTCGTTTCTATGTTGGATCCGGAAATACTTTCCCATGTTTCCGGTATTATTCTTTCACCTCCGGCAGCAAATAAATACAAAACGTTGTCCAATCACTTAATTAGCGAATTTGCGGATTCGGAACACCAAAAAATAAAAAAACTTTAGACCGAATTACAATTAGGTGATGTTAAACCAAGCCACTTGCTGCGAAAGATGAAGGAACTGTCCGGTGGTCAATAGCAAGATGAATTTCTAAAAAATCTATGGTTACAACGTCTCCCATCCCAAATTCAGACTGTACTTTAATTTTACTCGGAAACTTTAGATTAATTAGCGGAGATCGCAGACAAGGTAGCAGACGTTGCTTTGCCCACCGCGGTTTATTCCGCCACGTCTGCACCTGAGCCCAACACATCCACTGAAATTCAAGAATTAGCCAAACAAATTGTAGAATTAAAACTTCAAATGTCTCATATGTCGCGCCCCCAAAATAGACAATTCTTTCGTCGGAAGTCATCGTCGCTCTCGCGAAACAGGAATAGAACAACAAACCCTGAGGCTATTTGTTATTATCACAAACGTTTTCGTGAATGCTCTCAGTCGGAAAACTAGGAAACATGACTGCAGCGGCGTCTTGTAGTCATGTAAATGCGCTCGCAAAAAAATATTGCCTATTTGTTTTTGATAAACATACCAATCAACGGTATTTAGTTGATTCAGGCGCAGACGTCAGCATTATTCCGAAACCAAACAAAAATATGAAACCAAAAAAATTTGCACTTTTTGCAGACAATAATTCCAAAATCAAAACTTAGGGACAAAAATTACTTAAACCAGACTTACATTTATTGCGATCATTTCCGTTTAATTTCATAACAGCAGATGTTAACACAGCGATTATTGGATCCGATTTTTAAAATAAATACGGATTAATAACCGACATAAGAAACAAGCGTCTTATAGATAGATCCCTTAACAAAATTATCAACAAGAGGAGAACGTTTTACTGGTTCTGAACCACAGATTAAGACCTTAGCCGCATCACCATAATCGGAATAGACTGCCATCCTACGAAATTCTCCCGATCTTACGAGACCCCGACCATTTAATAAAAAATTAAACAATACTTTTCATTATATTGAAATATTTGATCCTCCAGTGCATGCTCGAGCGCGAAAATTAAATCCGCAACAATCTGAAGCTACAAAACAAGAATTTCAATATATGCCCGATCAGGGCATTATTATCCCTTCTAAAAGAAGCTGGTGTTCTCCATTGCACATGGCTTCCAAAAAAGACACGAACTCGTGGCATCCTTACGGTGATTATCGTGCTCTATATAAACAAACTCGCCCCAACCGATACTCTATTCCAAACTTAACACGTTTTAATGAAAATCTCAAACAATTTTCACAAAACTGGGTATTCAAAGAGCTTACCATCATATTCCTATTCATCCTGACAATAGGCATAAAACAGCAATAATTACAAACTTCTGAACATTCGAATTTGTACTTATGCCATTCGGATTATGTAACGCCGCTGAAATGTGAATGCGCTTTATACACGAGGTGTTAAGGGGCTTAGACTATTGTTTCGTCTACTTGAACGACATATTAATTGCATCGACAGACGCCAAATCTCAAAAAGAAAACACGTGAGAGAAGTTTTACAAACTTGATGATTACGGTTTGTCCATAAACGCGAGTAAATGCATGTTTGGATGCTCCGAAGTCCCCTTTGTAGGTAACCTTGTAAATTCTTACCCCTTCCTGAAAAAGTAGAACTCATCGCTAATTATAAATAACCTGCCAGAGTTCGCAACCTCATTGGGTATTTTGAACACTTTTATCGAAAATTCTTACCTAAGGCAGCGCACCTACAAGTTTCTTTACATGACTTTCTGAAAAATTCCAAGAAAAATGATAAGCGGGAAGTACAGTGGATCACGGAATCTATCAATGCATTTAACCAATGTAAAAACCAACTAGCTAACGTTACACTTTTAGCTTATCCTTCACAGGACGCTGATCTCGCATTGATGACTGATGCTAGGGACTTTAGTCTTGGTGCCTTCTTAAATGAGATCACCAGCGATGGTTTCAAACCTTTAGGGTTTTTCTCTAAACATTTAGCACCAGCTCAAACTAAATACAGTGCCTTTGACCGTGAACTTCTGGCAGCTTATTCCGCTATCAAGTATTTCTGACACATGATCGAGGGTCGCGTACTAATATTATACACCGACCACAAACCTTTAACATTCGCCTTTAATCAAAAACAAGATAAGGCTAGCTCCCGCGCCACACACAACTGTGCCACTTAGATTTCATTTCGCAATTCACCATCGATATTAGATACGTCCCAGGCATTGATAATGTGCCAGCGGACACATTTTCTCAGATATCAGCAATTGTTACCATTAGTACCATAGATTATGAGGAATTTGCACAAATACAACAGGGTGCTGATGAATTAAAAGCACTACTTTCTGCCACGAACCAAACACTTCTGCTTAAACAGTTACGAATACCGGGATCAACTACCGAAATATATTGCGATATTTCCAAGGGTACAGTACGCTCTTACGTGTCTCATGCTTTCCGACGAAACGTCTTTCTTGCAGTGCACAACCTCTCGCCTCCTGGAATTCGTGCTACTGCAAAGCTAATCTCTAAAAGGTTCGTATGGATTTCCATCAACAAAGATATCTGCATTTGGACTGCATTCCTTGTCAACGAGTTAAAATTCAACGACATACAAATAGTGAACTTGGTCATTTTAAGGTTCAAGATGCTCGATTTCACCACCTCAATTTGGATTTTATTGGACCCCTTCCTCCATCCCAAGGATTTTCTTATTGCCTTACGACCATTGGTCGTTTTTCTCGTTGGCTAGAGGCATATCCGATTTCCAATATGACAACAGACACAGTGGCAGAGACAGTAATCCATGAATGGATTCCACGATTTGGAGTTCCTGGTCTGATTACAATAGAACAGGGCCGTTAATTTGAGTCCCACTTCAGTAGGAAATTATGTGCGTGCTTAGGAATTAGCAAGATAAGAATCACGCCGTACAACCCTTCATCTAATGGACTCGTGGTGCGTACACGCCGATCTTTCAAAGCAGCACTCATTGCTCTCCGTCATTAAGGAGGACATTAACGCAACTGCTGAACTGGTGTACGGTACAACTATTCGTCTACTGAGCGATTTTTTTTACAAGATACGGGTACAAACAACGTTTCTGAGTATGTGCAACAACTGAAACAAACCATGCATGATCTCAAACCCGTTCCCACATCTTTGCATGGACGTAAAACTGTTTTTGTACACCCAGAACTCTCCCAATATACTCACGTATTTTTTTGACTTGATGCTCTCAGAAAACCATTACAGCCTCCCTACGATGGACCTTTCGTTGAAGTTAAATGACCTGAAAAACTCATCATTTTCCAGCGACAAGGCAAAGAAATTTGTGTTTCCATCGGATAGAGTCAAACCAGCATTCATGTTGTCTGACACAATAGTCTAACCCACCATTTTTTATTCCTAAAACAAAATAGGTTTCTGCTACCCAAACCACCCTCTCCTTTCGCCGAGAGCATTTTCCACAAAGATACGTGTCAACCTGATTGTTGTAAGACCTCCTGTGCCAGTTTTGACACTGGGAGGAGGTACTGTGGCGATTCGCTCTGTAGCATTTCTTTGTATATATTTTATATTATATCTGGCAACCCTACTGGTTCAGTTTCGAGCAGTTACTCCGAGACTATGAACCACAGAGGGTCTTGCCGTTTTCGAGATTTATAATTGCGTGTTTTATATTATCTGCTGGTGTTAAACACAAAAGACACTAATAATTATCAGACCAAATCGCAACCATAAGTCCATTGGTTAAGGTCGCCAGCTCATATGCGCTGTGAGTCTATTAAAAACACAACGCGTAGAGATGTTGATACATAAGGGTTGCCCAAATAAAAAATGGAAACTTGCAATTGATTGCAGCTATAGAAGCTCCACCGAACATGGATATAAAGGGAGGTATGAGGTGTAAATCGCATACCATGAGCAATAATGAAACCTGTTGTTGGTTGAGGAAATACATCAAAAGTAAAGTCATGCTATTCATGGATGCGTCCAGATCGGAACAATGCGTGGAGTGTATGGTTTCTGATTGCAGAAGGTGAGCTCGATACGGGCATCAGCGAATGAGACAGTCTATGGCGGGCACTACTTAGTTCGAACAATTGGTACAAACATTTTCGTGAAGGGCGGCAAACGATATCAGACCTCTATAACAATTGACCCAACATGTACCATAAACCGTAACCTGACAGCCTTAAGAAAATTCTGTTGAACAGTGTTAGAACACCCACCGTACAGTCCGGATTTGTCTGCCTGGAACCTGCCTCACTTTTTCTCCTTAAGAAAGCATTACGTTTTCATTTTGTTGATGAGGTAAAAGAAGCTATACAGGACCTCCTCGAAAATCAAACACCATCTTTCTACAACGATGGCATAGACCAACTGTGGAAACAATGGAATATGTGTTACAATGCCCAAGTGGTTTATTTTGATTTCCAATAAAGGTGTTCTTTTTATTCAACTTGTCCACTTTTCATTTGGGTAACCTTTATATAATACATTTGTGTCAAGTATCAATGTATTTATATTGATGCAGTGTGGAAATAGGGAGAGTAAACTATGAGCTGAAGTGTCGTTCTTGTCATTTGAACGTGATTCAAACTTACGAAGTCCATCACCAAGAGCCATAGCATTAATTTTAAATACGACATTAATAAACAGATATTTGCTTCCTAATTCTTTCTTTCCGATTGTAAGAAGAATTTTTACAAATGTTTCCTTTGAAGTAATTACTGTAATAATAATCATAAAATTATTGTAAAAAATCAGTGGATAAAAATGTATATAAAAGTAGATAAAATGTTCTTTAATGTTTCTTCGCCGGGTGAATGATGCGCTTTGAATTTAATCAAGCCCATTGGAAAATCCTTAGAGCTGATATCACACGCACGATTTAAAAATTCTTCATACAAAATGTTATTCAAATCTAATTAATTTTTTTAAAATCGGCACCAGGTCTAGACATGACCGCCGTCAGTCCCGTTCATGAAACTATTTGCAATGAAAAGAAGGTTTTCTTCTCAATTCCTTAGTAATCTATGATGAGATTTTAATTTCCGTGAAGGGATTCCTAACTTGATACGGATTCTTCCTCTCACCTTGACTGGCAGTTTTCAACAAAGCGAAATCCAAGACTGTAAGAGCTTGAACTTGATTCTACTTTGATGTGAAAAGGCGTTCTATTTTCTTAAATTACGTTAAGGATCTTAAAACATGCCCCGCGAACTAGGTATTAAGTTGAGTGAAATAACCAAGGTTTAGCAATAAATATTTTATATCTATGGAGAGATTCCGTTATATCCAGCCATCTAATCAAAGGTATGTTGTAACTTAATACATTTTCCGTATTTTTATGCATAATGTGTAAAGATGAATGTCTGCTTGGTGAATGTCATAGTAGGAATGTAAAATCAGGATTAAAAGGTAAATTGTGAGCTTTTCCAATTGAATACAACAAAGTTTTAAATTTATTTAGTATGCACAAGAAATAACAACAAAATGTGAATATAATTATAATAAATTAACAACGCATTTTTGTTAAGAGTTGTTTTTTGCAAGTTAGATGAATGTATCCTGTAGTAATAATAACATAAATGCTTCGCTATTTTTATAATTATTTTGTTACTAATAGATTACATGATTTGTGTTCTGGGATGATATTGTACAAGAGAATTCGGTAGGAATTTCTTAAAGTTCTTTACAATTAACTTTGAATGCATAACACAGATGTATTTTCAAAAATTTTAATTCCTAAAACGACCTTGAAAGATCCGTCGGTGCTAATTTGATATACGAGTGCTACGCGCCAAGTTGTTTATGTTCCCCAAGATGGGCAACAACATTGTAATATGGTTACCTTGCTATTTTTATCGTGTTGTAATGCGGTTGCCATGGAGATAACGTTTGTTAGATTTAATTTTTATCGGGGTTTTTTTCGCGGTAACTCTATTAATTTCAGACGATTTTAATTCAATTTCTTTCAAAATTGAACCATTTTCATTGCATTGGTTCTTTAGACTACTATCTCAGTCTTTTATTGTATTTTGTGCTATTTTCGGATGTGGTTATTTATTATATCATTGATGAGTACTAGGATGGTTTTTTTAAAAAGAATGAGTGCTGTGCTTTTAATTATTACTGTTAATCGCTTATTTCTACTTCATTTTACTTTTTTATAATGCACTTTTTAACTTTCCTTCATCAATGAAATTCATTGAAGGTACTCGCAGTTTTTGAAATATTGCAAGTTATCAGCTTTTATTAATTGATATCCACTATTAATTTTACTATAAATTATATTATTATTTTATTTATAACATAATATTTTAAAAAAGCATTTATTGTACATACTAATTATTATGTTACATTTTTTATTTATAATAATAATATTTTTATGTTATTTACAAATATTACATATGTTGGTTAATTTTTATTATTATTATTATTACAATTTATAAGCATGATTATATATTGTATAATAATTATTATATAAAAACTATATGAATATGATCATATGCAATAGTTACTATTAAACTAAATTATATGATAATAACAATATATTACATAATATAATTATCAGTATCTATCATTTTTTATACTATATTTATGTTCATTATTGATTGATACTGATAATTTTAAATCAATTCCTATATTCTTTAGTTGAAGTATATTTCTCAATATATTTCAAAACAGTTCTTTAAAATTATTTTCGTATCGCCATCTTGGATTCCATACAAGTCGACAACTAGCGCTGCTTGGCACAATTAAGTACTTGCGCCAAACAGCGCTTCGCGCATAGTACTCCTATATCAAATTAGTTCCAAACCATCTTATGAGTGAAAACAACGTGAAATTTTAATGAAAAAAATGTATTTTCTTTAATAAATATCATTATGTCAAAACATCCGATTCTTCCGATGGTGTTTTTCCAATTCTTAAAATTTTCATACTTTCATCCTGTGATTCAGGTGGAGACACACGTAAGCATCTTTACGAATCCAGTTAATAGTATTTCTGTATCAATCGATGCAGAGAGGGCAGTTTCCTCGAATTTCACTTTGTCTTAACTAAAGGATTTGTTTCTAATTATCTGGTTTCTTCTCTTTTGAAACTTAAATTATTGAGTGAAGATTTATTCTTGGAATCGTGGTTAATTCTTTTATTATCAATACTACGAAGAAAATGGGATGAATGATTAGGGTATGAATATTTTTTTTATCAATTATTTGATGAAAAATAAAGCGGCCACGGTGGGCGAGTAATGTTGTTCAAGAACCCATGGTCGTAAATGAATGGTACCAAAGGTTCAACCTGATTTATTGATCAAAGAACAAATCCTATCGTCTATTGTCATTTTGTACTTACCCCCATAGCATATCTCCTAAGCAAGACTATCAAGCATTTACCGTATTCAAATTTCCAGTGAGAAGAAGCAATGTTTGCTCTCGGAAGATTCAGTAGAAAGTCAACAGAGCAAACATCCTTTAAAAAAAAACAGCAAATCAATTGGAAGAAATGCCTTGATAACATCATCCAAAATGAAACGTGATGACCAAGGAGGATAAAAGCACCTTACATACAGTAAAGTAAAAAGGAATGGACGCGAAGTATGAAGATTGTATGAGCAGTGGTTTCCAATACGTCATGTTTTAAATTCGCCAGTACTGATCAATGACTGCAAAAAACCGGCTCGTTTTCCATCTCAAAGAGCAATGCTGAACGCTTACCTAAACCACGAATGCCAGAAATGGAACAGCAAGTCTTGGCAAGGGTTTCAGCCGATCCTTCCACAAGTACGCGAGTAGTGACATAAGAAACGGATATTTCTCAGAGTGGTGTGGTGTATTTTTAACGAGGAACGCACCCATTCTTTCCATGTGCAAGAGGTGCAATGTTTACACCTAGATCAGCGATGGAGAACCTATATGGATCAAGATGCCATTTTTTCTAAAGAAGTGTTTAATGAGGTATAGGCGTGCCGTGAAATTAATTTAACTTGTGATTATATTGGGAAAATAATAAAATTAAGTACTAACAACTCAAAACTCTTTATTTATTACGATAAAATACCTTTTGAATTGTATATTTGTAAATGTGTTTCAGTTATACATGTAATTCAAATTATAAAGTAACATTAGTGTGACTTCTAATATTGCAGATTGGATAACAAATTGCTTATATTAGGTTTGTAAGATGTTACTTTTAGTAAAATGAATGCTGAATTGGAGTTATCTGCCAAACGGTTTCTAAGCAATTAATAAATTTTGCTGTGGTTCACTTTTTCACGAGAGGATTTGGGATTCATTTTAAAATACCGTTTTACCGACGATGCCCTGCATACCCCTGTTCCAGAAAATGAAACACACACCACTTAGTCGCCTTTGATAAAAATGCCATATTTCTAGATTCACCAAATTTGAAAATCTCTACACTTACTATCTTGCACTTTTTATTCTCTTTTGCTGAACTACCCATGTAAAATAACAGTTAAAAATTGTAAATATAACGCAAATAAACTTTAAAATACAGTTGTGTCAACGAAATTGGCCATGCTATGCGTGACAAATTTTGCATCCCAAGCAATTGTAGCCCACAACGTAACTAAGGTAACACAAGAATAAACGAGTGTGCTCTCCGCTACCCTGCGACCGATTACTCGAGTTTGTTCGTAATACTTTATGGTGAACTTTGTTATTTTGAAATAAAATCCAAAACATTTTGATCGCTGACGTGCCAAAAATATTGTGCCGCGTGCCACTAGTTCGCAATCCCTGACCTAGATGATTGTCTTCACCAGGCAGAGTTTGCGCAGGGGATATTTGGATGAAGAATAATGATCCACTATTTCCTACATTGATATTTAGTGATGAGGCATCATCCAGCACAGAAGAAATTTTCAATAGGCGCAATAAACACGTTTCGTAAAGATTTGCAGAGATTTTTAGTGAAGATCTATGCAGTTATTCTTTGAAATTGCCTAGTAGGCCTTTACATCTTTTCAAAGCGCTTGATCGGCGAAATACACCATATTTTCTTTGAGCAAGAATTTTCTAGCTTTATTGTAGGCTTTTTCACTCCCTCAACCAGACAGAAACATGTCTTATGCGCGATGGAACCCAAATACACCTTTCCAGCATGATTTAGCACTTCTTGAATGCCACATATCCCACATGATAGATCATATGCGGAGAACCTGTAGCTTGGTCTTTGTGAAAAAATTAATTTTCGATTTCACAAATTCTAATGTAAGAATAAAGGTATCACTTATACCTTATTCTTCCGTTTCTAACGCCTGGGATGAGCTTGACCTAAAAATTCGATTCTGTTATTTAAAATAGACCCTTAATCAAGAGAATGGAAGTCCTTTTTGATGCAAAAGAGATTTAATGGATAAAGAAAATAGACCACTCATACATTTCGCGTTCAAAATACACACTCAACTACTATTCTATTAGTCATTTTTGGAGCTTCAAGAGTGCTCCATAACGTGATCGTTGAGGTCTCGGCTGTTGAAGTTCATCGTCAGAAGTCGAGTCATGTGGTAATTCAAGTGTCTCAACTCTCGGCTCCAATCCTGCTTCACCATTAGGAACACTGGAACAGGGCTGCATCAAAGAGGTTTCTGCCTGCTAGTGTCCACTTGTCTCAGCTCTGTGCTGCAGTCCATCTCCACCATTAGAAACCCTGGAACAGGGCTACATTGACGAGATTGCCGCCCTCTCGGGTTTACTCAGTTCGAGATCTATATTAATGGGTAAATGGCTTCCTTCATTAGCATCTGAAAGTAAAGGAGAGTTAGTAGGGTGTACACATGATTTATTTTTCTCCTTCACCTCTATCAGGTGCAATTTTCGTACTGGACGCAGGAAAAGGCCACATTTAGTTTTGACTTGGTCTACTCTAACCTTCTTGTCTTTGTCAGGGTAGAGTTTCAAAATTTTACCTAAATTCCAGGTTAATATTTTGGTGTGGTCATCTCCCACCAAAACAATTCACCAAAATTTATTTTCATCTATTTGATCTAACTCTGGCACAGCAACTTCTCTGATGTCTTGCAAAAATATTGCTGGAGTTGGAGGCTCCAAGTCTTCGACATCATCTGTAACATAAGTTAATGATCTTGAGTTATATATATATATATATATAATTTAATTTTCACAATCTCAAAGAACCGTATACATTTCTTCTTGGTTTAAGGAAGTTTTCCAAGTGTTTTTGAGAAACACACTTACACTTCCCTTTACAAGTCCGATTAATCTCTCCCAGAAACCTTCCCGCCATAAAACCTGTGTGGAGGGATGAATATTTTCATGTAATTGGATTTAGTTCTTCTACATTCTTAAATTTTTCTAAGTTCACTTTCTAGTAAAGTCGGTAAGCACTTTTAAAAGTGATGCCGTTATCCGAGTAAATGGCAGATTGTCGGCCTCGGCGTGCAATAATTCTCCTAAAACCAAGCAAGAAACTTTCAATCGAAACGGAAGTTAACAATTCAAGATGAATTGCTCTGTACACTGCGCAGGTCAACATCAAAATCCAATTATTCTCCCTATTCTTAAGAATGAGTTGTCTTGCCAAATCTAATCCTATAATTTCAAAAACAGCAGCATTTCTCACCCCGTCTAGAGGTAAAAGTCCTTCTGATACATATGTAGATTTCGCATTGAATATCTTGCAAATAATGCAAGTTTAAATGACTTCATTAATGGTTTTTCTTCCTTTCAGAATCCAATAACTCTCTCTGAGTTTGTACATAAGCATCTGGACTCCAACATGACCTAACTGTACATACTTATAAATAATGAGAGCTTTGATAACTGGATGATTGTAGGGAAGTATAATAGGTAAACGGAAGTCTTTGTGGTCATCCCTTAAAAATACTTTAGTCTTCAGTCTTAAAATCTCATCAGAATCTTTGACTATTTGCAAGGGACTTAATCTTTTGCCTTCTTCGTTATTGAATGAATACATTTGTACCTGTTTCAACAAGACACGTTCGACTATTTTAATTTCTTCAAACCGTAAATTTCTTGCTGTTTTTTGGTCTTTCGTTTTTTTCAGGTTTGTTAAAAACCTTTTTATTCAGGTTGTTATTCTCAAAAGTTTAACATACGATAAATATCGAAGATGATAATTCTCTTCTCTTTGTGTAGCAGCTGCAGTTATTATAGTTTTCTTTTCAGAGTTGATCACTTCCATATCAGGGAAAAGTTCGGATTTTGACCAGTCTTCAGTTGGATTTCTAAGCCAAGATGGACCTTCCCACCAACGTACATTTTTGAGAATCTTCACTGAACATCCTCTAGAAAGGAGATCGGCTGAGTTCAGAATTTTCTTTACAGGAAAGTCTTCTTATTTCTTCAAATCTATTGGCAACGAACGTAGCTCACGAGCTTTCTCTATTTATCCATGAATGAGCATCTATTGAATTTGACCAATAGGTAACGTCAACATTTTCCATATGCAAATCCTTCTTTATAGAATCAGCTATCCTTCCTCCAATCATAGATGCCAACAATTCCAATCTAGTAAGTGAAATTCCTTTTAAAGGTGTGAATTTTGATCGAGCTTGAATTAATTGGCAGGTTACTTCACCCTCTCTTCCTGCTTGCAAAAAAACACAAGTAGTATCAGATAATTTCAAAGCATCACAAAACACTTGTAGTGATAGGTTTGTATCTTTTAGATCGAGATTCGATAATCTTCGTGGAATCTTGAGGTCTTGTACCTCTATAAGATGTTTTTTCCTCGTTTCAAATTTTCTTTCGATCTCTATTGGTAATTTGGAGTCCCATGAATCTTCTATCTTCCAACACTCTTGTAAAGAGTGTTTTTTTTTCAGGTATAGAAGTTTAAGTTGGCATTACTTTCCAAGATGGCGACCGACTTAACAGCTGTCAAGTGATTTATTCTCAGTTTGGTTTGGCAACTCATCAAAACGATCATCAAGCAAGGCGTAGATTCGTCGAATGAGCCCAAAACGAGATTGCCGTTGTTCCCGATTTTCATAAGCGAATTTTGTTTAGCGATGAAGCGCACTTCTGGTTGAATGGCTACGTCAACAAACAAAACTGCCGCATTTGGAGTGAAGCTAATCCACAAGTGTATGTCGAAACACCGTTACATCCAGAAAAACTTATTGTTTGGTGCGCTTTATGGGCTGATGGAATCATTCTTTCAAAAACGATGAAGGCCACAACGTTACAGTCAATGGTGATCGGTATAGAGCCATGATTACTAACTTTTAAATTCCTGAATTGAACAATCATGATGTCCAGGAGCTGTGGTTCCAACAAGACGGCGCAACATGTCACACAGCTCGTGCCACAATCGATTGATTGAAAGACACGTTGGGTGACCGCCTAATTTCACGTTTTGGACCTGTGAATTGGCCTCCAAGATCTTGTGATTTAACACCGCTAGATTATTTTCTGTGGGGCTATGTAAAGTCATTGGTCTATGCGGATAAGCCACAAACGCTTGACCATTTGGAAGACAACATTTGCCGTGTTATTGCCGATATACGGCTACAAATGTTGGAAAAAGTCATCGAAAATTGGACGTCCAGATTGGACTACATCCGAGCCAGCCGTGGCAGTCATATGCTAGAAATCATATTTAAAATGTAATGCCACAAGATTATCTTTCGAATAAAAAAAATTCATGTCAATCGAATAATACGTCGTTGTTTTATTGCAATTTAAAGTTCTGTACCTCTAAAAAAAACACCCTTTATAAGTAATTTGGGGATGAGGGTGATAGGACATGCGAATCCAATCGGGTCAAAAATTCAATGAGCTAAGGAAAGGATTCTTCTTTTTGTGACTTCTTTCGATTCTGTTTTTCTATAAAAGATGGAAAAGGTATTTTTTTTCACATACCACGTAAGTCCAAGAACTCGTATTTCTTGTGAGTCGGATTTCTGTTGGTTATCTTGAAAGTCGAAATTTGGTTCTTTATCACTGTGTCGCCATCCACGTAAGTCGAATTTACCCAATGCCAACAATTCTATGGAATCTCGTTGAAACGACTCAAGTACTTCGGGTCAATCAACACTCGCCACACAGTTGTCAACACATACATCAAATTTTTCCATTTATCAGCAGCTTTTTCCAAATGTTCAGGAGCCTGCTTAAAATGATGGTTTAGTACTGTCGCTAATAAAAAGGGACTGCATGAAACGCCAAAAACAACTCGAAGATGCCTGTAGATAACCGCTTTCTCCACATTCCCACCTTCCCACCACAAGAAACGTAAAAATTCATGTCATTTTCGTGCAAAGGTATCTGAAGGAAAGCTTTTCGAATGTCAGATATGACTCCGATTTTTCCCAAGTGAAAACTATTTAAAATTGCTTGTATCATTTGTATAAAATTGGGCCCCTTTTCTACGCAATCATTTAACCAACAAGATTTTGCATGATGAGCTGACCCATCAAACACAGGACGAATCTTAGTCGTGGAATTTTCCTTCAATACAGGTCTGTGTGGCAAATGAAATTTCTCCCCATTTTTTTATTCATCTTGTGCAATCTTTTCAATAATGGCTTCCTTTTCCCAATATACAAATACTTGTTCATAATCAAATAATTTTCCTGTAAATTTTAAAAGTTTTTGCAATTTTCTCCAATCTTCATTTAGCTAAGCTGTAATGGTCCTCGAGTTTTTCATTCCCTTCTATCCACGGAATACTAACGATGTGTCTACCTTCACCACCTCGCAATACCATATTCTTAAAATGTTTCAAAGCAAGATCTTGTAATTCTAAATTCGATTTCTTTTCACTGGGATCTTTTATTCCTAGAGAAGCCATTTCCCAAAGATCTGAAATGTTTTTCTCTGTTCCTAAGAATAAAATGAACAGGAAGGGAATTTTCTGATTTAAATTTATAGATCTACATCTTAATTTCCCCATAACTGTCCATCCTAAGCGAGTATTCACAGCTGTAAGCCCCTCAGAAAGTTATTTTACCTCACCAATAAAAATAATTTTCCTATTATGTCAGATCCTAACAGAATATGTATTTCATCAGAATATTTTTCGAAAAGACGAAGTTTGTTATTTGCGGACGAATCACTAATAAATATATTATATAACTGGTACACCCGTTCTTCGCACGGGTGAACTGAAAAATTAAACAACACAGATTGAAGGATAAAGAAGTTTTTAACAAGTTAATTTTACGTGAATTTCAAATTAAACAAAAAAAGCTTTTTGCATATCTCAGGTAAACAAGAAAAAAAAAACCTTTGTTAAATTTTAAGTATGTAGATCTAATACCTGATAAAAAGGATTTTAACCCCACGTAACACTCTTGAGGGTCTATTTTTAAAAATACCTACCTAAGCTGATCTCTGCTCAGCAAAAGTAACACATTGTAAAAAGTTTTGTGTTATGGACACTTGAAATAGTGTAAATAATTTATATCTGAAAGTGTAATACATTAATATTACTTTCTGTTGTATTTATTTTATGTTAAAGTTGTAATATTCGCAAGCAACGACGTTTCTTCAATTTTATGACGATTCAATGACAAACACAGCGAAATGATAAAGATAGAGTCAAGTTGGCAAATATCTAGCTACTTTCATAGCTCAAGCTTTATTAGAGCTTTGTAAGACCCGCCGTGTAGGGAAGCGATGCACGTTAATGCTTTATCTACCACATTATGATTTACTGCAGTTTTTTTCATGTAATATTTTTTTTGGATCACTACATTGAAAATTAAGGGATATACATAAACGAAATACTCCCCTTTGGGAAATTTAATCCGTTAGAGATAATACATTAAAGATATTCCACTGTATAAATAATTATACACACCATTTACTTAAAATAAATAGTCAAATATTTTTCTAAGGTCTTCATTAACATACAAAAACGTAAAACACTTAAATTTTGACATAAACAATTTTTCGAAACAAAAATAATAATCTTTGCAATCCGCTGAAAACGCAATATCTGCTACAAAACTATTCGCCTTCCCCGCTAAAATACTCATCATAGATCTCGTGCTGCCATATATCTTGGAAGACTGGATTTCAAAGAATATTTCTGCTATGTATTGGTAGAATATTCCTTCTAAGTTGGTGTGGTGTGGTAGTTAGGAGAAGGGGGTGCCAGCTCAGGTGTCGTTCACGTCACTTGACCAAGGTTCAAAATTACGTGGTCCGTTGCCAAAAGCTTTCCTGTAGCTGAACAGTGCGACGTTAATATTCACTCACTCACTCACTCCAAAATATACAGTAGTTATAATTATTTTTATACTTAAAATTGCAATATCTGGTCTATTCAATTAAAATTATTGCGTTATAATTAACTAGTAACCACAAACAAATTCTAAAAATTTTACCAAATGATGTAGTGTGAAAGAGAAAGTTTATTTACTTTAAGTACCGGAACCGATAAAAGCATTTATTTTGAAAAAAGATCAATTTCTTACTACCAAATATGCATAATCTAGATAAATATTATAAATGCGAAATTTTGTGAGGATGTTTGTCCGTCTTTCACCCAATAACGCATGAATTTGCCATAGCATAGGCTATAATTTATAAAGAAATTAGGAGAAGTGTCCAAAATATAACGATATTTGTCAAGTAAGTAGGAAAGAATTCTGCCATCTGCAAGCAATTCTGGCGTGCGCTGCAAAAAAGCACACGTCAGCATATATCTATATTTTGTTTGTGAAGAAACTCTTTTTGTTTTGGCTACGCAATGCATTCACTTCTAATTAATTCCTGTGATCAGCATAATCTCTATTTTTTTTTATTTCAGAATAAAACTAAGTTTTGAAGGGAGAGGTTGTTATAAATCTCTCTTTATTTGAATATTTTTAAATGATTTTATTATGCACATTTGGTAGTAAGAAATTGATCTTTTTTCAAAATAAATGCCTTTATCGGTTCCGGTACTTAAAGTAAATAAACTTTCTCTTTCACACTACATCATTTGGACAAATTTTCAGAATTTTTTTTTGGTTACTAGTTAATTATAACGCTATAGTTTTAACTGAATACGCCAGATATTGCCTTTTTAAGTATAAAAATAATTATAACTACTGTACTGTATTTTTTGGAGTGAATGAGTGAGTGAGTATTAATGTCGCACTGTTCAGCTACACGAGGGCTTTTGGCAACGGACCACATAATTTTGAACCTTGGTCAAGTGACGTGAACGACACCTGAGCACCCCCTTCTCCTAAATACCACACCACACCAACTTAGAAGGAATATTCTTTGAAATCCACTCTTCCAAGATATATGGCACCACGGGTTCTGTGATGAGTATTTTAGAGGGGAAGGCGAACAGTTTTGCAGCGGATATGCGTTTTCAGCTGACGGCGTTTTCAGCGGATTGCAAAGATTATTATTTTTGCCCCGAAAAAATAGTTTATGTCAAAATGTAAGTGTCTTATGTTTTTGTATGTTAATGAAGACCTTAGAAAACGATCTGACTATTTATTTTATGTGAACGGTGTATGTAATTAATTTTACAGTTGAATATCTTTAATTAATTTATTATCTCTAACAGATTAAATTTCCCAAAGTGGAGTATTTCGTTTATGTATATCCCTTAATTTTCAATGTAGTGATCCCAAAAAAATATTGCATTAAAAAAACTACAGTAAATCATAATGCGGTTGATAAAGCATTAACGTGCATCGCTTCCCTAAACGGCGGGTCTTACAAAGCTTTAATAAAGCTTGAGCTATGAAAGTAGCTAGACATTTGCCAATGTGACTCTATCGTTATCATTTCACTGTGTGTTTCATTGAATCACCATAATTTAAGAGACGGCGTTGCTTGCGAATATTACAATTTTAACATAAAATAAATACAACAGAAAGTAATATTATTGTATTACACTTTCAGATATAAATTATTTACACTACTTTAAGTGTTCATTACGCAAAACTTTTAACAATGTATTACTTTTGCTCAGCAGAGATCAGCTTAGGGAGGATTTTCACGAATCGACCCTCAAGAGTGTTACAGGGAACAAAAAAAAATCCTTTTTATCAGCTATTAGATATACATACATAAAATTTAACATAGGTGTTATTTTTTCTTTATTTTTTTTTAGCTGAGATATGTAAAAAGCTTTTTTTGTTTAATTCGCAATTCCCGGAAAATCAACTCATTAAAATTAAAAACTTCTTTATCCTTCAATCTGTGTTGTTTAATATTTTAGTTCACCCGTGCGAAGAAAGGGTATACCAGCTAGTAAAACCATAAAAAAGCATTCAGATAAAGAAAAAAACATTCAAATAAAGAGAGGTTTATAACAACCTCTCCCTTCGAAACTTAGTTTTATTCTGAAATAAAAAAAAGTTAGGGATTATGCTGATCACAGGAATTAATTAAAAGCGAGCGCCTTGCAAAGGGTTGTAAAACAAAAAGGGTTTCTTCAGAAACAAAAGATAGATATATGCTGTCGTGGGCTTTTTTGCAGCGCACGCCAGAATTGCTTGCAGATGACAGAATTCTTTCCTACTGACTTGACAAATATCGTTATATTTTGGACACTTTACACAATAACTTTATAAATTATAGCCTACGCTATAAATTATAGCTTATGTGTTATTCTGATGTATACGCTATATTACTGTTAAGTTTCATTAAAATCCCATTCAGTTGTTTTTGCGTGAAAGACGGCCAAACATCCTCACAAACTTTCGCATTTATAATATATATCTAGATGTTGCCAATTTCTGTAAAAAGTGAGAGACATTAGTTCTAGAGATTCATAAGCAAATGTTTTTCTGTTCATTAACTTCCATAATAAAACTATATTTTCCGTCATAATTGTGAGAGTTGATTAAACGTGTGTTTATTATGAACTTCGGTTATTTTGTGTCCTCCATAAAGTCCGTGAGTTATTGTTTCTTTCCCAATACGTTTTAAACCTAAAAATGTTGCAGCATATTCTGAAATGTAACGTTTTTGGCTACAGTCTAATATCGCTCTCACCAGTTTGGAATTACCAATTTAAATTAAGACAGTTAATGTTTGTAAAAAGACTTCCCCGGTGTTTTGGTTAACTAGATCGGTGGACATTAGCCCTATTTTCCTTTCCTGTTGCTTAAAACAAAACAATTTATGATGTAAACCCAAACAAATTTCACATTTTGTTTCATTTATCGGGACATAACGGGATAAATGCTTTGCGACTTTTACAGTTGAAACAAGCCCCTTTTTTGCAATAAAATATTCTTCCTTTCTTTTAAAGACATATAAATAACGTATTCGGATTCATTCCAATTATGAGTCATGGAATTGCAAAATATACAGATGAGTTTTATTTTGTCTTTATTTTCTTTAACAGGCGCGCCATTAGTACGAAAGCCTTTTTGATTTCGTTTCCTCTCTACGATTACATAATTCAAAAGATGATTTATTTGTAGTATAAGTCTGCTCTCACGCCGTCAAGGATTGCGTAAGAAACGAGAGCAACTGATGAATATCTGAGCCCGAATCCTTTTGTTATAATTTATTATAATCTAATACCAAGTCACACACACTCATAGATGAATAAGTTTTAACAACATGGGGCACAAAATTTCGGAAGATACGACTAATGAATTTAAACTTCTTAATTGAACATTGCAGTTTTCAACAAATTTTCGAAAAGAACGAAGGTATTTAGAATTTTTTAAAGGCTGTAATGATAAAATTTTGTTCATATTGACTTGAATTAATATTTCCGGATTGGCAAAATCTGTTCTTGAATAATTCCACGGCTTCATCATAGGCTTTTGCCAAAATTGAAGACCTTCAACAGTGTTAGCAGATCCTCCCAAATACGCCTTTAAATAATTAAATTTATACACTTTATTTAAAGATTCATTATTATGTACGGCTCTTACGAAGCTATTCCAAAAAGTTATCTATTTTGAAGCGTCATCTCCATAAAATCGTGTGATAAGATATTTTGGGACTTTAATGCGAATGTTATCAGAGTTCCGAAAATGTTCATCTTATGATTGTAATAATGTAGTCTGTAAGGAGGGCGACGTAACACGGGATTTTGAAAATTCATTAATCTTCTTTTTCGCACGAAACTGCCAAAAAGTAACACTTTTTCTCTATATTCTTTGGTGATTTCAAATTCCCCATCGAATCCTCCGGGCTTAAAAAGGGGTTCCAGTTGTTGATCAACGAAAGTTAAAGGATCAAATTTAATATGAATAGAGTTTCTAAAAGTTCAAAAAGTTCACTTAACCTATCAACATTTAAATCAGAATTCGATAACTCAGCTACTAATTCATTAACTACCTTAGTAACAGCTGTTCTCAATGTGTGTGTGTGATTTCCGTTTCTTTTTTAACAACTCGAATGATTGTGCTTCGGCCATATTAATATATCTTAATATATATTAAAAACGTGAAAGTTTGTGAGGATGTCTGGGAGTCTTTCACGCAAAAACAACTGAGAGAGAGAGAGAGAATGGATTTTAATGAAACTTTACAATAGTATAGCTTATACATCAGAATAACACATAGGCTATAATTTATAGATATTGTGTGAAGTGTCCAAAATATAACAATAATTGTCAAGTAAGTAGGAAAAAATTCTGCCATCTGAAAAAATGCCAGCGACAGCAAATTTCTATCTTTTATGTGTGAAGCTAACCTTTGCATTTTGTTTTGTCTACGCCAGGCGCCAGGAACTGCGAAAGTTTGAACAGGCAGAGTGTGAGGCTGATTACAATTTTAACATAAAAATACAACAAAAAGTAATATTAACGTATTACACTTCCAGATATAAGTTATTTATACTATTTTAATCGAAAAAAAATCACATTATTTGCTTATGATTTTAGAAAAGTTCGAGTATGCTACGTTCTCGCCAATTTTTAAATCTTAATATTTAATGAATGCGCAATAGTAAATAAAGTAAAAATTCACTGAAATACTAAAGACAAAACACAGACAATTATTCTATAAAAATCCTTGCAAAAACGAATACGTCTCGAATCAGTCAACCTGAAAAAGAATGCATTTTGAACCAAGATTGATAAATGCCGTTTTTCAGAAAAAGCTTTTCACTGTTTCTTAAATCGTGCTATATAGTTTTCAGTTATGGTAATTCAAGGTCGCTTTTTACACAAAATTCGAAGAATTCGGTGTACTTTTCGATTTAAACAACGTGAGAAAAAACGATATTTTATAGTTTGAGTGACGTTAGTGAAATTATTTTGTAAGTTAAATATTAACAGAAAGAAAGAGGTCCTCACACTCAATAAATGTCTTTTAAATTCAACGTAAAATCGATTCTTGCATTTGAATGCAAAGTTGTAATCATAGTTTCTATTAAGCAAAGCGATAATTTGAAATTTAAATACTATTTATAGTGCATAAACAAATATTAAAACAAATTTACAGTTCAAAAGATAATATCGAAATACAAAACAAACTTAGTTGAAAAAGGCCAAGTGTAGGACTCCCATTTCACTCAACTTGAAGAACGGTGGATAGTTAGGAATATTATAAACCTATAACAAAACTACAGTAAAATTGATACTGGATGTATATAGAAGGTTTTACAAGCCTGTCAATGCATAATTCTAAACCTTTCAAGAAAGTGTAATAATAAGTATTATAATAATTAATGAAAAAGGTAGTTTTAATATTTAAAAAAAATAGAAGACAAAGTAACAATTTTAATCAACTGAGAATTACTTAAATAAATTTTAATTCTTCATAGTATTTTATTTTTTAAATATGTTGCATCAGTTAAAATATACTCAAATTTTAAATATTAAATAACTACTTATCAAATTCAAAGTTTTTATAACTTTTTCATTTATAAAAATAATTGCATGAAACTTTTTTTCCGTTTATCGAACATTTCAAAAAATGCTTACAATTTTAATTCAACATTTATAATACAGTTGTGAAATTTTGTAATTATAAAAATTTATACTTTTCTGAACATGCAACTATTTTTAAAAAGGTACATTTTCGTTTTCGGGTACTAAAATTGGCAAAGTGAGTGAATATTAAGGTCCCACTGTTCACTTACTCAAGAGATATCATAGCGAGTGATTGATTGATTGAATATTAACGTCGCACTGTTCAGCTACACGAGGGCTTTTGGCAACGGACCACGTAATTTTGAACCATGGTCAAGTGATGTGGACGACACCTGAGCTGGCACCCCCCTCTCCTAACTACCACACCACACCAACGGGAGGACGTTTCAGCTCTCGACAGATTTAGCGTGCATCGCTGCCCTACACGGCGGGTCTTTAGTGGTACTGGGCTCGAACTCGTGACAAAGCAAGCCACGGTCCGATACCTATACCACTCGGCTACCGCGGCCACATATCATAGCGAGAGGGGAAGGGGAATTTCCATGACAATGTGTTATGCATTTAAAAATGTTCAAGCAACGCCGGGGGGAAATAAACCTGTCTGACAGAAAAATAGCAAAAAAATTTCGAAACAGCGAATTTTAAGTTATACACTCAGAAAAAGGCAGAGCAACGCCGGAGTAAGCGGAGGAAGGGGGTGGGGTGAAAGTCATTTTGAAAAAGAGTATTAGAAGTGCTGATTTTATGAAGGAAAGGGAACATTTTTATAAAAGTAGAGAAAGCCCGAGCAACGCCGGGCCATACAGCTAGTATTAAAATATAATCACAGCTTACATCAAAACAAGTTCAGATCAACTTAATATTTTCAATAATGCTACTAATTTCAATAATTTCTCATTTTTTGTCTCCCAGCCACTATGGTGGCTATGACCCTCGGCTTGTAACCGAGTGAGTTCGGGTTCGAATCCCGAGTAAGACATGGTTGTATCTCCTTCGGGAAAGAAGGCGGTCTTTCACCTGTAATGGATTCCTGTCATGATGAATGGATTCCCGCGTAAATGTGTATATTCTTCTGTTGTATAATATGCTTTCTGTTCTTCTTCATTTGTAATTTCATATGTTCCCAGGATAAAAAAAAACACGACAACAACAATTTCTAATGCTCTAGTGTTCAATGTATCAGTTTCAAATATAAAAATTCAACATTTAAAATATTTCTCTTTCCTTTCGATTATCAAATATTCAAATAAAATGAAAACCTACAGTTGGCAAAATTTTTATTTGTACACTTAAAATTTTGTTTCTTCTTCAAAAATAATTTAAGTAATATAACTAAATGTTATTGAGATACATTTAAATTGTTTTAAAAATAAGATTCTTTCACAATAAAAAATAAAATAAGCATTTATTTCAAATAAGTGATTTTTTTTAAAAAATAATTACACAAAAGATTATTTGTACACTTGCTTAGTAAACATTAACAAAACATATGCAACGATGTAATGAAATTTCAATATTTTGTAAACAGTCCATTGGCTTTTATAACTGCTTCAAGACGCCTTGGCATTGACTCAATTAATTTCTTTGTAATTTCTGTGTTAATGGAGTTCCAAACTTCCTGAAATTTTTATTACTTGTTACATTTTTTTTCCGAACTTCATTGTCCAAATGTATCCATAAACTTTCTATAGGATTAAAATCTGGAGATTGTGGAGGTGTTTCAAGTCACCTTGGAGCATGATAAAGCAACCAGGTCATAGTAACTAAAGCGGTGTGCTTCGGGTCATTGTCTTGTTGGAATATAAAAGTGTTCTCCATGCTCAATTTAGCACTATCTAACAAATTATGTCGCAACACATCGATATAAGCTAAATCATTCATTTTATTGTCAATAAATGCTAAGTTGCCCGCTCCATTATGAGCTACACATCCCCACACCATAACATTTCCGCCACCGTGTTTTAAGGTGGGAAGTGCATTTTGGGGTTCAAGAGCTGTTTTATTTTTTCTCCAAATTTTTCGAGTACTTGGTTGTGTAAAAATCTCAAACTTGCCCTCATCAGAAAAAAAACCTTTTTCCAAAAATCCATGGGCTTATTTGTGTACTTCATGGCAAACTCTAGACGTCTTTTCCTGTTTACTTCACTAATACAGTACAGTCCCGATAATCCGAACAATATCGGACCGACCCCTGTTCGGATTACGTGATTGTTCGGATTAGCCGGAGTAACAGCGAAATCACTATTTGAACCGGTAATACGGGTCTATTGTGTGAAGGTCCCCTTGGACCTCACTTTGAGAACGAGAATAAATAGGAGTCAGATAAGAGCCAGTAGCCATTTTTATAAATAACTTTCTTTATTTGGTTATCTTATCCAAATAGAATCAAAGACTTATTAACAAATATATCTAACTAGTATTATGAGGTTTAAAAGGGAATGTCCTTTAAATTAACTTAAATATTTAACGATCCAATTAATTAACAATTAGAATATCGATCACGCAGAGATTACCACGATAAGAGATCCCAGAATTAAAATCAATAATGTTCCTATTGAACACTTAACTTTAATCTCACTCCTGATATAAACGTTTAATGAGACTTCAAATATAAATCAATATTTACCACACAATCTCAACTCTTCCTGAGATTAAATTATTCACCAAGAAATCTTCAATTATAAATCTTTCTTCACAATTATATAACTTTCTACTTCAATCTCTCTCTCCTACTGCTCTAACTTTACTATTCCGTTTGACTTAAATACTTTATCTAATCTGCATATATATATAAAAAGGAATCCTGTCCTCTTTTTGGAGCTGATTGGAAATAGGTAGGGAATTAAATTTCCCTAAAAAAGACGACTCAGTAGGTTAGTGATAAAGTTCCGTATAGATTTGTCACAATTGTGTCTATGCATTTTGTCGTAATGTGAACGTACGCGCCCGCTTTTTTGCCGCGTGGACTGTACTCCCACTCCTCGACGCGAGTGTCCTCCCTCCACCACTCCTAACTTAGTGTGTCAGTGTGACTGCGTGTGCGTGTGTTTGTACTGGTGGCCGTCAGTCGTTCTGCACTCGTTCTATACTCGTCCGCTTTTGTCTCTGTGTTAATAACAGTGTTACAGTGTGATATTCTACAGTGAAAACAGGTTGTTGTGTGTTTTGGACATTTATCTGTGATACAGTGTACGTAAACAGATTGTTATGGCGAGTAAGCGTAAACACTCAACACTTACTCTTAAAGACAAACTAGAGGTTCTAAAGCGTTTAAATAAAGGTGAAGGTGCGACAAAATTGGCTACAGAGTTTAATGTTGGCAAAGCATCAGTTGGAGACATCAATGAATGGATGGAAGAAGACGGGGAAACAGCCGAATTTCTGACTGATGACGACATAGCTGCGGCAGTGACTCAAGAGCCAATGGAGGAGGAGGGGAGTGACGACGAGACGCAATGCGATAAGAAGGACGTGGTGCCACATGCAGACGGCGCAGCTGCCCTTGACCTTGACCTGCGCTACTTGGAGCAACAGCCCGACACTACACCAGCTGATGTGTTATTTATAAGGCGCTGGCGAAATTATGCATCATCGAAAAGACTGTCTTCGTTGCGTCAGAAAAAAATAACTGAATTAATGTAATAAGGTACTTGTTCACTACATTATCAGTACTGTACTGTACTGTACATATTTTATATTTAATTTTATGTTGTACAATTTTTCATACTAAACATTAGTGTTCTGTTCTGTAGTTTATTCCATTTTAAAATTTGTACCATGACTTGATGTACAGTGCGTGAATATAAAATAAAGAACTGTTTTGAATTAAGGTTTACACTGTTTTATATTGAAATATTCACCGATTTTTTTTCGTCCTTAAAATTATAAAATTTTTTCCGCGGAGCCGTTCGGATTAGCGGGACTGTACTGTATAAGATTTCTTTCTGAGAATTCTGGCTTTCAGACCAGCGCTGTGCAGTACATTTCTGACTGTCTGAGCAGACACTGAAACGTTACATGATGACAGAGAGAGAGAGAGAAGTTCATTGACAATATTTTGAGCTGATGTCATTGGTTTATTTGTCGCTGACCTTACAATCATTCGTTTAGCTCTTGAAGTTAATTTACTCGGACGACCAGGTCTGGGCTTATTTTCAACACTAAATACTTTTTTTACGATGTAACCAATGGTTGTAAATGAAAGTTTTAAAATTTTTCCTATTTCCCGGCCAGACTTTCCCTCTTTACGGAGCTCTGTAATATGTTTTCTCATATCTAAAGAAATTTCTTTGGTTTTACGAGCCATTTTCAAGATTATATCTGTAAATTTAAATATAATCTGAGAAACTATTTAAATATTAATGATAAACTAAGAGAAAAACGTATGAAAAACTAAGTTGAATCTAAAAAGTTTAATCAAAACTTTTGCCATACTTCACTAAAAGAATTCTGAACAAATACTATTTTTGCAACGATTTTTTTCACACTTTTCCAGATTACAATTTACTTTTACACTTAAAAAGAAAAATAATTTGCATACAACAATTAGACGTATTAAAGAAATGCATGATTAATTTGCAACTAAAATATGGGTATTTATTTCATCAAAAACGAAGAAAAAAGTGGTGTACAAATAATCATTTTGTCAACTGTATAAATTTAATTATATTCAAAATAAATTTTTACTTTCTATAAAATTCTAGTTCAAACTTTTTTGTTTTCACAGTTCTAAAATGATTTCAAGCTCGGGATGCCATGTGAAAAAATAAATTTTCTATTTCACAAATTCAAATGTAAGAATAAAGTTATCACTTACCTTATTCTTCCGTTTCTAACGCCCGGGATGATCTTGACCTAAAAATTCGATTCTGTTATTTAAAATATACTCTTACTCACAAGTGAATAGAGTCCTTTGTGATGTAAAAAAAAATTTGAATGGATAAGGAAAATAGGCAACTAATATATTTCGCGTTCAAAATACAGACTCAACTACCACTACTACAGAAAGGAAAAAAAATAGAAAACAAACAAAAAAAGGAATGCCCTCACAACGCGACAGTCTTCTTGATCACCTGACCTAGGCCCCCTAAATTTTATTCTTTCAAAGACACCGAAAACCTTCATTGTACGAAAACACTTGCAAACTCGGAGGGAGATCCAATAGCGAAAATCGTTGTTGCCACAGTCGAAATTGAAATAACCTCAGGAATCTGTGACAGAGTGCGCTAGTAATTTATTTGCTGGAGAGAATTCTACAACGCGCGTAATCTCTACTTGGAGCATGTGCTGTGAATTTTTCTCTGAAGAACAAATCAGATAATGGAACTTTTGTTGCCGTTCATTCGTTTTCCCAACACTGTGTTGTAAGTTCAGGATTTAATTCTACTTTACTCTTTTCTGCCTCTCAGAGTGGAATGCGGTCCTATGTTCCATGGTAATTATTACTCATCTGAATGGGTATTATCACACCCCTCTTATTTTCTAGAAACAATGTAGACTTGCCCTGCACATTTTTATTTAAGAATCTATACATAACTTTAACTAGTAAAATACAATAAAAACATATAAAAACATTGAAATGTATTAATATATTTCGAAATAATATTTAAATAATACTAGTTAAATTTAGTGCTATTAATTTCCAATAGTAAATATTACGAAGTGACTTCTACCATATTTAATACTACAAATTAAATTTTTAATTTGGTAGGAAAGTTCAAACTTAATTTAGCTTAATTTTAAATTAAAAATATTTGTCAACAATGAATTAGTTGAAATAAATCAATACTTAATTCATGCTGAATTCATGTGACGTCATACTCACAGGATAACGACAATCACGTATTTCCAATCCATCAGTTCATATATTCATGTGATGTCAAAGTCATATGATAAATGTAATCACGAGTTTTTCAGCCAAGTAGTTCAAGCACTTCGCTTGTCGACAGCTTGTTTTTTCACAGAAACTTTCTTTTTAACAAGTAATATAAAAAAATAAGTCAATTCCTATTTAGGTCAACAAAGAAAATGTTTATTTTAATTAATTAAATTTAATTAATGATTTAATATTTGAAAAACTGTATCAACATCGTGTCATCCACTACAAGTTTAAGAAATATATTTTAATTTGAGTGGCGCCATCTGTTGTAGTTAGTTGTAACTTCATCAGAAATAACACAGAATAAATTTAAAATTAAAAAATAAAATTTAATTAATGAATTAATATTGAAAAAACTGTATTAACATCAAGTGTACTCCACTACAAGTTTAAAAAAGTGTATTTGAACTTCAGTGGAGGAATAAAAAGTATTTTATTAACGTTTGAAAATTTTAACGATTTATATATATGTAATAATTCCCTCTAACGTCCTTTTAACTAACTTTTTTTAATAATGTTTAAACAAGCTTTAATTCTTTGGTTCAAAACTAACGCTTTGATCTTAATCGTAATCAACTAGTATCCGAAATCCCTGTCCCTCGCATTTTAACCAATTAGAGTTCTTTTCACTGCCAACTATAAATACCGAAATATGGAAAGCTCTCTCTCTCTCTCTCTCTCATTTCTGCAAACATGTAGCCAGCCTTCTGTCACGCGTTTGTGATCGTGCTCTTTGTCTTTTGTCCTGTAGGATGTCGCTGCTGCTTGTCTCTTTGTCTGCTTTATAATATAATATAAAGCAGACATATAATCGTCGCAAGTTTGTCTCCAGCTCGTCGCCTTAAATATGTGTAAATAGCGTCAGCTTTATGTCTTTGTGTGCAAGTATGATTTTGTGAAGTCGTAGCGTTTTGATGTTTCATGTGATAATAAAGAAGAGTAACATGCAATCTGAAGTTCTCGACTTTTTCGAAAACAAATATAAAAACACCAGCCACTACGCTATATATATAGGAATTTCAAAATAGGCATTGATTAGAGGGTACTGGTAACGCAGCCACCAGCGAATTAACGAAGGAGAGGAATTAATCACCGAGCGGACTCTAGACGCGAAGGTCGAAATTCCTGGGCTCAGAAAAAAAGGAGCAACGGGAACAATGGCCGAGTAGGGGCCCACCACCCGATGTTCACTAGAGAGATGCGTAGATCACTCTCATCTCCTAAATACCCGAGGCTATCATGAGGATTGTCATCAATTGTACTAGAACTGTCGTTAAGAGCCAGAAGTGATTAATCTAAATGCCAATCTATAATAATCTATGCAACGCCTGTCGAGAGCTGTATGTATTATCCAACATTAAACATTAGTTTAGCAAAACAACGAATATAATCCTTGAATACCCCAAGAGCTGAGCCATAATCCTATATATATATATATACATATATATATACTAGGTAGAAAAAGTCTACAAAAACAACGAAAAAAGTTTAAAATCTGGAATCTGAATTTTTTTAACATGTATTTTATTTAGTTTATTTCAAGTATATAACAAAACAAAAATAAGTAACAATAACAAGATAGTAATAACAAGAGAATAGCAAAAGTAAAATTGGTTTGCTTTCTTAACTTTTAAAATAAAGACAGATTTATAGCGATACCTACAAAAATCAAGTAGAAAAGTATGCGTTCACTGTTTTAGTAGAAGCTATAAAAAATATTTAAAAAGGATAATGAGCTATTTAATAGCTGGTTGGATAACCCCGCCTTTCCAGAGCCTTCTGAAGTCGTTTCGGCATTGAATGAAAAAGTTTAGTTGCTTCTTCAGTGCTTATCTTCTCCCATTCGTCCTTAAGAACAGGCTTCAGCATATCCTTGCTAGATATATTGTGTTGACGAATCTTACGCTCCAGCAAATCCCATAGGTGTTATTCAGGATTCAGATCAAGTGACTGTGGGGCGTGTGCATTTGTTTTGGAATATTATACAATAGCCAAAGCTTCACAATCTCAACGGTGTGCTTAGGATCGTTGTCGTGTTGGAAGCGAAATGACGATCCAAGGCCGAGTATGGTGGCACTTTCCTTAAACATTTTTAGGACATCAAGGTAATCATATTTGTTCATAATTGATTCGATATACTCTAACTTGCCAACACTATTGCTCACCATCCATCCCCCACACCATAAATCCACCGCCGCCGTGCTTCACCGTTGGTACTAAGTGCTCTTTTTGAAGAGTTGTACAAGGTTATCTGCATACCAATTTATGACCTTTTATGCCAAAGATGTAAAATTTGCTTCATTGGAGAATATCACAGTCCTCCAGAACTCCGAAAGCATATGTATATGCTCTTTTGCAAAAGCTATCCATTGGTCTTTGAAATATAAGGCTATCTACGAGCCACTCGACTACAGTATCCGACCTTTTTCAAGATTTTTCTTGCAGTATCCTCACAAATGTTTTTGTTAAACTTCTCATGAATGTCTGTTGCTATTTGATTTCCAGTCAAATGCGGATTTTTTCACCACGCATTGAAATATTTCTTTTCTCTCAGATTACAAGTTTAGATGGATGACCTGAACGAGGTTTCGATGCGTAAATTCCTGCAGTTTTAAATTTATTAATAACACGTTAGATTGAAGAATACTGCCATCCAACAGATATGGCTATATCTCAACGTTTTTTTCCTTCTTTCCACATTTTTCATAGTGATTTTAGCTCACTGATGATAATTTCCTTCCTTTTATTTTCCATGTCATTGAATTGCTTCGTACCTCATAAAAATATAAAAGTTATTGCGTCACAACTTTCTTAAGCTATTTTACTTGATAACTAAATGCAAAATCTCTGTTAACCCATAACGCCTGTTGATAAAAATTCCATTAATCATAAATATTCAAATGGTAAACACTGACTTTTTCTGCCTACTATTTGCGTGTTTTGCTACAAAAAACCCTCTATCTTACGTAGTTTTAATTCAAAACTAATTAATTACTGAATGCTCAACATTTAAATAATAGTAAACAAATTCATAAAATTTTGTTAAAAAATTTTATATTTCTCTATTAAATGTTACCTTTGTTCTATGATTTGTTATGGGTGAACGCAGACTTTTTCTACACTCATGTCCATAAATTAAGAATAATGAAGTTCAGGCAAAGAAAGAGACAGAGGCAAAACAAATTTGACTTATTTGTAAAGTCTATTTATTAAACAAGAGGTAAAGAGCAAAAAAGATGCTATATGTTTGAAATAATTAATAAAAATTGTGATTTTTACTCCCTGGAGCAAAGTTAAAAAAATAACCTATTTACAAAAAACAGTATAACATGATTAGTTGATAGTTAATACGGAGTATGTCTCCCGGACGATGCAATACAGACCTTACAACGCCTAGCCATGCTGAGTATCAAATTATCAATCTGATCTTGGGGAATATTACACCATTCATCAAGCAATGCCCTCCGAAGTTCCGGTAGACAGGTGGGAGAGAGTTGACGGGCTGCAATTCGTCGGCCAAGCATATACCACACATTCTCTATTGGATTCAAGTCCAGTGAGTATGCTGGCCAATCCATACGGGTGATATCCTCCAACTGAAGGCATTCGTCTACAATGTTTACACGGTGAGGACGGGCGTTGTCATCCATAAACAGAAATTCAGCACCCATGGCGCCCCGAAACAAACGTACATGTTGTTCCAGAATGACATCCCGATAGATGTGGCCTGTCATCATTACACTCTGAACATGTAGGTCAGTTCTGGAACCAAGAACAATTCCTTCCAAAAGGAGCCATCCTGCACCACCGTAACGGTGTCGTTCAATGGTGTTTTCTTGGTGGTAACGGGTACCTGGCGCTCTCCATATTAAAGTCCGCCGAGAATCAAACTGCAAACTAAACCTGGACTCGTCGGAAAACATCACACAAGACCACTGTTGTGGTGTCCACAATGCATGCTCTCTACTCTAGGTTAATCGCAGGTGACAGTGAGTTGCGGTAAGTGGAACACATCTGACAGGCCTACGAGCATATAGACCAATGTGCCCTAAGCGTCTGTGCATGGTCTGCCTTGAAACTGTCGTATCCGTATCTGAAGAGAGCTGACGAGATAGGTCTGATGCTGTGCTCCGTCTGTTTCTTTTCGGAGTAACTGCCAAATACCGGTCCTCATTCGGCGTTGTAACTCGGGGGCGACCTGGGCTGTAACATCTACTCACATTACCATCAACTTGGAATCGGTACCAAAGCCTGGAGATGACCCTGTGGGGGATTCCAAGTTCCTCGGATACTTCCAGCTGGGTACGTCCTCATTCCAGTCGTACAATAATTCTACCACGTAAAAAATCATCGAAATGCTTCCTTTGTGCTATAACTATGCAGTTATTTCACTGAAAGGCTTTTAAAGCGCTTGTGAACATATTTACTACTTTGCCACCATTCCTTATATACCCCTCTCTTACACTCTCTTCATTGTGACGTACTATCCGCGCCATCAGGAGGTTTCCTGTAATTTGCATATTGTTCTTCAAAATGTGTGTGATAATTCTACAGGTGAAATTTTTATTTTATAGTTCAATTTCTGTGTGATTCTGAATTATCCTTAATTTATGGACATGAGTGTAGATAGTATATATATATATATGGTATATATATATATATATATATATATATATATATACCATATATATATATATATATATATGGTATATATATATATATATACACTGGTGTGCAAAAATTAAGGACGAGGCGGTTTTTTCAATATAACTTTGTACAAAAGCTTTCCAAATCAACACATATGGACCACACATTCCATCGCACACATGGAAGAAGAATCTCGTTACAATAACGGGTCCCGTTGACTGAACCTGCGTCGATGATGTGAAGGTCTGTACGACTACCAAGCATGATGCCTCCCCAAACGAGAACACCGCGACCTCCATACCTGTCCCTTTCAATGATGTTCGAGGGATGATTGCGGCTTTCCCGCTCTCTCCAGATGAGTATGCGATAAGAATCGCTACTCAAACTGAATCTGCTCTCATCTGTAAAGAGTACTCGTCCCCATTCATTGTCTCTCCAATTCCGGTGTTCCCGGCACCACAGAGAACGCCTTCTCCGATGGACAGGCGTTAAAGGTACACAACGTACAGGGCGTCGTGCAAACAGACCACCACCATGCAGTCTTCTGGCCACGGTAAAACGCGATTTTGGTCGTCCAGTCGCCTGTGTCGTGTGTCTAGCGATTTCTCACGCTGTCTGCCGCCTGTTTCTTCTGGCCTGTAAGACAATGTACCGGTCATCTGCGGGTGTGGTTCCTCGTGGACGACCACTACTGAACCCCCGGATAGCTGTTCCTGTAGTTTGAAATTGTCTCCAAAGTCGTGAAACGATGCTGTGAGCAATTCCGAACTCTGCAGCCACACTTGTCCCACTGCGGCCTTCCTCCAACTTCCCAATGATTCGACCTCGGGTAAAAGCATCCAGATGTCGTCTAATAGATTGATTATTCGCCATTTCTCGCTGAGGCAGCAACTCTGTGTGATTTTAACTGCTATAAGGCGTGCACAATCTCTTTGCCAGAAATACTGATCTTACACCGACAGCATGCTTTATACTACTCAGACACTCCCCCATTACGTCTACCTGCATATCTGCGCATGTGCTACCGTACATCACCTTACTTAATCTCCTGATTGGTCTTTCTGTCCACTCTGCCTCTTCGTTCAGCTGATATGCTAATTTTTCGACTTCGTCCTTAATTTTTGCACACCAGTGTATATAGGTAATGTGCGAACTAAAATAGTAGGATTTGAAAATGTACATATTTGTCAACAATAATAACATATATAAGTAGGCAAAATAAATTTGATTTATATGTACAAATATATATATATATCTTAAAAACTTTTTTTAATATGAAATCTTTTTCTTAATACTCGAACATCTTTACCCTATTATAAGCACATTTAATGTCAGCCATTCTGAATTCAATGGAGAACACGCAATTGTTTTTATTATGCGACCGTCATGAATTTAGCCTATGAGATTCAACATTTGTAAAATAAATATTTTCTTTCAATTATAAAATAATACTTTTAATCAAACCAAATATTTTAACAAAACAGATAAATAAAAGTTGTCATTGTAATAATTACTTTTCAAATGAGCATGTATCAGTTATCAGGTATTCAGTAATAAATAAATAAAATTTATTTTACAGTTCAAAATTTACCTGTGTGAAGGAATTCACTCGATGACAACATAATTGACTCACTTCCGTCTTGCAAATAGTTTTACAATTTCAGAATGAAAGCGAAATGATACGATTACATTGAGTCAACAGAGCAAATAAAAAACCGACTACAATAAAAATAAAGAATTCTGTCTGTTAAAATCTAACTTTTCCCTTCCCTCCCTCCTTCACTTTTTTACAAACTACTGCAGATGGATTTTTAAGGAGTGGATCAAGACAGCACTCTGCACCCAGATAGTTTTTTTGTAATGCAATGCTATTGCCATCTGTTGTCCAAAATATTATTTATTTTTGTGAATATATGTCATGATTATTTATCAAACCTCAGTTTAATTTGCAATTTATTTAGTTAATGAAAATAATTTATTATTAAATATTAATATTTTCATTGATTCATTTCTATTTACCTTTGTAGAATGTTAATTTCCTCTCTTACATCCAAACATATATTTTTATGAAATCATTCTTTCTGTAAGGCCAAATTGCAATTAAATTAAATGTTTTTTTAAATGCAACTATTCATACCACTGAAAGTATTGAATTATTTCAAAATCTCTTCATTTACATCACACTGTTGGTGATCATGAATATTTTTAAATGCCTTTTCAAACAGAAAGGGCGAGTGAAGACTTGATTATAAAATGAGCAGATTAAGTCTCTGCTATGCACATTCATTTCAGAAAACAATAAGTATGCAAAAATTGATTACAGAAAATGAAAAAACAGATTGACTAATTAAAATAACAAGAAAGATAACAAAACAATTAACAAAATAAAGCAAAAAAAAACAAGAAACCAAAAGTAAAAATTATTAAAAATGTAAATAAAATGCAAACGCACTTCCGCAAAAATCGTTCGACTAATACAGGGATACAAAAATAGCAAGGCGATTAATTATTTTAGTTTCCATATTTCGTAACAGATGACGCTAGCACTGCATTAAAAAATCTAACTGGGTGCAGAGCGCTGTCTTGATCCACTCCTGATTTTTATACACTTTTTTAGTTTAACTAAGTGCCATTTTTATACAATGGTGACAATTTCATGGAATTTCAAACATATTATTTTTCAACTTGTTAGTAAAATAAGTTATTTCACTTCCAATCGAGCCCCCATATGGATTTAATGATTTATTTCAGCAATGTGATTTTAAAACAAGAATAACTTATTAATATGTTTATTATTTAAATACATGAAGCTTTGTCGTTTATAGTCACTATTCAAGAATAAACAAACAATACTGTTGCCAACAAACAAAGTATAATATATAATTATATTCGTTGCCAATACTAAAAATATAATATATATACAAATAAACACTTGAATATTAGTCAATATTACTATCAAAAGTGTAACCTGCATTTTACATTCCTTAAGTATCTTTTGAAACATTGCTTATGCAATTTAATTAACTACAGCTCATTATTATTGAAATATTCCATTAAATTATTTTTTTCTGAAAATGAAATGCCGTGCTATTGCTTAAAGTTTTAATATTTTTTTGCTGTATAAATTTATTTGGAATTTTTAGGAACAATAAAATAATTTATTTTCGTTTATTTCCTACTGGAAACCGTGAACAAAATTAAAATTACTGAGTAATTCTAATCTAATTTGCAATTCAAGACTTATAATGATATCTTCTTTGTACGTGTACAACAGTTAGGCATGTAAGAATAATAACTTTAATTATAAAATGTATCTATTATTCTTGCAAAAGTAAAGGCGGAGAGAGGAATATTTTTCATTTTTAAGAATAACTTATTTGTTTCATACGTGAACCTTTTTTATTTGTTTAAAGCGGAATTACTTTTCATTTTAATTTCTCTCGCTAAATATTCAAATTAAGTACAATGCATTATCTCATTTTTCTTTCGTTAAAATTGGATTAAAAACTAATTCTTGTTCGTCTTAAATAAAAAAAAATGATAAGGAGTAAAAGCTTTAAATTCAATAAAAGGTTCCAAGTTTGTTCTTGATGAAATTATTGCGAAATAAAACATGTTCTTTCCAAATAAATGTAATAAATAAAACGCGTTCTTTTCTTGGTAAGTTATACTTCAAATTAAACATATTATAAAATATACTTTATGTCCAACAATTTCTTCTTTCACAAAATAAATAAAAACTTTAGACGATAGCTAATTTAACTATTCACGCTTCTTATAAAACAAAATATAATTTTTTTTAAAAAAAATACTTTAATTCTTAAGACATACATCTAGAATATCGATTGTTGAAAACATGCATTCGGATTGAGGTTTTAATTTTTTTGTGAAATACATTTAGAAACCAAAATTACTTCACTTCGAAAGTCTTTTCTTATGTCGAAAAATATTTTCTAGTGACATAAATCACATTTAATTTTGGCATTTGTTACATTAATGCTTTCTGAAATTATTTTAAGTCATTTAAGCCATTGGCACACAGTCGTTCACCACTGTACGTATTCGATGCGTAATAATAATACCTCCCACTAACGCGTTAGGTGGAACTGAAAGGTACCGTGTAAGTTGAATTCGCGTAAGTCGGGGTAGAATTTTGCAAATAAATACATGTAAATTATTTTTAGCTGGGGCCAGAGACGAAAGAAAAATAAAATTTAGGAAAAAAAAAATGTTTAATAAAATCTTAGGTAACACACAGATACAAAGTCTCAAACCGAAGTTATTTTGATACAGATCGATGGTTGGGCATTTTTCACATCATCGATATTTTTTTTGTTTTCGTTTGGATTACACCGCCCTCTCTCAAACCTGCGCAGATATAATACAACCTCTGACAATAAAGTTTGGTGAATGGAGTCAGAACGGCTGATCTGGAAATACTAACGAACAAAACGCCGCACTTGCATAGAGGCAGCTGTTGACCATCTGCCCCCACCGTTGTTCAGTTGAGCGTCGCTTGTGTTCTGTGTGAGACTTGTTTTACAAAGTGCTTTTCTAGTGCGTTAACTGAGAACTGGAAAATAAATGAACAGGTGACGGGTCATTACGCGACCTTCACCAACTAATCCTCTTGGGGAATCTTTGGGCTAGCATTCGCGTTTAATTCACAGCCATCCCTCTCAAAAGAAACTCTGATATGCAGATTAGTTAGAGTATATAAAATTGGAGTTTGATAAATGTCAAAGCAGAAGGAGCGGAGCATCTGTTGCAGTGTTACTAAGGTGATATTTAAGTGATTTACGCAACGTGAGTTAAGGACGGAGTTTTGCCACTATACCATATTAGTAGATTAGGGATTTATCGGCTAGGATTGATTAAGGTTCAATTGATCTGTTTACTTGCACTTATTCACTTAGGGTTGTTGCTTTCTTTATACCACTCCTAGGGCTTCATTTTGTGGTTTAACTTATGGTTAATTAGTGTGCTTGAATAATAATAAATTAGAATTATCGTGGAAGTTTCTGTTCATGCTTTTGTTCCCTCCAACATCTTTAGGTAGGCAGAACGGTGAGGGAGCGACTTCAGGGGGAATTCGCTCACAAACAAAAGATCAATTAAAAGTTTTGTTTTAAGCTTGGCACTGCTCCAAGACAGTGCTTCTCAAAATTTCAATATGTGCGACCCAATTTTCAATCATAGTTTTCCTAGCACCCCCCAATACTATAACAATGTATTACATGCAACAATAATGTACTTTGCCGTTTAATCTACAATTCGACTTTAATTATCAAGATAAATGTCAAATTTCGTAAATGTTACATTTAAGTAATGGATATTTTAAGAATGTTATTTTCAAGTAACATATAAGTATATCATGTTACTTTCACTAGTTAATTTTTAAAATTGGAACGGATTGCAAAATAATTATTAATTAAAGAAAAATATTACAATTAAAAATCAAAGTACGCAATATTTAATATATGAATAACATGACTTGGAGTACTTCTAAGTTGACGTGTTTGAGATTGATAGGAACAATGAAAACTGCAGCCATTTTTCATACAATAGTTTATTCCATAAGTTCAGCAAATCGTTCTGTACCCCAAGCCATGACTAGAGCGGAGTGTTATTTCTAGCGTCGATCAGGAGAGAATGACGTTCGTCCACATGGATTGGAGTAAGTCAGTGGAAGTTAAATTCATTATGCGGGAGGTGGATTGAGTTGTACTGGGCAGGAGGTTTACCCCAACTGACATATAAAGGGTTGGGGATTAATCACATTTATACAAAAGTACTTTTCCTTAATGATAAAGAAATAATTATTCAAAGTATACACTAAATTCTTTTTCATAATGAAGTCAAAATAAGTTATAATGTTCTCCTTGTTAATTTAATTAATTAATACTAATAGTTTCAAATTATTTGAAAGTGAATCCCTCACTGGAGAGACATTAAGAACTCAATAATACTTTTATTATTATTATTACTCGTCTGATTAATTTATAAAATTCTTACCTTGATGTAGCTAACAGTTAAAGAAAGTCTCGAGGCAGCATAAAATAATCAGTTTTATAAAAATAAGAGAAGTAAACACACACTACAATAAATAAACTGCATGAGCTAACATTAAATCTTTGTAACTAAATCTTCAAAATTCCCTTACAAAAATACGTGTCATGAAAATCTTTTTCCTTACTTTCTGTTTGGTTTTCAACATGCATGAAAAGTAAGTCAAAAATCCTAAGATGAGTAACGAAATGGCTTATACTTCGGAATATCTTTCAGAATATTCATGTTGCTTGAGAAAAGGTGTAAAAAAAGAAATACAAATTAAATGAAAATTGCTCATTCTCAAGAAAAAAGCTTTTACTTCAGGGGCTCTGGGAAATCCTTGCACAGAGTTTCAAAAATCGACTCGAGGCTTATAAAGAAAACAAACACTTACTAATTAGTACTTTTTTGTAAGTATAGAAAATCAAAAGAACATTTTGTATTTTTTCTCTGAAAGAAAAAGAAGCAAGTATAATTACTGCATTAGCAATTTTATCCTGATTTTTCAGTTGATGCCTTTTTATATGAGATCAAAGTCTTTATATACTCATTTTTTTTCTATAATCTTGTTCACAAGATCATAAATTGTGATTAATGAGCACAGACTATTTTTCGAATGAATACGTCTCTACAAGAAATGTTAGTATAATTAAAAGTACAGAAATTCTAATGCAAATTATTATTTTTTAACTGCCTAAGCCATTAACTACTTGAAAAAAACAAAAAGATAATCATCGCTATTATTCAATTCCTATTGTTAGCTCACTTTATACATTTATTTATATATTTATCTTGTTCACTTTCTCTATACATTTATTTATATATTTATCTTGTTCAAATTTTCACGTTAATAAAATACTTTCTATTTATCCAATCAAGTTCAAATATTTTTTAAGCTTGCAGTGGATGACACTTGATGTTAATACCGCTTTTTCAAATATTAATTAATTAAATTAAATTAAATTAATTACTTGTTTTTCACGCCAACTTAGATTCGGCTCTATTGTTGTAACAATGTAACAGTTAAAACAAAGACAAAAGTTGGCGTCGAAAACCTATTTTTCAGCCAAACTAGCCAAATCGGGTGTGCATTGTTACACAATGCAGACAAATCAGGATCTCTTTACAATTCCTACTATCAGTTCACTCTCTCCCAATATATGTATATAATCCAAAATATATAAATACACAGATAGCTATAGAACCTAAGATAACTATACTAAATAGGCACAGTAGTACAATAACAAACTCCTGGACTTAGGAACTAGGATTGCAGGTTTAAACAAGTTTTAGGGCTAGCCAACCTTCACCTGTAGTTTGTCATACTAAGTAACAAGAGGAAATGAAAGAATAGCATTAGAAGAAATTCAAATATTATAAATAAAATCACTAAACTAATAAAATATAATTATAAAATTATAGCCTACTAGTATTCACAGTATAGATTTAAATTCGATGCAAGATGTAGATAGTAAGATTTACTTCGGGAGTGTAACAGCTGTTTATGTTTCCCGCCAAATACAAGAGAGGGAAAACAGTTCCGCATAAAGTTAAAATTATTGTAGAATAATATAAAGTTTATATATATATATATACTTTTAAAAAATCAAATATACATTGATACAAATATTAGTGGAAAAGAAATGAGTCCTAGAAATATTTAAATAACTATTTAATAAAAAGTACCTAAAATAAAATTTTTCTTTGTTGATCTAGGTAGGAATTGACTTAATTTTTTGTATTACTGGTTTTTTTTTTTTTTCAAGTAAGAGAAGTAACAAATTAAAACTCATCAATCTTTTTTAGCTTGCTTTCATTTCTCGCAATAAATCCAACCCTGTGCAAGAACACATATTCCAAAAAATAATTATTTTAAATTATGTGCCTCTTTATCTAATTATTTTTTAAATACTTTTCAGTAATCTTTTTGGATAAATGCATCTTTGCATGGCCGCATTCGAAATATAATCGTATATCTGATTCTACTAGAAAGAACAAACGACTACTTACAATAGTTTCCTAATATATAGGCTATGACATCACGTAACAAAATACACTCCCAAGCGATGCATAGTGGTTCGCTTTTATCTCATCCATTATAAGTCAGTCGAGTATTATACTCTTAGAAAATCTAAAACATATTTTAAAAGATTCCCCTGGAGGTGAATATAATGAACTCCGCACAGCTTCCTCGTACCAAATTTTATACGTGCTGTCTCCGAAGACCCAACGTGTAGAAGGGCCGCTGAGCGTTCTATCTGTCTAGCTCAAAGCAGTGGTGTAGCATCGAGGTGCAGAGGGGGCAATGGCGCAGGGCGGCTTCAACCACCGCGGTATATAAGTTCAAAAAATATTTGAAACTCTAAATCGCGCCCATGCGACGAAACTGACGGAAACGAGTGAAAGCCTTACTACACGCACAAATGCAGGAAGTTTATTAGTCGCTATGCAATCTCATTCGTTTTTATGTTACTTAGGCTTCTGGCAACCGGTACTGTGTAAAGTCAATGATGCTCAAAATTATTTGTAAATGGAGGGGCTAAATATCTCATCAATGTGCTCAAAAAATACGAGCTTTACAGACCATATTAGAAGCGAAACGAGAGGAATTCGTGGATGACGCTTTAATATATGCTAAAAGTTTGTGTGAAGAGCTTAAAATTTCTTTTGAATCCTCTAGACGAATCAGGAGGAAGCATATATTGGTCGACGGAAGTAAAGGTGTTCAGTTATCGTACGAAGATGACTTGCGAGATGAACAATGTTTTCTTCAATAGACAGAGTAACTGCTGAAATTCGAAAAAGATTCCAACAGTGGCCGAATCTAGCCAAAAAATATGCTTTTTTAAGGCCTGAAGTGATATTGAGCATGGCCGAACTTAACTTAGATCAAGCTCCTCAAGTCATTAATAAAGAAGAATATTCCAACTTGAGCTCGTACGTCTACAAACTCAACATACCCAGGCTGTAAGAAAGAACTCACGAGGTCTGGCTCTTTCTGGGTTCATTTAAATATGTTATTGAGTCCAAACTTGAAGATGGCTTACCAAACATTGTCATAATATACTGAGAATTTTTTTAACATCTTCCATCATAATTCCAGTTGCGAGAGAGGCTTCTCTAAGCTAAAATTAATCAAAAATTATCTTAAATTGACTATGTCTACGTTAAGGCTAACAAATTTAGCTATTCTGGCAATTGAACATCGCATACATATTAATATTTACAATTGCATAAAAGATTTTGCTATGAAAAAAACACGAAAAGTGCATTTCTAATCAATAAGAAAAAGCAAAGCTGCATTTTACTAATTTTCTTGACTAATAATTAAAATAGAGAGACGACAAATTTCCGGTCGGCTTCAGGCGGCGAAAATCTACGCTACGCCATTAGCTCAAAGTCCTCGTTTTCACATGTGTAGAAGTATGGAGAGTATGGTGACCATTAGCTCAGGTGTCATTCTTATCACTTGACTAAAGCTGTGTAATTTTTACTACCCAAAAAATTATATAAAAAAAGTTATGTTAAGTTCACTTTACTGCTGTAGAAAAAATTTTAAAAAATGTATTTTACCTCCAAAAAAAACCCCCTTGTTTTCATTGTAGCTAGATGTTAAATATCTTTCGACAAAAGAAATTTCAGCAGGTTAGTTGACTTAAAAAACATTTGAAAGATATAATTTAATAATTCTTAATATAAGAATAAAATGATTTACGAGAAAATTAATGTCATTGGGGGATAAAAGTCTGGGGTGCTCGATATTAACTGTGTTATAATTTTTTACTAGTTCTATTCCGAAATGCTGAGTTAGTGTAAAAATTTAGTGCAAAGCAGACCTCACGCTTTTACCACACACAATGACTTTAATTTTCTCGTAAATCATTTTATTCTTATATTAAGAATTTTTTTTTTACTTTTTAGTTTGATTAAGGTATCCGACTACGTTCGGAACCGTGATCTATAAAAGGCACATAAATGGATACTTTTCTTGGTACTTAGTATCACTCAGATTAGAATATATGCATAAAATTGTTTTAAGTACATTTTCACAAAAAAAAATTATTTAAATATAATATTTTGGCAAAAAATTAACTTAGAATAACCTTTTTTCAAAATGTTCTCTGTTTTGGCCCATCGATAGCTCTGTTTAAAATTAACTTGATTCAACTCAATCAGTGACTCAGTGGACTGTATTTTAACTCTATTTATTACAACGGCTCTTCGCCATGTTGTTTACACTCTCTCTCTCATAGCGTGGGCACACCCCAAGCTCACTTCGTTTCACTTCGCGGCATTTGCGAAGCGATGTAATTACAACAAGTGGCAAGGCGCTCTCAACATACCGCCCGCCTTGACAAATTTTAAGAAAATTTTCAACAAACAATAAAACAATTACAAATACATGATACACTTTTTCCACAAAAAAAAATAGTACAATACATTTCTACCCACACTTATACAATAAAGATCAAGATACGGTTAAAGAATCAATTACAATTAAAAGGCAATTTAACAAGTTTATTAACAGGTCGTTTATATACACCTTTACCCGTTTTTAACGTTACTACTCTAGTTATGTCATCTGTGCCTGGATGAACTTCTATTATTTTGGCAAGATTCCAGTTAAGCAATTTTGAATTATTTTCACCTTTAACCAAAATCACTTCATTAACCTTAAATTTTTGGTTGCCTTTATACCATTTAGGTCTCGATTGAAGACGATTTAAATAATCTGAAGTCCATCGACTCCAAAATGTTTGAGTCATTCTTTGGACTAATTCCCATCTGCGGAGCCTATTCATAGGAATTCCTTTAAAATCTGGATCCGGCAAGGAGGTCAATGGTGAGCCAGTTAAAAAATGAGCTGAAGTTAGAGCTAAATCATCATTGAGATCTTCAGAGAGAGAGCACAGAGGTCGTGAATTTAAAACGGCCTCCACTTGTGTGACAAGTGTAAAAAATTCTTCATGAGTAAGAATATATTATTTCCCACAACCCTTTTAAGGTGATTCTTTAAAGATTTAACTCCAGCTTCCCACAAGCCTCCAAAATGAGGAGTGGCAGGAGGATTAAAATGCCATTGAATACTCTCAGAAGCAAGAAAATCCTCAAATTTTTCCGAACTTTCCTTTTTAATTAGCCCTTTTAAAATTTTACGAAACTCAGTGTTGGCTCCTACAAAGTTAGTTCCATTATCACTAAAAATATCGCTTGGTCTACCTCTACGAGAGATAAATCTTTTTAATGAACCAATAAATGCTTCAGTACTTAAGTTACTCACAATTTCTAAATGAATGGCTTTAACAACAAAACATACAAAAATACAAATATAACATTTATACACTTTTTTCGCTTTACTGGAAATTAATTTTATATGGAAAGGACCACAGAAATCCAATCCTACCTTGCTAAACACTCTAGCAATGCTTACTCGGGCGTTAGGTAAATCGGCCATCCTTTGGTTTTTACCTGTTGCACTTACCTTAAAACATTTGATGCATTGCTTAATTATGCCTTTGACCTTGGATCTGCCATTTACAATCCAAAATCTGGTTCTTATGTTTGCCAAAGTAGCCTCAATACCTGTATGCAAATAAAGAACATGATAATGTTTAATTATTAAATCGCAAATAGAGTGGTTGTTAGGGATTAGAATAGGATGTTTTTGTTGTGCAGGTAGATTGGAATGTCTCAGTCTTCCACCCACACACAGTATTTTCCTTTGGTCTAAAAAGGGAGACAAAGTTAATAAATTACTGGAAACTGGTAATAGTTGTCTCCTTTCAAGGCAACAAATTTTCTTTGCAAAAGATACAGATTGTACATTTCGTACTAAGCAAATTAAGGCTGTAGACAATTCAGCTACAGTTAAACTGCCAGTTGTTAGCTGTAGTGGATTTCTCGCATTCTCCTTGAAACGCACACACCATGCAAGAATTCTCTGTAGTTTCAAAAACGAAGAACACTTGTCAATGATGAGAAGAATCTCTCTATTTTGTACTAAGAAACACATCGACTCTTGATTATCTTTTAACTCTAGTTGGTAATGTTCACAGTTATGGATCTCATCGACGTATCGAGGGAAGTTCACTGAAGACACTTCGAGGAAAGCAGGCCCAAAACACCACAATTCACTTCGTTGAAATTTCTCTGGATCAAGTCCTCTTGAAATGATTTCAGCAGGATTTTGTTCCGAAGGAACATGATGCTATTTATTCAATTCTGTCAATTGTTGGATAATAACTACTCGATTGGCTACAAACGTCTTTAAGTTTCGGGACTCGTTTTTCATCCACAATAGCAATATTGTGGAATCGGTCCAAAAGAAGACTGAGCTTAGACTTCTTAATGCTCGTTTCACTTTATGCATCAATTTTGCGAGTAGAACTGCACAACATAATTCTAAGCGAGGCATGGTTACCTGCTTAATTGGCGACACTCGAGATTTACTCGCAACAAGCTTTACTTTTATTTCTCCATCTGGGTTGATCGATCTAGCGTAAATTGCCGCACCATATGCCCTTTCTGATGCGTCACAGAAGCCATGAAACTCAGTTACTTCAGCGTTTGGAATTACTATGCACCTTTCAATATTGATGCCATTTAAAGCCACTAGCGATCTCACAAATTCTTTCCACTCACTAGCTTCTTTCTCGGGAAGCCTTTCACTCCAATCAATTTGAAGTGTCCACAATTGCTGCATGAAGATTTTTGCCTTGGTGATCACTGAACCCAACAATCCTAAAGGATCAAAGAGTCGGGCGATAATCGACAGGACTGATGTTTTAGTAGGATGAGCATTTTGCTCTACTTCTACCTTGAAATTAAAACAATCAGTTTTAGAATTCCAGGCAATGCCTAAGGTTTTAATCTCCTCCGGAGATGCAAAATCATACTCCTTCTCTGTGGTTGGGATTAGTTCTGATGTATATCCACACCATTTATGCAAGGACATCTGAGCAGTTTGTAGAATGTCAATGAGTTGATGTTGCAAAGTTTTTGCAACCTCCAATGAGTTTGCTCCACTCAAAACATCATTCATGTAGAAATCATCACACAGGACTGATGCTGCTAAAGGAAAGTTCTCTCCCTCGTCTATAGAAATTTGTTTTAGAGTTCGCATAGCTAGAAACGGAGCACTAGCCGTTCCATATGTGACAGTATTGAGTTGGTACACCTTTACGGGTACGTTAACGTTCCCTTTCCACAAAATTCTTTGAAGTGGCCGTTGACTTACATCGGCATCAATCATGCGATACATCTGACGAATATCTGCCGTGAATGCATAAATGTGCTTTCGAAATCTCACTAACAAGGAAAAAAGGTCGTTCTGAATGACTCCGCCGTTGTATTGAATGAAATTCAACGACTTTCCATTAGCAGTCAAAGCGGATGCGTTAAATACTGTACGCAATTTTGTCGTGCTCTTTTGAGGCCTGTATATACCATGGTGAGGCATATAATAAGTATATTCAAGTTCTACACTCTCCTTTATCTCAGTCATATGACCTAACTCTTCGTACTCTTTCAAAAAATCACGGTACAATTTTTGGTAATCCTGGTCTCTAGACAAGCGAGTCCACAGCGATTCGAGTCTCTTTAGAGCAATATCCTTCGAGTTCCCTAAACACAACCAATGCTCTTTAAAGGGGATAGAAACAATATATTTTCCGGACTCATCCCTCTTATGCGTCTGGGCATAATGCTCCTCACAAATAGAATTCTCTAAATTTTTAGGTAATTCATTATCTATCTCTTCAATTTCCCAAAATTTCCTCCAACTCGAATTAAGTTCTTCGGACCCACATATTAAACCGCAAGAATATAAATTTAGTTCATCCTCTACACTACCTCCTACTATATATCCAAAGACTGAATCCTGTAAAATCAGGTTCGAATTTTTTACATTTATTTTTCCCGGTTTTATCCCGTCATAAAAATACTCCGCACTTAACAAAATGTCTATTTTTCCCGGAATTTTGAAATTTGGATCCGCAAGTCTAACTGACTCTGGAATCTGCACATGCGCATCAATAAATTTATTTGGTATAAGATCAGTTATCTTTTGAACTACTAACATCGAGATATTTCTCTTAAAACTTTTACTTTCGCTCGCAATGCTTGCCTTTACTCCGCGATTAACTGTCAATGAGGTATTATTTATGCACGAAATGGATTGATTGATTTTTTCACCTTTTAGTTGTAACCTTTGTAAGCATTCATTACTGATTAAATTTATTTGTGAGCCAACATCAAGTAAACCTCTCACTTTCTGCCATTGCGAATATTTATCCTTAATCAAGCATAGTACCGTGGATAAGAGAACGTTCTTTTTATTTTCCACTAGATTAGTAGAAACGAAACCTTGACACCCTACTTGAGGAGGAAGGGACCAGCTGCATTCTCCACCTGGGCGCGACTTATTTACGACTTCGGGGTTGTCTGGAAAACTTCTCTTCTCCCCACCTGACGAAACATTCTTTAGCTCTTTCGGGAACTGTATTAGTTTGTTATGAGACTTGCCACAAAAACAATTTCGAAAAAAAAAAAAAAAAAAGGAACACCTTTTAACACTGCAGTCGGGTGACAAGCATTTAAAACACGCATTTTTATTTTTCACTACGTTAACGCGCTCTTGAACCGAAAGTCTCTTAAACTGAGGGCATGCATAAAGCATGCATGCTTTTCTCGTCTCATTTACGGGCTTACCACTCGAAGTGAAATATAAATCACACTCTTTACCCAATTGTAACGGTCTAAACCAATCTCCGGATTATCTAATATTAATATGAGCCGCCGTTTCCCTATCTAATGTTTGAAACATTTTATCTGATGTAATGAGTTCTTTAAGAGTGTCAAAATCTGTTACTTTCCTCAGTTTTAAGTAGTAATCGAAATTCGTAGTTAAACGCGAAGCGAATTGCACATGCGTTTCGTTTTCTCTACAGGCATTTCTAAAATTTTCTAGCACTGCTTGTGCTGTGGGTTCAAACTCTCTTAAAACAATTGCTTTAATTTCCTCATAGTTATTTAAGTCTTTGTCGGTTATATAAATTAAAATATTCGAAGCTCTCTCTCCTAATAAATTTAACAGAATCTCTGCCTTAAACCTTTCCGGTACATTTTTGTTATTGTAAGCTCTCTCTAAAGACGCAAAAAAGTACCCCCACCCTTCCGATTTACTCGGCACTTTAATTGTAAGTGTTCTCACACTTTTAATGAAAACATCAATAGACATTTCAGTTTCACATTTGTTGAAAGAAGTTTCGCTTTTACTTGCATTAGTTCCTAGTTGTGCTAATTCTAACTCTGCTTTAACTCTCTCCAACTTAAGACGTTCTAGTTCTAATTGACTGTTAAGCTCGGATTCTTGGGTTTTAGTTTCTTCTAATAACTGTTCTATCACGGTTTTCACGAACTCATAATCTTCTTTAAACACATCGCTCTCCTCAATTAACCGTTTTAAATCAACCCTTTTTGCCTCCCTTGGCACAGTTAAACCTATTTCCTCAGAAACTAGCTTCAGCTCATCCTTCTTTAATTTTACAACTATCGACATTTTGCTCGAACAACTCTACAGTCTTTCTCAAGAAGATAATACTAGACTCAAACGACTGTTGGCTCACCGATACTAAAATTAACTTCAACTTGAGGAATTAATTACTATGCACTCAATATTCAATAACTAAATCTCCACACACAATATTCAATAACTAAATCTCCACACACAATATTCAATAACTAAATCTCCACACACAATATTCAATAACTAAATCTCCACACACAATATTCAATAACTAAATCTCCCCACACAATATTCAATTACTAAATCTCCCACACAATATTCAATAACTAAATCTCCACACACAATACTCAAAGAGAATTAACTATTCACACAATACTCATAGCATCAACTATTCACAATGCAAAAAACATTAATAATTCGCAAAATACTCAAGGATTTAGCTACTCATAATACTCAAAGAATGAACTATTCACACAATACTCAAAAATAAACAATTCACACAATACTCAAAAATAAACTATTCAAACAATACTCAAAAGTAAACTATTCACACAATAGTCAAAGAATTAATTATCCGCACAATACTCAAAGCGTAATTTGCTTAATCTCAAAGGAACAAGAGAGTTTGCTCTCACCTCTTTCCGAGGACTGCTTTCACCAGAGACCATCACCATTTTTCGAATCCTCTTATCACTTAATACAATTCTCAATAATGTTAATCATCATCACATACTAATATTTTGCCAGGTTCTCCGGCGAGCTAGGACCATGTTTTGGCCCATCGATAGCTCTGTTTAAAATTAACTTGATTCAACTCAATCAGTGACTCAGTGGACTGTATTTTAACTCTATTTATTACAACGGCTATTCGCCATGTTGTTTACACTCTCTCACACTTAGCACCGGCACACCCCCAAGCTCACTTCGTTTCACTTCGCGGCATTTGCGAAGCGATATAAATACAACAAGTGGCAAGGCGCTCTCAACATTCTCCTTTTGTGAAAAATGTTTCTATTATAATAATATTTCGCCTGCATATAGGTCAGACCTCTGTACAGAGGCTCAACTATGGTTTTTGAAAAATTCACATTATTCTTGGAGTTACAACCATTTGAAATAATTATCGGCGTTTTTTTCTTAAAATTGCTCCCCTCTGTTGTCGTAAAACTTGGATAAACCAACTTATATAACTTATATTTCAAAAATTCTTGTTGAGTCTCTGTACAGAGGTCTGATGTATACACAGGCAATATATTGTTATAATAGAAGCGTTTTTCACAAAAGGAGAATATTTTGAAAATGGGTCATTTTATGTTCATTTTTAATCAAAATATTGTACTTAAATAATTTTTTATTGCAATACTATTCTTAAAACAATTTTATGTACATTTTCTAATCTAAGTGATACTAAATATCATAAATATTATCCATTAAATGGTTTTACAAAATCACGGTTCCGAACGTAGTCGGAAACCTTAACCGTAACAGCGTGTATTTTAGTTTTTTTAAAACATAATTTATTTTTCATTTCTTAGTTCGATATATAGTAAAAGCATGTATTTTTAGTTTTACTATAATTTATTCATATACATTTTTTTTTAATTTTTTGGACCACGACCGAAAAATATTGCCCATCTGAGTTGGAACGATTTATTTTTTCACATGCACGAGTCTTTTCTTTTTTTATTTCCATTTTCAGAAAGACTTGACAATCTAATATATATTATAAATGTGAAAGTTTGTGAAAATCTTTGTGGGTCTTTCACGCAAAAATAACTGAATGGATTTTAATGAAACTTTACAGTAATATAGCTTATACATCAGAATAACACATAGGCTATAATTTATACCATAGGCTATAATATATAAAAATTTGTAAAAAGTGTCCAAAATATAACGATATTTGTCAAGTAAGACGGAAAAAATTCTGCCATCTGCAAGCAAAAAAGCCCACGTCAGCATTTATCTTATCTTTTGTTTGTGAAAAACTTTTTGTTTTGGCTACGCAAGGTAATCGCTTCTAATTAATTCCTGTGATCATAATAATGCCTATTTTTTTATTTCAGAATAAAACTAAGTTTTGAAGGGAGAGGTTTTTATAAATCTCTCTTTATTTTAATGTTTTCTTTATGATTTTATTATGCACATTTGGTAGTAAGAAGTTGATCTATTTTCATAACTACTTTTATCCCTTCTGGTACTTAAAGTAAATAAACTTTCTCTTTCACACTACATCATTTGGAAAAACTTTCATAATTTTTTTGTGGTTAGTAGCTAATTATAACGCTGTAATTTTAATTGAATATGCAGATATTGCATTTTTAAGTATAAAACTAATTATAACCACTGCACTGTATTTTTTGCAGTGAGTGAGTGAGTGAATATTAACGTCGCACTGTTCAGCTACACGAGGGCTTTTGGAGACGGACCACGTAATTTTGAACAATGGTCAAGTGACGGGAACGACACTTGAGCTGGCACCCCCTTCTCCTAACTACCACACCACACCAACTTAGCAGAAATATTCTACCAATACTTAGCTGTAATATTCTTTGAAATCCACTCTTCCAAGATATATGGCAGCACGGGTTCTATGATGAGTATTTTAGTGGGGAAGGCGAACAGTTTTGTAGCAGATATTGCGTTTTCAGCGGATTGCAAAGATTATTATTTTTGTCGCAAAAAAATAGTTAATGTCAAAATTTAAGTGTCTTATGGTGTTGTCTGTTAATGAAGACCTTGGAAAATATGATTTGACTACTTATTTTAAGTGAACGCTGTACATAATTAATTTTACAGTGGAATATCTTTAATTAATTTATTAGCTCTAACGGATTAAATTTCTCCAAAGTGGAGTATTTTGTTTATGTATATCCCTTAATTTGTACATGTAGTGATCCAAAAACAATTGTATGAAAAAAACTGCAGTAAATCATAATGCGGTTGGATAAAGTATTATCGTGCTTCGTGCCCCTACACGGCGGGTCTTACAAAGCTCTAATAAAGTTCGAGCTACGAAAGTAGCTAGGCATTTGCCAACTTGACTCTATCGTTAACATTTCGCTATGTTTTTCATTGAATCGCCATTATAAGTTAAGAATCGGCGTTGCTTGCGAATATTACAATTTTAAAATAAAATAAATACAACAGAAAGTAATATTAATGTATTACACTTTCAGATATAAATTATTTACAATACTTTAAGCGTTCATTACGCAAAACTTTTAAGAATGTGTTACTTTTGCTGAGCAGAGATTAGCTTAGGGAGGTATTTTGAAAAATCGACCCTCAAGAGTGTTACGAGGAATTATAAATTTAAAAAATCCTTTTTATCGGCTATTAGATCTACATAGTTAAAATTTAACAAAGGTGTTTTTTTCTTTCTTTTTTTGTTTAGCTGAAATATGCAAAAAGCTTTTTTTGTTTAATTTTCAATTCACATAAAATTAACTCATTAAAAACTTCTTTTTCCTTCAATCTGTGTTGTTTCAGTTCACCCGTGCGAAGAACGGGTATACCAGCTAGTAGCTTATATTATGATAAGAAATTGCTGACGCAAAAAAAAAGCATTTTCGCTTTTGGGGTTACTTTTAATCTTTTAGTCGTCAAACCTGGAAATGGTATGTAAAATTAGTCCCCAAATCTGGCAATGGTATAATGAATTAGTCGGCAAATCTGGATTATCCTGTTCTTCTGATTATTCTTATCTTCTCCTGTTCAGGACAATATAACAAAATTATGAAATTATTGTACTGTCATCGATCCTTGACAAGTGTGCAAAATTTCGAATTAATTTGACTTTTTAAAGTGGGTAAAAATCGAGTTCAAAAATTCCGTTACTTACAAGTGAAACTTATAAAAGCGCATTAAAAAGAGAAATAAACTATTTTCAATCCACCTTACGATTCTTGGAGAATATCATTATTTTTCGAGAAAAATGTTTTCAAAAACACATAATGTTTTCTCCTTTCTTTTAAAACTTAAAGAAACATTTAAAAAAAATATATGTAATAACCAATTATTCTAGGGAGAAAATCGCCTCTTACTATAATCAGAGCAAAGAATGTGCAGTTATCGTTTTTAAAAAAATATTAATCTTAATAAATGAAAAAATATCTAAGGCAAAGTAATATTTTTAATGCAACTCAATGACTGCAAGGAATACTTAAATTTGGATTAAAATAACAAAGCTCCTTTGCTTCAAATATCTAAGCGCAATTAAGGTTTTATTTTCTCAAAATTAGAATGTATAATTAGATTTTTCCTTTTCATCGTGTTTTTCATATGTGTACAAGAAGACAGAGGGCTCAAAATAAAGAAAAACATGACTTTTTAAATTTTGCTTGCAATTAATTTCCCCGCATTTTATACCTGCCTTGTGGCAACAGCCTCGAAAGAGAGTCTTGTCCCCGGACGAAATTGCTGACGAAATTAAAAAATGCAATCCAAAGAAAAGACTTTAATCGCTTGACTTTAAAATATTCTAAATTTCTTCTAAAAATATGAAAAGAAGAAATTATCTCAAGATCTTCCCTGTAGTAAGTAAAGAGAAATGAATAAAATTATCTAATTAAAACATTGAAATGGATGTAGGAAAGAAATCTGATCATTTGTCGGAGAAAAAACTTTTTAAGGCAACAATGCTATTTGGGGGATTGAGATTATTTCAGATTATTTTCTTCCATTTTGTCCCTTGATTTATTTTAGTCTTTCTATCGATGCTTATTTTTTTCCGAAGCCTTTTTTAAATTCTTCCGAATATCTAGCAGCACAATCATATAAAAAGGAGTTCGATTTCAATTGTTTAATTAATACTTTATTAGGATAATTTATAACATGTTTTGAATAAAAAAAATTTATTTCGTCCAAAATTTACTATCACGATCACTAATATTGCTGCTGTATTTCAGTTCAGGAAATGTACATCTTGAAGCATGTACCAATGAAGTACTTGTGTCAGAAGAAAAATACGCATATCAATTAAAAGAAATAAATTTTGATAGACATTTGTGGCATATAATTTTCAAATGGTATACTGTTACCCATCTAAAAACTTAATTAAGCAATGATTACATGATCTCAACGTACAAAATCTGAAAATTCGTTTAAGTAAATACTTAGGTTCTTCACTGCACAATAAAATTAGAAACATATCGTCGGTCAAATTATCAGACTGTGTAACTCCATCTGGGATGCTAATTTGATACAGTAGGGCTAGGCGTCAAGTTGTTGCTTATGTTCGCCAAGATAGGCGATAATATTACAATCGTGAATTGCAAATTAAACAAAACAAAAAAAGCGTTTTGCACATCTCGGCTGAACAAAAAAAACATTAAATTTTAAGTCTGTAGATCTAATACCTGATAAAAAGGATTTTTTTTTTAAATTTATAACACCCCGTAAATCTCTTGTGAGTTGATTTTTGAAAACACATTCCTAAACTGATCTCTGCTTAGCAAAAGTAACACATTGTTACAAATTTTGTGTAGTGATCGCTTAAAATAATGTAAATAATTTATATCTGGAAGTATATAATACTTTAATATATTACTTTCTGTTGCATTTATTTAATGTTAAAAATCTTTCCACCACCTCTCCCTTCGAAATCTATTTTTATTATGAAATTAAAAAAAATAGTCATTATACTGATCGAAGGAATAAGTTAAAAGTGGAGCACGCACTGAGGCATGGCGTAGACAAAACAAAAGGGAATGTTTTGCTTCACCGCTGCTTGGCGTAATTAAGGAATCGCTCCAAAAAGCGATTGATGCGTTGCACTCCTATATCAAATCAGTCAGACCAATGGAGTTACTCTGTCTGATAATTAGGCCGATGATATGTAGCAATGTATTTCATGGGTATCTGGATGTATTAGACATTTTTCTAGCATTTTATAATTTTTTTTATAAATTTTGTAACAAAAAGCGTTTTATTATATGGGATTTAATTTCAATAAAAAAAAGGGTATGATACCTTAAAAGTTATTATAACTTATAGATAGTCATTTTAATGAACTGTTTATAAATAAGAAACACTTTGAAAGTGATAAAAAAATTAATTTAATTGCCGTCTAACTTAAAGTAAAAAATAAATTTGTTCAAACTTTATTACTTCGTGAATTTTGCTCTTATTTTTGTTGCCTCATTCAGTATTTCGTGCTGTAAGGACGATTCTACTACCACCCATAATTTCGCACTTATTTTCCAGATTTAATTGTGATCACCGTAGCATAGGGATCACGTGCTTGGCGTGTCATGAGTTCGAGCCGGTTTTGCTCAAGACCTGTGTGTGCCTCTTAGAGGGGGTCGATGCATGTCAAATACTGTCGGACATTTATATAACGAAGTCACTAAATCCCGAAAAAAAGCTCGTTGTATGGTAAATTCATTATATAGAGGTTCATCTTTCACAATTTTCTTTGTAAACCACATAAAAAAATTTTTAATTCATAAATATTCTGTATAATTAAAAAAAGGAATTATTCACACACACCTTTTTGTAAATTAATATATATTAGTTTTATATATTTTACTTATTTAAAAAAAAAGAAAGAAAGAAAAACTGCAAGAAAAGTTTCTTCACGCTTTTAACCACTTCTTGAAGACTTAAATTTTATTCTTTGATGTTCAAGCACTTTAAGTTTTGACATTTTTGACCTACAAAAAACGAAGTTACGAGTACGACTCATCAACACTACAAATGAACGAAAACTAGTTCTAGGACACGAGACTCCACTGAGGGTGAAAGGGGATATTGAAGTTGTTTCCAGTGAAATTAACAATGGAGGTTAAGAGTTACACTTCTTGGATGAAATGCCCGGAATTCTACTACTCTCGTCGAGTTAAGCATAACAAAAACACTGTTTTTTTTTTACCAGACTACTACTCTGACTACCAGAAAATGTGTCAAAAGAGCAAATAACTTGAGATATCCAGAAACACAAAAAAAAAGTAGTAAGAAAAAAAGATAAAAATTCACAAGATCACAAAAAAATAGACAAAGATCACAAGATAAAAAGTTCGTTATGTAGAAAATGCACTTCACTATTGGGTGGTTGCTTTACGAAGAAAATCGTGAAATGTTCTTGGTTCCAAGAAAAAGTTCGCTATATAGAAAAATTCGTAATATAGAGGTTCAAATGTAGATTATTGTTCAAATGTTCTCCCGTTGGTGAGGTGTGGAAGTTAGGAGAGCGGGTGCCAATTCAGGAGTAATTTTCGTCACTTGACCGAGGTTTAAAATTACGAGGTCCTTCGCCTAAACACTCGAGCACCTCAACAGTGCTATGTTAATATTCACTCACTCACTCATCCAGATTTAATGTTTGCAAATAAGTTAAGAAGCATAGTGAAGTGCATATTTTAGTATTGTACACAATCCTCCCAGTATAGAGACCAGAGTGAATATATATTAACGACACACTATAAAACAATACTGGGGCTATGGATGACGGACCTCTTAATTTGAAACTTTGGTCAAATGATGAGGATGACACCTGAGCTGGCCCCTCTTCAAACTACCACACCGAGCGAATGGAGGGACATTAAATCATACGCCGGCTATGAGTCTGTGACCATAATCACTATATAGATTACATAGATCTCCAGTATAGAGACGAGATAAGATATTTCACAGATTTGAGTATGTCACGTAGGCAGACACTCTACTGTGTATTTACACCATCTCTATAGTTTAATACGCCGAGTGTTCTTGTACGGACTTGATAGTGTACCCAGGAATAAAATAACGACAAATCTTCGGCAGTTCATATCTTAAACGTTACACAATTCATTCACTACAAACTGTGGTGTCAGATGCACCAGTATAAAAGGCTGCGTGGTAGTTGCGGACACACAACATTTGTGGTTTGAACGGACACATTCCTCCCCCCATCTTAGAACAGATAAAGGGTGCAGATAAATAAGGAAATAAATATTTTTAAAAATCGCAAATATAATTTAAAACAGTATTTGAAGTAGCAAATCTCTTTCACGTGAGATTAATTTTATGGTAATTGCACATGTTCTAATATTTATTTGACTCTAAAATACAAATCCCTGAAATTTGTCCATACCCTTCATTATACTGTTACTTACTATTAATTTTTAAATATTTCTCTGAAAGTTTTTATTTTTATTACACTTCGCTATGTTTAGAATGCATTCACACTATAATATCTTAACAATTCAATGTAAACAATTAAATTTGATTGGCAAAAATGTATTTATCCTTGTAATTCGATAATCGAGGGTAAAAACAGAAAACTTCGGTTAAAAAAGAAAAAAAAACGTTATCGTGAAAGAGATTTGCCACTTAAAATACTGTTTTAAATTATATTTGCGATTTTTAAAAGTATTTATTTCCTTATTTATCTGCACCCTTTATCTGTTCTAAGATGGGGGAAAATATGTCCGCTCAAACCACGAAATGTTATGTGGCCGCAACTACCACGCCACCGTATAAATAATAGGAGCAATGTGGTTTCATCGTTGCCATACAAATTAGACATTCAAAGATTACGAGATAAATAACAATATGCAAATTTCAACACCAAGTCTAAGCTTAAAATTAGACATTAATGAAAATCTTAACTGTGATTCTCAATTCATTTCCCTCGTTTATTTCAAATAGGCGATTATTTTAATCATACCTCTCGAGTTAAGAATGGATAATGTAATATACTTTAATAAAAAGAACTATTTTATATTCTTCTCGGTGTCTTTTTATGAAAAGACCTGTATGAAACAACCGGGAGGATTGAATTATTTGTAGGTTTTACTTCTTTTTTTTCTCTGAACCGTGGTTGCAGTCAGAATAACTTTCAAAATATATTTCATTAACCCCTAAATCGCCACCACCGGCGTATATATCCATCTCGTTCAACCCATGCGTCATGTGCCCTAGACGTATATATATTCGTCCTTTGGGAACACGATTCTATTCTTTGTGCTGCTATCAGTAAAGTTATTCCGAAGGTTTTTGAATGTAGCAAAATGACCTTGACAGTGTTTTCGAAGGATTTATTTATTTTAAAGAAAAATTTGCTCATTTGTGCCTTTTCTACCCCCCCCAATACACCGCATACGCTCGCTTATTTGAAAAGCGGTAGCACTGGGAAGCGTATAAAGTAACTTTTAATCGGAAGTTAAGAGGTTAACAATGTTACCACAGAAAAGGACATGTAGTATAGTAAATCTGATCCTATCCTATCATATTTATATACATAGCAATCAGTGTAGTGACCTCCATAAGTTAACAATGATGCTGCGGATACTTTTCACACATATTCAGGTACGGAGCACTCTCTGAGAGAGAAAAATTGACCTTACTCTGAAATATATTTACGCCCTGGATACTTGGTCTGTAGCGGAAGAAAGAACAAAAAAGCCTGTATATACAGTTACAGAAAAGCGATAGCGTATCTAGTAAATGCAATAATTTTTTAAATGTAATTAGTGAACAACAACTTATGAATGCTTTTTCAAAACAGAAAGTAATTATGTTTCATTAAAGCTGCTGAAAATCCTTTCTTTTTGTTGGGTTGAAGCGAGTGAACTATTTTTTCTGGCGGAAGGATAACTGTGTGATTCACCCATGCGCTTTTTCCCGCTTCATCCCATGCATTTCTTCTACGGGGACCACACCCTGATCATACGTTATGTGCGGTGGTCAGACATTGTTTTTGCTGTGTGTCATTTTCGTAATCGTTTGTCAATAAATTGTGTTGTCCAGAAAGCTGTGTGAGGAAATCATTTTACAAAAGAACAACACTTTTTTTTTATCTACAATGAGTTTGAAAGAACAATATTATTACTCAAAAATAGCACAAGTTTTTTTGCTGTGTAACTTAAATTTTTAATTATGCTAAGATGACTATAATAAAGTCAGAATATCTTCCTTTAGGTAATAAAACGTCACTCTATTGGAAAAAAGGACGAAGTTATTTTTTGCAAAGTTAAAGGCTTTACCTCAAGAAATTCTTGGTCGTTATTAACAATCAATACAGTATTATATTACAAATATGATAACGCACATATCTATTGTTTTACTAAATTACACATTAATCTTTTCGCTTGAAAAAAATTAAAATAAAATATTTTACAGATTTATATTCTAAACAAAGTGAAAGATCTGTGTTACAGTGGTGATCTTTTATTTTTCCTTCTAAGACACTCATGTCCATGAATTATGGATAGTTCAGAGTCACTCAGAAATCGAACTCTAAAATATTTAAAAATACATCACCCGTAAAATGACTACACACATCAACAAGAATCATATGCAAATTGCAGGAAGCTACCAGATGACACCGATAGTACGACACAATGACGAGAGTGTAAGAGGGGATATATATAAGGAATACAGGCGAAGAAGTAAAATTGTTCGCAAGCACTTTTTAAGTCTTTCAGTGCCTTAACCACATACTTATGTCACAAAGGACTCATTTGGATTATTTTTTATGTGGAAGAATTATCGGCCGTCTGGAATGTACGCGCACCCAGCTGAAAGTATCCGTGAAACTTGGAATCCCCCCAAAGTGTCATCTCCAGGCTTTGACAACGATTTCAAGATGATGGTAAGGTGAGTAGATGTTACAGCACAGGTCACCCCATCCAGTTACAACGCCAAATGAGGAACGGTATCTGGCAGTTACTGCTAAAAGAAACAGACGGATCACAGCATCAAACCTGGCTCGTCAGCTTTCTTCAGCCACTGGTGCGACAGTTTCAAGCCAGACCGTGTGCAGACGCTGAGGGCATATTGGGCTATATGTTCGGAGATCTGTCAGACGTGTTCCACTTAATGCAACTCACTGTCGCCAGGAGTTAGCCTGGAGTAGAGAGCATGCATTGTGGACATCGTAACAGTGAGCTTGTATGATGTTTTCCATTGCATCCAGGATTAGCTCGCAGCCCGATTCTCACCGAACTTTCATAAGGAGAGTGCTAGGTACCAGTTACCACCAAGAGAACATCATTGAACGACACCGTTGTGGTGGTGCAGGATTGCTCATTTGGGAAAGGGGGAGAATTATTCTGGGTTCCAGAACTGACCTGCATGATCAAATTGGAACCATGAAAGGCCAAATCTATCGGGACGTTATTCTGGAAGAACATGTAAAGCTAACCCTAAAAGTTCTAATACAAGAGAATATTCGTTTAAAAACAAAACGGGTCGAAGTTATCAGTATAGATCTAACTATTAGAATACGTAAAATAATGATTTTGCTAGCATTAAATGTAGTACCGCCGCTTTAGCCACGCATGTAGATTCGTATCAACATAAGCATGAATCCAATCGGAAATTTGTTCCACGGCGAAACTTCCCTACTTCTTCCGCTGATAGATTTGTAAATAATCGAAGTTGTATATTCTGCTCTAAAATCATATGAGTCATGATTGCTTGCTTAGTACTTTAGAAAAGTAAAAATCATTAATGGCTAAAGGGTAATGTTTCATTTGTTTTCAGAATCATATAAGAAAGTTTTGCAATAATAATTATCAAAAATGTAAAATATGTGGTTTCTTTTCGCATAACTCGTTGATTTGCGAAAATGGGCAGAGAGAAACGGGGGGTCTCTAAGTGACACCTGCGATGGGAGTTCAGTCACCCTCTGAAGAAAGGGGAAATTCAAGGCTGCGACGCCTTTGGTTTCTCTCTCTCTGCTAAGGAAAAGAAAAATAACGTATCCAGTTCGGTTTTATTACAGACATTCTGGGCTATAGTTAACGCAAAACTGAAGGGAAGTGTTCAATTGCGCTGTATGTTAGATGGTGGCGCAAATAAATCTTTTATACTGAGAGAAGTGGTTGAGTTATTGTATTTAAAGGTTGTTGATAAGGAGGCGTTAGTTATTTACACTTTCGGAAGTGAAGTCGCCGTGAAATGCTCTTATGATATTGTTGAAGTAACATTACAAAATTTACAAACAAACAAGCAAATTAAAATACAAGCGGTTGTTATTGATTCGATCACTTCAGCTAGAATTCGGATCTCATCGCAGTTTGTAAGAAACATCGCATTGGAAAGGGGACTCGAGTTAGCGGATAATAGTACCTCTGAAAGGATTGATGTTTTGATTGGTTCGGATTACATTTCAGAAATCTTAGGGGAAAGGAACATTAGAATTAGTAAAATATTAATTGCGGTTGATAGTATTTTTGGATATTTAATACAGGGAAAGGAAGATGAAGTTATAAATTGTAAGGATATAATTGCTAATCATTTAATCGTAGAGAATGTGGAGTTCGATTTTGATAGAGTAAAGAATTTGTGGTCATTAGAAACAATTGAGATAAATCCGGACAATGAAGTGCCCTTGTCAGATAAAGAAATTTTGAAATCATTCGAACGAAATACGGTGTATACAAACAAGAGATATGAAATTCGATTGTTGTGGATGGAAGATAGTAGGGAATTAAAAAGTAATTATGAAATAGAGCAAAACGTCGTTTACTAGGTTTAAGTAAAACATTTGAGGAAAACGAGGAATTATATTTAAAATACGATGGAATTATAAAGGAACACTTAAAGAATGGTATTATAGAACGGTTGAACAGGAATTTAGATAAAAATATCAACACAGGATATTTTCTTCCACACCACGCTGTAGTGCACGAACAAAAGGATAGTACAAAGGTTAGAATAGTTTTCGATGCATCATCAAAAGGTAAAGGCGCGTTATCATTAAACGATTGCTTAGAAAGCGGAATTAAATCCCGATTGACTTAAAATCATATTACGGTTCAGATTACACAAAATTGCATTTTGTGCAGATATTCAGCGCGCTTTCTTGGAAATAGGAATCGTCGAGGAAGATAGACAGTTTTTAAATTTTTATGGATAAAGAAAGGAGGGCCTAATCTCGATCTCAGCACTCATAATGTAGAAACTTTTCGCTATACGCGAGTGACGATTGGTGTCAAATGTAGTCAGTCCATTCTTACTCGCCGCTGTCATAAGACTGCATATAGAAAAATAATTAATAAGTACAAGAGAGCGTGTATAAAATGCTCAGCGAACTCTATGTTGACGACCTAATTAATAGTACTTCCGATGCAACAAAAGCCCTACAGTTGAGTGAAGAAATGATTCATATACTTGGTGAAGCGGAGATGAATCTTCGTAGATGGGCCACAAATTCCACAACGTTACACGAGGCTTGGAAACGTGCAAATATCGATTGTCGGAAAACATCGAAAGAATCAGGTGTAAAATTAAAAGATACTTGGAATAACATGGTACAATGTGAATGACAACCTAAATTGCGATATTAGACAATTTGAGAAGTTGAAAAATTTTACGAAGGCTGACATATGCCATTCACACCAAAATCTGAAAACCCCCGGAATTCCCGACGAAAGGATCATTCTATTGATGACTGATGACATTGCTAATAATGGAGCAAATCTGACACCTGGAATAGTTATAAATCATCCTAACGGAAATGATGTTTACAAAAGTGTCCCAAAAGACTACCCTGGTGAGGTTGTGACTCCTAAGAATTTCTTGGCTGGTTTGAAAGGCGATGAAAAAACATTAGCTGGTGTTGGAAGCGGTACAGTGCGAAAAAGGGGCCTAAGTGATCACGTATTTGTATATTTCGCTGACCATGGGGCTCCAGGTTTTATTGCTTTTCCAGAAGACGAGCTTTCTTCAATGGATTTAAATCGAACGATAAGCAAACGTGTACAGAAAAAACAGCATGAAAATGACATGTATGGAAAAATGTTAATTTACATTGAAGCTTTCGAATCTGGATCAATGTTTGAAAATATACTGCCAAACAACATAAACGCCACAACGACTGCCAATTCTGAAGAATCCTCTTATGCCTGCTACTTTGTTGACATGAGGGTCACTTACTTACCTAGGACACTCTTACAGTGTTCACTGGATGGAAGATTCTGATCAGGAAGTGCAAACGACAGAAACTCTTCAAAAGCCTGTCTTTGTGCCTAAAGTGGAGAAGCCGCGATGTGTACATTGAAATAGTCAAGAGGAAATTGATGAAGTGAAACTCGGAAAAGAAACAATCAGTGCTGACGAAAAAATTGAACTAAAAAGACTCTACATGAACATTTGTGAACCAAATGTACAAAATTATTTGAGGGTAAAAAAGAATTAATTAAAAGATATCTTTATCGTGAAAGGTTACTTAATATTTTTTGGAAAAGATGGAAAAAAAGAGTATCTTCTTCAGTTAAAAGGTTCTGATTTAAACAAAAATGTAAATGTAAAAACTCAATTTAATGTAAATGATATAGTATTTTTAGGTGAAGAGAAGGTTACTTGAGAATTGTGGAGACTTGAAAGGATCATTGAGATCCACAAGGGACGAGATTGTAAAGTAAGATCTGCCATCATTAAAACATCAACAGGTTTTATAAAATGTCCTGTACAATTACTATATAATCTTGAAATAGTGAATAATGAGTAAATTTCTTCTTTGATTTATATTTCCTAATTATTTTCTTGGGAATTATATAGTATAATTTGGTAATTAATTATTTTGAATAATATTTATGCTTTGGAATTCATTGTACACTTAACATTGAATTTATTGTATTTGAATTTGAATTTTTGTTTTGTATTGTATATTGAATTTTTTTGAATTTTGTTTATATTGTGCATTGAATTTGTATTGAAATATTGTGGATGAATTTCTTCATCGGGGCGAGAGGATGTGACGGTTTGCTTCTGAGTAATCCCTAAGAGGAAATATGTGTGAACCTTCCGTAACCGATGGGGGGAATTCAGCTAGTCTGTAAACAACTTTGGCCGATAACGGAACCCCCGAAATCGGTGGATGTGCCTACCCACAAAATAGTAATTTTCAATTTATATTTAATTGTTTGTGTGTCATCATAATAAATGTTTCAAACAACCTGAAAACAAGGACTGATAACTTGAACATTGTATTAACCCTCATATCAAGCATGTAATATTGGTTTTTGTAAATATTTTTTTTTTTTGTAATTTGCTCTAATGAGCAAAAATTGCAATTTTTGTTAATGATATCAAACATATAGCATGCTTTTTGCTCTTCACCTTTTGTTCAATAAAAAGGCTTTACAAATAAGTCACATTTGTTTTACTTCTGACGCTCTCTTTGCCTGAACGTGCATTATCCTTAATTTACGGACATGGGTGTATTTGAATTTGAGAAAATACTCTGCTTTTAAACTCCAAATTAGAGACAATATATATATTGAATCAATTCCCTCATTAAATTATGTTTATTGCATACAAATCACGCCATTAAAAGTTTTTAAAAGTCAGTTACTGTAAAATTTTTGCTCTCCTTGCACATACCTCTTTTTCCATCTTCTATTCCTTTCAAAACAGTTTTCTCATCAATAACGGATACGAGAAAGAAGTGCCCACACAATCTGATCGCTCTTTGAAAACAAATTTCGAATAATGGGAAACGTTGAATTGGAAATTAACGAAATTCGTACAAAAAGCACTTTTAAGGGGAAAAAAAAGATTCCTTTAATGATGTAGATTGTATTTCAGTCTCGAATTTGTTGACAGAAATAATAGTAAACAGAAACTCCGCTTTACAGAAAAAGTTTCCCATTTCTCTGGAAGAAAATGAACTTTCATTGAAATGTATTGGGATTTATTTATTTTGTTGTTGTTGTTTACAATCATAAATGATTACCCCAACGTGAAACGTTACATGAATCATCATAACCATAATTTTTCGTTTATTGAATAAAGGAATTCTATGATTATATTTCCAATTTGTTTTTCTGAGAAAGTCTCGATAATGTCAATTTTTAATTTCTCTATTCTGAGAACTATATAAACTCCTCTTCACTAAATAAATGGATTTGCTTAAAGATTTTTTTGTTTTATTCAGATTCTCTTTATGGAGATTTAAGCCAAGATTCGTAAATGAATAGGGTAAAATAAGTAAATTATGGATGTATATGTATGTAAATTATTCCATAATTCTTTAGCATACTTATATGTGAAGAACTTTGTATAGTACTAATTTTATTTCTGCCGGCTGGGTGTCGCATTTGTTATGGTGCTGGCCTCGTACGTTCAAGTTTGCGAATTTGACCCCGGTTCAAGTTTGTTAATTTTCATGATGCAGAAAATCAACAGCATCTATGTCGTTTGATTATGCGGCATGTAAAAAGATCATTTGAGCACCTATTTCGCTTGGGTTCTCTCGGCAAAACTAAATTCCTGGTACAATTTCGCATTGTCAAAGCTCAGGAGCCTCCATCTAGGGAGGAAACTAGACGTCAAAATGACATTGTGGCAATTGATATCTACTTATATGGTGTTACACTTAAAAGTGATACCTGCTCAAGGGGAATGTACTAAGTCTGCAATGGTAATTACTAATCCGCAGCCCCTTTAGAAAGAGAAAAAAATTTATTTCTAGATTATCAACATCATACCCTTATAAATAAATATCGCAAATAATTCTCAATTTTTATCATAAACAAGATTTTGAAAAGTATTTTCTAGGAACAGCAAGGAACTCCAGTGGCTGAGTGGTAGTGTATCGCGATTCCTCGCCACAGGTCCAGGGTTCAAATACCGGGCTTGGCAAGGTCGCAACTCAGCCTTTCATCCCTTCAGTGAATCGATAAATGAGTACCAAGCTTACTTGTGAACTGAACACTGGGGTTTAGGCGACAGAATGACCACTTGACTGAAACATCTACACATGCACCTCAGTGCCTTAGGTCACGTAAACTGAGACAGGCATAGAAGGCCTTGGCCCTCATGCGCAGCTGCGCTACTGAATTCAGTTCAGAAACAGTATTAAAGCTACAAACATTAGGGCATAAGCCTATAAAAATAAATTTTACAAATTAACACGAAGTGCTGATATGGGGGGAAAAATGCTGCTTTTAAACTATAACAACAAAGATAAAATATGTATAAAATAGTTCGCATTTAATGAAAGAGATACCTGAGGGGGAAAAATAAGGTAAATTCTGTGGTGAAAAAACTTTTTCTGCATTTCATATTTTTTTTTCCGCTTTGAATATAACACCACCAGAAAATAAATAAATAAATAACAAGATTTCACCCAAAGAATGTTTTGCGAAACCACAACAAAGAAGTTTTTTTTTACTTCCTTCAAAAGGCTAGTATGTGAATGGAAATATCTTCGTGAAGGTATTTATATACGGGTATTATATGCTCTTGCCTTTCTTACCAATATATACGAGAAAGCAATGTTGAAAAGGTATTCCAGAGGATAATATTGCCTGAAAGATGGATGTCGGTCATTTTTATGAAAATATGAATGGTTTCTGTATGATTTATGTATTTGTAATGGTTTCTCTCAGTATTTACTTACTTTTGAAAAACAACTTTTTTCTGTATGAAAAAAACTCGCTTTTTTTCCACTAACACTCAAAACAGCATTTTACTCTGGCATTTTTTTTCTTCCTCATTTTAATTGTGGTGCATAATATAATAATAAGACACGTTTCTTTTTGGCTGAAAATATTTTTAAATAGTTATCTTCATCATAGTGTTGCGAATTTTGTGTAAATAGTGTGAATAATTTGTATTTGGATGTGTAACGGATTTATATTGCTCTATGTTATATTTATTTCATGTTACAATTGGAATATTCGCAATCAACGCCGACCCTTATGTTTTAATGGCGATTCAAAAGAACCAAAAGAGCCAAATTGGCATCATTTCTGGTGACTAAAGCGGCGGCTTTGGTGACGATGTTGGCGATGGCGACCACGTTTGAGGAGTTCGTGACGCTATGGGTTCTTCAAGAAATCAGTGGAGAAGTACACTAATTTCGCGATCTATGACTCAAGCGGATCTTTCTCGAAGGATCCGTGGGACATATAAATAGAGAGATGCTCGCCGAAACGAGTCAGTATTGTTTTGACTAGCGATTGGTTAATATTGTTTTTACTAGCGATTAATAGACTTACCTTGACCAAGATTACCGATTAGCTCGACTGCTGAATAGGACGAGCGGTGCTTATGAATAATCTTTTTACATACGTGAATTTTATCCCCTGATAATTGTATCTGAGTGCTGTTTAAGATCTGAAGATTTATTTCTGTGAATATTGTTGCTGAAATTTGCTTTTCAAGGATTTGATTTTCTACAATAAATATTCATCACTCTAAAAAAACTGTCTTATTCTTTGCGACTGATTTGCATAAAATCCTCGAACCCCTATCAACATAAAAATATATTTCCATAACTTTTAAATCCCCTTGAATACTTTTTCTTTACGATAAAGAACTTATAAAACAGTCAAAATTTTAAATGGAAACATTCTAAAAAATTGGGAACTTATAACTTCAACATTTAAGGGGGGTCCAGCACTTAAATTTTCAAAAAATTATCGATTTTCACTTTTTTATATTTTTCTAAGAGTTCAAATATTTTTGTTTAAAATGATATATGATACGTGGAAATATGATAGTTAGAATTTTTTTTATTTATTTTTTGTAAAGAAGCTACTCCTTGACGCGCATCAAATGAGCTCTGCTAGGAGAACCTGTGTTTCCCCTTGTGTAGGTTTCTGATGAGCGCGAATTCATATGATGTTCAGGTGGAAAAATAAGTGTGTATTGGGCTTATCTAAAAGTGTATGGGTACACGTTGTTTGTATCTTATCAGTGAAACAGAGAAAAAAAAGTTAAGTGATGGAAATTGCCTAAGTGGTCGTAACCGACTCACCGACATTTTAATACCAAAAATTCACAGATATTATAGAATGGCCATTAGAAATAATGTCAATAATCTATACAGCATGAAAACTGTTGTTTATGTCCATCTTCTGTCTTCAAGCGAGAGCCCTCAACATGAACGATTATAAATGCCTGGTGCAAGTTTCAAAAAGCAGAAGCTGAATGTAAGGAAAGGAACTATGCTCATAAACACTTACACACGAGCCATATACCATAATGAATTAAATGAATCCAATTTTTTGAGATCTAGATGACCTTGTGTTATTAAGAAAATTTTCACATGGAAAGACCCAGAACCCAAATGAGTCAGTTAGTAACACCATATGGTCAGTGATTCCAAGATCTACATTTGTAGGATTAAAAACTCTAAAATTAGGGGTAAACATGGTTATTGCACATTTCAGTGTGATTCCTGTAGCAAAATTAATGATTTTAAAACATTATGATATTAAACCGAGTTATAAATTTGTGTCAAGCTTAAAAAAACTAGATACACGTAGGATTCGTGCAGCCCAAAGAAAGCGTCTTGAGATCCAAAAAAAGGCAAAATTGTTAAAAATAATAATGAAAAAAAAAGAAAAGAAGAGGAGTCTTTCATACGAACAAAGAGTAAAAAAATGTTTCATATACTTCTGGAATGTATTGAAAAAAGTAAATGCTCTAAAAATTACAAATTTACCCTTTAAAGCCTGTTTTCTATGTAATATTTTTCACTTTATGTACCTTTATCCTCAAAAACTACTTATGTAATCCTCAAATTTTCAGTGAGAAGGCTTTTAACATGCGTACACATTTTAATGGAAGAAATTAGATATATATAGCAAAACATTTATAGATATGACTTTTTTAAGCTGAATTTTAGTGAAAAAAATTGGACAATATTTAAAAAATTCATAATTAGTTTAATTTTGAACAAAAAGACAAAACCATCCATGAGAAGTATGTAGTTTCTGAGAAAAAGGTAAATAAACTTGCGCAATTTAACATGGGCTCCTATGGACGGGCCGGGCCCCCTTAAAAGTATATCAAAATGAATAACAAGTTTTTATATGTTCTAAAACTGTCAACTCAAAAGTATTATTAATAAAATATTATTGTCACTGTAGAGAGTGTTTAAAAATCAGTTATCGCAAAACTTCTTTTTAAGCTACATTACTTCTTTTAAGATAATTTTATAATATAGTACAATTATATAAAATGAATTTTTATGTCAAATAAGAAGCATAAGCATAAAACAAATAAGAGGAATGTAAAATCAAAAAGTCCAAATGCATGAAAAACTTTGTTCTAGATATACTTTTAAGAAATGCATATAGGCTTTGAAACATTATACAATGGACTAAATTCATGTGACATCATAGTCACATGATAATTGAGTCACGTGTTTTCAGCCAATCAGTTCATAAATTATTGCGACGTCATAATTATGCCATACATATAATCACATGTTTCCAGCCAATTAGTCCATGTGCTTTATTGTTGCCAACTTTTGCTTTTTCCAGAAACTTTCTTTTAGAAAGTACATATTTGTCAACGATATAATAATGCACATAGTTAAACAAAATGCATTTAATTTAAAAGTATTCGTATAATGTAAGTTTTTTTAAATTTCGAAAACTGAATAATTTTAACACACCTGAACTCTTTACCCAATCATCAAATTTTAAATGTTATCTAAACTTTACAATTTTGACAACTAGTATGTCAATTTTTAATCAATGGGAAACACGTGATTGCCTTTAGCATGTGATCATCATGAATTTAGTCCATTGATAACACAGCCACGTAGAATTAAATAATTAGAACACTTAATTTAGAAGTACTTTTACCACTATTTAGGCAAGGACTCGTGGTTGGCGTGTCATGAGTTCGAGCATGGTACCTCTGAAGATCCACCGTGCAGAGGGGTAGATGCACGTTAAATACGTCGAGACTCAAACGTCCTCTCGTGGGCATGGTGTGGAAGTTTGGACAAGGGGTGCCAGCTTAGGTGTCGTTTACGTCACTTGATTATAGTTCAAAATTTCGTGGTCGGTGCCAATATCTCTCGTACTCATTATAGCGCAAGGTAAATCTAAGTCCAATCACTGTTAATGTTTTGTCTATTTTTTTTCTCCTTAGCTTTGAATTTAATTACGATTCATATTTTTAAGTGAGCATGAAGCAATCGTACAAATCATTTTGAATATTTTGTTAAATTTCATGAAAAGGTTTTTGCATTGTTTTATCTAAAAAAAACTTTGAACAAAGAAAAGTAATTTTTATAAACTGTTTTTATTGTAGTCATAGGTTATTATTATTAACAGTAGTTACGATATGAAACAGAAAAAAAGATACAAATACATTTTTTCTTTTGTTTCCTAACGTTTGTATTATTTTAAAATTATTCGATTTACTAGTATTTTTCATTGGTTTGCGAAGAGTCTAGACAGAGTAAATACAAATGTAAGCGATAGAAACATTTCGAATTAATTACATAATAATTTCGAAAAGAATTTCCTTTATTTCAATTTCTATTTTTGATCAAATAACTTGAATTGCAAATGCTTAACAGTTTTCAACTGTAACTATTGTGTTACCATTAATTATTTACACTATTTTAATATTTATCTTCATAAATATATGCATAATTCAAAAGATAGTAAATATTCAAAGTTTTTCTATTTGTTCGATAAACTGCTCTAAAATGAATAAAGGAAAGAGAAGGTTAAGAATTGGTAGTTTTAATTTAAATAATGTTTTTTTTACAGAAAGTGTCTGAAAAATCTTTTCTTTTATCATTTTAAAAATCTTGCAAGTGCTCTTTTTTTTTTCCACGTGTAAAGATATGTAATTAGAGCCGTGCAGTCAATACCGTACAGACGTACTAAACTGCTGTTTGAAAAAACTGCAACACCATGAAGGAATTATCAGAAGTAAATGAAATTTAATCCACAAACGACTTGTATTAGTACAAATAAATGAGGAAATTTTCATAACGAAAAACCAATATTAAGTGTCCGAAATCAGTATTTGGTGTAGCCACCACCCGCTGCAATAAGTGCTGCTATACGACGTGGCGTGGAGTCACACAGATTTTGAATGTCTGTTTGTGGAAGAGAATTCCATATTGGCGCAGCAAAAGTTCGTCTTTTGAAGCTGCAGGACGCGGATCACGAGCGACCAACCAAATCCCACACTTGCTCAATAGGCGACATATACGGCGAATAAGCAGGCCGAGGAAGAAGCTGCATCTGTTGGGCTGAACAGAAGTCTGGAATAGTCTTTGCAACATGTGGGCATAGGGACGTGGGTAGCCTTGTCACGAATCTGTACGGAACCTTTCCACTAATATTCTTAGGCGTCTTTTCGGGGATTATAAATTCGCGTATATTTCCAATCAACTCCAAAAAGCGAACGGGATATGCAAAGAAGATAGGGTATTTAAGTAGAGCGTTGTAAGCTAGCAAGGAGGAAGGTTATTGAGCCAGCAGCAGTAGCCTCAAGTTTGGAGGATTCATTTGGATTGCAGTATTGAAAAGTTAGTAATCTACGAAGGCATCTTGTGAAGATACCTAAGTGTTGTCAGGTGATATAATATAGTTTATTATCGCTTAAAACAATCGTTAGTTAAATGAAATCAGTTTAAGTTAATGAAAGCTAATAATTCGAGTTACGTGTATTTCTCGGACCTCCTATTTCGATAGACCTTATTTGATCTTACGCGTAATTATTGATTAATTTCATAATTCGTAATTTAATTTAATAGTAAAGGTAAATCCCTTTTGTTTGACGTAACATATAATTATTATATGTTATTAGAGTTTCTGATATTTGAATCGATATAATAAATACAAGTTGTTACTATACAAATGGCTCTTAGTGATTCTTTGCCTCAAATTATTCTTGGTGTCCAGGGTGGAACCCAGGGGGGTTCTAACAGCCTGGTGGTTAGAGCATCAGACTCCAGACGAGAAGGCCGGTTCGATGCCCGATGGCCTCAAATACCCTCCGAGTACAGAAGGAGCACGTGCTCGTTAAATCAGTGGGTCCGAAAGACTTGTGGGCTGAATCCCAAATGCAGGGGACTGGAGAATATTTCCCTCCCATCCAGTCCCATGGCAAAATTGTGGAGGTGGAGACAGGTGATGTTGCCATCTACCGAGCTAACTCATACTGTCACCTGTTGGGTGCTTAAGGCCAAGGCCAACGACATGCGTACTTCTAGCCCCTTGCCACGATGAATTTCGTGGGCCTCGTTCTGACTACACGTCAGACAGGTGGCATAAGCCACAACAACACATATGGGCGTGCATTATCCTAATGAAAGATAGCTTCAGGGATGCCTTGAAGGAAGGGAACGACTTCGGTCTGTTGCATTTCACTGGCGTACCTATTTCTATTGAAATTACCCTCAATTCGTAGCAAATTGGATCGTCCATGATACAAAATCGCACCCCAAACCATAACTCCAGTTGTTAGGCGACCATGTCGTTCGATAACGCACTCTGGAAGGCAGCGCTCACCGGCATAACGTCTAACACGAATGCGGCCAACAAGGTCTCACAAATTGAAGCGTGATTCATCTGAACAGACGACTTGGTGCCATTCAGCTTGCCAGGCTCTATGCTCATGAGCCCATTGCAGACGCAGCCGTTGATGGTTTGCCGTGAGAGGGATCCTGTATAAAGAGGTCCCTGCGTGCAATCTACGGTGCAGAAGACGTCAACGAATTGTTGAATTCAACATTAGTACACCCGCAGCAAAAGACCGACGTGCTGCCAACTGCCTGGAGGAAGTTGTACGGTCATTCCCAGCCATGCGAAGCAGTTGTCGATCGTCGCGCGCTGACATGACCTTCCGTCATCCACTGCCATTTTTTCGAGTTGTTCGGTGCTCGTCGGTCCACTGCTTCCAAACTCACATCACTGTGGAACTGTTCCGCTGCACACGAGCTTCTATTGCGCGATAGGAAAATCCTCCTTCTCGAAGATCGATAATCCTCCCCTGTTCAAACTCCGAAGGTTGTTGAAATTTCTCCTTATTTCGTCGTGGAGTCATACTTAGGTCTCACTAAATGTTCGCCACTAACGAATAATCCTTAACTATTTTCAATGTCCCTCTACATCCCTTTATTTATACGCTTTCAGCATCAGTTCAGGGGGCACTGCACACGCCATGCATGCGTGGTGGCTCTGAAACTTTACTATTTTGCGTAACATCCTATAATTGATATTTGCTGCAAAGTTCATTTAATTCTGATGATTCCTACTTGATACTACATTGTTTACAAACAGCAGTGCAAGTTTAAGAAATGAGAGTGAAGTTATTCTCAATAACTTTTTATTCTCATTTGTTATTTATTTATTTCCTTACTAATTATGTTCTTTTTTTTTATTTAACATCTTAAAGAACTGTTCATCCAAAAGCATTTACATTCAGACCCCGATTTAACAATTTTTTTCTTTTCCCGATTAAAATAAAGGCAAGAACCCCTATTTAGCGAATAATAAATTTCGAATTAATGAACTATTTCAACGGTTGTATTTTTATTAGTTTGTAATAGATAAAATTAGCATTTTTTATAATAACATCCTTTTTGTCAGGAACAGAAAAAAGTTTCTTGAAATAACAAATTTCACTGTCCAAGAGTGCGTTATTTGACTTTCCAGATGCAGATGAGCCATGAGAGTAGCCTATTATGTGAATTTTGAATGGGACACGAAACTCCTTTCTTATCTCATCCCTCCCGGCAGTGCAGGGAATATTTAAAGATTTTAACGATTATACGAGTATTACATTTGATGACTGAAAGCCTAGCATTGCAACAGAAGTTTAAGAAACTGTTGAATTGTCAGAGCCAATGAATAGAGATACTGATGCAGAAACTGATAATGAAACTCTTATAAAATGTTACATTTTTTAATGATTTACATTATTTAGAAACTGTGAAAACATACCTTATGTAGCAGGATGTAAATGATACAGTATTTACTCTTTTCTCTGCATAAAGTCAAATAAATAACTCTTTCTAGTCAGGAATCGAAAAGTTTACCAAACATTTATATCAGTTGGTTTTTTAAAATTTCCAATGAACTGGCGCGTAATAATTCACTAATAGTAATTTTAACTGTTGAATAAAAAGCGTAACATTTTTTTAACTATGGATATATTTTGTGTAGTTGCCCATTGTAGAATTTCCAAAAGGTAAATGCAAAAAATTTCTATTTTGTTTGGACCCCTATATAACGAATAACCCTGATACAACTAATAATTCCGATTTAACGAACAAAATGTTCGGTCCCGATGAATTTCTTAAATTAGGGTCCGACTGTATTTAGAGTAGAATAAATACATATATAAAAATTATATTTACTATTCTCTTATTTGCAACCTCCCTTTATTTGTGAAATGCGCTTAGTAATGGTTGTCTACAAACTAATAAACAAAATAAAGTAGAACTTATTTTTGTGCGGTCCTTTTTGATGTGATTTTATTTATGTGGGATTTTCTTAATGCGATCTTTTTTTATGCGGTATATGAATTTCAATGGATTTGGTACCACACTGTAATGTTTTCTATCAATGTACACATATGTGTTACCTTTAAAGTGTGAAATCCGTTATTTCGTAGAATAACTAGGTATTTCATGAAATAACTAGACAAGTCCGTTAAAGTATATAATATTATTGAATCCTACGGTTTAACTAGGTATTCTATAGAATATAACGATTACTTGATAATTAAAGTATGAACTACGGCCTATGGTTCGAGTTTCAAAGCAAAGACTTAAAAAGCCTCAGAGAGAGATTGAAAAATGGGGGAGAGGAAATATGATTATATTGCAATGAAATTATATACGAAGAGTGAGTGAGTGTGGTGTTTCATGATGCAAGAACCAGATTTGCTTATACTGTTGCATTATATTATATATGCAGAAAGCTCATAGGGATATATATGGAATCAGGCAGGTACGGATAACGAAGGTTGTCTAGGATTCGAGACATAAGGGAAATAGCCCTGTAGGGGAGGGGGGTGCATCCCAGGTGTTCGGGATCTGAACATAAATTTAGCTGATCTCCCAAATATCCACCCCATACCATCGAAAAAGGGGAACCATTTAACCATTTAAGGGGAAGATTAACATGCGGAAATGATATTTTAGTGTTAGAGCCCTAACTTGGTCTACTAAACGAGGACTGAGTGGCTAGATGTATAGGTCTCGTCGAGCGTACCCTGTGGTTCAAGTATCAGAGCCGAGACTCAAATACAAGCCAAGATATTGCTAATTTAAAAATTTAAAATAGTTTAAAACGATTAAATAAAATAGAAAGAATGACCTTATGAGTAAGAACATTGATGGAAGTATACACAGGGGATGAAGAGGGGGTCAAATGAGCCAGGTCCGAACGAATTGAGAGACTCGGGTGTAGAGTAAATGGCAAAAATCTGCCCAGGAGGGTGGATACACCTGAGGGGGGAAGGTCGCGTCCCAAGGTTCCAGGATCTGAACATTAATTTAGTCGATCCTCCTAACATTAGACCCATATTATCAAAATAGTGGCACCACCATAGGTTTAATATGGGGAAATGATATTTTAGTGCTAAAGCGCTCCCCATGCCCCAAGCAGGTTATCATTAGTAAAAAAACTATGAAGGGGGGACAGCCCAGATGTTACACATCAAAAATTATTATAAAATAACTTTGAAATTGTTTATTTTTCACTTTAAAGGTTCCCCATTAGTTATTTCACAGAATAACTAGTTATTTCATAAAATAACTAGGTAAATTATGAAATATTTCATCTATTATATACTTAAACTGACTTGTCTAGTTGTTTCATGAAATAACTGAGTTATACACTTTAAGGGGACTTGGTACCCTAAAAATCACAAACCTATCGTTTTTTTTTATTTTCATTTAATCTTATTCTTTGCATTACTATCTTTCGATTGATATATCACTTGTGCATGTCGGAAAGTTAGAAGTTGAATAAAACTTCATTTGAAAACAAATTAGGCAATTCAGCCACACCCCCTTTTAGAAAAAAAAGCTAAAAAATGCGTCATGATAAAAAAAATCTATTTTATAAATAGAAATAATAACCATAAAAAAAGAATGTGTAGTATTAAAAGCAGAATATTTCTGAGGCAATACAATAATGTAATTTTTCTTCCCTTGTGAAATGTGTGCATGTAAAATTTTTAAATTAAGGCATTTTATATTAATAATTTTATAATTTCAGTTCTTTTTCCTGATATATTTTTCATACAAGTGTAATACTTTGATATTATAAGAAGAAAAACAGCTAAAATTTCTGTTGTGATAGAAAAAAAAACCTTTTGCCGTTTTTCTTGAATTTTCTTGTGCAATTAGTACTCTCTAAAAGTTGATTATTTATAAAAATGTGGGGGTTGAAAAAATATGAAAATGCAATTATTTTAAAGAAAAACGTATAACTAATATCTTAAAGTTGTATTTTAAGTTTAATAATAATTATTTTTCAGAATTATAAACTTTAAACTGGTTTTTCTCAGTTTGTGTTTTTTGAAACCTTAGTGCATTCAAAATGCTACTCCTTCGACAATTATTTACCAATCACTTTCATTTTTTTCCTGCGTGTTAAAAATAAAGCATGTAATAAAATTAGGGATCCGTTTTGCTATAATCTGAATACTTTTTAAAAAAAAAAAAATAAAATGTAAGACATGTTGGCTTTTTCGTTGATTTTTAGCCTGTATATCAACATTTTATTTTTTTTTCTCGAAAACGAATGAAGTTATTCTAAAATCGATCCCTAAAGTTGTTAAGAACATCCATAAGAATATTATAAAAAAATTTCAGGTCAAAAAATTAATTTTTACAAAAGGAGTAGGATTTTAAAATTTTCCCAATTTTCTACAAAAATTTAAATTTTTAAAATTGTGTGAATAATATATGAAAATTTTCATCTGGTAACATTTTCTTGAATAGAAACATTGTATAAAATGCTAAAATATAATTTTTAAATACGTAAATAAAGAAGTTTGCTCAAAGGGTACCAAGTCCCCTTAACGATTACATATACATTTTAAAACGCTCTGTTAATTTTTTCTAAACAATCTCCCCACAATGCACGTTCAATTGCTTTCCCTCAGAACGCTAGCAGCACGAGCTTCATTGTGGACGAAACTGTCAAAGAGAGTCAGATCATCAATAATTTCATAAATTATGAAGACGGACAAGAAGTACCAAATTCTTTGAGAGCGGATAAAATTTATGCTAAGACATAGCTTTCTAACAAATTGGAAAAGTATTTTCTTAAAACAGATACCGATTCCTAAAGGAGTTAGAAATTCCAAAAACAGCTTTGATCATGCATATCTGGCTATCGTGACGTTTACAAGCGACTAAACAACTGACCGTCGTCACAAAAACTTACACTTATTTTAAGATGCTAAAAAAATCAATTGAAGTTGTATTTTCAAGTGACGAAAGCGATTTTGAACTAATTCATCACTAAAAGATGCGCGCGTTAGATTACGACGAGTAGCAGTGAATTACATACACTCATGAACAAAAATATTAGCGCACCAAGAAAACCAAGTCGTCAAAATGAAACGAAATTTTACACGCGTTATGACTACTTTGATATAAGTAATTATTAGAAAATCAAAGAAAAAGTATCATTTTTATTTCAGAGAAAAAGACAAAAGAACGGAGGATTTAATACTTTGTTGAACTCCCTCTAGCACGATGCGATACGATCGAGCATTGAGGCATACAAGTTCTGTATGATGTCTTGAGACATTTCGTTCCATATTTACTTTAACTATGCCTCTATTTAGTTCAAACTCGTGGGATGCTCAACTCACCGTCCAAAATGATCCTAGATATGCTTGATTGGAAACCAATCAGGGGATCGGGCAGACCAAGGAAGGGTATTGACAGTGCGGAGACGGTCTTGTGACACTCTTGCCGTGTCAGGCTGAGCATTGTCTTGTTGAAAAATGGCTCCTGGGAGCCGTTGCATGAGTGGCAACACATGTAGTTGCAGGATGTCATGGACATACCGCTGGGCTGTCATGGTGCCACGGATCAATATTATTGGTGACCGTGTATTATAGACAATGGCACCCCATAGCATCACACTAGCTGTGGGAGCGGTGTGTGGCTGTAAACAAAGGCAGGATTGAGGCGTTCATCACGGGGTCTACACACATGAACACGATTGTCGTCACTGCTGAGATTGAATCTGGATTCGTCGCTAAAGACGACCTGGTTCCATTCCGCTGCAGTCTGGTTTCCTCGTGCGCGGCACCACTCCAAACGGAGGCGTCGATGAGTGGGCGTTAAGGGCAGCACACGTGATGGGCACCGCGATGTCAAATGTCCTTCAACCAGGCGCCTTCGTATGGTTCGAGAAGACACAGTGTCTCTAGTGAAGGTGCTACCTGTAGCTGGATGGCGGCCGATGAAGCAGTTGGCTGTACGCGTGCATTTCTTGCGATGTGGCGGTCTTCTCGGCGACTTTGTGACGAATCTGTACGGAAGCTTTCCACTAATAATCTTAGGCGTCTTTTGGGATATTATACATTCGCGTATATTTCCAATCAACTCCAAAAAGTAAATGGGATATGCACAGTAGATAGGGTATTTAAGTAGAGCGTTGTAAGCTAGCAAGGATGAAGGCTATTGAGCCAGCAGCAGTTGCCTCAAATTTCGAGGATTCCATTGGATTACGTTTGTGAAGCCTTATTGCTGTTATTCTACGAAAGAATCTGGAAAGCTGATATAATACCAGTTTTTAACTATAATTTATTTACGCTTAAAATAAGCGTTAGTTTAATAAAATTAGTTAAAGTTAATGAAAGCTAATAATTCGAGTTTCTTGTATTTCTCGGACCTCCGTTTTCGGTAGACCTTTTTTGATCTTGCGCGTAATTATTAATTAATTTCATAAATCGTAATTTAATTTAATAGTAAAGGTAAATCCCTTTTGTTTGACGTAACATTGAAATATTATATGTTATTAGAGTTTCTGATATTTGAATTGATATAATAAATACAAGTTATTACTATATAAAATGGCTCTTAGTGATTCTTTGCCTCAAATTAATCTTGGTGTCCAGGGTGGAAACCATGGGGTTTCTCACAACTTGTCTGTCGAGGGCTGCCCTGAGCCTGGTCTTCGTGTAAATGACATCTGTAGGATACTCTAGTAACAACACCTCATTACAATACAATCATGTTTTAAAAATGTTTCCATGTATAATTTAATTTATTTTGTTTTGAAGCCTTTTCTCATAAATTTCGTAAATAGTTGTAATTTCTAAGTGCGACTTATTTTTATGTGGTCGCTCTCCACCGCATAAAAAAAAGATGTGTGTGTATCAGTGTGAACACGCGGTAGAAGTTAACTTCTTAGGCTTATATGCATTGTTGTTGTCGTGTATGACAAAGTGCAAAGGTGCACTTGTCATAATTACGGGTTGCCAGTGCCCTTGGAGTTTGAACTTCTGCTCATTTTAGTCGCATTTACGATACGCATGAGCTTACGTGGGGACTAATCTACTGCAGTCACCACACAGAAGACTATAATGATATCATTTTAATAACTGATACTGATGAAGAGAGTTAATTTTGGCGAGATTGTATTTGGTGTTCTTGGCAAAGATTGTCCGAAGAATCTGTTAGGCTTAACGTGTGACACCTCCAATTAAGCTTAATGCAGCTGCATTCAAAGAAAATATTTTGAAACTTGAAGTATTCTGCACTTTTAAATTTCTTTTAAAGTCTGCAGCGTAAAATGTAAGCTAAAAGAGGATCACTGGAAGAATAATAACTGGATAAACAAACTTATAACATTTTTAATAGCTCATTATAATGTTAATCATTTTAAATGTAAAGAAGATATTCTCTGGGTACTAGTAGAGTTTTTGAATGGTTGGCAATATAATTACGTTGTATTATCTTGTGTTATCGTACTCCATCACAAGATTTCTTACATGGGTTTTCTGACAGTACAACCACACATTAAGAAAAACATCACTTTTTCGATATGCTTCAGTTGTAACCATTTTAATGGACTACCTAAACTTGAGATTTGATTATTTTTAAAGGAAAAGAGAGAGAATATATTCACCATATGTGAACTAGCCTGTGAAACCATCAATTATAAATTATATGTGGCATACTTTGATATACTTTAGGTAGATCGTCAGATATAACCTTCTACGATCTTAGAAGAATTGAAGTTGTTGCCTCTTATATACGAGGGCTGTTTTTTAAGTAAGGTCCGTTTGTTTTAAACAAAATAACGACAATATTTTATTTCAAAAAGCCTTTATTCTTGGATTGTACATACTTTTGCCTATTTTTCTACATAGTTGGTGAGTTCATTAATGCACTTGTCATACCTTAGAACTCAGTTTTAAAAACCCTCTTCAAAGAAGTCTGCCGCCTGGTTGGACAGCCAAGAGTTCATGCCCGTTATCACTTCTTCGTTGTCAGTGAATCTCTTCCCAACAAGACTGTGTTAGAGGCAATAGAAAAGGGGTAAATTGCTGGGAGCAAGGTCGGAACATTGTCCATAACCTTCAGCCAAAAGATTCTATTAAGTCCCGAGTCGTTCGAGTAGTGTGAGGCCTTACATTATCGTGTAGGAGCAAAACACCTTTTGACAGCATGTCACACCGTTTGCTTTGCAATGATCTTCGGAGCTTCCGTAGAGTGTCACAGAAGGTACCTGAGTTGATCGTTGTTCTTTTTGGCAAAAAGTCCACCAACAAAACAGTGACAGAACACTGTCCTTATAATTTTGCGCATTGACAGTGTTTGTTTGGTTTTGACCTTGACGTGAGAGGATGTGTGTCACCATTTCATTGAATGTTACTTTGATTCCGGGGTGATATGGGATACCCATGTTTCATCTCCAGGAATGATTCGACTGAACATGCCATCCCTTTCTTCCTTGTAACGAATCAAAAAGTCCAATGAACTGGCAAACCTCTTCTCTTTGTGTTTCGCTATGATGAGCCTGGGTACCCACAGAGAACACAATTTTTTACAGTTGAGGTCTTCAGTCACAATTTTGTCACGACAGAGCAACGTCCAGAAATTTCAATGAAGGAGTGGTTATCATGAATCGCCTGTTCTCATTAATTTTTGTTTCAACTTCTTGCATCAAATCATCAGTGATTACAGAGGGCCGGCCTGAGCGTTCTTCGTCATGGGCGTTGGTTCGCCCATCTTTAAACTTCCTAACCCATTTTCGAACTTTGCGATCATTCTTTGCTTCAGTGCCACACACTTCTGTTATGTCGGCTGCAGACATTCATCGCCATATGTTTCTCCCCGTCAAAAAATGGATAACAGACTGTATCTCACATGGCGGGCAATTCAATCACCTTAAACATTTTATAGACGCCCAGCGAAGTTTACACGACTGCTACAGAGCTGGAAATGGCACGAGTGTGTTCGCAAAGGATGCTGGTCAGTGACACAGAGACTCGTTGTGGTGTATGCGTGAACTAGGGAACAAAACGCGCCAACGGACCGTACTTAAAAAATAACCCTCGTATATTGAATTGTATAATTAAGTTTTATTTTAAAGTAATTTTATATACAATGAACAAATTTATTATTATCATTATTATTTCAAACTGCATTTAAAAAACGTGGGGAAATTCGGAACTTCATACATTTCTGCCATACGTTCATCGCGTAACCGTAACGGGTAACACGTAACGAAAATTTTTCCCTGCCATGCCATAAGAAGTTAACTTCACACAAAAATTCTGTGGTATGTCGACAAATTTGTTTGTTACAAGTAATGATTTATGAAATATATCTTCGAATTTTTTTGTGTGATTTCTTTTTATGCAGTCCCTATCTACCGTACAAAAACAGGTTTTATTGTACAATTAGTAATTAGTACTTCTCTCCATACTTCGGGACCGTATGTGTGTGTGGTAGTGTCAGATTCCACCTCTGAATAATAATTTTGCAACATTACTTTTATATCTAAACCCAAAATTATAATTTAAAACGAAATAGATGGCTCGGAAGAAGATTAGACATTTAAGTAAGAAGCTTAATTTTAAACTGTAACTGTCACTTCCCTTCGCTGACAAATCTTGTTTACCGGAAGATGGAGTGGGTGGGGATTTGAACTATTAGAGAACTAATGTTCCATGGGTTCTCTTTTATCCATTGGAAGGATCCCAACTTTTCGAACATATAGCGAGAATCGAAGGGGAAAGTCTGCTTTCTTTAAAATGATCTTTCCTTTTTCATTTCCTTGGATGTAACTGAGCTTGTCGTTTCAGAGACGATGGAGAGCGCTTATCGTAAATGAGGCTTTTATTGACTTTATTTCCTAGACATTGTTGTAGATTTCCAGCTTTCAACACAAACTGATGTTTGCCTTTATTACTTTTTTTATTAGAGCGTTTATTGTGCTGAGAAAGTGCAAATACCGTTCACTAACAACGAAGCAATATATATATTCAGACATTTTTGGATTATTATCACTATTATTACCGTAATTATTATTTTATTTTTAGGCGAAAAATTATATATACAATGTAACGTTTCGAAGGAAGCATGGAGACTTTTGGGAAAATAGTTTTTTTACTTCTTCATTAAGACTGAAATGAGGTAAATGGTAAATAGAGTTTTGCGTAGGTTATAAATGAATTATATCCTTGCACGCACACACACATATACGAGGTAGGATTCAAATATTCCCAGATTAAGTCTATAACTTACAAAATATTATCAATTAAATTGCAGAAACACAACCTCCTTAGAAATAGACCCTTGAGCAACAATACACATTTGCCATCGCTTGTAAAGGTCATCGAAACATTTTTGGAATCTACTTTTATCCATTTCCTTTAATTCAGCCTGTGATTACATTCATTTACCTTTACATTCATTTGTATATTAGTCTTCGTTTAACATACCGGAAACGATGTGTTGACACACCCTATGCATGTTAAAATCCCTAGACAGTATCCGTCCACATGTGGCCGAGAATATCCCAACTGATTCGGCTATTTGCGCGCTCTTGTTTGAAGCCTGTTCTTATCTGCCGCCTCAGAAACAACCATTTTGATGTTTGCAGAGGTGCAGGGAGTATTAGGACGTCCAGAGCGTTCGTATTTTTTAATACTTTCCCTTCTTTCTCTAAAACGTCGATGTCATTTAAAAGCTTTTGTTCGCGATAGTGTACGAGGTGCATCCAGAAAGTAAGTTTCCCGATGGTTTCCCCTTTAAAGTAAACGTAATTAACCGTGTCAACTGCGCATGCGTAACAGATCTATGAAGTATCAATAATATGCCAGCCGGACAGGTCCCGCCTCGTGCCAGTAGCGTGGTAGCAGTGGTCTGAAATGGAAGCTCTTATTCCTTGACCCGCCGCCTGCGAGGTTCGGTCGGTGATACAGTTCTTGAATACATAAAGCATTGCGTCTATTGAAATTCATCGTCAGCTCTGTCAGGTCTATGGGCTGAACATCCTGAGTAAGTAGATGGTGCGTCGCTGGTGTAGACAGTTTTCACACGGTTGTCAAAGTGTCCATGATGAAGAGAGCAGTGGGTGACCGTCCCTCATCAATGTTGATCTTGCTGAGCTTGTGAGGCAGTGCGTGATGGAGAACCGTCGTTTCACGATTACCGTGCCGAGTAGCTAATTTCCGCAGATATCACGATCTTTGTTGCATGAGATTGTCACTAAGCACCTGCTGTTCAAAAAATTGTGTTCCAGGAGGGTGCTTAAAAACCTGACACCCGAACACAAAATTCAACGCTTAGAAGCAGCACTGACATTTCTGCAATGGTATCACGATGACGGCGACGAGTTCTTCGACAGGATCGTCACGGGCGATGAGACTTGAATTTCGCACTTCACCCCGGAAACCAAACATAAATCAATGCATTAGCGGTATAGTGGATCTTCGGTCTAGACGAAATTCAAACAGATGTTGTCGGTACGGAAAGGGATGTACACAGTGTTCGTGGATAGGAAGGGCATTTTGCTCATTGATTTCCATCCACGTGGTGAGTAAACGTTGACCAATATTGTAAAACGCTACGGAAATTGCGACGTGCCATTCAAAACAAGAGGCAAGGAATGCTTAATGCAGGTGTTGTGCTCCTCTCTGACAATGCTCGTCCACATACGGCTTGACGCACAGCAGCTGTTTTGACAGAATTTGGCTGGGAATTGTTTGATCAGCCCCCTACAGTTCTGATCTTGCTCCCAGCGATTTTCCCATTTTCTTGTAACCCAAGAAATTCCTGTCCTCTGGTGAGCGTTTTGGCAAAGACGAAGAGCTGAAGGCGTGTGTCACACGCCGGTCCCATTCACAGGCGGCAGAGTTCTACCACAGAGTGATACAAAAGTTGATTCCACGATTCTACAAATGTCTCAATTCTAATGGTGACTACGTTGAAAAATAGCTGAAACATTTCTGTACTTGTTGTCCATAAATATGTTCCTGAAAAGTGTGAGTTCTTTTTTTTTAAAAAAAAATAGGGAAACTTACTTTCCGGATGCGCCTCGTATCACTGCCGTACATATGCTTCAACATTTCATAAGTTTTCGAGCACTCTTTCCTAAGCGGAAACAAAATTTGATCTTCATTCTCAGCTCAACAAACTCCATTTTTTTCAATCGCCAGTCACTAAATGCATTCACCTACAAAATACGACACCATGGCAAAACACCGACAGCATGATTTAGGATAAACCACTTTTAGAAGATGGGAAGAAAACAGTAACATAGAAATCAGTATTATCGTAATCTCTCTATTGCAAAAAATTTTCACCTTATATGCCCAGTCCGGAAACTTTTGAATCTTACTACGTCAGTGCTTCTCAAACTTTCAATACTGGCGCCCCCTTTTCAATCACAATTTTTATCGCGACCCCCCTTTTACATAATAATTTACTGAATGCAATAATAATGCGCTTTTACGATAAAGCAACAATATTTATTATAAACCGTACAAATTCATGGCATAAGTATTAAATTTTGTATATGTTACTTTTAAGCAAAAAAAAGTTAAGTAATAGGATAATCACTAAGTTATTTTTCCTTTCTCTGATTTTTAAATTGGAACATATTACAAAATGTGGTGGTTGCTTGGAAGACAAAATATAGATATATCAGCTAAATATAGAAAATGAACTCAGAGAGTCAATTTCTTATCTTAAAACTCCTTTCAAAACTTTGCTCTGTAAGACAAGCCCATGGAAGTAGCTAATAATTATTAAACTTGTTCTTAATTTAGTATTAATTAATTAGTCATAAAATACTCTGTGCACCCCTCATACATTAAAAGCAGTGCTTCTCAAACTTTCAATACTGGCGACCCAATTTTCAATCATAATTTTTGTCTCGCCCACCTGTACAACAATAATGTATTTACTTCAATAAAAATGCACTTTGAGAGAGAGACGCTAAAATTACAATACGATCTTAATGATAAACCGTACAAATTAATACGATAAGTATATTAAATTTTGTGTATATGTAACTTTTAAGTGATATATATTTTAAGAAAATTACTTAAAATATATATTACTTAGAATTATGTTATTTTTCTTTCTCTAATTTTTAAATTGGAACAGATCGCAAAATCATGTATTTAATTAAAGATTTATTTCCTTCAGCATTCATTTCTCAAAGTACAAATGTCATTAGAAAAATAGTCTAGTCAATGTCGCTCTCTATCATATCCATCACATCTGGCATTATAGGTTTGGTACGTTTGCGTGAGTCTGGGCAACCTATCGGACGTCTGCGCAAAACATGTAAAAATGCTTTTCCTCGTACAATTCCAGTCAGTTTTGGTCGACTCGATACTCCTATAGCTACCGAATCTAGCTTGAACGTACATTTTTTAAATTTCCACGTTAATTGTAATTCACGGTAATTAAGTATTTACGGCAGTAGATTAAAACAATATCATGCATACATTTTTAAGTCGTAAGTAAACATTCGACCATAATAAAGAATCAACAAGTACACAGACGAACGAGCATGGTTCCGAAAATTAAATCAAGGCAATCTTCTCAAAAATACTTAAATTTTGGATTTACCACTACTGAAGTAAATGATGGAAAAAGCCCCAGCTCGATATGTGTTAAAACTTACAAATCTGTAGAACAACATGTGAAAGTTGTTTTTAAAACACGTAAAATCATTTAGCTATGTTGGCAAAGAACTTTAAAAAGTATTTTCTGGATGAGGACAGCTTGGTAGCAAGTTACGAGTGGATTAAAAAATCTATTTCAAGATACTCCAGAAGGGCTCTCAACTTCCGAAGAAGAAATCTTCATATATTTCACATCCAGTGAAAAATTAAAAGGCAATTTTGGGATAAATCGCTCTTTGAATTTGGGGTAGAGGTGGATGAGGAATTATCTGTACTGAAAACAAAAACACTTCGCGTATACTATTACCATTTTCAACATCCTACCTTTTTCAAACCGGATTTTCTGCAGTGGATGCCTTGAAGACAAAATATAGATCTCAGCTAAATATAGAAAAAATAACTCTTTAAGTGTCAATTTCTGATATTAAACCTTCCTTTGAAAAACTTTCCTCTACAAGACAAGCCCGTGGAAGTCCCTAATAATTATTAAACTTGTTCTTAATTTAGTAATAAGATTGATTGATTGAATATTAACGTCGCACTGTTCAGCTGCACGAGGGCTGTTGACGACGGACCACGTAATTTTGAACCATGGTCACAAGTGACGTGGATGACACCTGAGCTTGCACCCCTCTCTCCTAACTACCACAACACACCATCGGGAAAACGTTTCAACTCTCAAAAGATTTAACGTGCATCGCTGCCCTACACGGCGGGTCTTTAGTGGTATTGGGCTCGAACTCGTGACAAGGCAAGCCACGATCCGATACCTATACCACTCGGCTACCGCGGCCAAATTCAGTAATAAGAAATTATTTATAAAATACCTTCTTCAGTACTGACACATCAAACGTATACTGGCTGAAACACCGACTCTTCGCACGAGTTCATTTTTTAAAAAATAAAACATTATTCTTGATATAATAGCTGAACTGTAAGGAGAGTAAAACTGTCTGCACGACATTGTATACAAAAATGTAAAATGATTTTTTTTAGATAAATGCTATAATTGTAAATAACTGTTTAAAAGAACTGCAATTTTAAACCTCACATAATTAGCATTTAGAATTAATGTTAAATTATGGAAAAGAATATAAAATTCCGATGAAGAATAATTATGTTACTTTTTAACATTTAAAGCAAGAAGACTTCAAAATGTTTTAACCCGGGAGCAGGCGCGTACTCGATACTAACATTAATGGTAGTGCAGGGGGACTCAGTCACCCCAATCATTTGTTTAGAATTATTTTTACTGTACACGATACAAATCGGAATTCTAGTGAATATTTTAATTTATAGAAAGTATACTTACCTTCTTTCAAGGACTATTCAATTCTTTGACGATTTGAGAAAAATCCAATAAAACTGAACGAAAATGATTCAAAAGTACAAGACCATAATAAAGGACGCAAATCAGACACTTTTCTATTATCCTACAGAAATGTTAAACCAATCAATTCTTTTCCAAATATCGCAAAACTCAATTATTTACAATTTCCCTAAGCGAAAAGCAAACGCATAAAAGATGGGAGGGAACTAATATTGATAATAACCATACCATAAGATTGAAGGTCAATCAAATGATTAGCAAACGTACTATGCAGCCTGGCTGAAAAGTGAATCATGACTTCTTTTTCTTTTTCTACAACTAATGTACAGTATTTCAATAATAATTACAGTGGTGAATCGTTTATCTTCTTAGAATTTTTCTCAGGGTCTGGGTTTCGTTTTTTCTTTTAACGAGTAATATTTTTATGTTAAAACGTAATAAAAAAACATGCGTGCGTACAAAGTACACATGTCAGAAGTGAAACTTCTTTGGCGAACTAATTTATAAATCTTGTTTATATTTATACAAATCTAAAACTTTAAATTTCCAAGATTAAGAGGAAGGGAAAAAGGAAGATAGGTTAGGAATTTAATTGTCATTAAAATAAAAAAGTGTTGAAAATTAATGTAAATTATAAATTTAATTTTTCAATTTATTTCTTCAATATTTACATTGTTTGACGTTGTTTGTATTGGTATTATTGTGACTAAAGCATTATGATAGGTAAAATATGCAACATAAGTTCGTGTTTCAACATTATCTAAATATCTTGTAAAAATAGCATCTATTGTCGTTCCTGAATTTGTAGTTGGTGTGTTTGGATTATTATTTAGCTGTAGACTAAATTTTTCTTCTAGAAAGTTAATTAATGGTTTGGAATCATCAACTGCAAAATTAATGTTAAAGTCACCACCCAAAACAAGTGGTATTTTATCATTCTCATTACCGAGAATAGCAGCACCTCCGTGGCTGTATGGAAGTAATTGGTGATGCAAGAAACTAATTATATCTTCAATTTTTTGATTAATTGATATGTATACAGCAGCGAAAATTATTTTTCTTCCATGAAGAGTTTGACATTCCACCATGCAAATGTCACCAATTGATGTTGATACTAGTTGCTGTGATGATGAATTAATTGCTGTCATTGTAACGTTTGGCGTAACAATATTTGTCGTATTGTTTTTTTTTTTTATTGAAATAAATACCCACTCCACCTGCTCGAACGTTCGGTCGTTTAAAGTTAACAATACAGTCAAAATTAATTAGACTTATTTCTTCAGAGTTATTTATCCAAGTTTCAGATAAAAGTATGATGTTAGATTCTTGTATAATTTGATTTTTAATAAGTCTTGAGAATGACTTCGAAGAAGACTTTGACAATTAAGAGTATATACAGTTAATCCCTGTTCTTGTCGTATGAAATATAGCATGTCACTATCAACCGTTTTTACACAATTTAATGAAAGTCTTCTAAATTCATCTCGTAAATGTATCATTGTTGTTGATGGTCTTCGTCCATGGTAAAAGGTCAAATCATTGTTGCTTGTAGTAATCCGTAGTCCTTCGATAGTTGTGACACGAGACAATGCAACATATACCAATGATTGTGACTGTTTTTTATCATATTCGTAGACAATTTCGGAGTACGTACTTCCTTGAGACTTGTGAATTGTTGTTGCACAAGCACAAACTAATGGCAAATGGGACCTTTTCACATTTATTGTTTTATTGTTATTTAGTGGTATTGTTGATGATCGTCTACCGATTGGTACGGCAGTTCGACTTATATTATTTGCCGCAACATGTCCAGCAACTTTTTTTCGAATTTTTTGACCAGTTTTTGGTGAATCTGAAAACTCAAGCCATACAAAGTTAACTTGGCCTGAATCATCTCGTTCGATATGAACTAATTTTCCAACGGCACCATTCGCCAAACCATCGGAGACGTCAATATTGGTTGTTATCATATAATATATATCTTTTACAAAAACTGTTTCATATGGTAAACCTCCTGTATCAATTATCGACATTTTGTGTAATTTTTGGCGTACAAACGCTTGTTGTTCTGTTGATGTGCATCCAATGTAAACATCTGTAGCTGTAGAGTTATATTTTTCTATAGCTCCATCCAAAATTTTCTTATTATAAACATTGACAGCGTGATTTGTATTAAATAACCGTATTGCATGCGGACAGTGAGTATCTGCTTCATGAACAGTACATAATCGTGATTCTATTAGTTCTATTTCCTGGCTTGCTAATTGGTCACCATTACCAATTTTTGTCAGAATCGAAGAAAATACTCGATTGGATTGCCTCATAACTTCTTCTAACTCGTAGAATTTTAGATTTCTCCATAGAAGTGGACTGAATATTTTTGTTTTTGTTGCTTATATATCGGTGTCGCCCTTACTGGTGGTAACTGACGCAAATCACCAATTAAAATCATATCCAAACCTCCAAAATTAGTATTATAGTTTCCAGTGATTTGTTTTAATCGTGAATCAATGTGCCCAAGTAATTCAGCACTAATCATGCTAACTTCGTCGATGATTATAACTTTTATAAATTTGAAAAGTGCTCGATATTGATGAGCTACTTCAATACTTAAAGGAAGCAACCTTGAAAGTGTGATCTTGAATGCTGTATGTACAGTGGTACCATCAATTGCCACAGCGGCTTTACCAGTTGAAGCACATGCTATGTATGCATTGCAAAACCATCGGTATTGGAAAAACGATTATAAATTTCCATGATAAGCTTAATGACAAATGTTTTGCCACAACCAGCTGGACCAGTCAAGAAAATTTGTAGTGGATTTCCATTTGAATATAGTAGATGCGATAATACATGATGTAAAAGCTCGCTCTGCTTATTATTCGACATCCTCATTACATTATAAAACTCGGCATTTTCCATTAAATTTTCTTTTTTTTTTTGCTATCGGTCCAAGCTTGTTTAACACAGCTGCACGAATATCAGCATTATTAATTTCAGGATTCGCGTTTTGAAATAAATTTTGATATGGATCCGGCTCAGGGTATCTGTTTGCTGCTTCTTGGTCATTTTCATTATCGAGAATATCATCATCACGACATAAGCAACGACAAATTTCAATAGTCTTACGAATGTCTAGATTTGATTCAAAATCTTTTCGACGACTTAAAATCAAATTTTCATTCTCATCATATATCTGAATGAATTTTAGCTCAGACAGTATTTCTGCGTCTTCGTTACGGAACGGAAAATGTAAAGATACCATCTCTCTTTTATATTCATTTAGATCTTGCGCCATATCAAATTTACGATAACGTATGATGCGTGGTTTCTTTCTGAGTGAATAACTTCCGTCGTTCTTTACTGTGTAATTTGCAACAAATTGAGCAAGTGTGACATCATTTAAATCTTGATGTCGCTTTTCATACTTGTCAAACCAATTATCACGCCAAATATTAGTTGAATCCTCTCCAATACCCATTTCGTCTAATGCCTTTTGAGTTTTTCGTATTCTTTGTCGATCAACAGGCCACATTGTGGGAATAGTAGTTACAACAGTCGAACATTTTGACATTGGCTCTCGTAGAAGGTACCAAGCAGCTTCCTGACTTGTAATTTCTACGTGATTTAACATATTCACTCCAATTTTCTAGTAACCTCAACAATATCAAACTCAGGGTTTTCATTCATAATTTCGATAATTAAACGTTGAAGATGACTTACTCCTCTATTTGTTTTATTTACATACTCAGCAACGTAAGCAGCGCAAGAATACTCCTCCGTAATGAATTGAATATCCATGTTAGATTTAATTTTATTTAAAATGAATGGATTAAAGGAATTGTTCCATTTCTGACGTGGCTGGCGTTTAAAAATACTCTCGGTCTATTTATCCCAGCTCGTAGAATATTATGATAATGGTCATCTGAAAGTATGTTATTGTCTTTATAAAAATCATCCATGTCCAGATAATCTTTATTTTCTAGTTTCACCCTTATGCTTTTGTATTGATTGAAGTAATCGCGAAAACCAGGTTCCTCTTTTTGCATAGGTGATAATATTATTGTAGATCTAGACGGCATGAAAGGCGCCTCGAATCTACACTTCTGTGGTCCGTTTGCGCCTATTCTTTTGTAACACGTAAATGTGTGTTTGTGAGTTTGAAGTTTTATATTACCTGATGCTTCTTCAGATGAAACAGAAATTAAATTATCAATTAATGTTATCGCATCAATTTTATCGTTTCCCATGGCATCAATTGGAGCATTGTTTAACCACAATAAGATATGAGCGTGTGGACTTCCACGATGCTGAAATTCAATCCTCTTGAAGTACTCGACAACGTAATATTTTCCGAACGGACTTAATTTTTTCGACTGTAGGATAGACATTAAAACATTTACTAATTTATTGAAGTAAATCGCGCACGTTACTGCGTCTTCATTAATTAAAGTAGTTTTTTCAAGGTAATGCAAGTTTTCAGCAGCTTCCGTTGAAATTTCAACTCCACTATGTTTCAATGTATATAATATTTGTATTAGATCTGTCCAACCAATTTCATTTGCACTTAATGTTAAAAAATTGTTGGTTTGCCTAGTTGCCTTATCATAGCAAAAAGATCTTTTTTTACGATTCGACCAATACCATGTTGAATTCGGAATTGATCGTAAAAAAAAAGCAAGATTTGTTTCAATACAATTATTGATGTAATGTTCGTCTTCAATTTGTTGTCGAGTGACCGTTGTATTTTTACCAACATGTTTAAAAGCAATCGTCAGGGAATCCCGAACTCTCAATCTCATAATTTTCATTGCTACGTATAAAAGATGATGCGGTGTCACAGCTCGTCGATCAGATCTTCGTAATTCACTTGATGCCATCATGAATGGTGTTGCTTTAATTCCTTCTCTGAATCTCCGAAATTCACCCAAATAAATTGACGGAAATGAAAGCTCTTCTGCATGTTCATCGAACAGTAAGCTCCGTGGAACATTTTGTTCTCCAGGTGCAATACAAAGATATTGTTCCTCATCCCATGACAGTGTATGTTGTTGAGCAGTTAGACTTTCTTCAATAGGTATATGTTCACTAATATCTTCTAAAGGAATTTCCGTTGAAATTGAATTATTGTCAAAAAATGATTGATCCATTTTAATTTCATACATAGTATAAAGTGGTGTAGCTAATAAAAATTGTAGCCAGGTTTTTATTGTGCGTTTATTAATTATGCCCTGCAAATAGCTTGATTTATGAATTTGTTTTCGCTTGATATGTACATTAATACAATAATCATCATCTACGTTTCGTGGTAGACTTTTAATCATTGTATCAACATCAACAGGCACATTAATGATTTGCCCTAAAATTCCATATTGACTGTTGACATGTCTTAATCTTCTGATCTGCATGAAAGGTATACGAGGTGAAATTAATCTTTCAGATAAAATATCTAGTGGTGGTAAATGACTTGGAAACTGTGGATATTTGAACCCATTATATACAGCCATTATTGGAATGTTATTTTTGTTTAATGCGTTAAGACATGTGTTGCATAAAGCAATTTTGTCGTTTGATACATGAGGAAGAATTATATTTAATATCTCTTGGTGTTGAATAGATGCATATTTTAAATCTTCTTTAAACCACAATCTCTCACATACTGAGCAAACATGCCCAAACGAGTTATTGATAAATTTTTCCTTAAATTCCTTGTGAGCATTTTGATGCCTGTGAAAAGTAGGATAAGGTACTCGTAAATCATTATCTTGAATACGTCTCGTATTATTTGTAATATTGACATGATTCTCATCATCGATATTATTATTATTAATATTATTATTATTATTATTAATAATAATATTATTATCACCATTATTATTGTTATTATTATTATTAATATTATTATTATCACCATTATTATTATTATTATTATTATTATTATTGTTATTAGCATTAATAATATTTGATGATGTTGGAAAATCTTCAATGATGTTTTCTGAAAGGCTTGTCAATGATTTTTTTCTTGCTCTAAACTCACGAACACGTTCTGTTGAAGTTTTTTTTCTTTTAATTGGTAAAGTCGAAGGTTGAGAATTGTCTTGTTCTTGATGTACTTCAACTTCAACAGTGATTCGCGTCAAATCATTTGACTCTTGATTTTCTTCAGATTTTTGTCTTTTTCGAGCTCTGTAGTCACGACTACGCTCTGCTGGAGTTTTTGGTGTAGTTTCTGTAATGATGGACGATGAGATATTCAACTCTTGGCTAGCTGCATTTTTTAAAGCCTTTTTTCGCTCTCTAAATTCTCGTGAACGTTCTGTTGATGTTTTAGCTGGCCGTCTAATAGATATTTTATTTTTAAGTGTTTCACACTCTCGCACCACAATTTTTGGCATTGCAATCTGAAAATGAAAAGTTATTTGAAATCAATATTTAATAATAAAAATAATTAAAGAGAATTATTAAAATAAATTTATTTTATATTGTTTGAAAAATAATATAGTCAAATCTCAGATGTTGAATATTAAATTAAAATTTCTCGTGATTTTTTGTAAATATTAAAAATACCTAATCCAATTTAAATATATACAAAATTTTTGTAAATTAATGATAACTCTAGAAATTCCAATTTTTAAATTAAAATTTCGTCAAAAGAATTTATGAAATATTGTTATTAGTATTTTATGCACAATGATTTATTGAAATCTCAAATGACGAATTGTAAATAAAAAATGCAACGTGTTTTTGTCAATATTAGAAATTATTAATTAAGTTTTGTTTTTGAATTCAAAATTTAGAAAAGCGAATTTATGAAATATTTTTATTTTATGGTAAATGATTTATTAAATTATCAAATGACGAGTGGCAAGTTGAAATACCACATGTTATTTGTAAATATTAAAACTACCTAACCTTCAAACCAATTATCATAAAAAATTGTAAATAAACAAAAAGATAACAGATATATTACTTACTTCGAATAATTGCTTGATACAGGACAACTTACAAATTTATTCACAAAGTTTTTCACAAAGTTTTTCACAAAGTTTTTATTTATAAAATTCACTTACTGTTTATTCACTGTAGAAGTGTCTAATAATATTGTAAATATTACGCTATGCGACAGAAATGCCATCTAAAGTTCTAATAATTAACTAGTAAACGAATACACAACCAATAGGGCGTGTATTCTTTCTCGATATCCCGTATTCTCTCTCTCTCTTGTTCAATCTTTCTCTCACCTCGCCCTGTCTTACTCTCTCTCAATCGGTCTCGATCACTCTCTCTCTCTTTTCCGACACTTCCGTTGCATACCGACGTGACGTTTCATCTGTAAAAATTTTACCCTCATGCGCTTAAAAGAAGTTTCACTTCAAAAATCTCTCATTGAGGAAATACAGCAAATAAAACAAAATGTTTTTTTCCTTTAATTTGGTTTTGGGATCAAAGATAGCTATTTGATGACGGAAAAAAGCCAGATAATAAACATAAATTATGTCAGTGTTGTTGCGTGTATTTTTTTATTATGGAAGAAAGCATTTTGTTTTACTTCTCTTTCCGGTTGTTTTTTAAAAAAAAATCTTTAAATTTTCGATACGCTCGCGCCCCTCTTGTAGGGTCATCGCGCCCCCAGGGGCGCGCCCCACACTTTGAGAAACACTGTACTACGTATATAATGAATTAGCCGAGTGTATTCCCTTTTTAATTAAAATATTGATGATTTGGTAGTAGTCGATTTCACACAATTGATGAGGCTGGGTACATTGACATCTTGGTTTATTTCACATGCTGAAAACAATCACACACAAAAACAACGTAGAAGCGGCAGGACAAGACAAAGAACACAAAAACAAAAACTAGCTGCGTGCGCTTACGTGATGAGGACAAGGAGTGGGATGAATTTTCCAGAGATATTCGGTATTTATACCGGACGGACCCGAATGTACAAAAGCTCACACGACTTCTAAGGACTTCTCTTATGATTCGTGGATAACTATCGTACGGGGTTATTACTTAACAAATAATTGAAAACACGCTAAGTGCATAATTTTTAACGTAATAAAGTTTCTATTAAATTCCGTAAGGCAGGTAAGTAATAGATACATATTTATGCGCAGTCCTGGAGGGTCAGAGAGGACCACTACAAATTAAAAAAAACTTTCAAAGAGATATTAACAGGAAGTATTACATATACACTCAGGAACTTTGAAAATAGCGACCCAAGAAGGAAGCTAAGTACAATCACGAAACTTCGCAAATAAGTACAGCGTAATGTGTTATGCAAATTATCCAAGTTTTGTGCCAATACACGTGCTCATACACGCCGAGGTGGCGCTACAATCAGGAAGTGGGTGCTATATAAGCCAGCGCAAATTCGAAGATTCATAAACATGATGATTACCCGCCGATTGTAGGAAGACTTTGGTAAGCGAAACATGCCAGGTAAACGTGCTAGAAGACATTCCTCACAGTTAAGTGAGTTTGAGAGAGGCCTGATCATTGAGATGAAAACTGCAAGCTGGTCGACGCGCCGTGTTGCTGGCCAGGTGGATCGTTCGGAGTGTGCCGTTAGAAATTGTTGGGAGCAGTCGACACGACAAGGTACCCAAGCGCGGAAAATCGGGTCTGGAGCGACCAGGAAAACCATGAGGAGAGAGGATCGAAGGATCATGCGGCAAGCACTTGTGGACCCCACAGTGACTCGTTCAACGATACGAGCAGACGTGGCGTAGCAATTGTTCCACAAACAATTTCCAGACATCTTGCAGAAGCAAATCTTAAATCCAAGTGCCCTTTCCGTGCACTCCCTTTAACACCGGAACATCGGAAACTGCGTCTACATTGGTGCCAAGCCAGATCAGTGTGGAATGTCACAGATTGGCAAAATGTTGTGTTTAGTGATGAATCCCGGTTTGATTTGGGGACAGATAATAACCGCGTACGGGTGTGGAGGCGCCATGGTGAGCGGTACAATTCCCCCACAATGTTCTACGTCACGCTGCCCGCACAGCTAGTATAATGGTCTGGGAGGCCATAGCCTATGATAGCCGGTCCACTTTAATTGTGATGCGTGGAACCTTAATGGGTCAACGTCACGTTGATGATATTCTTCGACCCCATGTTAGGACCTTATCTAAATGGTCTCCCAGGGGCAATTTTCCAGCAAGATAATGCTCGTCCACATACAGCAAGAGTTGCTCAAGACTTCCTACGTCATTTTTAGGCTCTTCCATGGCCGGCTCGCTCCCCCGATTTGTCCCATGTAGAGCACGTGTGGGATCAGCTAAAACGGCAGATGCCATCGTGTCACTCTGTACATGATTTAGAGTTGGCTGTTAACGATTTGTGGGCCCATCTGCCTCCGGACAACATAAGGTGTCTTATCAACTCAATGCCGGACCGTGTGGCGGCATGTATTGCAGCTGGAGGTGGTCCAACGCGCTAATGAAGTTGCCCAGTATTTGTGTCGTTGCACTCTCTGTATTCGTTTAATTGTCTTGATTTTTAGATCAAGTGAATCTGATATGTGTCATTATGTGTATTAAATTTCATTTGAATCCAATGCTTTCTTCTTGGGTCGCTATTTTCAATGTTCCTGAGTGATATACTGACCCAAACAGCAGAAATTTGCATGATTTTCAATTAACAATTTAAAAACAGCAAAATTAAAAGATTTAACTTACAACTGGAGATGGAATAAAATCCAAAGCAGGTGAAAATACTACAATACATTCAAAGAAATGTAATACATTCCATAAATGAAAAAGAAAAAAAATGATAATGGCTACTTCTCCCAGCCAAATTTTAAATATTCTGTTTTGCTTCTAGAAGCAAAGAAAAATTATCAAATATAACTTTCTCAGATACTTCGATGTATTAAACGTGTAGTAGTAGAATAACCATGATGGTACAATAAGCGATTAGGTCAGGCAAAAAGAATTTTTTTTATAGTATCTTGAAGAAACAAATCTGTTATTTAAAAATTTTGACAATAAACTCGGTAATAAAAATATGTCACAGATTACACAGGGTTTCTGTGGTTTGTAAATAGTAACTTAAAAAGTTCATTCTAAAGTCTAGTTGATCTAATGAATCCTTCGTCAAATATAAATTTTTAATAGAATGGATTTTCGAATGCCATATGTAAAAAGAGAACAGATTAGAAAGCTCCCGAGTGTATTTTTCAACAACTCTCTCTGATAACCATTTTTCAGAACTTGAATATCTTTAGAAAGATTCCACGCATAATGGGTATCTGATACTCTTTACACTGAATTACTACAATGCCTCAATAACTTTTAGAGGAGTAAAATGATTAATTTGCTTTTAGTTTTATTCTTAATTTCATCTGGCTTCTGACCTTGTCGATTTGAATCATCTTCAAAAAAGGAAAAGAACCACGGACTGGTGCTTTTATTCACCATACTGCCACAAATGATGACTCTGCAACAAGTCAGTTTAAAAAGAAAAAAATTTAACATTCAACCTTCGAATGGAATTGAATTTGAGTGGTTGCAATGTCTCTATTTTATCAATCTCTTTCAATTATCTGGAAACTAATTTTAAAAATTGACTGTCGTTGTGGCATTTTTCTGGCTGTATTATTAATGACACAGCTCTAACGGCATGTTTGTTCATTAAGAAAACTTAAATTGTGATGAGATTCTGGAATTCTTTTTTTCTTATTTACGCTTTCGACTGCTAAAATTGGATGAATCGGGAAGTTAGAAGGATTCAATATTAATAATGTGTATTCAACGCATCCAATGACTTTTCTTGCAACTGCTTGAAATAGATTGCAGTTTTAGAATACATGTACTATAGTAAAAATTGTCAATATGAAAGCCCTTTGCGTGTAATTTCTTTACGTGTAGGATTTAGAAAGTTCTGGAATGCCCAAAACCGTTCTACTTACCGTAAAATCCGGTGTATAGCACTCACCCATACTTTCAAGCTGTATTTCTTAATTTTTAGGTATATTCGCCGTATAACGCACACCCTCTTTTTTATAAAGGAACTATAAGTGTGCGTGTACAATGCACGTATGTTTTAAAGTCATTTATTCGAGTTATTATCCCAAGAGTTTGGAAAATTAGTATACTATTAGAATCATAACACTTTAACTTCATTAGGTATGTCATTTTTTTTTAAATATTTAGTATTCTGATCTACGTCGAACTTAAATGTTTCTCATGCTCATCTCATTTTTTTAACCTATCATTTTTGTACCCGGCGTACAACGCCCACCCGTTAATTTCGATCTCATTTTTTGCGTTAAAAGTGCCGGATTTTAAGGTACTTTTTATTTAGAGACATAACAAAAATTACAACTTAAAATATTAATCAATTTATAAGTATTAGGCTTGTTCAAATGAAAGTGATTTGAAGCTTCATGTGCGAAAAATTTTCATTGTATTTTCGTGAAGCAAACGCGATAGTGAAGGTGTATGTATCCCGCACGTACGAGAGCAAACAGAATTGTGTAAATGCATTCGTAAGGACATGGCATTCATTTAAAAATGATTAATATGGATGCAACTACGTCCAAAACAGATCAGCAAGTTGTAATAAAGTTTTAACACTAGAAAGGTGTAAAGGCTCATTCACACCAAGGCGTACAAACGTCGAGTGTCTAGCGTCTAGCCAATCAGAGACTTCATTTCGCCCGAGATGAAATCTCTGATTGGCTAGACGCTTAACGCTCGACACTGACAGCCTTGGTGTGAATTCAGCTTATGCCGTAATGGGCCGAAGTTTACAACATTTGTTGCTCTACATTGATGACGGTCACGACTTTGCGCAACAAATAGCATGCAGCATGCAATGGAAACATCCCGACTCACATAGACCCTAAAAATTCAAAGCTCAGCAGTTAGCCGGTGATTTTGACGGCCTAATGGGTCAACGAAAGCAAGAGTTTCCAACTCAAAGGCTAACTTTGGTCAAACAAACAAGATTTAACATTGAGTGGGTCGCAAAAAAACCAAAATCCATAGAAACGTAGGATTATTTTGAATAATACATTATAATAAACATGAAAAAAGAACAAGACATTTAATATTTACTTCCGGACACTTAACATCTCTTCTCCATTACTATCTTTCCTTTTTCGGGATAAATTTTGTTCCCAGTGATTTTCAAAACTGATCCAAGGTTAGACCGAGCCAGATGCGGCCCGCGGGCCACGAGTTTGACCCTCCTGGAGTAAAGGCTGCCGTTCTGGTATGGTTCCATGATCAACCGACATTGTTCTTCGAGGACGGAATTCGTAAACTTCCTAAGCAATGAGATGCCGGTCTAAAAGCTATGAGTGATTTCTCTTAACAAACTCTGTATATATATGCATTTCACTCATTAAATATTTTTGTTTTTATCTTTGTATCTGTCTCATTTCTGATTCTACGAATCTCATGGGTACACACCTCGAATTACTTTCATTTGAACACTTCTTATATTTGTAACAAAGCTAAATATATCGATGGGTAGTGAATATTCCACCTAAGCGTTACACACACACGCACATATTTCGGATAAAAGACTACATAAAACTGAAGTCGGCCTCTTGAGCGGGAATCCAAGAAAAAGGAATAGAATAATTTGATTCTATTAAACATTTCGTCCTCATTTGATTCGAATTATTTGATGCTTTGTTTGTATTTCTCTTTGGGGAAGTCTTAATCCCTTCGATGATATGTCGTGGGAGGCACCTCAGACCAACCCTTTTACGAGAAGAAAACAATTGCATCGTTATTTCGAAGAGAGAACAATTAATTCTGTTGTTATCTGAGATAAATTAATTTAGTTTCCTTACTCTCAAAATTATATCACCGAATAAGTAAAAAGAATTTTTTTTGTCCTTGCTTAAAATTTATTATTTAGTGTTGCGAATTTTGTGTAAAATAGTGTAAATAATTTGTATTTGGATGTGTAATGCATTTATATTACTCTATGTTCTATTTATTTTATGTTAAAATTGTAATATTCGTAAGCAACGCTGTCCCTTACATTCTAATGGCGATTCAGTAGGAACTTGGCAAAATCTTGACGATAGATCCAAGTTGGCATGATTTTTTGTGACCAAGTTAGTGACGGCAACCATTTTTGGCGGGTTCGTGACCTCTCGGATTCTTCTGGAAATTAGTGGAGAAACCCACTGATATCACGATCCATGACGCAAGTGGATTTTTCTCGAAGAATCCTTGAGGGTTATAAATAGAGAGACGCTTCCCGAAACTGAGTTAGTGTTGATACGACTAACAGTTAATATTAGTAACAATTACCACGGCTGTTAAGTAGAACGAGCGAGTGCTTGTGAATAATCATTTACATACTTGTATTTTAGACACTAACAGCTATGTCTGAGCGTTGTTGAAGGTTAAGACCTTCTGAGATTTATTCTACGAATTTCGCTGTGCATCCTGTATTTCAAGGATTCATTTTCGACAAAAAATTTCCACCGCTCCTGAAGAACTGTCTTGTTTTTTGAGACTGTGATTTGCATAGAATTTTCTAACCGCGATTTACGTTACAATAGCATGCATGATACTTTTTTGCTATAAGAATCGAATTTTAATTATACTATATATATTTTATAATCATAGACCAAAGTTATATCTTGATGGTTAAATGTTATCACATCCTTTTTATATATGATTCTGCTTGTTTACAATGTACAAATCAGTGTGTTTGTGAGCATGTGCTTTGTGAATTAAAACGTTGGACCAAAGCAAAGAAGTCTCAAAAAATGTACTGTGTTTGAAGAAAAGACAGATATGCCAAAAACGGACCAGAGATTGTCCACACCGAATCAGTAAAAATTGCAGTGTTTTAGGTAGCCCATCAGATCTAAATATCAACGAATTGCAAATGGCAAGTGAAATCAATTTCAATTTAACATATGTGCAACCTGCTGAAATGTTCACAGTAAGCAAGGAAACAAAATTTTTCTCAAAATGAGAAAGAGTAGGAAAGCAGTACAATGGGTAATGCACGACCACTCGTTGCAATAAATTTAGAAGAAAAATTATGCGTTTGGGGAGGAGGAATTTGTCTTGTCCTCCATCTAAGATACATCTTTATTAGATCATCTTCTGTTCTTTGGAAATCATATGCCAGGTATATTCTATAAACAGTTTCATTGTGAAAAAGTATTAAAAAGAAAAGCGTTTATTTATATAATTTTTTAAAATATATATATAAAAATAAGCAGCTTGATAAGATGAGGAATTTATAAGGTGACGTCTTCACGGCAAGTGGTATTTTTCTTTCAGTAAAAAATGACAGAAATCTTTGGTTATATATATATATACTAAAAACATATAGTAAACCATCAATAAGTAGGATTTATTAAGCCAAAAATTGTTCGATGCGGACAGCTGTTTTTAAAAAGCTCGTAATTTAAGCGTATGAATTACTCTTTTATCTCTGTTCCTACTTTACATACAAAAAGAGTACTTTCCTTTTCTCAACCTACGAGGGATGTTTTATAAGTAATAAGACTAAAATTATAAAAAAAAAGAATACCTTTTTAATCGCGTCATCATTTACATGGTCTTTTTAAAAATAACTTCCGTGGCACGTAATGCATTTATCCCAACATTCTGTCCACTTCTTAAAAACATATTAAAGTCCGTTTTGTGAGAGCTTTATCAAAATCGTGCAGTCTTTACATATGCTTTGTTGCTTGCAAAATTTTTACATCGTAATGGTTTCTTAAGTTGAGGAAGCAGCCAGAAATTGCATGGTGTTTTATCAGGACAGTATGAACGGTGTGGTAAAATCTCTTCGTTGTTCTACTGCGAAACATCCGGTACACAACGAGCAATATGTGGTCGGGCAATGTCATGGTGCAATAGGAAGCCATTTCGGAGCAATGGAGGTTTCCATTTAACGTGTTGTATCATTTCTCGCAGATCATTTGCATAGAACGATCCGTTTACGGTAGTACCGGGTTCGACAGCGTGTAATTACACAATTCCTTCATAATCAAATATATATATATATATATTTATATGGTCATAACTTTACCAGCCAATTTCACAGTTTTTGCTTTCTTGGGAGTAGGTGAAGATGGATGTTTCCGTTCACTGCTTTGTTGTTTTATGGTTGGATCAGTGATACAACCAAGCTTTGTCTGTTGTGATGAAGCGTTTTAAGATATTGTCGCCTTCTTGTTTCAGTCTTTAATTATGTTGTATCATATCAAAGGTCTCCGATGCTGATTTTTGCTTCCATTTCGACAACTGGCCGCGTCTCGTAGGCACCTGCAAACACACTTTAGTTCGAGCATGTGGTACTCAAGAACATGAGTCTGTACAGGCCATCTATCGGTAGCTTTTGTTAATACAGACAACAAACTTTTCTTATGCCACAGAAATTAACATTCTGATGAGTAGTTTCGCGGCAGTAAAATTAGTCTTATTACTTATTAAACAGCCTATGTAATATACCAGGTGCTTATGATTAAACTTCTCCAAAAATGGCATACAGCGCAAACGGGTGAACGGAATGCAATGCAGTTTTGTATATGGGCGATGCACGAGATGCACTCACGGAATTTGGAAAAAAATTAGTTCCAAAATGTTCATCAAAAATCGTCTTTTCGGCATAAACATGAAATTTAACTCAATAAACGACCATAACGGACAATATTAACAATCCAGAACAAGAACGACGAGTAATAAAATGCAAAACCGGGAAAAGCTGTCAGTTGTAGGAGAAAAATGTCGAGATTAGCATGCTTGGAAAAAAGGGGAAGCTTTATGCAAAACAGGTTAGTATTTACAGATTTCCTCTGAGAAGAATAGCCCAAGGAGAGAGAGAGATGCGTGAATGTCGCCGTGAAACCACAACAGACAGGTATTTTGGGGGACTGCAGGGTAAATGCAGGATGCTTCCGAGTGTTGACCGTCCCATTGAGGTAGAAATGAGCTTATTCGCTCGCCATTCCAAGGCCATGGCACATCAACAGTTGTTCTGTTGAGAAAACTGACCTCGAATGAAAGACGTTGTGGCTTGGTTTGGCGGATCATGTATGGGTAGTAGTGCATTATGTTTTCTGAGTACCGTAAAATCCGGCGTATAACGCCTCCCCCTTTTTACGAAATAACAAGAAGTTTGCGTGTACACACACACACATGCACAAAGCTGGTATGTTTTTAAGCCATATATTCTAGGCATTATCTCAGGATTTTGAAAAACTAGTACACTTTTAGAATCAGAATTCTTTAATTTTATCAGGTATGTCATTTTTTTCAAATAAACAGTATTCGATCCATGAAGAAGGCTAATTTTTCTTATCCTCATGTGTAATTTTTTTTTTATTTTTTAAACCATCATTTTTCATACCCGACGTATAACGCTCACCCGTAAATTTCGATCCTTTTAAAGATTTGTTTTACTTGAGCATCTTTTCACAATGGCCAAATTCGAAAGCACGTGATTATCTTTATCACGTGACCGTCATGAATTGAGCTCAATAGGATTACGATTTAAAAATTCTGAAGAGAAAAAGTAGGGAATCTTGGATTTTGATTGTTAGGAGATATGTTTGTAGTTTTAAGTGTAAATATTGACTTGAAGGATTAGTTGTTGTCGGAAATGGTGAGCGAGATTGTATATCGTGTGTGACAGGTGTTTAGACTTATTTGGGAGTTCCAACCTGCGTGGCTATAATCCATATCACCTTGTAACAGTTAAATGAATTATTATTATTGGTTAAAATCCGAGGCTGACTTAGCTTTCACTAAACATTTATCATAAGGTATTGTCATTATAGTAAATATAATTTGTGTTGAAGTTCAAAAAATAGCTTTGTGCCGATCTCATTAATACAAACTCCGGTTCGTTTCATGATTTCCGAGTTAAAAATAATAATTTATTGGTTGGTGTTTAAAAATGAAAGCGATTATTAGAAAACTTATAGGATTTATATAAACTGAATCAACTCTACGATAGTTATACACACAACAAATTAAATTATTTGAAAAATAAAATGAGCATTGTATCGTTTTCATTTTAAAAATTTCAGTTGATACGTCTAATTGTATTGATAAGTCTAGTTGTAGACTTAATTAGTAGTGTTTAGCAAATTTCTTTTTTTATGTTTAAAACAGTATTGTTAAGCTACAGATTTTTCTTATCCACGTCAACAAATTCCGCTTAGTGTTTCATTACTGTATAACAAAACAAAATTTGCTTGGTAGTTGTATTGATGAAATATCGTTTTATATTAAATTCTCTTGATGAACAATAAGAGTTGAATGTTAATCATCTTCCGCGTAAGAGTGGAATGTAATGTATGGCATAATTATCATTCTGAATGGTGCTCATTATTCACAGCGAGCAGTAATGCATGTTAAATACTATTAAACAATGAAGAAGACTTAAAATCTTCAAAGTATTATCAGCATAATAAAAAGAAATATTTTATTACTTCTCTTTTTTAACATAAAGAATATCCTTCGACTGTTTTACAGCAGATAATTTCAAACTGCCCCAAAAAAGAAAGTTTCAAATTACCACGATTTTTATTATAAATATGTTCGGTTAATTACTTCCAAGACGGAAATATCTTTTTCTACGGTCTTATAATCATTTGTGCAAGGAAACGATAATTATCTTAATGAATTTAGTAAAGCTCCATTCATAAAAAGCATACCTTTGTAACCCTTAATTCTCTTAAATTACGGCAACAAGAGGAAATAGGAAATTTATATCTGATTCTCTCTAATGGCAGCCAATGTAGAATAAATATATTTGGAGGCAAAACAACTAAAAACATTTTATGAATGGGTGTTTCAATTAATTAATTAACCGAACATGATTCGAAAAATGCACCAATATACCAGTGAATTCAATGAAATAACCAAAATTTTAAAAAGTCGTAAAATAGTGAAAAATATTTTAGTCTTTCTAATCAGACAATTGTGTTCTGTTATCTCAGGAAAAGTAAAGAAAAATTGTTGTGAAAAAATTATTTCTCAAATTGTTGAAAAGGGAAGTGATAGAGACCATTTTTTATATATTTTTTTCTAAACACATCTTTTTAAAGTGAAGAAGCAGTTTGAGGAGATATTGCATGAGCAGTTCGAATCAATAAAATACCCATAAAATTTACCAAACGTGGAGTTTTTCATTAAATACGCAGTTTTAAACACTTGTATGTTAAATTAAATTTTATCAGTAATTAAAAATACTGTTTTCGGATTTTTAATACCAACTGATCGTAAAAGTTTTATTACGTTAGACAAAGTCTCGAAAAAAGGAAAGTGTACCTCTAGTTTTAGGAAACTTGCGAGAAGTATTTATCAGACTTTTAGAAAAGTAGTTCGGATAAAAACATTCTAAATAAATATATACTAGCTATTTCTTTATTGACGTTAAATATAATTACATTTATGAATTATTTATTTTGTGGGAAAATGGGGCATTATATGATGTAAATTATTCATGCTAGATTGTTAGTTTTATTTCCTTGGTATTAGCCCTGATTTGTTTTTTTGTATTGTGCGATTTATATGTTGGGTATGTGTTTGGAGGTATGTCACATTTATAAACTTGGTTTCTTTAACCAGGGAGCAGACGCGCACTCGATACTAGCGTTAATGGCCACGTGGGGTAACTGAGTCACCCCAATCCTTTTTTTTTATAATTATTTTTATTGTTCACGATAAAAATCCTAATTCGTGTGAATAATTTAATTAAGAGAAAGCATACTTATCTACTCTTTTAGAGACTTTTAAATTTTTCTTTGACAATTTATGTAAGAAAAAATTCCACAAAATTGAACTAAAATGTTTCAAATGTGCGTGACTTTAATAAGGAACGCAGACCCAGATATTTTTGTTAACATTAAAGGAATAATATTTGCAGACAAAACTGTCATATTTTGTTCAAGTTTTCGTGGTTTTATTGTCCTTTGAAAACTAACAAATAACATGCAGAACTTTTTCTCATTTGTGTCTTTTTGGCAGGGCACAATGTGTCTTGTATGCACTTGTGGCTTTATATCTTTCCTGATGGATTTTTTAAGTAGCATTTGCAAACGTTCCTTTCAACTCAAACATTTCATGATCATCTCTTTTCTCAAATTTACTTTCACAATCAGGATTAATATCGATTAATTCATGAGGTTCTACTCTTGCTTAATCGATTTCATCTTAATCCAATAGAGATTGCAAAGATGTCTGTTTTTTTCTTTATAATATTCTGTTCATTTACATTTATAAATGTAAATGTATCCATAAAGAGCTGTACAGCACAAAAATCAAAACACTAAGGCGTTCACATGGTAAAAACGTAACCTTTACATAAAAAAATATTTTGGAACAAAAGTGGTCGTTTGGGAAACTCAGTCATTCCAAGTTCCTTGAGATTGTAAGAAAACCTTTGCCGTTTCCAAAAAAAGAGGCAGATATGTGACAAACACATTTTAGTTTACATCAAATATCGTCATATAAGAGTATACAGATAAGCTCATTTGTGACAAATAAACAATTTTCCCCAAATTAAAGATTTCGTGAGCCTGAGGCAGTGATTCTCAACCTGCGGCCAACCGAGCCTTCTTAAATGGCTCAGTCATGGCCAATTGCTATGAGAAATTTACTCATTTAGGAACATTGTATTATAAACTTCGTGGGAAATTCTTTGTCAAGAAATCAAATGTATCAACTTTGCTTTTTGCTGTCGGGGTCGCACGGGTATGAATTCATATTCTTTTTCTATTTGTGAAACAGACTATTAGTGATAACAGACAACAGCTAACAGCGGAGTAGCGACAATTTTATGGAGAAATTAATTTGTACACTGCTGTTTGTAAAAAATGCAACACCATGAATGAATCATCAGAATTAAATTAACTTTGCAGCAAATATCAATTATAGGAAGTTAAATAAAATAGTAGGGTTTCAGATCCACCGCACATGCGTGGCGTGCGCAGCGCCCTCTGAACTGATGCTGAAAGCGTATAAATAGAGGGCTGTAGCGAGACGTTGAAAATAGTTGATAATTATTTGTTAGTGGCGAACGTTTATTGAGACCTAAATACGCCTCCACGACGAAATAAGGAGAAATTCTAACATATTATGGTTTGAACAAGGGAGGATTATTGGCCTTCGAGAAGAAGGATTTTCCTATCACGCAATAGGAGCTCCTGTGCCGTGGAACAAAACCACAGTGATGCGAGTGTGGAAGCAGTGGACCTACGAGCACCGTATAGCTCGAAAAACTGACTTTGGTCGATGAAAGGTGACTTCAGCGCGTAACAATCAACATCTGCTCCGCATAGCGGTGAATGACCGTACAGCTTCTTCCAGGTAGCTGGCAGCACATTGGTCTACTGCTACAGGTGTACTACAGGTCGTCAATTCATCGACGTCTGCTGCAACGTGGGTTGCATACAAGGGTGCCTTTATACAGGATCCCCTTCACGGCAAACCATCAACGGCTGCGTCTGCAATGGGCTCATGAGCACAGAGCCTGACAGGCTGATTGACACCAAGTTGTCTTTTCAGATGAATTACGCTTCAATTTGTGGGACCATGATGGTCAAATTCGTATTAGACGCTATGCCGGTGAACACAGCCTTCCAGAGTGCTTTATGGAACGACATAGTGGCCTAATAACCGGAGTTATAGTTTGGGGTGCGATTTCGTATCATGGATGATCCAATTTGCTACGAATTGAGGGTAACTTCAATAGCAACAGGCACGTCCGTGAAGAGCTACAGCCCGAAGTCATTTCTTCCTTTAAGGTATCCCTGGAGCTATCTTTCAATAGGATAATACATGCCTAAATGTTCCAAAGACTGTCCGAGACTTCTGTTCAGTCCAACACATGCAACTTCTTCCATTGCCGGCTTATTCGCCGGATATGTCGCCCATTGACTACGTGTGGGATTTGGTTGGTTGGCGTCTCGCTCTTGATCCGCGTCCTTCAGCTTCAAAAGACGAACTTTCTCTGCGTATACAAGCAATATAGAATTCTTTTCCATAAGCATACATTCAAAATCTGTTTGATTCCATGCCACGTCGTATTGCAGCACTTATCCCTTTATTCACCGCATTATGATTTACTGCGGGTTTTTTCATGCAATATATTTTTTTGTGGATCACTACATTGAAAATTAAAAGGTATACATAAACAAAATACTCCACTTTGGAAAATTTAATCCGTTATAGCTAATTAATTAAAGATATTCAACTGTAATATTAATTATATACACCGTTTACTTAAAATAAATAATCAAATCGTTTTCTGAGGTAATCATTAACATACAAAAGAAATAAGACAAATTTTGACATTAACTATATTTTCGGGACAAAAATGATAACCTTCGCAATCCTCTGAAAACGCCGTCAGCTGAAAACGCAATTTCTGCTATAAAACTATTCGACTTTCCCACTAAAATACTCATCATAGAACCCATGCTTCTATATATCTCGGAGTAGTGGATTTCAAACAACATTCCTGCCAAGTATAGTCAGAATATTTGTAAAAATGGTTATTTATGTAATTTTAAAGTGAGTGGTACTTATGAGTACCGTCTGTACGTAAAGGGTTATTGTAGTGAGTGGTGTCTACACCAAATACTGATTTCAGACACTTAACATTGTTTTTTTGCTTTGAAAATTTCGTTATTTATTTGTACTAATACAAGACGTTTGTTCATTAAATTTCATTTAATTCTGCTGATTCCTTCACGGTGTTCCTTTTTTATAACAGCAGTTTAACTGTGTTTCATATCTTGCAAGCGAAAAGCATTCGAAAAAATAAATCGTTTCAAGACGATTGGGATGTTGACCTTTTCTTAGCGAGAACTAACATAGATCAGTAATTGTGTTTGATTTATCACGAAAGTGCTATATTTAAAAAAATACCAATAAACAGTTATCATTCTTCGACACTTTTCCTCGAAGATCTCTTTTAAGAGGTGATAAACAGGCTTTCTTGAATGAATAATCTTTGTAACAGCAACAAAGTATTTTGTCAGTGGTAATACCACAGCGGCAACAAAGACATCCTATATAGTTCGTTATATTGTTGGTAATTATATGAAACCATTTAATGATGCAGAAACTGAGCAGGAGTGTTTCTTAAATGCTTTTAATTTAGTGTGAGTGACAAAAATAAAAAATGTAAAAAATAATAATTAAAAAAAAGCAAAACAGGAGTTATAATATTTGGATCAACTTTCCACATTTTAAACTTCCAATGTTATCTTGTTCTTAAAGTTTTCTTCTACCCCCCCCCATTTACCCTCAAGTTGCGGTCTGCGTGAAATAACTAACATATGTATGCGGCCGAACAGAAAAAAAGTTGAGTACCCTCGCACTAGGGTGACTCTGTGTCCAGCGCGACCGCTCCCGGATTAAATTTATACTCCTCAACAAGGCTTTGGGAAAAATTAGAATCTTTCAAAAATAAACCCTTATACGTAATAACACATCTCTTTAAGAAATACGCGTTGTTATTTTTTTAAAAGAAAAGCATCAGTCTCTTAAGCCCCTACTAACGAATTCGATATTTGCGGAATGAGTTTGATATTTTCCAATAGACATGATGACTCAGTTTTACTTTTTACAACTATTCCATTCTGTTTCATTTTCAGCGAATTATGTAAAAATCAGAGAGAGAGAGAGACATTTTCATAAGCTACTTTTAAAACTATCCACCTTTTGCCTTTCTGAGATACTCGATAGACTGATATGTTTTACTTCTCATGATAATAGGAAAGTATAGTGGAGAGTAATAGAGATTTCTTTTAATAGATGTCATTTTATAGCATAAAAAATATTTTCTTCTCGAACGCAGTGGGATGATTTGCTATCTTTGGGTCCTTATTTTCTGGCAGACAAAAATTGTAAACTCCTGACATGATACTGAATTTATCTCTTTCTTGCTCTCTTTTTTGGCAACTTTTTCTCATTCATTTAGGTGTGAATTGTTTTTTTCTGAGTAAAACAGTTTGATCATATTTGCCCCGTTTTAAAGTAAGGGTCCGTAGCCTTTTTTCCCTGGACCAAATTCGAGCCTATTTCTAACGAGGATCTATTCTCTTCAATAATTAATTTATACCTATTTATACACACACACACACACACACATATATATATATATATATATATATATATATATATATATATATATATATATATATATATATATATATATATATATATATATATATATACATATATATAGCAATAAAAAAATTAAAAAGAAGACTAATAAATCTTAAAACATCTTAAGAACAAACCGAAAGAACCCACAATATGGAACCATTACAAACCAAAAAAGAGAAATATAGCTAGAGTGAAAAAAACTATTATGGTTTCCCGAGCTGTCAGTCGCTTAGGACAGAGAAACAGGGTTAAACAGTGTTTTGCGAGACCTCAACCTTCCCCTTCAGCGGAAACTTTCGACATAATAGCATAGGAGATAAACCAAGGCAAAGGCCCAAAACCCTCCGTGGGTGAATATAACATCAATAGAATAGAATTGGAAAATTAAACTACTATAGGAATCTGGACGAAATAGACAAATATAAATATGTATAAACAAAAATAATTGCAATAGAGGTTAATATGATTATGACCATAAGTAATAATAATGAAAAGGTGCAAAAAACCTAAAATCTTACCCGATGTATTCCGATTCTATTAGCATACTAACGCCAAGCACAAAAAAACAGCGTAACTAAAATTAATGGCGAAATCTATATATATATATATATGAAAATGTAAGGAAAAAATTAATTTATAACCTAGGCAAAATTCTATTTGCAAGCGTGCATATCGAGTATAAAATTAAACAGCTACTACTCTTTCCTAGAACAAACATTAGATTCCAATCTCATCTCTTTAATGTTTATGGTCTTAGGCCGTACTTTTCCACGCTTTACTCTTTGTTCAAAACTTAAACTTAAAAAATGATGATTTAGCAATTATGGAATTACAGAAGATTTCCCTGTTATTTGCTATACTGATGGCAGTAAAATTGATGGAAGAGTTGGTTTCGCATTTGTTGTGTTCAGGAGTGGTGTTGAATCCGAGAACTTTCAATTTAGAATTCGTGATGAATGCACAGTTTTTGTAGCTGAACTTTTATGTTTAAATTTCGCCGTTAAATGGATCACTGAGCAAAATAGTGTCATCTCAGAATATCTCATCTGTACTGACTCTCTTTCCTCCTTGGATTCTCTTAAATGTATTTCTTCATCTAACAATATAATCGCGGACACACGGGCGTTCTTGGAAATGAGCGAGCCGATTGGCTTGCAAAAGCTGCAACCAAGCGCAAAATTGACATTGACGTTAATATTCCAAAATCGTTTTACAAGAAGATTACGAATGAAAGAATGATGAAATCTTGGAACCAAGAATATCTGATTTCTAATAAGGGGAGCATAACAAAGAAATTTTTCCCCACCATTAATAAGAGACTATCATGTCATCATTTTTACACTAACTACAAATTAACCCAATTTCTCACTGGTCATGGTAATTTCAAAAGCTACCTGAACAAATTTAATTTAGCTCCTTCATCTTTCTGTGACTGTAATATTGGTGGCGAGGAAAATGTAGAACATGTGATCCTTCTGTGTTCCAAGTATGTCAGAGAGAGAAAGCTCATAAGACTGGCGTTCAAGAGACTCAACATTAATTGGCCACCGAATTTTCACTAACTTCTTTCCACCAGAAGTGCTTTCAAAAATTTCTGTAAGTTTGTTGTAACTGTTTGTAATCCTTCTTAAATTCATTTTTTTAATTGTTTATTTCCCTTGAATGTGTGTTTAATACTTACTTCTGTAAGCCCCGTGTGATACTTTGTGGTGCACGAGGATTTTATAATTATTTTCAATAAAAAAAATATATAGCACAGAGGAGAAGAGGAGAACCTCCTGTTTTGAAAATGCAGTAAAATACACTACAGGTTACATTTGACTTGATTGATATTTTCCGCCTACCAAACAACATTGGAAATTTGAATTTGCACAGTTTTAAACACAATGTCTGTTACATGCCGCCCTTCATTATTAATACACTGATGCAGTCGAATTGGAAACATTTGATTAATTTTTTGAAGCATATCAACCGGAATATTGTCCATTTCAGCTCGGATGATGTGCCTTAGATTTTTCAGGGTGTTGGAGTGATCTTTGTAAACCAGGGACTTGAGATAAGCCCACAGGAAGTTATCAGGAGGAGATAAATCAAGTGAGAACTCAAGCCAGTTTACGTCCCCGGGTAGGTAGTCATTCGGGGAACCTTAAAATACCCATTGAAGCCCTGGTCTGGGCTGTGGCCCCATCTTCTTGTAACCACACGTTATCACGATTCTTTTCTTGGAGAGCGGGTAAGAAGAATTATGGGATATTTGTCCCATACCGGTCTTAATTGACACATGAACTTGTTCCATATTTTCAGGTGTACTAAAAGTGTTCGGAAGTCCTTTCCTTTCTTTGGAGACATTCCCCGTTGCTCTGAAGGCATTCATCCACATTAAAACACATTTCCAATCAGGAATATGACCTAGTGAAAGAGTATAGAAGTGACGATGAAAGGCACTTTGCACTGTAATCATCGACCAACCCGTTAGTGATTTATGCCTCCGCGGCAAAAGCGCGCTGTTGCCTCGACATCAACACGTTTAAGACTGAGACGGGTGGGAACCCAATCTATCCTCCTCCATCCCCTTCCACGCAAATCCTTCCCATGTGCCTCCCCCCCTTATAATATCACTGGAACATGTTCAAAACAGGAATTTCCCGCGCTCCACCCTGTGCAACCCAATTAAAAATCGACACAGTTCGCATTGGTTTGCCTAGCAGAAAAGACGCTTAAACAGAATGAACGAATAAAAAACTGCATTTCTCTGAAATTCCTCCCTGTTTTCTTCGAATATATATATATATATATATATATATATATATAAATCTTCTGTGCATGTGTATGTGACTAAACTCCTCCTAAACGGCTCGACCGATTTTGATGAAATTTTTTATGTGGGCTTAAGTGGATTCGAGAATGGTTTAGATTCACAATTCGGTCCGATATCGCAATTAGTTAAAACGATATTAATTAAAAACATTAGAAATATTCGACTCAACATTCATCTGCATTGTTGAAACAACGTTATTGTTATAAAAATGACGTAAGTTGGCGTCAAAAATCGATTTTAGCCAAACTGGCCAAACAGGGTCTCCATTGTTATAAAAATGCAGACAAATCATGCTTTTTAGCGTTTTTAATTAATATCTTTTCAAATAATCTATAGACGATTTAGTCACAAATAATATATGAGATAAGCAAAATAATTATTTAGATTTAGTTCATCCTTTTTAAGAAGAAAACTCTTTTAAATCGTTAGAACTTTTTATTCTCGTTCTTACATCGCGCTACAATATGTCAACAACTTTTGTTGCCAGATCATGAAAGCTAAATTTATAAAAACAAAGATATTATATAAATAGAGATGCAACATTACTCCTTCCCCAGTAACATAATTACGATACAATATGAAATACATACAAATAAAAGTAAAAATACAACAAATGAGTCATAAAATAATATACAACTAATCTATGTAACGCGCTGGAAACGTTACATGTCTACCAGAGCGTGTAGTTGTTCTTTGGACATCTCTTTTCAGCAAATCTGGTGGTTGTTTTTCAATTTTTCTTTGCACAATCTTTTTTTTTCTGGCAGAGTTGGTGCAGGTTCTAATTCTGGAAATGATCAGGATTATCACCATCAGTTGACAACAAATATGCAGGTTTTAATCTGTCTACAGCAGTGTTTCTAAAAATGTGGGGCGTGCTCCCCTGGGGGACGCGAGCATATCGAAAATTTAAAGATTTTCTTTAAAAAAAACCGGAAAGAGAAGTAAAACAAAATGCTTTCTTCCATGATGAAAAAAAAATACACAACAACACTGATATAATTTATGTTTATCTTCTGGCGTTTTTCCGTCATCAAATAGCTATCTTTAATCCCAAAACCAAATTAAAGAAAAAAAACATTTCGTTTAATTTGCTGTATTTCCTCAATGAGAGATTTCTTTATTACATTTTAACATAAAATATTACTCATTAAAAGAAAAACGAAGCCCAGACCCTGAGAAAAATTCTAAGATAAACAATTCATCACTGTAATTATTATTGAAATACTGTACATTAGTTGTAGAAAAAGAAAAGGAAGACATGATTCACTTTTCAGCAAAGCTGAATAATACATTTGCTAATCATTTGATTGACCTTCAAACTTATGGTATGGTTAGTTCTATATTAGTTCTATCCCATCTTTTATGCGTTTGCTTTTCGCTTAGGGAAATTGTAAATAATAAAGAATTTTATGATATTTGGAAAATAATTTATTGATTTAACATTTCTGTAATATCAGTGAAAAGTGTCTTATTTGCGTCCTTTATTATGGTCTTGCACTTTTGAGTCATTTTAGTTCAGTGTTTTATTGGATTTTTTCTCAAATCATCAAAGAAAAATTGAATAGTCCTTGAAAGCCGGTAAGTATACTTTCTCTTATTAATATTATTCACTGGAATTCCGATTTATATCGTGTACAATAAAATAATTCTAAACAAATGACTGGGGTGACTGAGTCCCCCCCGCACTACCATTAGCGTTAGTATCGAGTGCGCGCCTTCTCCCGGGTTAAAACATTTTGAATTCTTCTCGCTTTAAATATTAAAAAGTAACACAATTATTCTTCATCGTAATTTTATATTATTTTTCATTATTTAACATTAGTTCTAAATGCTAATATGTGAGGTTTAAAATTACAGTTCTTTAAACAGTTATTTACAATTATAGTATTTATTTTAAAAATATCATTTTACATTTTTGTATACAATGTCGTGTGCACGCAATTTTACTCTCCTTACAGTTCAGCTATTATATCAAGAATAATGTTTTATTTTTTTAAAAAATGATCTCGTGCGAAGAGCCGGTGTTTCAGCCAGTATACGCTTAATGTATCAGTACTGAAGAAGGTATTTTATAAATATTTTCTTATTATTAAATTAAGAACAAGTTTAATAATTATTAGGGACTTCCATAGGCTTGTCTTGTAGAGGAAAGTTTTTAAAGGAAGGTTTAATATCAGAAATTGACACTTTGAGTTATTTTTCGATATTTAGCTGAGATCTATATTTTGTCTTCAAAGCAGCCACCGCAGAAAATCCAGTTTAACAAAGGTAGGATGTTGAAAATGGTAATAGTATACCAAGTGTTTTTGTTTTCAGTACAGAGTTTCATCATCCACATCTACCCAAAATTCAAAGAGCGATTTATTACAAACTTTCCTTTTAATTTTTCACTGGATATGAAATCTATGAAGATTTCTTCTTCGGAAGTTGAGAGCCCTTCTTGAGAGTATCTTAAAATATATCCCTAATTCACTCGCAACTTGCTACCAAGTTGTCCTCATCCAGAAAATAATTTTTAAAATTCTTTGCCAACATAGCTAAATGATTTTACATGTTTTAAAAACAACTTTCACATGTTGCTCTTCAGATTTGTAAGTTTTAACACTGGGATTTTTTCCCATCATTTACTTCAGTAGTGGTAAATCCAAAATTTAAGTATTTTTGAGAATATCGCCTTGATTTAATTTTCGGAACTATGCTCGTTTGTGTACTTGTTGATTCTTTATTATCATCGAATGTTTGCTTACGACTTAAAAATGCATGTATGATTTAATTAATTACATTTGTTTCTGTAATTCTTCCGCAAACGTATCTGTATCCAAGACATTTTTCGGTTTCTCAAAAAATACTCCTGGTAATCGGATAGTTTGTCCGTAAACCATTTGTGCGATGGTGTAATTTGTGTCACTACATACAGCCGATCGTAATCCTAACAGTACCGTTGGTAAGGTCTGTGTCCATTTAACTGAGTTATGCCCTCTGATAGCTGCTTTTAAAGTTCAATGGATTCTTTCAATTTTTCCAATACATTGTGGATGATAGGATGTTGTTGGGCATACTTTAAATCCACAAATAACACCTATGTTTTTAAAGAACTCAGATCTAAATTGAGTACTTTGATCAGTTATCACACGCTATGGCATTCCAAAGCGTGAAATCCAGTGATTATAAAATTCTCAAGCAACCGTTTCTGCAGTGATATTTGATAAAGGAATAACCTCTATCCAACATGTGAAGTGGTCAATGCAAGTAAAGCAATTTATTTTTTCTTCTGATAATGGACCTATGATGTCAACACGAATGACACTGAATCGATCATCTACTTCTTGGAAGGTGCCAATTTGTGAATGTGTATGTCTATTAATTTTGTTCTTTTAACACTGGATACAAGATTTTGCCCATTAATTGACATATTTTCGAATGTTTAGCCAAATAAATCTAGAAGCCATTTGTTTAACAGTAGATTTCACACAGGGTGAGCCAAGTTGTGAATTTTTTGAAACATGTGCATTCGAAGAGGCAGAGGTATAAATGGACGAACGTTTGCAGTTGAAATATCACACCAAAGTAATTTACCAGAGTCGAGGGGATATTGTTTAAAATTTAAGGATGGTTTCAAGCGCAGTTTATTAAGTTCTTCATTATCAACTTGTGTATCAGCAATTTTGACATAATCTATTTCAGAGATAGATTCAATCCTAGATAATGAATCTGCAACTATATTTTCTCCTCCACTAATGTGACAAATATGTGTTGAAAAATGTGATATATATTGTAAATGACGTAACTGTAAATGACCTAACATTCTTTTGATGAAAGGCATAAGTAATTGGCTTTTGATCAGTATAAATAACAAAATTTCGTCCTTCAAGAAGATGTTTAAACTGTTTGACGGAAAGATATATTCCTAATAATTCCCTAACATAGGTACTGTAATTTTTCTGAGTTTCAGTTAATTTTTTAGAAAAAAAGGAAATCGGTTTCCAACTTCCAGCTTCAAACTGCTGAAATACCGATCCGAGTGCCAAATTGGAAGCATCAGTAAATAAAGCCAATTGTAAATTAGGGTCAGGAAAGCTTAATAAAGTAGCATGTGCAAGATCTTGTTTACATTTTTAAAAATTTTCTTTAGCTTCCTTTGTCCAAACAGTTTTTGTTTTGTCATTCTTTTTTGAACCTTTTAAATACTCGTGAAGAATAGCTTGATGTTTAGCAGCATTCTTTAAATATCTTCTATAAAAATTAAGGAGTCAAAGGAAGGTTCTCAAATCACGAATTGTTTCGGGTAATTTGTATGATAAAATTGCATCTACTTTCTCTGGAAGTGGCTTAGATCCTTCGGGTGTTATCAAGTATCCCAGAAATTCTAGATGAGTTATTCCCAAAGTTGATTTTGAGATATTCATTCGAAGACCATATTTTTGTAAGCGATCAAACACAAGTTTCAAGTGAGTTTTATGTTGTTCTTCATTTTCAGAGGCTACTAGAATGTCGTCCAGGTATGGAAGAACAAATTCTAGTCCAAATAATACTTCATTGATAAAGCGCTGAAAAGTAGAGGGTGCATTTCTTAACCCAAAGCTCAAAACATTAAACTCAAATAAGCCAAATGGTGTTATTTTATGGCTGTTTTTTCCTTATCTTCCTCAGCAATTGGAATTTGAAAATATGCTTTGAATAGGTCAATCTTAGAAAATATTCTTTTCCCTTTTAAAATATGATGAAAATCTTTAATATGTGGAATTGAGTAACGGTCAGGAATGGTTTGGGTATTTAAACGTCTATAATCACCGCATGGTCTAACACTTCCATCTTTTTTATTCACAAGATGTAGTGGGCTTGCCCATGGAGATTTCGAAGGTCGAATGATATCGTTATCCAACATAAATTTAAATTATTGCTTGGCTGTTTCTAATTTTTTAGAATCCAATTGACAAGCTTTTGAGTAAACCGGTGAGCCTTTAGTAGCAATATAGTGTTTAACATCATGTTTGGTATAAGTAAATTACAAAATTGGTTTCATTAAATCTGAATATTGTAATAATATATTAGAAAGTTTTGATGCTTTATCCATTATGTTAATTTTATTTTCTTGCAAAATAGAAGAAATTTCACCTTTAACATGAAGGTTAGTTATTCCATTTATTAACTGTTTATTTCGGATGTCAATTAAGAAGTTAAACTTATTTAAAAAATCAGCACCAATTATTCCTTTATCTACTTTAGCAATAATGAAAGGAAACTGGAACTCACGACGCAGCCCTAGATTTAAAGTTAAAATTTTATGTCCAAAAGTTGGTATTTCTGAGCCGTTTGCTGCATAAAGTTTAAAAGAACTACAAATTTTATTTTTACATGAGGCAGGAATTATTGATAAATCAGCACCACTATCAACAAGAAAGCGTAAACCGGTGTTTTTGTCAGTTACAAATAAACGGTAATTACGGCAATCTTTATATTCTGTAGCAGGAGAGCTTGCCGCTAAATCTACTGCTTTTCTAAGTTTTCCGATGCCTTATTCCAGGAATATGGACTTTTACATTTATCAGGATAACACTTATTACCAAACATGAAGTGGAAACAGTATTTCCCATTCGGGTTGAAACGCTTACGAGATCGACTTCGACTTTTATTTCGAGTTTGATTGGAATTTTTAAATTCGTTTCTTGAATTTCTCCTGTTGATGGATAATTCTGAAATCCGTTGCTCCAAAAGGCTGACTTTATCCAGGATAATTTTCATAACAGAATTATCTGCAGTAGCAGAATAAATTTCTGATGATGAATTTATTTCAAAAATTTTATCTGCCATAACTGACAAATTTTCTAAATTTTCCGAACTAATAACTAAAATATTTTTGATGGAGTCTGGTAATTTATCTAGCCATAATGTTCTTAAAACTTTTTCGGAGATATTAACTCCAGCCAACGATTTCATTTTTCTCGAAAGTTGACTGGGTTTCATGTCACCTAATGAAATTCCAGTAAGCAATTGTTAATGCATTTTTCTTCACTATCTTTGAAAGTACTTAAAAGTCTATTTTTAACACAAGAATATTTATTTTTCATCACTCTGAATAATATCCCATATATTTTTTATGGATATTGTATCTAACTGCGCAACAAGGTAATTAAACTTAGTTTCTTCTTGTTTAATATTAGCAATGGAAAACTGAACTTCAACTTGAAAAACCATATTTCTAGTTTTTCTTCCCAAAAAGGAGGCATTTTAACGCTTACCTTATTTGCTTCCAATGTTTCCTGATTCGAAGTTGCCACAGCCATTTCATTATTATCATCCATTATTTGAATATATCCGGGTCACCAGTTTGTAGAAGATTTAGTCCAAATAGTTCATGAGATAAGCAAAATCATTATTTAGATTTAATTCATCCTTTTTAAGAAGAAAAATCTTTTAGATAGTTAGAACTTTTTATTCTCGTTCTTACATCGCGCTACAATATGTCAACAACTTTTTGTTACCAGATCATGAAAACTAAATTTATAAAAACAAAGATATTATATAGAGATGCAACAAATCTTTATATATATAATTCTTCTGTGCGTATGTATGTGACTCCTAAACGGCTGGACCGATTTTGATGAAATTTTTTGTATCTGTTCCAGTGGATTCGAGAATAGTTTAGATTCACAATTCGTTCCGATATTGCAATTAGTTAAAAAGATATTAATTAAAGCCAGTTTTAATAACCAAATTTCGGCGCCAACTTTGATTTGTCGGCATTGTTGTAACACTGTTCTTGTTACAAAAATGACAAAAGTTGGCGCCGAAAATCAGTTTTCAGCCAAAATGGAATTTCATGGTGTTGCTCAATTGACTGAATTAATTAACTTTGTTTAAAAAATAAATGCTTTTAACATGTGATTAACTTAAAATATATTATTAAAATCTCAATTTCTACAATGCTTTAAATTTTCTATTTTAAATTCCTAAAAAAAGATAAAAATATTTACACATTTATTAAATATTGGTACGTTTTTCTAACCTTTTCCTTCGCTGCCAAGTTAATTTGAAACAAAATATTGTAAAACTTTTGGAATTTTGTATTTAAAAATAAAAAAAACTGCTTTCTTTATACATGAAATATTTTTAAAGAAAGTTTTTTTTTAATCTGTCTTGTGGAGCCGTAAAAACACAACGAAAAAAATTGGAAAAATCGCCAAATGCCAGTAATAGTTAATTATGGAATTGCTACCTTAGAACAGACGAGTTAGAACGCTTATAGCGGAAAAACTACTCATGGAGAGTACGTAAGCAGATAAAAGACTTGTCAGAAAAAAGATTTATCTTTTTGACAGTTTTTTTCTTTTATAATGAGTGTAAATAAATAATGAATTTTCCAGTAATTTTCCAAATTCAATTTATTATTGTTGAAAGTATTTTTGAATTTTAAGAAATTATTCATTGTTTCATGTATAAAATAATTATATATATATATATATATATATATATATATAAAGGGTGTTTTTTTAGAGGTATAGAACTTTAAATTGCAATAAAACAACGATGTATTATTCGATTGGCATGAATTTTTTTTATTCGAAAGATAATCTTGTGGCATTACATTTTAAATATGATTTCTGGCATATGACTGCCACGGCTGGCTCGGATGTAGTCCAATCTGGACGTACAATTTTCGATGACTTTTTCCAACAATTTTGTTTAGCGATGAAGCGCACTTCTGGTTGAATGGCTACGTCAACAAACAAAACTGCCGCATTTGGAGGGAAGTTAATCCACAAGTGTATGTCGAAACACTGTTACATCCAGAAAATTGACTGTTTGGTGCGCTTTTATGGGCTGGTGGAATCATTGGTCCGTACTTCTTCAAAAACGATGAAGGCCACAACGTTACAGTCAATGGTGATCGGTATAGAGCCATGATTACCAACTTTTTAATTCCTGAATTGAACAATCATGATGTCCAGTAGCTGTGGTTTCAACAAGACGGCGCAACATGTCACACAGCTCGTGCCACAATCGATTTATTGAAAGTCACGTTTGGTGACCGCCTAATTTCACGTTTTGGACCTGTGAATTGGCCTCCAAGATCTTGTGATTTAACACCGCTAGAATATTATCTGTGGGGCTATGTAAAGTCATTGGTCTATGCGGATAAGCCATAAACGCTTGACCATTTGGAAGACAACACTCGCCGTGTTATTGCCGATATACGGCCACAAATGTTGGAAAAAGTCATCGAAAATTGGACGTCCAGATTGGACTATATCCGGAGCCAGCCGTGGCATATGGTATGCCAGAAATCATATTTAAAATGTAATGCCACAAGAATATCTTTCGAATAAAAAAAAATTCATGTCAATCGAATAATACATCGTTGTTTTTTTGCAATTTAAATTTCTATACCTCTAAAAACACCCTTTATATATATATATATATATATATATATATATATAAATACATATATATATATATATATATATATATATATATATATATATATATATATATATATATATATATATAATACGGTCTTAGTTTTAATAATACATCGCAACTGATAGTTTTCTTTTAGCGAAATATATAATAACTGATAAACCTTAAAATTTGGGAAAAATCTGCCATCTTTCTATTAAATAGTACTCTTTCTTTTTAAATCTTATCTTATACAAGGAATATAAACAAATTTTTAGGCTTTCCCTCCATAGTTCTTTTTTCACAATTATGTATATTTAATCGAAAAATCAAACATTCAGAAAAAAACAGTCGTTTCATACCTAGCAGTACACATTTTTTTATGCATTATTTAACGAAAATGGATATAAATTAATAATTTTTTTCAAGAATTAAAGTTATATTGCGTTTTATTATTTATTGCTAAATTATTTATTTAATAATAAATTCGTACATTGTCTGTTTTCTTGAGAACAAAACTGGATTAGCTTTGTAAATTTTGAATCGAAAATAGAGATTTGAAAAAAAAAAGATTTTATCCCCCTCGATGAAAAAAGGGGGTTTTATACTTGAAAAAAACCCATACAACTCTGGGCATGAACGGAGGGAAAAGAAACCTGTCTGACAAAGAGAAGTGAAAGAAATTTCTGAAAAGGGGATTTAAATGTCATAAATATTGAAATCACTCACATCGCTCAGTAACACATACACACAGAAGTACTGCTGTCCAGAGAGAAAGGGAAAATTTCCGTAAGGATAAAATTGTACTCACGGAAAAGGCCCTTGCAACGCCGAAGCTAAGTGGCGAGAAAACAGACCCGCCAGACAGGACAAAGATGTGGAAGAAACTTCGAAAAAGAGTATTTTAATGACATTAATTTAGAAATAACACACACACTAGAAGTGCTTACACTGAAAGGGAATCTTCCAAGGCATGAAGCTGTACACTTGAAGAAGCCCGTGCAACACCGAACCATTCAGCTAGTATATATATATATATAATATAAGCAACACGCAAACATATAATGAATCAATAGTTGCCTGTTTGCAAAAAGCTGACATTCATCTAACTTATATCACTTTTCTTTCTCCAATTTTTTTTTCCATTTTGTGCATTTGAACAATTTTAATTTCAATTTTATCTCTCTGATAATTCATATTTTATCTTTCTCTTATCTGTTAGCTCAGAAGCAACTATTCAATGTTATTATCAGGAAAAACTTAAAGCTTTTCACGAAAATCTTTTATTTAGTAAGAAGTTTTATTTATGAATTTTATGCATAAAGAGCAGCATTTTTAATCTGTTTTAAGAGATCGTAGACTCGAAAGGGCAATTCTAAACCTAGAGATAAAAACGAAAAATTAGTAAATAAACAATACAAAAAAAAGAAAACTTTTGAAAAAATGTACATGCATGCATTTCATGAATATGTCGCAGGAAAATGATGAAATTAGGAATTTCATCAAATCCCTGAGGGAGATGGTCAATTCACGCAAGATATTGAAATAACTTCTCTCTGAGGTCATTTCTCTGATGTAAGTAAGTGATTTGATCAAATCCCCGAACTGTTTTAGTAAAATGATGAAATTAACAAGGAAGCATGTTTGTAGAGCTGTTTTCCCTGTTACCTCCTCTCTTTCTTCGCCCTTGCCAGACAGCGCCTGGCTACTGACGTGAAGAACCAAAAAAAAAAAAGACCTACATATGATTTTTTAGTTTTATTTAGCTATATTCTTAGCATTATCCTTCGATTGATATATCACTTATGTATGCCTGAAAAATTAGAAACTGGATAAAACTTCAATTGAAAAATATAAGCAAACAAATTAGGTCATTCGACCACGCCCTCCTTATAGATAAAAGAAAGCTTTTTGATAGTAAAAAAGCCATTTCAAAAATAATAACAAAAAAAAGGTGTTACAAGTAAAGCAGGATATTTCTGAAGTGCTATATTAATGTATAATTTTAAAAAAAGATGTTTAAGATTCTACTACAAATATCCTTTTTTTTTAAAAAAAATTTATTTCGAATAAATAATTTTTAATTCAATGATTATTGTTTTATTAATTACTCTACTTTTAATAATGCATCATATTTGCTAAATTAACACTTTTAAACTCTTGACAATATTATTTCATCATTTCACTGAAACAGGTCAGGGATTTGATCAAATCACTTACTTTCCTTAGGGAAATCACCTTTCCGAGTTCTCAATTTTACATCTTGCGTGAATTGATCATCTTCCTTAGGGATTTGATAAAATCTCTAATTTAATCATTTCTCTGCTACAAATAGATCGAAGAAGGTCCAAAACTATTTATATATTTCCGAAAAGCAGTACAATTAAAATTTGTTGACTCACGTGTGTTTAACTAAGCTAAATTTATTAAAATTACGAAAGAAAATAAACAGTGCTTGCGCGCGCAGCACGATAAAAATGTATGTTCTGACTCTAACCTCGCCTAAAGCATATGTTTTATAATGCAGAAAGAGAAAGATGAGAGAAAAAGAATAACTTCCTACATCATATTCTTTCTTCTATAATGAAAGGCTTATATAATTCTACCTAAAAAGATAATAAAAATACAGTTAAATGAAATTCTTAACAAGGATTGAACACTTGCTAATTAGTTCTTTGTGTTTTTTTAATAAAGTAAAAAAAAAATCACTTTTTCTCTGATTTCTCTTTTTTTCTCCGAAAGGAAAAATATAATTGCTGCACAATTTTTTTGTCTTTCCTTTTTAGTTGAATCATTTTCTTTTCTCTGTTTCTTTATACAAGAACGTCAATACTTGGTGTACTCGGAATTCTAGCTAATAAATTATTCGTAAGAGAATATAAATGAAAAGGATGGCATAAAGAATTATTTCTGGATCAATTCTATTTTCTTTGCTCTTTATAAGTTTGTTATGTTTAATAAAAATATATGCCACATCATCGACTTGTTACATAACGGTTTAGTTAATGATTTATTTGAAAAGAAAAAAATTATGAATATAATTTTCCCATAAGCATATAGTATGTTTCTTGAATCAGTTTGGAGTTTTTAAATCCTTTATTAAAACTCATTGTGTTAAAATACAACGCTGTGTTTCTAAAGCTCGTATTATATAATAGAGAATATGAACCTAATTTTCTTTAATTTTGAGTTACATGGTTTTTTTTAGATATTTGATGAATGTACAAGGTCAGACACACACACAAAAAAACGAAATTAAGTGTGAAGCCTTTATAACCTTTTTTTAGTGTGAAGCAATAACCTTTTTGGTGACGTCATCCCACTCACCTGCTTTACCCATGTGGCCAGTTTCGCATTAATCGATCACACCAATTAGGAGTACTGCGACATTGAGTGAACACGTGCAACTGCATTCTGCCGGAAATATGTCGAATCAACATGAAGTTTCTTGTGAAACTTAAGAAAACAGCCACGAAAACATTTCAAATATTATCCGAGGCTTATGGAGATCATTCTTTGTATAGTGCACATGTGTTTGAATAGTAAGGGTGTTTTTTTAGAGGTATAGAACTTTAAATTGCAATAAAACAGCGATGTATTATTCGATTGACATGAATTGTTTTTATTCGAAAGATAATCTTGTGGCATTACATTTTAAATAAGATTTCTGGCATATGACTGCCACGGCTGGCTCGGATGTAGTCCAATCTGGACGTCCAATTTTCGATGACTTTTTCCAACATTTGTGCCGTATATCGGCAATAACAAGGCGAATGTTGTCTTCCAAATGGTCAAGCGTTTGTGGCTTATCCGTATAGACCAATGACTTTACATAGCCCCACAGAAAATAGTATAGCGGTGTTAAATCACAAGATCTTGGAGGCCAATTCACAGGTCCAAAACGTGAAATTAGGCGGTCACCAAACGTGTCTTTCAAAAAATCGATTGTGGCACGAGCTGTGTGACATGTTGCGCCGTCTTGTTGGAACCGCAGCTCCTGGACATCATGATTGTTCAATTCAGGAATGAAAAAGTTAGTAATCATGGCTCTATACCGATCACCATTGACTGTAACGTTGTGGCCTTCATCGTTTTTGAAGAAGGATTCCACCAGCCCATAAAGCGCACCAAACAGTCCGTTTTTCTGGATGTAATGGTGTTTCGACATACACTTGTGGATTAGCTTCTCTCCAAACGCGGCAGTTTTGTTTGTTGACGTAGCCATTCAACCAGAAGTGCGCTTCATCGCTAAACAAAATTCGCTTATGAAAATCGGGAACAACGGCCATCTCGTTTTGGGCCCATTCGACGAATCTACGCCTTGCTTGATGATCGTTTTGATGAATTGCCAAACCAAACTGAGAATAAATCACTCGACAGCTGTTAAATCGGTCGCCATCTTGGAAAGTAATGCCAACTTAAACTTCTATACCTAGTAAAAAACACTCTTTACAATGATTTATTGAACCAATCTCGTTTTTTTTAATTTTGTCTCACACCTCGTATACTGTACTAGCAATTCTGCAAAAAAAGAAGAGAATCACAAGAATTTACTTCATTCCATTTAAAACGTTCAACTTCTTGGATATTGCTAAGTTAAAATGATTTTACAGGCAACGCAACTTCATCCCCTATTTCGATAAAGCATTATTTCATTAACACAGCTCCACAGAATGAATATTCCATCTTCATGGAAAGCATAATTTTTTGACATTTTTGGATTTTCTCTTGAAATTTAAATAACATGCAACAATAAAATTAGAAAATTTTGATTATTAAATTACTAAAAGCGAATAAAATAACTACTTCGGGTGAATGAATGTTCTGTTTTCAAGAGTTTTATTCATTCAAGAATGTTATTTCTTCTTAGTCAGGAAGCTTTAGTCCGTGACATTTTACTTGGATTTTTGATATATGGTTTTAGATCACATCTCTCTCCAGAATTCGTGTTCAACTTTTTTTTATTTTGACACACATAACGTAAATAGACAATCACATTTGTATTTCCATTTATTTGGTACAAACATGTAAGCAGATACAAGCGACATAGCGAAAGCAAGCGGTGGCGATTACATAGTGAAGAAGACTAACAGACAAAGAGGGAGAGACAAAGAACTATTGCTTTTTATACTGGCTGTGAAGGTTGAGTGACTCCTTTCTAACAGAAGCCACAACTGGTCAGAAACTGGTGGGAGCGAGTTTATGACGCAATCTTTCACGATTTGATTACGATTATAATCCCGATCATGCGGGCAGAGACGTTAGAATAAGTTAACGCGTTAATCCTGAAGGACTGAACCAAAAATTAAAAATTATTTAAAGGATACTAGGGAGAGTTATATATATATATATATATATATATATATATATATATATATATATATATATTAAAAAGTACTATTTATAATAAAAGAGAGTCCTTCAAATTTGACATTATCTTCCTACCTTAATAATTTATAGAAATACTGAACTGAACTCAGAGGCAAGGCCTACTGTGCCTATCTCAGTGTTTATGTGACCTTAGGCACTGGAATGGATGTGCAGAACGATAGAGTATTATAAATTAACATTCTTCAATATAAAACTCTGCATTTATTCTATTTTTTAATTTCTATTAGTTTCAAACATGTTGTACAGACGGTGCAATAATTATAGTTTATTTCCTGTTAATAGTCATTTTTTCACGTTACATATGTTTTTCTATAATTTCGTGCTTCCATTTTTTTTTTACTTTATGCTCTCTAAATTTTTAACCTTAGAATTTATGTTTGCTCTTTTTAATTGTACTTTTTTGCTACTATTTCTTTTTAGATCATATTTATTCAATATAGTTTTATATCTAACAGCGAACTGTTTATTTACACGTGCAAAATATAGACTTAAATTATTTTCAATTTTTGTTTATATTGTTTTTTTCCCTTCTACTGTTATGTACCGTTTGATTCAAAAATAATGTGATCATTTTCAGAGCATCATACATTTTTATTGAAAAAAGTAGTTTACTTAAAATTTTTAGTGTGGCTTCTCCTTTAGCGTATTATACTTTAAGTAAACGTTTAGCCAAGCCAAAAGAGTTTTCTCGAACGTTTTGGGGGAATTTTTTTAACTTTCTCTTTGATTGCTTTTTGAAGCTCTTAAAATGTTCTTACTTTACATCTATTTAATTGCTTTTTTAAGTATCCCCATTAGAAATATTCGCAAGGAATACAGTCAAGATGATGGTAGCTATTTCTCACAACGAAGAAATTTTTTTTTTTATTTTTCAGCCATTTTATAGTTGATTTTGCAGTAGGACTTGGTGGAGAATCTTGGTGAAAAAAAAAACTTTCAGTTCGAAGGTAAAGACGTTTACTTTCTTCGATCATGTGCTTCAAACGGTTTTGCTGATAGTATATAGCATCAATTATAGCCTTTGGTTCCACACAAAAAATGGTTTCGTTAAGCCTTGAGGGGACATTTCCATCCATATCATAACACCTGATGCCTTACTTGCTTTTTCCAAAACATCTGCATCTTTGCGACGCTTTTCGCTTGAAATATGTTGCATTTTCATTTTACCAGTTGTAGATAACAGATGAAACAGTGCTCTATGCGAAGTTATCCATGTTTTGTACCTACTTTTGCGTAACATAAAATACAGAGGCCAAGAGCGTTTTCTTTGTTTTTCTACGGTATTTTCAGACATTTGACGACAGGCTGATTTATTCACCTTTTTATAGACAATTTTCTTTATCTGACGACAAATTGTCAATTGCGATATCTATAGTTTCTTTGGCAAATTTTTTTAAGGCAGAGGATTTTTTACAGAGATAAGTCTCTCTTTTCAGCTTTTTTTTCTTTCTTTTTCATTAAGGATTTCCTTTCGTTCACATGTTATACCTGGAGCTTTTGACTGCGAGCCAAATTTTATTTCAATTCGAAGTTTTGATAGTAATACTTAAAAAAATGTCTTTTTTGATTTTTAAATGTTATATTTATAACAGAATTTAAACAACCCTCTTTCAAAAGCTTTAAATTTTGTTCCGTGTTTGAGGAACTAATTTCGGTACTATAATTTACTCTCACTGATAAAAATGATTAGAGTAGCAATTTAAATGCTTTATTTTTAGAGTAAAACCAGTAGCATAACGATAGAAACTCAGCAAAAATAGTTATATGCTTTTAAAATTAGTCAGACTAATTTCGAATCAACCAGTATAAATTTATTGCCAAAGAGGAAGGTTTGGATCTTGTTAAGCAAATTTCATCTTCCTTCACTGTGATAGCTTTAGAAAACAATAATTTTCAATTTTGGTCAACTAACTTTTTCTTAATGTTTGTTTCATATTCTTCCAGAATTTAAGCTCTATCCAATTTGCAAGATATTGAATCTATCTATTATTTCTTTGATTTTGATTTCTTTGACTGTATATTTATAAATCTGTGCGTGTGTGTTTGTGTCATGACTGATGTTTTAAATATATAACTTTTTATTTTTTTAATTAGCTAAGCTACTTTTGTACCCTGAATTATTTATTGCATTAGAAGCATTTTTATTTCCTTTTTTTGCTTCATGAAATATTTTTTCTCGACTTTGTAGCCAACTTTTTACTGATCATATTTTCCGCAAAAAAAAGGAAAAGTTTTTTAAGCTTTATGTGAAAAATATATTATCTTTGAAAAAGATAAAGTTGTTTTCGAGAAATCTGTCCTCTTAAACTTTTGTAATATTTTATCTCGGGGATAAAGTTAAAAATATCCATCAAAAATGCAATCAAGTCTTTGAAAACATTTGTTAAGAAGAAATTCCAAAGAATTAAATCAGAAGAATAACACTTTTATTCGAAAACCTTTAAGGAATTTTGTTTCATATATCATGGAAAACATTGGCACAAAGGAATAATGTTTTCTTACTGTAATTGAGGGAAAATAATTTGGGTTTTTATAAGAAATTGCAGCTATATATGCATCTACAAATATAATCTTAAAATCGAAAAGCATTTTCAAATTTAAATTTCGAAAACAACCAATATTTAGCCTTCTTCTAAAACAGTTCTTCATAGAAGAAAAATCAAAATCTATTAAATAGTAATGGAATAGAATAGAAAAATGTCTTTGCTTTATATATAAAAACCTTCCGCAATTCAAGTTTTATTTTCTTTAAATTAGAGTAGAGTTTCTTTTCTTTTTTGCTCTGTGCTTTGAATATGTGCTGTGCAAGAAGACAAATTGCAGAGGGTTGGAATTTTTTTTTTGAAAAACGTAAATTTAGAATTTTTATTTTAATTAATTAACTAACATTTTGTTCTTGTCGCATGGCAGCAGGGTTAAATGAAATATTTGTCCACGTATAAAATATTGGAAGAAGCAAGAGATCTTAAAAAGAAAGGCTTTTAATCGTTTGAGAAAAAAACTTTTAATCTTTTGACTTTAAAATGTTTTAAGAATTTATCTCCGAAACTCTGAAAATGTAGCGAATTCTTTTAAAAATTAGATTTAGTTTTATGAGAATGTTAAAAACAGAGAGAAAAAAAGGTGACATTTAAGTACCTAATTAAAACTTTAAACCTGGCTATATCGGTCCAAAAATAAGCACTATTACGAACATTTTCCTTCTATAAATATTTTTTCCTTGTTTTGTAAAGAGTTTTTTTTTGCTTATGGTGACTTTTAGCTTCTTTTTCTTTAAAAAAATAATTGATTTTCTCAAAGTTATTAGTTTGAAGTGAAAATATTAGTGTTATGAATAAACTCTGAATATATATTAAACTGGCATCTGTGTGGTTAACTATAAATGATCATGAATATATATCGGAGTGTGAACAATCGTTTAATTTTAAATAATTGGGTACAATATTACGAAAGAAAAACAAAAACATCATTCAAAAGTTTAAAATATACATTCAAGGTGTGACAAAAAAAACGAGACTAAGTGTCTAACTTGAAAAAGAGTGGAGTTTTCAACAACTGTTTTGCTGACGTTATCTCCCGAGCTTCCTCTATTTATGTGGCCATCTTTTAAATGACGTGATCTATTAACGCGAAAAGCCTTAATCGATCACGCCAGTTGAGAGTGCTGCCTCATTGGGCGAATACATGCACCTGCATTCTGAGGGGGAAATGTCGAATCAGCATCAAGTTTCTTGTGAAACTTATGCAATCAGCTCCAAAAACATTACAAATATTAACCGAGGCTTATAGAGATGACACTTTGTCATGTTTATATGTGTTTGAATGGCATAAGTGGTTTTCAGGAGAAAGTGACAGTGTGAAAGATGATGAACATGCTGTGCGACCAAGGTCAGTGATTACAGGCCAAAACATTGCCAAAATTCGTGATATGTGTGGGTTCCCACTCACATCAGTGGTCAGACTGTTAATCAACACAAGTACATTGAAGTATTAAAGAGACTTCGTGAAAAAATTAGGGAAAAAAAGGTCAGAATTGTTGAGTGATGGATGACTCTTGCACCAAGACAATCCACCCGCTCACACGGCGCTATCAGTCAAGCAGTTTCTAACCAGCGAAAATATTACTGTGAGGGAGCATTTTCCTTATTCTCCTGATTTAGCCTCGTGCAACTTTTTTTTCTTCCTTCTATTAAATATTGCTTAAAAGGAACCCATTTTACCTCAGTTGAAGAGGTTCAGGTGAAAAAGGAGAATCTCCTAAAATGACTTCCATTGTCCTCGTACCAGAACTGTTAACAACAATGGTAGCACCGTATTTAGAAATGCGTGAAGGCTGAAGGGAACTACTTTGAAGATATTATCACTGAGAACTGATTCTGTACGTTCAATGACTTATTGGACCAGTCCCGTTTGCTTGTGTGTGCGTGAGTATCACACATCGCGTAAACACGTGCATTTTATTTTCCTTGGTGACTACCCGAAAATCAAGCAATGTAATCTAAATAACACTTGGTAAGCGATTGAAGGTTATTGGTACGAGTATGTAGCTTCGTCTGTAACTAATTTCGTGCTTGAAATTTGCGATGAAGGAAGCTTTGAGTATCGTATGTTTCCGTGTATTGAGAATTTTCGGAACTTTTTTGAAATTAAAGCAAGAGGATCAGCTTACGTACGGATCCGCTAATCTCGAAAAAAATTAGTTTAGGAAAAGTGGTTTTTCTTATATTTTCCGTTGGTTATCGTCAAGGAATTTTAATTTTTTTAGTTAGAGAGGCTTTAAATAAGAACATTTTATTCTAAACGCTGCATAAATCCTTCAAAATAAGTGTCTGAATCCGAGTTTTCGAATGGTTTATACAACTCCCATTCACCCATTGGGATGTAATAATTGGATAATAATCATTTTTCCGAGCATGAAACATAGGTTTACGATCACGTACCATTAAGGAATTTTTCTTTCCGCTATTTTACACTTTCTGCCGCTTATAGGTTTATATTCGATACCTCATTTTTGGCTCCAGTGGCTTACAGGTAGCGTGCCCGCTTCTTAAGCTTAAGATTGCGGGTTCGATCGTCGCTGGAGTTGATAGATTTTCTGGATGAGAAAACTTAGGCACACATGTCACATGATTATGCGACATGTAAAGTATCCCTTAAGTGTCAGGTACTCTCGGTAAAATTAAATCATGGCACTATTTAGCATCCGACGAGAGCTTGAATTAAAATTATTTCGAGCGTCCAAATTTGGTAACGAAAGCCGCCGCTATATAGTGTTACCACTGAAATGGCTCTCACATTTGGAGACTTGCCGTATCTGCAAAGGCTTAGTTGCTAATATGCAGCCCATTAAGAAAAAAATCAATTCTTCTGGTATACGGGTTTTGAATTTATGGGAAATTTTTGAAGAAAAATGTACTAGCAGTGTAATGCGCCTTCGCACTGGTACTCAAATATAATTGAGAACTACTTGGCAAGCATGCTGTTCTCAGAATACAGTAGTTTCAGTCTTCCATCTGATTGTAGACTGTAACGTTTGAGATAAATAACGGTAGCGTGATATTGATTAATTTAAATATTTAGTTCATTTACGTCACAGCTATTATTTACAGTATATACATTGAAATTACTAAACTTATTAAAAGATTATTAGAGTTCAAATTATGTGGTTTGTGAGGGAGGAGTTTCTTTTGGGGTCCACTTTCTCTCAACGGAAGTTGTCAGACCATCTCCCGTTCTCTATCTCTCTTTTCCAGGATCGGCGGCCGACGTCTTTTTGCTTCCAGTTACATCGGGCTAGTGGCGGGGAAAAGGGTCCTTTGCATTGTCAAATGTTGCTGGGGTGATCCAAGACGGAATAGTTTTAAAGTTGCAGGTGCAAATGCACGTGTGGTGATCCTCTAAGATACCGATTCACAGTTGTGTGGTGCGAAATTCACAGTTACGTCACAACTCTTGGTTCCGACGCCGGGAATCGTCACAAGACGCATCTGATCTGCAATGAGAGTGTCTGTGTGTTTTGATTCCAAATTGTCTATGAAAGTCAATGATATAGTTCTTCTAGTGTAGTGGCTTTCATACTTTTTGGAATCATAGAACTGTAAGGTGCTTCCAGGGAGCCCCATTCCACTAACTAAGAACATACCTTGAAATAGCATTTATAATAGATAAACGTGATATAAGGGCATTACGTATCCCTTTAAGACCCGAATTTTTTTTATCTTTAAGTATTAAATTCTTCTGGTTATTAATACTATATTGACTCCAATGACACTGGAAATAATAATTAAAAAATACCCACTCCCTCTCCCCCCTGGAACGTAAACGGTACCCACGCGATTGTTTGGGTCGGGCGTTTTCTGTGAATGAGCACCTGTGAAATTTTGCATTTTTTGGCTCAAAGTTGATGGAAGAAACACAATTCAATTAAAATTGTTACAAATAAGGAAATTATTGTTGTAAAATGAATTATTGTGTTGACTCATTATTTATTTCCTGTGGAAATCTTTAAAACGTGTTTTTGTTTTTGATAAGCATAAATATACATTGCATTTTTCACAACACATTTTCGAACTGCTTTCATAGTTTTCAAATCTGCTCTTGCGAGGCCTTGAAATGTCATCAACACATCAAAAATGTCTATTTGTATCAAGCTTTTTTATACTATAATGGCTAGGATAAAAACCCTGACATGTATAGCAAGTAAATCATAACACTTCGATCTTTTAGCGAGTGGAATCACTATACTGTTATCTTCATCATTAATTAAAATACTTTCGTTAGTAGGCGGAGAAGCTGCCGACGCTTCAACTATCTCTAACCGAAATTTTAAGCAATCGACTTTGATTTTTGGAGGAGTTTTAATTGGTATTGCATCTTGTTTGCACAGAAACCAAGAATTTGCAACAGCCAAAACAATGAAATGGACGGGTTCAAGAAACTTTGATGGTAAAGAATGATCCAAAATTGTCTTTCTATTTCAACTATTTCCATATTTTTCTTCATCGCTCTCATCTGAACTTGATTCTCCTTTCAGTTTACGTGATTAATATGTCTTGTTCGCAGCACTCTCATCATCCAAGAGATCACTAAGTTCTGATCTAAGTTAAAAAAATCTGGTTTATTCATCAACTGCGGAATTTCTTCTTGTGTGAGAATTCTTCTCCTTTTAGATACCTGAAAAGTTTTTGCTTAAAAGTTAGCACAGCATTCCATGAAAAATAATAAAATTTATCAGAAAATCTTATGATTTAAAAATCTATATATTTAAACCACACCATACTAACTACCTAAAGAAAACCCAGAATTTTTTTCGGTGGTAGAGATCTGGATCAGAGAGATATCTGTGTAAAGGATGAAAATGTCATAACCCTCATCAAATGTTTGAAAGAGAAAATTTATTGCAAAAAAGAGCCAGAGGAAGAAAAAAGGTATTCATCCATGGAACCATTCCAAGGATATATGGTTTTAATTATATAACTATATATTTCGTTTTTATTTAGGGTTCTATCTACATTATTGAAACAGAAAAGAAAACTCACATGGCAAGAGCTTATCTTGATAGCTACAGTGACTCAAGTAACGCCCAACCCGCACGATCGTGCGGGTAACAAAATCCCGAATCCTACTAGCAACATTAATAGAGTATAAATAGTATTTTTTTTCTTTTATACTATTATTTAAAGATTAAGACAAAAATTTGAATCGAAGCAATTAGAAATATATTGATAATTACCTTTTTACGACAAATAAAAAGAAGACGTGTTTTCGTTGTATTTGAAAATAAAGCTAGATTTGCCAGCTGAAAGTAAATCATGGACTACAACCACCGTCTGTTGATAAAAAGTGATACTTAACACTTTCTGAAAACACACTCAATCGTTGGATTAGGGATTTTCTAACATACGACTATTCCAGTAGCAAAAACGTACAAGAATGTCTAACCCGCATGATCGTGTGGGTTGGGTCTTAAAGGGGTATAGACAATTAAAAAAGTATTGTATTTGCTATTAAAACATTTCAATGTAAGTTTAACATAATTTACTCTTTAATATTAATTTGTGTGCTCCAAGTATCACCTACCCATCTATTATATTTAGTAACTGAGATATATACGAGTAATTTTTTACACAAATTATTGAAGTCTGAATCTATTGAAATTATTTGTAGACGCCTTTCATTTTTTATATTGTTTTTGTAGTCACTCACGTTGAGAAATATTTTTCATTTATATACGTTGTTCTGAATGACATTAAAATATTTAAAACCGTATGAATAATCCAGCGTATTTTGGCACGAGTTTGCAACCTTAAATTTAGATTTCAACGTTGAATGTGTTGATATGTTATGATTGCTGACAATAAATGACCGCACGCCAAACACGTAAAATTATGAAAGTTAATCGGTACATTAATAAAGTCTTTAACCTGAATTCACTATTACTTTGCTCTTTGAGTAAACTGCAGTCATGAAGTGTGATAATTTATCTACGAGCTGAGTGCTCTAGTTAGGGATTTCTAGAAAACACACTATAGTTGTTCGCAGGTGTACATTTTTCTTTGTAAATTGTTTCAATATTGTATTTCTGAAAATAATACACTCTTAAATTTTTTTTGAAAGCCAACGCACTACAAAACGATTTCCAAAAGACTTATTATATTCTAAGAAATCATCTCTTATTGTTAGTTCCCTTGAAAAGTGATCTTCTATGTAAGAAAATTAGATGGAATTAGATTGTTTGATACACGAAAACAAATCTCAAATAATTGGATGGCTTTGGGGAAGCATCTAAATGCCCTTCCTCCGTTAATCCTTCAATACACGGATAAACATTTTCAGCAACAAAGAGACCTTAATGGCGAAGTCGTAACTTTTGACCGCCAGGAATAAGCAGAAACAGCGCTATTATGCGAGAGATAATGAGAGTAAATTTTTCCTTCGGTGAACCTCTAAAAGAAAAGAGAGTCTTCTTAATTAGAGAAAGTAATTGGACGATTTGTTTTACATCTCGGATGATTAAAGAGAACGCAGAGTCAACTTTACCGAGTCTCCTCTCAAAAGAATGATCCTCACTTCTCATCTATTGTGTGAATGATTACTAATAATTGTTTCCTTCATTTCCATGCAGAAACTGAAACATGTTTATCCGAAAGATTGTTTTTCGCTTCCCGATGGCAACCACTTTTACACTGAAACAGTCTAGCTTTATTCAAAAATTAGTATTATATGTGATGAAAAGAACAATAGTTCCACTGTGTATGTGTGAGTTTAATTGACAATTGAATATGATTTTAGAAGGCTGACAAAAATAAATCTTTGCATCATATTGATTGTTTCATGTAAATAAACATTTATGAATTAGTTAAGGAAATCGCAATGCGAGTGAATTATACCAGTGATTCTCAACCTTTTTTTGATTCTCAACAAACGCGGACCGTTCAACATTTCATAATTTTACCGTGGCCCGTAGAAAGGGGAGAGTGGGAGCGGGGATTGTTTATATTTTAGATTGTCTTGATTTACTAATTTAAATTTATTTGTATTTAAATATGCCTTCAGAGTAAAATACAGTTACACCACAAAAAATGAATACAAAGTGATTTATCATGGAATATAGTGATTTCCAAGGAAGGTCACACAAACTCGAGAGAAATACATCACAGTAAATAAAATAGAAATAATTTAATGTTTCTTGGACGGCCCGGTACTATTTGATCCATGGTATAATTCAGGTAGTAGTGCTATAATACCCTGAATTATACCACTACTACATTCCGGTATTTTTAGTGGTATAACTCAAGGGAACCACTGAATTATGCCACTAAAAATCGTATTAATGCTTTTGTGCGTATCATAATTTGCAAATTCCTCTGGTATATATACAGTGGTGGCAAAAAGTCCTGAACACGCTCATTTTTTTGCATAATTTTTGTGCTTGACTTCATTTTTCGTTATGAAATTATCGCACTATCTGAAATATTATTATTGATTTTAATGTAATTTTTCATGCTGATTTCAAATCTGTTTGTAGATTTCTTCTAAAGTAAATAGTTTCATTGATATATGTTGAAAAAACCTTGACAAGAAAGCACAAGGTCACTGTAAGAATGAGTGAGTGTGTTTTCCACCAATGAAATGCTCCATTATTTCAACCAATCAGAGAGCAGTAGCGAAAAAGGGTTGAAAGAAAAGGGTAAAACGTGGTTTATTGTATTGAATGTAGTTGTGAAAAATAGTATATTGAAAGCAATTTGAAGTGTGTTTGTGGAAAATATTGGAATTATGGCTAAAGTTTCATATCTGCCTGAGAATAAAAGGTACAAAATAATACATTTGAAGGAAGAAGGTTATTCAATGCGCCAAATTGCTGCTAAAGTACCATGTGGCTTTTCTACTGTTGTGAGAACTTTGAAAAGATTTTCTGAAACAAATTTTATTGCGGAAAGGGGGCGATCAGGACACGACCAAGAAAAACATCTTTACGTAAAGACAGGTTATTTCTTTCAAACAGAAAGCTTAATTCCTCACAAATTTTGAAACAATGGACTTTGACATCAAATGTGAGTGTGTGCCCAAGAACTGTTTGAGGAAGACTGCTGGAAATTGGCTTACGTGGCTGTAAAGCGCGCCCCAAACCATTACTGACTGAATTTCAACGCAAGAGGCGATTGACGTGAGCAAGGGAACATTCATTATGGACTATTAAATACTGGGAAAAGGTAATATTTAGTGACGAGAGTCAGTTTTGTATTTCTGGCAACCAAAGTAGTGCCTATGTAAGACGACGCACTCATGAGAAATTCAGCCCTTAGTGTCTGAAGCCCACAGTAAAGTACCCGACAATAGTGATGGTGTGGGGTTGCATGTCTTCTCATGGTGTTGGAAGACTTCACATCGTTAGCGGAACAGTGAAAGCCATGGATTACATTGAAATACTACAAAATAAATTGCTACCAACTGCGAGAGACCTTTGGGGGAATCAGGCATGGATTTTTCAGGACGATAACGCCCCTTGCCATCGTGCAAAGGTAGTCCAGAAATGGTTCGAAGACCATACTGTGAATAGAATGAACTGGCCAGGACAGTTTCCCGACCTTAATCCTATAGAGAGTTTATGGTTTAAAATTGGTTATGAAATTTCAAAGAAAAAACCTTCAAACAAACGTGAATTAATTGAAGCTTTAATATTTTCCTTCAACCATATTGTCACGAAAGATCTTCTTTTGAAATTGGTGCATTCCATGCCAAAAAGATGTATAGCCGTAATTAAAGCAAACGGCTGGCCCATAAAATATTGATTTTCTAACACGTGACAACGATGTAATTTTCAAAATGCTTATATTAAATATACCGTATTTGTTAATTTTCGTGTTATTTTTCTTTGCATATTATGTTATTCTATATTGTTTTATTCTGCACATATTTTACATTATTGTGTTCAGGCAGCTTTACTACAAAAAATATTTTAGTCATTAAGAAACTAGTAGTAGATTTGAAATCAGCATAAAAAAATACATTAAAATCAATAACAATATTTAAGATAGTGCAATAATTTCACAACGAAAAATGAAGTCAAACAAAAATTACGCTAAAAAATGAGTGTGTTCAGAACTTTTTACCAACACTGTACACTAACCGTCAATCCTTCACTTTGTTGGGTATTTTATGAAGTTTTATGACTTACTTATAAAGCTTTTTTAAACTATTGATATCAAAGCCCTCGCATAAAGTTTCAATTGAACTGAAAAACATTCTTATAGCTCTCACTTGATTTAAAAAGGACAGGATATAAATGAGAAGGGCCAAGGGAGGGCAGCACTGCATGTACCCTGATATGCGACTCAGCTATCTTCGCAGGGAGGCGAGTGGTGATCCCCAGACCAAGCCGAAAGGAAGAAAGAAAAGGACAGAGAAAACTGCGTCTAATTAAGACGAATTTTTTAGCCTCTTGGCAACGACATTCGTTTAAATGTTTAATGTAAAATAGTATTTGTATTAATTGTGTTGTTCCCTTTTTGTTAACTATAGAACAAAAAGTTTTGTTTGCTAACTCTTAGCCTTTACTGGCCGCGGTAGCCGAGTGGTATAGGTATCGGATCGTGGCTGGCTTTGTCACGAGTTCGAGCCCAGTACTATTAAAGACCCGCCGTGTAGGGCAGCGCTGCACGCTAAATCTGTCGAGAGCTGAAACGTCCTCCCGTTGGTGCGTTGTGGTAGTTAGGAGAGGGAGGTGCCAGCTCAGGTGTTGTCCTCGTCACTTGACCATAATTCAAAATAACGAGGTTCGTTGCCAATAGCCCTAGTACTGCTTTCTAGTGCGACGTTAATATAAATCCCCCTTTCTCACTCATTGCCAGTTTCAAATATTTAAAAGCAATACTGTATATTCGAAAAAGAAAAAAACTTTTTTTTCTTTTGATAGTCAATAGAATCGAATATCTTTTTTCCAAAAGCTTTTTCTCTCTGAAAAAAGTATGAGTATAAAAGCAAAAACCCCTCAGCATGAATCATTGGTTTTTAAGATCACAGTGAAACATTGTTTCTGAGCATTTCTGGCAAAAGAAAAGAAAGGTAAAGCTGTTCATATTTCATTGAAGGGGATTTTAAAGAACAACAAAAATGGCTTTTGAGAGGAAATCGTAACGGAAAAAACTGTATAATTTTTCTTACTCAGGAGATTGTATTTAGTTTCTTTTCTAAGCGTAATATTAAAACATAGTAAAATTTTTCAACAAGCATATTTCACATGGGCTAAACATAATATTATCTTTTTTTGTCTCTCTTCAAAAGGCTAGATTGACTAAAAATATTCACTGCGGGTACTTGTGCATGGATATGTTGCGATGTATATTTTGTTCCTCCACACCTACATAAGAGAAACCAACACTCAGAAGTTATTTTATGTATGATATATTTGTATATCGACACAAAAAAACGGTTGCATGTTTTAAAATATTTTTTTCACCGTTTGTAGAAAAATGAATATATTTTTTACCAGATTTCTCAACTATAAAATTTAATTTTAATATACAGTCGAACCTTTACATAACGAAGTCGCTAAATCCCAAAAAAAAGTTCGTTATATGGAAAATTCGTTATATAGAGGTTCATCTCTTTCAATTTTCTTTATAAACCACATAAAACAATTTTTAAATTCATTAACACTATATTTAAAAAAGTAATTATTCACACATTTTTGTAAATTAATATGTATTCATTTTATGTATCTCAATTATGAAAAAAAAAGAAAGAAAACTGCAAGAAAAGTTTCTTAACGCCTTTATCCGCTTCCTGACGAATTAATTATTTTTCTTTGAAGCTCAAGCACTTACATTTTGACATTTTCGAGCGACAAGAAATGAAGTTACCAGTTCGCCTGATCAACACTACAAATGAACGGATACTAGTTCAAAGACACGGGGATACGAGATAACTCCATTGAGGGTGAAAGGGGATATCGAAGATGTTTCTAGTGAACTGGACACTGGGAGTTAAGTGTTGCACTTCTTATATGAAACGCCCAAAATTCTACTGCACACAGCGAGTTGGGCACCTAATAAAACCGGTTCGAGATTTATGGCACCATAAAATGTGTTAAAAGGGATAAGAACTAAATATACTTTAAAATAGGCAGACGAAAAATTCAATCACAAGTTCATTATATATAAAATGTACTTCGCTATTAGTAGGTTATTTTACGACGAAAATCGTGAAATGTTCTTAGCTCCAGGAAAAAGTTCGCTATATAGAAAAATTCGCAATATAGAGGTTCGTTATATAGAGGTTTGACTGCATTTTTAAGAAAACCTACTTTCTACACAATGAAGTCTTCTTATTCAACTTCTAACAAATACAGGGGTCCGCAACTTACGGTACGCGTGCTACATGTGGCACGTGGTACAGTTCTCAATTTCACTTAGGCACTACTACACAAATTTGTCAATTTTGGGGTGGAAGGAAGTTGATAAATTTGTAATAGATCTTATTTGGCAAACACCTTCAGAATTATGGACTTTGAACGAATCACGACAAATCTGAACGATAACTCTAAAGAAAAATTTACGACTATTTTGTAAATTTTTGAATTTCATTGCTTGAGAGATTTAATTGTTTTATTAGAGAAAACTGCATGTACTCTGCTTTGCACTTTTGGTTCAACACATTTATGTAAATATTCTTTGCTCATGTGAAAAATATTTCGAGTCCGCAAAGAAATTGTTTAACAGCTGAATGCTCAGAATCGTGTCAGGTTTAAAGTATCACAGTATACCCCTGATTTTTTTTTGCGATATGAAAGAAGAGCGATAAAGTATTTATCTATATTTTCATTTAACAATAATGAAGGGAAATACATATCTATTTTTTATTTTAATAAATATTTTTAAAGGCATAATTAATACATGCACATTTTCACATTTTTAAAAATTTTTGTTAGAGAAATAAATATATTTTATGCTGTTTATTTTTATGTAAAGAAATATCTCTTTAAATGATGCAAAATAATGTAAAATAAAATTGTAAATATATATTATTGACCTCTATTTTATAACTTTGCAGGCATTTTCTTGGAAATCGAATTGTTTCAAACATGTCCTACCGTGTGGAACGCACGCTGAATCATACTGGTAGATTGGTTTGGAATGCCCCTGCTAAGGGATTGCCGACTCCATTTCTAACATATCACTAATATTTCAATTTATACTATTGGGTTTATTAAGAGTTCTACAGGATTATTGCATAAAACAGTTTTCTTATTATTCCCTAGTGTCAAAATTCATTTTATGCTTCTAATTTTTCTAAGCACAAAATTTGTGACAAACTGGATTATTTTTATATTTCTCACAAATAGCACAGTTAATGTATAAAGAAACCTTATAAAGGTTTAAACTCACCATTAACAATTAAAAATGACAAAATATGTATGTGCAAAATGCTATTTGTGGACATAGAGCAAGCCTTTGACAAAATTTGGCATGATGGCTTAATATCCAAGATGATGAGACTTGGATTTTCGGACCAAATCCTAAAAATTATTCACTCATACCTAAACTCGAGAGAGTTTAGAGTTAGAGTCGAAAACTGCCTCTCCAGCCCTCGTCCAGTAAAAAGTGGAATTCCTCAAGGAAGTTTTCTTGAACCACAAGACTTTTTAATCTATATATTAACGACATTCCGAAGGCTGACAATGTCCATTTAGCTATGTATGCGGATGACACTGCTATCATTAGTCAACACACATATAATTTCAAAATTATTGAAAGATTACAAAATTACATCACAAGGCTTCAGCTCTGGCTCGTTGCTTGGAAAATCAAAGTTAATGCATCAAAAAGTGCAAGCCTCCTCTTTACGAAACAAAGGTGTATAAGAAACTTACCCCATATCTATATTTTTGACCAACCCGTCCCCTGGGTCACTGAATTTAAGTACCTAGGGTTCATTCTCGACGCAAAATTGAACTTCTCCCCCCACATCCGTGCTGCACTTCAAACAGCGGCAGAAATGAGCCAAACGCTCAATTGCTTAATTTCTCGAAAGTGTAAGCTTCAGACACAAGGTTTTGCTCTATAAATTATTTCTCCGACCAATTTTGTTATATGCATCTCCCATCTGGGCTTCTGCTGCAGTAACTCACTTGAAAAAATTGCACGTTTTTCAAAATAAACACCTTCGAAAAATTACTAATGCTCCCTGGTTGTCAGAAACGAAATCTTGCACAAAGATCTCAAAATTGATCCAATTCTTGATTTCATTAAAAATCAGTCCAAAAGTTTTTGACAGATTACCTCAAATTCGTAACCAATCTATCCGAGTCATCCCTGCCTATGATAACTCGGTCCTAATCTCTGCAAAAAGACCTAGAGCTGCTCTTCACCACATATATTAGCATTTTCCAGTCCTTAAAAGACTTCGGAGATCCTAAATATAGTCTTTGGTAACTATTTTCATTTTTTTTCTAGAAAAAAAAATCTCTAATTTTAATTTTTGTCATTTTGTATGTGCAAGATTTCATCTCCCTTAAATTACTTCGACTTAAACCCACATTCTTTTGAATCGGTCTTGCGTGATAGTTTAATTCCATGTCAATTATTCTCTTTTTCCACATCTTTTGTGGATCATCTTTTATTGTACTCATTTTCTTGCAGATGGCATCACATTATGGACACTTTCTGTGTCAACGCCTTCTGTTTTCGTTTGCTGTTCAGCGACACTCCCGTCACCACTACACGATTCAGCAGTGTTTGTCCTTTCCCTTTATTTAAACATCATGCACCACGAGCACCACGGCATTAATTGCTTTTATTTTCCATTTCATTTTTTTATCTTCCAAATTCCGTGTCTACTTTCTATTTCCGTTCCGTTAAGGACGAATTAGAAAAGAGCACAAATTTCTACCACCTCCCTCCGGGATGGTGCCTCATTAAATATGTTCCATACTTGCCGATTGAATTATTTCTCGCTCTCTCACTGGTAGTATGTCCTCAGCTACTGGTGAGAAGCTTTCTTTTAGAACGGCTCTGAGCTGTTGTTAATAATTTTGATAGTATCTTTTAAATTTTATGGAACTTCCAATTAATTCTTCTCTTTTTTCTTATTAATTATGATGAGAGGGTAATACTGTTTTTTGGTAAGGTACCTCGTATTTTGAAGCCGTGGGCCGTGGATGTATGTGCAAATGCAATAGCTTATAGCAGTGGTTCCCAAAATAGGTTTCATGGAATCCTGGAGTTCCACGAAAAACTTTAGGCATTCCGCGTGACAAATTTTATTTGATTTAAAAATAAGAATAGTGCTTATTATATTCACATTTTTCTCGGAAAGTTTACAATCGACTCCCCCACCCCTCCGAAAGAAAAAAAATTATGCATTTATTTTTTTCCTAATGGGTTCTGGCATTTCTATCTTGCCGATGCGAAATTTGTATTTAGGAATCTAATTTTGCCGAGAGCATCCAAGCCATGTAATTTTTTGTGCGCAATATCCCGGTGTAAAGATGTTTAACCGGGATGAAACTTTCGATCCTACCAATATATGGTTATAGTGGCATATTCCAAACTTCTTTTCCGTGTTATAGCTTTGGCGATTGTCTATGTCCCTTGGCTTCTTATAACCGCACCAATTGAACCATGCAAAACACGTTTTTATTTGTCTTCATCATACTCACTGACTTGTCTTCATTGCATATTCTTAAACAGCATCGATGAGTTGGAAAAGAAAAAAGTAATAAAAGTAATGTATAAAAAATTTTAAAAAACTGTAGATTATTGAAAAACCGGAGTCTTTTCTCAGCATTTCCGATAGAAATAAATGGGTGAAAGGATACACCAGAAGACTGATAGGAGGGCTAGTTTGTTTGTAAACAAAGTCGGTTAACCATCCATTTGTATCAATGCTATTATGCCCCTGTATTATTAACGATAACTGTTATTCGGATCGTAAACAAAGTTTCAATATCAAAAGAAATACTGTAAAATATAAAACATGAAAATTGTCCTTATAATGGATAGCTGGTTAGAAAATGGCTCATTAAGGAAAACCGACGTTGTTGGTAGTAATGCAGAAATCGCGAAATCTACAGATAACGGCATTCTTGAAGTCGCAATGCCATCAGTTTCCAGATCCGCGCCGCTTCAGCCTCATCTTCCAACTCTACCATCTTCCAATTTCGGACAGATGGTATCTTCGAAAAGACGTAAATATGATACTAGTTACCTGTCGTTTGGATTTACTAGTATTGGTGACAAGGAGGCTCCAGATGTAGTTTGTTTACTTTGCAACAAATTATCGGCGAACATCTCCTTAGCACCAGTAAAATTACTGAGGTATTTCGAAAAAAATCACCCAATAGATAAAGGCAAAGATATTTTTTTAAGGAAAACTTGAAAGCTATAAAAGCAGGAGTTTTATGGCAAAAAAAAAATTCTTGGGCACCTGTTATTCAACATGTATATTAATTATATACCTACTCACCCTCAAACCAGTACTAATATTTACGCTGATGATATTGCTATCCTGGCTACTTATAAAAATCACAACACTATCATTCATGAGCTCAACTCACAACCTAAACCTTCTTGAAAACTTTTTTAATATATGGAAAATAAAAATTAATATAGATATAACAACAGCAGTACTCTTCACCAGGAGAAGAAAACGCCTTACCAACCCACTATTCCACATAACTACACTGGTCTCAGAGCACGAAGTATCTGGAAGTACTCCTAGACAAAAATTTATCATGGAAACAACACATCTTATACGCGCTTGAAAAATTCCGGAACGCCCTGAACTCAATTTACCCCTTAATTTGCCGGAATTCTCAAATGAATCTTTACAACTAAGTACTTCTCTACACTGCTGTTTTGCGGCCCATCTTTAACGTAAGCTTGCCATGTGCAGCTAATTCAAACATTTAACTTTTAGAAAATGCTCAAAATGCTTTAATCAGGAATATAACTAAGGCATGTAGATACACTAAAAATAGAGATATTTACAAAGCTATTAACATTTATCGTTTTAAAAAATATATTAAAAAAAGGGAAATTAATTTTTTTGATAATCTGCCAAATTCTAATAACCTTAATATCTTAAATCTTGAAAATTACAATCCCAATGTCAATACTAAGAGGCCCAGAAGAATCCTTTTGGACTCGCATAATCCTCCCTAGTAATTAATTGCATCATTCCCCTCGTGACGAATGACCATTTTGTAATTTTTCATTTTACTTTCTCATGTTTCCTTTCTTAATTTTAAATTATTTTCAATCTGAAACCCACACAGGCAAGCACTTTTTTCCAATCAATTTCTGTTCCATAACTTCAAGGCAGCGAATAGAGTGTTAACTCACTGATTCTTTTAGTCCACTAATCAGGAAGCTTCCTCTCAATCCAAGCCTCTCCAATTCAAGGCCCAAATACATTTCGACGCAGAATGGAGGAATGTTTCGCGTTCCATTTCCCAAAGGTGTCAAGCTTTCATTCATAAAAAAAAATCAAAACAGATAATCAAAAGATAACGGAAGTGTCGTATAAAGAACCTTACCGTATTGCTCGAGTAGGCGAGGACATGTTATTTGTGAATCACTTAAAACCTTGTGTTCAAGATATCGTTTTGTGTGTAATGGGCGAGAGATATAGTTAACAAGTTTAAAGTATGTCTCTTTCTATACATATATAACAATTTTGTAAAAAAGTATTAACGATAATGCCGATGACATTGAAATAGAACTTATTTACGGTTGCGTGTAACGCTTATGTTTTACAACTAGATGAGTCCACAGACGTTGCTGGATTAGTAACTTTGCTTGTTTTCGTTCGGTATGATTTTAATAAAAAAGATTGAAGAAAGTTTCCTGCTATGTGAAAGTGTGAACATTAACACCACGGGGAAGAACATATTTAACTGCATTGATTTTATGACAACACATGAAATTAACTGGGGAAAATGTACTGAAATATGCAGCGATGGAGCAAAAACAATGACAGGAAAAGTGTGAGTGGTACTGAGCACGGATTAAAAATGTTACAAAAAACTGTAACAATTACTCATTGCATTCTTCACAGATATACATTAATAACAAAAAGGATTTCGATGACATTTAAATCTGTTCTAGACAAAGCAGTGAAGATTATTAATCTTATCAAATGTAAATCATTGCAATCTCGTTGTTTCAAAGTCACGTGTGAAGATATGGGTAATCTTCACACCACTTTGCTTCTTCATTTGGAAGTTAGAAGGTAATCGCGTGGTACAATGCTTGTGCGAATATTTGAATTGCGAAAGGAGCTCTCTCTGATAGTTTATTTTATTGGTCATAAATTTGAATTTTCAGACAGATTAACAATATAGCTTGGCTGTCTACACTTGCATGTATACTTTGCTGATATGTTTGGAAACTGGAACGAATTATATGTTTGGATCTGCAAGGAAAACAAGTCAACATATTGCAAACAAAAGTTAAATTGGTTGCCTTTTCAAGGGAAAATACAGTGTTGGATTTCAGCTGTTGAGAAAAATAACTTGGAGTGTTTCAAGAGGCTTAGTGATTTTCTAGAAGTATCTGAAGTGGATTTAGATATGAAAATCCATGATGGGGTACACTCATGTCCCTAAATTAAGGATAATTCAGAATTACACGAGAAATTGAACTCTAAAATAAAAATTTCACATGTGTGTGTGTGTGTGTGTAAAATTATCACACACATCTTGCAGAAGAATATGCAAATTACAGGAAACCACCAGATGGTACGGATAGTACGTCACAATGACGAGAGTGTAAGAGAGGGGTATATAAGGAATGGTGACAAAGAAGTAAAATTGTTCATAAGTGCTTTCAAAGACTTCCAGTGCAATAACCGCATAATTATGGCACAAAGGAAGCATTTCGATGATTTTTTACGTGGTAGAATTATTGGACGACTGGAATGTGGACGTAACCAGCTGGAAGTATCCGAGACACTTGGAATCGCCCAGAGTGTCATCTCCAGGCTTTGGCAACGATTGCAAGATGATAGTAATGTGAGTAGATGTTACAGCACAGATCACCCCCGAGTTACAACGCCGAATGAGGACCGGTATATATATGTGACAGTTACTGCCAAAAAAACAGACGGAGCCCAGCATCAGACCTGTCTCGTCAGCTCTCTTCAGCTACCGGTACGACAGTTTCAAGGCAGACCATGTACAGACGCTTAGGGCACATTGGTCTATATGCTCGTAGACCTGTCAGATGTGTTCCACTTACCGCAACTCACTGTCGCCTGTGATTAACCTGGAGTAGAGAGCATGCATTGTGGACACCACAACAGTGGTCTTGTGTGATGTTTTCCGACTAGTCCAGGTTTAGTTTGCAGTTTGATTCTCGCCGGACTTTAATATGGAGAGCGCCAGGTACCCGTTACCACCAAGAGAACACCGTTGAACGACACCGTTACGGTGGTGCAGGATGGCTCGCGTTTGGGGAGGAACTATTCTTGGTTCCATAACTGACCTGAATGTTCAGAGTGTAACGATGACAGGCCACATCTATCGGGATGTCATTCTGGAACAACATGTACGTTTGTTTCGGGGCACCAAGGGTGCTGAATTTCAGTTTATGGATGACAACACCCGTCCTCATCGTGCAAACATTGTAGACGAATGCCTTCAATCGGAGGATATCACCCGTATGGATTGGCCAGCATACTCACCGGATTTGAATCCAATAGAGCATGCGTGGGATATGCTTGGCCGACGAATTGCAGCCCGTAAATCTCCTCCCACTTGTCTACCGGAACTTTGGAGGGCATTGCTTGATGAGTGGTGTAATATTCCCCAAGATCAGATTGATAATTTGATATTCAGCATGCCTAGGCGTTGTTAGACCTGTATTGCATCGTCCAGGAGACATACTCCGTATTAACCATCATACTAATCATGTTATATTGTTTTTTGTAAATAGGTTCTTTTTTTAAAATTTGCTCCAAGGAGTAAAAATCGCAATTTTTATAAATTATGTCAAACATATAGCATCTTTTTTGCTCTTTAAGTTTTGTTTAATAAATAGACTTTACATATAAGTTAAAGTTGTTTTGCTTCTGTCTCTTTCTTTGCTTGAACTTCATTATCCTTAAGTTATGGACATGAGTGTATAAACATGAGTGTCCAGTTTACAGAAATCACTCGGTGATTATTTTCCAAACCTAGAGAATCAAGATAATTACTGGGTACAAAATCCTTTTAAAATAAAATAAAAAGTAAAAGGATCTTATTCCATAGATCATGAAAATTTGATTGAATTGAGATCAGATACACAATTAAAACTGAATTTAGAACAATTTCATCAACAATATTCTGGTCAGATGTATTCAATTACTATCCAAATTTAGTGAAACTGACTATTCGATTTCTATTGCCGTTTGCAACCACTTATTTGTGTGAAGTTGGGTTTCCAAAATATGCAAAACCAAATGTCGTTACAAATTTGCTGCTGCACAAGATATGTGAGTTCAGTTATCAAACCGATCATCCAATTTTAAGAGAATCATGGAATCAAAGAAGCAGGGACATTCTTCATATTAATGATTTTCCCTTTTTTTAGTTTGTGTTTTGTATTTTTATTAATTATTTCTATGATTATTTTTTTTGTTTTTTGTTTGCTTAATTCAATAAAATCTGAAATAACAAAATGCTATTTGTGTTTCATTTAATATCAGATATTAAACTTTAAGAAGTCATTGATTAAAAATTATTCAGGGTTCCACAATCATTGGCAACAAATTTTGGGTTCCTCGACCAAAATAGGTTGGGAACCACAGGCTTATAGACTTACGATCATTTTTTTACTAGTAGTTTAAAGTTTTGTAACATGGAATACATTTTGAGTGAGAGATAATAAATCTCAAGTATTAGATAAACATAAAAAACCACAATCTAGTTATGATAATTTTTTGATAGTTTCTCTTATAAAATTAAATGTATAAAAGTATTAAATTTTTACTTTTACCTCATCAAATAATTTCGATATAAAATACTATCCGAACTATCGTTGAACATCTTTATTTGAACTGTCGTCTCTTTGGCCCACATTTTCTGCATTTTCCAAATATTTATTCTAGTTATTACACAGGTTTTAGTGTGATAATCATTCATTAATAAGTGCTTTAACAATTACTCAAAAAACTTTATATTACTAATGAATCAAAAGGGTTTTCAAATCTATCATTGGTACATTTCCTCCAATAATACGCGGGTTTTCCCTACTATGACTCAGAACTACTTTTATGCTTTGTGAGAGGCTTGCACCTATTTCTCGGACACCTAGATATGTGGTAGGTAGAGAAGAAACACTCGACTTTATCCGATTTAGCTATTTATTTATCACGCAATGAAAAGACACAATTTCAACTAATAATAGTAAATCTAAATGCTAACCACGAAAGTGGAACGGTAAAACACGAACGATTAGGAGCCTATCAAACTTGATCCTTACTTAATAAGGGATCTAACATACCATCCGATTTAATCTAATATCAATTTAATCTCAGTGAACTATCGTCAATTTAAAACTTCCCCTTCTAGTGTTTCTTAATCATACTAATTCAAATATGATACCTTCGGTAGCAATCTGACCTGATTCGAGTATATCTCCTCTCCTACTCTCTCATCGAGCTAGAAAACCTCGACTATATATATAGTAAGTTAATTTGAATATCACGATTTTCTTCTTACGAAGGGTTGGTTGTGAATAACGCGAATTGATAGCCCAAAGATTTGCCAAGAGGATTAATTCAAGGAACGCTTAAAGATCCGTCACAGTTTCATTGATATTTAAATAAACGGTAGAACTTCATACTCAATGGCAGCTTTTATTCTTCCCACGAAGAATTAGATGCGGTGAAAAAATGTAAATAATAACACAGGTCTGCGATGAAAAAATTGTTGTATATTTAACTAGTGGGTTTAACTATATTTTTTGTGCTAATTACGGGAAAAATAGTGAAAAAATTCCATCACCCTTAGATAAGTCACAAATTTCATCTGAAATTTTCTTACTTTCAGGGGGTTTCAGGTCCAATATGCGTACGATATTTCAATATTATAGCCTATATAATTGGTGAATTTAGTCTGAACTATGGATCTTTTATGGTGAATAGGTTACTAAACAATGTATGTTATTTACAAACACAGTTTTATTCTATTTATTTGCTATGATAATGAATCTAAACTCGGGATACCAGTTCCTACTGGAACGAGATATGTCTCATTCTGTCTGCCCCCTCCCCAATCCTACTGGCTGCTAGGCGTCGTGTGCCGTGACCTTGGTTGCAGTCAGTGACTCAGTGTGGAGCTAGCCACTGTGGTGTAAACATCAAACAGTTTTGTGCTACGATATTTAAAAGAAATAGCTACTAGAGGATGTGTTAACTCTCCTGTTTCTGTCATATTTGTGGGTCTTATACCGTCAAGAAGCAACAAAGGAACATTTCTAATTTTGTTCAGAAGGTGTATTTTGCATACTTTGGTATTAAATTAGGGGATCAAGATAAATCTTGGGCGGCCCATGTAGTGTGTTCTGAGTGTGCTGAAGAACAGAGACAATGGTTTAAAGGTAAGAAGAAGTCATTTCGTTTTGCAGTATCCATGATTTGGAGAAAGCCTAAAAATCACAGTGATGACTGTTATTTTTGTTCTTGTCCAGTGCAAGGTTTCAATATACAAAACCAGAAGGACATTTCATATCCAACCATCATACGTTCGGCTATTCGCCCTGTACCTCATGGACCTGACTTGTCTATTCCTTCACCTCCGAATATCCTGGACAATATTTTCGACGATTTCAAACAAATATCACATATTAGCAGCGACAGTGATGATGGCTTCGATCCAGGTACAAATGACCTTGAACTTTTCTCTCAATCAGATTTGAACAACTTAGTACGAGATCTGGGCCTCCCAAAGGACACAGCGGAAGTTTTAGGGTCTAGACTTAAAGAAAGACATTTGTTAAACTCCGGTATTTCATTTTCGTGCTACCGATTTAGAGAAAAGGAATTTGTCCCTTTTTTTACGCAAGAGTTGAACCTAGTTTTCTGCAGCAATGTACCTGCAATTTTGGAAATGTTCAAAATTATGTATGAACCAGAGGAATGGAGACTTTTTTTCGATTCGTCAAAAAGGAGTTTGAAAGCTGTACTTCTTCACAATGGTAACCGATATGCTTCTGTGCCTGTTGGACACTTAGTCCATTTGAAAGAATGCTACGAAAATCTTGAGTTTATTCATAATAAGCTCAGCTACTCTGACCGTAAATGGACCATTTGTGGTGATTTGAAAGCTATTTCTATGTTACTAGATCAACAAAATGGTTACACAATGTTTCCATGTTTCCTCTGTGAATGGGATAGCATTGACAGGAAACAACACTACTGAAAGCAGACGTGGTCAATCAGAAAAGCCCTTATTCCTGGAGCTAAAAATGTTGAAAGACAAAGTTTAGTAGATCCTAAGAAGATCTTGTTTCCACCACTTCATATAAAATTGGGGCTAATGAAACAGTTTGTGAAAGCATTAGACAAAGAAGGAGAGTGTTTCAAGTATCTTTGTGAACAGTTTCCTGGTCTATCCGATGCTAAGCTGAAACAGGGCATCTTTGTTGGGCCTGACATAAGAAAACTTTTAAAAGATGAAACTTTTGTCACTAAAATGGAAATGAAAGAAAAAAATTCATGCAATTCATTTAAACTTTTTGTAACAGGCTTTCTTGGAAACAAAAAAGATCCAGACTACAAAGCTTTGGTTGCTGAAATTCTCTTACAAAACTACAAAATATTGGGCTGCAACATGGGTGTCAAAGTCCATTTCCTCCACTCACATCTGGACTACTTTCCAGGAAATCATGGGGCTGTAAGGGAGGAACAAGGAGAACGTTTCCATCAGGATATAAAAGAAATGGAGCGCAGATACCAAGGTCGTTGGAATGTCAACATGATGGCAAACTACTGTTGGATGTTAAAACGGGAAAATTCACAAGAACACAGCCAAAAAAGTACTAAAAGAAGCTTCGATGGGAAAAGAAAACGTTTTTACAAAGACTTATAATAGCATTTTCAACACATGTGTATCACTATTATTCTTATTTAAGCTATTTATCTTTGTTTTTCTTTCTTTTAGTTTATGTTAAAATAATAAAAACGAATCCAAAATTTTCGTTTTTTGTACTTTTTTCAAAAATATTTTACCTTTATTTTGTAGGCAAGCCTTACGTGATAGAAAAAAACCCATGTCATTTTTGAAATTAGTGCAAATAACTAAATAAAGATTAGTTAATAAAATCAAAACAATTTTTAAAAAAGTTTTTTTTGCAGACCTGTGTAACACATAATTTATAATCGAAGGTGATAAGTGAGGGCAAAGAGTTGAAGAAAGAGACAATCATTAAAGGCTTTTGTCGGCTGCAGTGTTCCCTTGAGGTACGGCAATACATGAAATGCTGCTCATACTTCGAAAGCTACTAAATGGACTACATTCGAAGCATTCTGCTACTTGCTTATGTATTTAATTAAAGAACTGAGAAATGAGACACTTAGTATAATCGTGAGAAAAATGAATGATTACTTTTCTTCTCTATAGTTTGATATGCATTTATTCTTAATGGTAACCTAGGTATTTTATAGTTAATGTGCTATTTAAAAGTATAGACCGAACGCTTAGAAAAGAGATTTTTTAATGATAGCACGCAGTCTTGCGTTATTATTCCATATCCTCACGTGCCGTGTAGGGGAGCGATGTACGTTAAATCTGTCGAGAGCTCAAACGTCCTCTCGTTGGTGTGGTGTGGTATTTAGGAGAGAGGGGTGCCAACTTAGATGTAATTCTCGTCAGTTGACCATGGTTCAAAGTTACGAGGTCCGTCACCAAAAGCCCTCGTGTAGCTGAACAGTGCGACGTTACTATTCACTCATCCACATCCTCATGTAACAAAATAATTTTCACTCCTTAACAAACCTTACAAAATTTTATCAATAGGTATTAGTTGAATGTTTTCCTCTTTGACTCAGTTAAAAATTTATTTTTAAGTAATTTTATTTTTACATTTTTATTTAATTCCAATAGTATTTACCCGAAATGTGTGCAAACCTTTTTCCAAATGTTATCCATGTGTTTTTGTCCATCCCGCTACTTACAATTTTGAAAAGTACTAATAGTATATAATAAAATAGTTGAATATCACTACGATTTTTAATATATTGCAGAAAGAGTTTTTTTTAAAAAATCCCACTAATACAAATATGAATTTAGCAATACAAGAACATTGTTTAAAAATAAGGTTGTTGTTGTTGTTTCCAATCCCCTTGGAGCAGGAAAGCCTACACCAAGTCCATTTGACCTTTCCACGTAAAAGTCTCACACACCAGGCCTTTCTCTTTATACTACTGTTGCAGGGAAATGCCCCAGCAGTCCAGAAGATGAGCCGGAGAAGCAAGGAGAGAGCAGGGACAGGTAAAGAAAGACTTAACCCCTGCACAAACGTCATACTACGCTGGTGACCGCTTCTAAAGCGCGCCAAGGCCGTCTGATGAGCCCTGGAACTCCTGCACTGTATATATAGGCTAGAACTCTTAGCTACATACCAGTGGGGAGCAGGGGGGTTTCGACAAATCAAATTAATTTTATTTCATTGGAAGGAATGAATTTCCGAATGGGTTAAGACAGTGGAACTGGGGTTAGGGAGATCACATCCCCTACCAGCCAGCTCATCAGCTGCTTCGTTCTCAGGCACACCAACATGTGATGGAATCCACTGGAGACATACTTTTTTCCTCTGACCAAGCTTAACTAATTGGGATAAAATATCTAGACCAGTACTGTCCATAATTTTTAGCCAACTCTTCAAATATTGGATGGAGCTTCTGCTGTCTGTCAGAATCCAGATACTGTCCTTAAAAGAGTTGAGAGCATGATCGAGAGCACCACTAATAGCACTGAGTTTCGATCTAAAGACAGAACAGTGGTTAGGATTCCTGATGCTGATTTTAACATCGTTCTCAGGAGTGCTACTAAAAATACCACTCCCTGCTCTACCCGTATCCGAACGACTACCATCTGTGTAAATAATCAAGGCTTGATCGGGTATGTCATTTATTACTTCAGGTGCCAGTTATCTGAGTAATTCCGGATGGCAGCTATGCTTGGGAGTACTGGTCAATAATTCCTCCAGGAATTCAACATGATTAAAAGAATCAATAAGTGTGATGCAGCTAAAAAGTGTAGATGTGTCAACATTGAAATCAATAAAACCACGTTTACGCATGTAATTAAGTGGGCTGTCTCGCTTTAAACGTTGGTTACTTCCCCAATTTAAAATGAAAGAAAGGGTTCTATTGAAGGATCCAAAGGTTTTAATTTTGTTAAAATACCTATAAAAGTTGACTTTCGAAAAATAATGTAATTCTAAGAATGTTATCTTTTTATCCAAATGTGTCGATAAAAACCTTACACCATATTAATTAGCACACTTAAAATTTGCTGACATCCATAACTTGAGATATTTCCTGATATTTTGTTGGAATACTGAGGAGGACTTACAAAGATTTGCTTTTCAAGAGGGACTCTCCTCTAAAATTTGTAAAAAGAGTGACATTCTTCAATACTTATAACAGCTTGCTCTTGATAGCGGCTGCAATATTCCGACTACTGAGATTCAGATTTTCACTGAAAGCTGCAGAGGCAAGAGCCATTCTAGTAGGGAAGTTTTTGTCAAATCCTCCTGTAGTAAATATATTAGACTTCTCGCAATTAGCTTCGTATTCGGTCTTTCAATCTGATTGTATCCCTATTACGGAGGGCTTGAGAGCAATAATACCTAAATTTTCATAGACCATTGCTTTCTTCAATATTTGAGACATTTTTTAATTCTTTCGGGGGCCATTTAGTTCTCATTTGAATTTCTCATTCTTATTTTTTATTAGCAATTAAACAATAACATTTAAAGAAATATATTTTATTTTGCCGAATTTTATGTTCACACTTAAATTTTAGGAGTGGGAAGAATACTTCCCAAGGAACCATTCACCATCATAAGAAAAATTTAATTTAATTGGGCAATGCGCGAGGGGACATCTCATTCTACATACATGTAGTGGGTCCTATTTTGTTGTCCCTTTGTGCTACATTTCCTACATTGTCTGTAGTTGGAAACCATCTTTGACATATGATTTCCCACACTGGCAAAGCACGCATCATTGGGAATTACACACTTCTTCCTTTGGAGGCTAGTGGGACGCCCTTTCATTTTTCTTGAAGAATATCCGTCTATTAGCTGACGAGCTAATGCTATACGGAATGTTAGCTGGTCTAAACTTTGGTTTCTTTTGTTCACTTTCCACATTATGAAACTATTTACGATGGCAAGGTGAATAAGAAAATAAAAGATACGATGCCCCCATTTTACCGATGTTTTTCCTATTTGGTATCTTACTTTTCTTTGATCGAAGCAATCAACCTCTCCCATGATATCGTTATATACACCGACAACTTTCGGACAAGGTATTTCTTTTGCAGCATCTGTTTTTGTCCGATTTACAGATGTCATAATCGCTGGATTGTGCAGTAACACAAAATTGAATTCTGGAATTAGTCTTCACGTCGTTATAATAGCAAGGCCAATATATTATAATTAGTTTTGCGCTTCCCACAGTTATATTTTGTAAGATCATTTAGATGGGAAGTAATCGCACACATCCCAAAGCACACGAAAGGGCTCAAGATCTGCGAAAAGACGGGTGTTTATTAATTACATCAACTGAAATAACGCACATTCTCTGATATTCATGTGCAGTGGCTAACTTTTCAAGTTGGCGTAAATAGAAATGGAAAGAGTAATTTTCAGTCTTGGAGAGGTTCATTTGGTCGTTTCACCGCAGATAACGCCCTTAAGGCTATTTTCGCCATATGCACAATGGCGTGAACTTAACGCGGAGCACATTTTCATGCCTCAATTTTTTGTGACATTGTAACTCGTACATTTGTTTATAATATAGTTGTAAGGGCTCCCCCCTCGGATGCCCTTCTCCTGGATTATCAGCGTGAGCTAGAGGTATAGGAATAAATGAAGATCCAGAAGCTGCCATAATCTTAATATTACTTTATTAATATCTTAACTTAAACCAAAAACAGATTAGGTAATAATATGAAGTATCAGAGAGTCTATATAGGATGGCTAAACACACAATAGATAATACCGAAATAATGTAACCCGGGCCACTATCAATAACTAACTCGCCTAAGCTCAATTTCAATGTAAACACAGTTCCGAATATTGAAAAGGTAACTCCTAACTTAATGTTCAATGACGCAGTAATCTGTCTGATCCTAGCTGAAGTAGCGGTTCACTGGCGTGCAGTTGTATGCTCCTTGACTAAAGGCTCTCTGACAAGGGTAACTTCTTTTTACTGTCACTTAACTTCTCAAAATACTCTTCAAACTTGAAACACGGACTATCATAACACTCCCCAATTGCCACTTCGCTTACTCTAAACTTCTGTTATTTAAAAGCTTCCTAATTTGCATCTTTCATTCACGTTTTACTTCTCGGGTTGGTTGGAAAAGAATTGCCATTTATTTTGGCCCAAAAGAACCCAAAAGGACATGTTAATGAAAAAACGCGTGAGCCCGTCACTATCCCCTCCAAGAAGCAAAACGTGATTTATTCGAGGGTCTTAATGACCCTTAAGAAATTACGTGCATAAGTTTTATTTTTCTGAACTTCTATCTTTCAATATTCATGTTAAATTTTAACTTCCAATAGCTATTTTAACCATTAATTTCCAATATTCAACTTAAACTTTAATTTTCACTATTCATCCTAACTTTAATTTTTTAATATTCCTCTCCAATTTCAACTCTCGACAGCCATAATAATTTCACTCAAATAACTGGATCAACATTATCAGTTATGTATTTTAATCTAGGTCGATTCTCTTTTACAAATACATTGGTGAGCCCTATTCAGGTTACAGGTCCGGGGAAAAACCGTATACTTTTTAACTGGAAAAACCAGGGCCACACACATTCCTTAACTAACTTAATTCTACTTAAAAACCATTACAATATTCTTCTGTATAACATATTTCTTTTCCATTTTGTCGGATTTACAATTTTGTTCTAAAAAAAATCTGCTTCTTTTCAACAATTCAGGGTCAGCCACCCTGAATTAAAAACTCTTTAAGTCACATAGAATAACAAATTTTCACATAATACCATTACATTTTGCAAATTCCATACTTTATACACCATCTTTAATTACAACTAATTTTCATTTATACACCTCATCTGTTTTTTCAAATAAACTTCTCCTTTAATCGCGCAGCAGCGCTGTTCGTGTTAATGTTAATAATCTGTCTACGCCGCGTTCCCCCAAACCAGATGTACACTTATACGAATCAATATAACAATATATATATATATATATATATATATATATATATATATATATATATATATATATATATATATATATATATATATATATATATATGTACAATATGCAATTACAAACATTTTTCAATAATCCTTTAAAACAAACAACGAAAGGAATTCTCGCATCTCAGCGAAGTAAAACATAGAAGTAAGCAAATGTACATTTACAAATGTTTTCTCCCGAATTTTGAAGAAAATTTACAAGTCAAAAGCTCATTTTTCAGTCTTTTAGAAAATGTACTCATTGTAGTGTCAACTTTTGCTTGACTAAGAAAATTTTAAACAACATAAAATGACTTGCTTCTTTGCAATAATTCTTCCGACCACTTGTTCGAAAGAATATGTAATGAAATGATACAACCTGATTCTTATTTCCTGCAGCTGACACATCTCCTACTAGAACCTCGAGAGATTGGGACCGTCTGCTGTTCGTTCCTCCTTTCCTCTCCTGTCCATTCTGTTGTTCACCGCTTCTGCTTCTGGTCTTCCGACCTGCTGACCTTGCTTGCTCTATGATGTAGGGACTGTATTGAGGTTCTCGGCTTCCTCTGGCTCGAACTGGCCCTCCTTGTTGTGTCTTCTTCTCATTGGTTGGTCGGGACTCCACTTTGCTGCTCTTCTTGGTCTGAGGTTATATCCACTGGTACTGGACATCACTATTTCCTACACTCTGCATCATTTTCTTAATGTCCGACGAAACTACAATCTATCTGATCCTAGCTGAAGTTGCGGCTCACTGGCTTGCAATTGCATACACCTTTACAAAAGGCTCTCTGACACGGCTCACTTATCCTTCAACTTTACCCTTCAAAGATGGATGATCCTAGAAAATATCAGCATTATGTCAAAGATAGAAGTTTATGACCTTTCCTGTTTTTCACCTTTCGTGAGTGAGTGAGTGAAAAAAAGTCGCATTGTTCAGCTATACGAGGGCTTTTGGCGACGAACCTTGTCATCTTAAAGCATGGTCAAGTGACGAGGGTGACACCTGAACTAGAATAAGATAAAGAATAAGATAAACTCAAAAATAAATAAATGTTGAACTATTGTGTAGCAGAATGTGTTCCGAAACTTTACGTTTACATTTAAATTTACACGCAATGATATATTTGTAAATTTCTTTTTATTTTCGATAACAAAAATTTACGTATAAATTATACTTTCTACAAGTTAAGGTGATGTGCAAACATTTACATTAAAAACCACACTAGTGGAATAGTAGATTGGTTTTTTTAAACCTATTTTTACGTTTCACTGATTCATTTAAAAAAAACTGAAAGAAATTAAATTGCATGCCTTTTTTAAAAAAAAGAAAAATAGTAACCACTTCATCCTTACTTCGCAAATAAAAATAATGTGTGCTATACAATTCCATTAGACACCAATGAAAAGGAAACCATTTTGATAAAACTCTGAACACAACTATACTTCTTTTATGAAATTTATGGCCAACTACTTGCAGAAAATCCAAATAATTTATTCACTTTGGTCGAAAAATCATTCTTTAAAATAAAAAACAAAACTCTTGTTGCCACCGCTTAATTGTAGAAAATTTAATTGGACTTTAATTAAGATAATGAAGCTTTTGGTTGATATTTACTCTGATTTATTCGAGCGGATGTTGATTTAATTTTAAAAAGAACACAAAACTCTACACACACGCTTTCCTTCCAGTGGTAGAATACAAATTTCACATAGAAAAAAAAGGGGTCTCTGCTTTTTTCTAGTCTTGCCTGAATGCGTCCATTAAGGGTTTTTAAAAGTATCCTCCATGAAAAGAAAGAGAATCAAAATATAAAGTAGTTAACAAAATGTATCAACTTGTGCGCTCGAACTTAATCAAGATAAATTAAGAGGTAAGGTCTAGATTTTTGTGAAACATTCCTCCAGAGGATTATAGGCACACAAAAGAAGTGTCGTATTATGCGGGCAATTAAGCTCACTGGATTAATGCTAAATCATCGAGGAACAAAAATAAAACAAAAGTATTAAAATTTACTTAGGGTCTGAAAGGAGGAATCTCATGTTAATTAATGTTCATTAATATAAGCCTATTATGAAAGTCATTATTCTAATGATAGAGATCTTCGAGCACTTTTATCTTCACAATTCGCAATGTATATTTCTGAGAAAGCCATGTTCCAGAGATAATCCAGTAATAATAACTACTGACTTTGAAATATCTTTTAATTTAAAAAAAAATATTCATAATTTTGCACTTAATGGTATAATTCATGAAACATGGGTTAATGTTTGTAAGAAATATAATTTATGCGATCAAGTTTCTTTATTTCTTATTTTTAAAACAGGTTTTTTTTTTAATTTCCTGGCTTAAAAACTGATCCCTGCATAAAAACTTTTTATTTTTGTATTTTTTTTAAGTGCTTACTCAATAAAAATATAGTTATTCATAATTATACGTTTTAAGAAAAGTGTCACAGTTTTCGTAGACTTTATACTTATAATTTATGATTTAGCAGACTTTTGACTTATGATTACTATAGATTTTATATTTAGAAAATGAAGATGGTGATTTTTTGAAATCTTCCAGAATTAACAACATAATTATTCCAAAAAGAATAGAAATTTTTTCCTACGATCATTTATCAACACAATGATATTATTTACAAAGAATTAAGCATATATTTTTTTTTAATTTTGAAGTTGCTTATAGTAATTATCTTGAGTATTTAGTTATAAACACTATCATAAAATATAGCAAAATAAAGTCTGCAGCAGCATTAAAAAACTCCCGGAAGAATTTATTTTCTAACCAGTTTGGCTTAAGCAATAATAATAATATACCGACCGACTAATCATATAATTTCAAAAATTATGCAAAATTGGTGTTAAATAATTGTTTGCAGAAGTATGTTGCTCCAACCAGATTATAAATCATTATTTTTGCTATAAGACTCATTGCGATAATTGTTCACTTCTTCGCCAATTAATGGCTGCACGAGTCAAGTCACATTGAAGAAAATTAATTTAATAAATAAGCAGAAATATATTAAAAGTATAAATCATTATATATTGAAAAATAACTGTCAGTTTTTAAGATGAATTTCAAAATTTTATATTTAGACATTTTTAATTATCAATTTGTATTTTATTGTTAACTTGAAATAATACGTATAAATCTGGAAACAATTTCTTTACACCAATTTTGCTTTGACAAAATGGCAACAGTCCGAATGTTGACAATAACTTGCTTGCAACGTTTTTACTTTAGAGGCAGTTAGGTCTTACGAATAAAGTGTTCCATTAATTTTTATGCATAACGATAATGGACCCAACATTCCTAACAAACTCTTTTGTGTCAATTCGAGTTTATAATAAAAAATTCAATGCGAAAAATACAAATAATCATTCTCGTATTTGTTTCAATGATAAATCCTCAGAACCAAGTTAAATTTGAACTTTAAGATTATAATTAGTAAACCTGTCAAAATACAAAACCACTTTTAAGCAGTGATATCGCTTTAAACGAGTGTTGCTTAAAACAGTCATCCGCAGTGGCGTTGGAAAACAAAGGAATTATACAAAAAGATTATACCAGTAATCTGAAAATTAAAAATGCAATTAAATATCCACTTAAACTTTCATCTTTTAACTCTTACTAAGAACTTGAAACCAAGTGAAATGAAAAGACTTAAGAGGCATTCGCTCTACTCGGGGAAGGGAAAAGTTACCACCTGTTCTCTTATGTGAACCGAGGAACTGGTACCTTCATTTTGCATTAAGAAGAGAAATTTTGTATTAATTTCCCCTTGTTGAGAGAACTCTCTTCGTTAATCCATTCGTCTTGATTGAATTTAAATGTACGCTGAGAAAGCAGATCGAGAGAGAGAGATGCTCGAATGCAGTTGTTGCTGTTCAAAATTAAGTTGGGTAATTTTAATTACTAACGAAGTTTTGGGAACACACAATATTCTCCGATTAAATCATATGTTTAAAGGTTTCGCCGAAATATTTAAAATTTTCTCATTCAAAAATCTTATTGGATTTTTTTAAAGTTAGAAAACTGTTGATAATTGTTTTTTCAAAAGTTAATCTTGGATTACATGGAATCTAATTATTGAACTTTAAAGTGAAAACATAAAAAAGGGCATTCACCCGCTGTAATTGAGAATGAATGTTTCCATACACTTTATATGTTTTTCTTTCCGATAAAGGAAATGCATCAAAGGGCAGGTAACGTTGTCAGAATGGACGAAAATCGCACCACTAAAAAAAGTCTGCAATGCTCAACCAATTGACCCACGAAGGAAGAACAGGCCAAATCTTAAATGGATTGAGGGTCTAGAAAAAGATATCCTAGTTTTGAGAACACTAGCAGGGAGAAGGCTGACCTGAAAAAGGCTTCTTAAGAAGTCTAAGTCCCACCCTGGTCTGTCGAGCTACCGAGAAAGAAAGGAAAGATAATGCATGTCATCTATGATTTCCGACTGTTCACATTCTTTATTACTGTCAAATTTATCTTTTTCAGTGTAGTAATGTTGTTGCTAATGTTGCCTGTCTGATGGTGTCAGATTGAGTCCCACGAAAAATTCATCGCAGCAAAGGCGTGCCTTTGCCGTGATGCAAGGAAAGTTAAATGATAGGATGTACGCCTATCGTTAGACGTAGCTTTGTGCACCATTCAGTGGACAGAATGATTTTTCTCGTTTCTATTCCAATTTTGAGACAAAAATCCTGGGGGGTGTGGTCAGGAGTTTCCCACAACTCTTCTCCTTCCACCAATCTCACGAGAGGACTTGGGGCTCGAAGGCACTATACATTTTCGAACATCTGTACCTTCTCCGACCTTCTAGCCCAACGACACAACAGTCAGCGTCACTAACCGCTATACTGGATGGGTAGCAATAAAAATGCTTCTAATAAATTACACGAAATGTGACATTTTTAGAAGCAAAATCAGGAGCCAAAGATTAAAAATTGTAAAAATTTTAAGCGTATAATTAATTACTTTTTTATTAACCCTATTATTAGGCTAATTGTAAGTTTAGGCTCAAATGAAACTCTTAGAAATAAAATTATGTTCTTATGATTCGAAATGTATAATAGGCTTCTGAGTGGGAACAGATTTGTCTCTCGAATTGCTTTAGTTGCTTATTTGTGATACTACTGCACTTTTCTCCTTATACTATGAAAACAGTTCTTAAGTTTTGGCTTAAGCCGCAGGAATCTTTTAGATGCTATACAAAGTCTGTTAAAAAAGTATCCGACCTTAAATTTTCCCGCGCACAGAAGAGATTTTAAGGCGGTGCCACTGTGCACAGTGGGAGGTGACAGCTTAATCCACATGCCGGAATTTTTTCTCTTCGTTCCAGTTGTTTACTGTATGCAGTCGATTGAGGTGCCGTTTACCGCGCTCGTCGGATTTTTTTTTTTCATTTCTCTAAATATGTCTGAACGACTTGAGCACAGCATTAAATTTTTTTGGTCGAAAGCTTTGTGATACCCTAAGTGAAACAATTCTTGAGATTTAGCAAGTGTTTGTAGAAGATGGTAGAGGTTCATTTAAATTAAGGAGGTGGTTTAACCAATTCAAATGTGCTCGCACGTCGATAGAGAGTGATTCTGGGTGGCTATAAACCGCTCGAAATGCAACTGTTGTTGGAAAAAGTTCAAAATCTGTTAATGAAATATCGTCGTTTGAGCGTACGAGAGATTACTGAGCAAGTTGAGATCAATACAGGTTCTCAACATGCAATTTTGTGTGATCATGAGCAAAGCGGCTTCAAAATTTATTCTTAAGCTTCTGTCTTAGAAACTGAAAGAACTCCATCTTACAGCTGCACAGTTCTTACTGGACGCTATCAACGCTGAACCTGGCTTCTTGCAACTTCTGGCGGATCCCAAAATTGAAAATGCCATTAAAAGGATCCCGTTTTTCGAGTAGGGATGATAAAAGACAGAACGCGACGGCAGAATTGAACACCATTTCAAAAGAATTCTTCCAGAGAAGTGTTTTCGGCCTTCGAAGGAATGCTAGACTAAATGTGTGAAGGCGCAAGGAGGCTACTTTGAATTTCATTAGGATCTCGATCCCGTAAAGTAACTAAGATAATTTTTCTACCCAGTTCAATACTTTTTGAACTGACCTTGTATTATCTGAGATACAGAGTGGGGCATGAGAACTTCCTATTTTGAAAATGCAATAAAACCCCACTACATGTTTTATTTGATATTATTGTTATTTTAAGCCTACCACACAACATTGGAAATTTTATTTTACAGTTTTAAACACAAAAAATGTCTGTTAAATTAATGTCCTCCATTATTAATACACTGATGCAGTCGAATTCGAAAATTTTGAGTCACCTTTTCAAGCATATCGACCGGATATTGTCCTATTCGGCTCGAATGTTGTTCCTTAGGTCTTCCCGATTCTTGGAACGATATTTGTAACCTATAAACTTAAGATAAGACCGCAGGAAGTAATCAGAAGGAAGTAAATGAGGTGAGCACTCAAGCCAGTTTACGTCCCCTTGCAGGGAGATCAGTCATTTGGGGGAAGATGCCTTTAAAATACCCACGGAAACCATGGAGGTGGCGGCTGTGGCCCCATCTCGTTGTATCCACATGCTGTTAAGATCCCTTGCTTGGAGAGTGGATAAAAAGAATTGTTAGATCATTGTCACAAACCGGTCTGAATTGACACACGAACACGTTCCCCATTTTCAAGTGTTCTAACGGTCATTGGAGGTCCTTTCCTTTCTTTGGAGATATTTTACCCGTTGCTCTGAAGGCATCCATCTACATTAAACACATTTCCGATCAGGAACATGACATCATAGAGGAATATCGAAGTGAAGAAGAAAGGCACCTTGTGTACGGCTTTCACACCGACCGATCGTTGGAGAAATACGTTTCCATGCCAAAAACACACTGCTCCCTCGACCAAAACTAGTTTGAGATTGAGACGGACAGAAACACAAATATCCCCCTCTATCCCATTCACCAAACCCCTCCTCACGCTTCTCCTCGACCTTCGAACATCACTGGAACATGTTCGAAATAGGAAGTTCCCGCAACCCATTCTGTATTACAGAAACGAAAAATTTTTTTTTTGGAATTTTGTTTGGTTCAACAATATGATTCTTAACTCTAATTTATTTCTAATGAATCTATACAATAGATATTGCATTGTTATTTTTTTATTATAGCTTAAATCAAATCTAATCTGGTGGTTGCTGTGCAAGTTGTAGCAATTTTCCAATATTTTTTGCTAAAAATTTCCCCATCGGAAAGACGAAACAAATTATCACAGATTGTATAGTCAAAAAATTAAACATTTTGAGGTGTCTATAGCTTTTATAAATTTGATTTTTTGATAATTTCGAGTTTCCCAATTGTGTTTATAATGACCTACAGAAAGAGGGTTTATCTAAAGTAAATTTATAACTATTAACGTCGAACCTTGAAGTATAATGTAGAGGAGGAATGAAATTAAAATTTTATAAATCAATGAATATTTGACTTCCGGATCATAAAACTTAGTTTCTTGTCAATGTATAACATATGTTTCCAGTATTTTTTTAGAGAAAATACACTGCTGGCCACCGTATATGCAACACCAAAAGAAAGACAAGAGATAGCATAACAAAATTTATTTTGTAGATAACATGTTGACCAAGTATCAAATGATTAAATTTATAGACTTCTGTGAAGTGTGATTCCTGCCAGAATCAGCAGCCAGAGTAGCCGCCATTGTTGGAATTCACCGCTGCCACATGCCTCGGCATTGATTCAAAGAGACTTTGGATGTGTTCTTGGGGTACAGCAGACCAAGAAGCTTCCACACGTTGCCAAATTTGATCTGGTGTGGCAGCTGGGGGTGTAATCTGGATCAATCGTTGAGCAACCATGGACCACATGTTTTCTATCGGCGAAAGAACCGAAGAGCGAGCCGGCCAGGGAAGCAATTCAATCTGGTGATTGACGAAGAACCTTTGAACAATGCGTGCCACATGTGGTCGCGCATTATCCTGTTTAGATATGGCTGTGGCCAAGCCCTGAAGGTAAGGAAGAACAACTGGCTCCAACATCTCGGAGATTTAGCACTGGCTGTTTAAAGTACCAGCAATGCGTACTAGAGGAGTGTGAGAGTGATATCCAATACAGCCCCACACCATAATACCCATTGAAAGACCAGTGTGGTAGTGCATAACGCAGTTGTTCAGCTTCCTCTCTCCACGGTGTCTCCAGACTCGAATCTAGCCATCATGGTGTTGCAGACAGATGCGTGACTCGTCAGTAAAGACAACTTCATTCCATTCTGCCACCCACATCCTTTTTTCATCGCACCATTGGCCGCGGAAACATCTGTGGTTCTGCGTCAAGGGTAGACCAAGCAATGAACTTCTTGCGGACAGACCACTCTACTTTAAATGGCGTCGAATGGTACGCGCAGACACTGAATGATGCGTTACAGACACAATGTGCTGTGATACGGTTCGTGATGTGACTGAGCGATCCGTCACTGCCATGCGCACAATTTGCCTGTCCTCATGTGAAGTGGTGCACTGAGGTGGATGTGATCGACCACGTTGGTTCGTCGTACTCTCCTGCATCCAACGGTTACATATCCGCATTACAGTTGTTTGGTTTCGTCCAACACGACTACAGATTTCTCTGAAAGGTAATCCACAATCTCGGTAGGCCTCCTTCTCTGGCATCCTTCCTCTGTCGAACTCGGATACTTGATCAAAAACTGATCGCTGTTTTCTGCGAGTTTCTGTGGTATCTATGTAAGCCAGTAACAACCTCTATACTACGGGGATTATCTTAATATAGTGGTTAAGTTACTCAGTTTACGGAACCAAAGCTTCCCTGTTCTAACCTCCATTGGTGACCCGGACGTGATCTGAACATGCAACGTTCTGATTCGTAACCGTCGTAAAAGCAACCAAAAGCCGTCAAACCCGCATGATGCAGCACAGCAAACCCGTCAGATCCCATGAAGCAGCACAGCAAAGCCATCAGATCACATGCCGTAGCACAGTAAATGGCGTCGGATTACATGACACAACACAGCAAAGCTGTCAGATCACATGACGCAGCATAGCAAAGCCGTTAAACATAATATGACGCAAGAACAACTCACACGCTCACCATAACTATTGTATTGTTCGTTCGCCTGTTCACCGACTCACTGGTAGGGGAGTGTGAGGTGGTGGTATCTGTATAAGCCAGTAACAGCCTCCGTATTAGGGTAATCATCTTGGTATAGTGATTAAGTTACTCGGTTTACGGAGCTAAAGATCCCAGGTTCTAACCTCCAGATGCATACATGCTGAAGTAAGGTATATTTTCTTTTCATTATTTGCTATACTTTTTTTACTGACTTCTTCAGTAAATTTTTCGTTTGAAGTTTGTGTTTAGTGACGGAAGGAAAATGTAATTTGAATGATCATGAACGAATATAGTTCACACTGGTACAATTTGAGAAAGGGCAAAAAAATTTTTCGAAGGAGAGAGAAATTACATAGTCTAGGGTAGGGAGGGCGAACCAGTGACACGCGTGCCATTAATAGCACGCGACACAATATTTTGGGCACGCCACTGATCAAAACAGTTTGCATTTTAATTCAAAATACCAAAGCTCAATATGAAGTATTACGAACAAATGCGAATGATCGGTCTCAGTTTTCAGCTAACTCAGTTCAAAGAATTATCGAAAATGCGCTCAAGTTTCTTATGTACCCTGATGTGACTTCATTTAATAAACTGAATTTGTCCCGATTCGATTAGTTGTATATTGAAAAATTTGAAATGTGCAATTCTGATTGATTTCCATTCTAGTTCAATATGAATTCAAAAATTTGTTGAAGAACTAGAAAGTTGGAATTGTGTGTGTGAGTGTGTGATTGAAACCGAAATATTAAAAAGCAATATAAGTAAAAATGAGTAATGAAATTTTGGAAACGTGGAATTCGATTGCAGATACATTTATCTGTTTGAAGATACTGTATCATGGTATTTTAACAATATTTTCATCACTATACCTGCGAGTCATTTTTTTCAGAGATAAATAACATTAAAGACTCAGAAACCGTTTGGCAGATGATTCCAGAGAGTTCAGCATTTTAAAAATAACATCTAATAATCCTAATATAAGTCATATTTCATCTAATCTGCCACAACAGAATTCACACTAATGTTATTTTAATTTGAATTACATGTATAAATAAAACACATTTACACCATACAGAGCAAAATGTATTTTTTCCTTGTAATTAAAGAGTTTTGAGTTCTTAGTATTTAGTTTTATTATGTTCTCAATAATCACAAGTCAAAATTGTTTGACGGCACTTAACTTTCTCAAAAAAAAAATGGCATGTTGATCCAAAAGGGTTCGCCATCCCTGGTCTAAGGAGTATTTAGTGTCGGAGGATCTCTCTCTCTGGAATTTGTCTCCGGTACAGTAGGTCGTTTAGCATCCCAGATTTGTTGAAACGGAAATCTTAACCTTATATATATATATTTACGAAGGTTTTTTGGAATCGTTCCGTGGACATTTAAGCTAGACAATATTGCTATTTATTGTAACAGGATGAAACAAAGATTATGTGCAAACAAAGTAGAGATTTACTGGAATGTCAATTTCCTCACTATACTACATTTGCACATGGAGAATTTTGCGGATTTCTATCTCATGAAATATATGTAAATAACTTTAAGGTATCCGACTACTTTCGGAACCGTGATTTTAAAAAGCATATCAATGGATAATTTTTATGATATTTAGTGTCACTCAGATTAGAATACATGTATGAAATTGTTTTAAGGACGTTTTGATATAAAAAATTTATTTAAAGATAATATTTTGGCAAAAAAAATTAAGTTAGAATAATCTATTTTCCAAATGTTCTTCTCCTTTTGTGAAAAATGGTTCTATTATGATAATATTTTGCCTGTATATTGCTCAGACCTCTCTACAGAGGCTTAACTAGAAATTTTGAAAAATTCACATTATTTTCAGAGTTATCACCGATTAAAATAATTATTGGCGTTTTTTTCTTAAAATTGCTCCCCTCTGTTGTCGTAAAATATGAATAAACCCACTTCTAAGTTATATATTTCAAAAGCTCGAGCTGAGCCTCCGTAGAGAGGTCTGAGCTATAGACAGGCAAAATATTATTATAATAGTAGCATTTTTCACAAAAGGAGAACATTTTGAAAAAAGATTATTCTAAGTTAATTTTTTGCCAAAATATTGTATTTAAATAAAATATTTTTGTCAAAATGTCCTTAAAACAATTTTATGCATATATCCTAATCTAAGTGACATTAAATACTATGAAAATTATCCATTTATGCGCTTTTGCAAAATCACGGTTCCGAACGTAGTCGCATACCTTAAGTGCTTTCCTATTGATGAACTGAAGGAAGCTATTGTACATGTATAAAACAATTTAGATAAATGTACACTGGACAGTATTCTTAAGGTATCCGCCTACCTGTGACAACATTTTTTTAAAAAAAAGTGGGGATATGGAGATTTTTTGTGTTTTTTAGATTTATTTAGTACATTTTTTAAGAAAAAAAAAGCTGAAATTAAGAAGAGAAAAATAAATTATTACTACTAAAATAGGAAACAATGTGTAAAAAAATTGACAAAAAATGACATAAACCAGTCCCTCTCTGTACAAATAGTAAATGAACAAATCGTCATTTTTTCAATTTCGATGTATTACTTCGCTATTCCTTTTTGAAATGACCTTCAGGGTAAGAGATATTTTAGTTTTTACAATAACTAGAGCACTTTATCTTAGTTATTATATGAAATTGCTTAAAAAAACAGCGATTATGTTCACAAAAAGAACTATAAATTTTTTAATAAAACAGTGATTGATAAATCTGAAGGTTAAAACATTTCTATACTGTTATACACAACATACACAAAAAATTTTTGCAAATTATTTTAAAATCCTTTTGAGCAATCGCTGTCCCCGTTTGAACTTTTCGAAAAAAAAAACATATTTCGATTTAAACGCATTTTAAGGTTTGACATCTTATTTAAAGATATGGCTTTTACTAAAACACTTGTAGTTTTTCTTCTAGTGAATGGAAAATAATAAACATGTTACTTTTAAAATAGCCATGTTTAAAATAGCTACGATGGTCTATAATACTAAAATCATAATACGATTTGTCAATTTTTAAAAAAACTCATGATTTTAGGGTAGTCGGATACTTTAAGAATATGGAATAAAAGTTATTTGCAACAGTTGCGGTCCTGTAAATTATTAATTTAATTGGACCCATATTTATGTACAAGACCCCACAACACTTTTTTTTAATTCAGTTTTTGCTTGCATGTTAGAAAAAATTGTTTCATTGTTGCAAATTTTGTGTTACTTTTACTTTTCAAGCTGTTGAGAGTCGACTCAAATACATGTAACAAAATATCTGACTAAATTTCAAATGCAGGTGGACTTAAAAATACTGAAGCAATGTAGTAAATGGTTCCAACTTTTGAAAATTTATGTTAAATGTATTTATTAAGTTATTTTTATGGAAAAGAAACTGCTGCGTTGAATTCTTTAAAAATAGATTTTAATAATTATTCTATTTATTTTCTCCCCTTTCTAAGCCATTTTCAAATTAGCTGTGAAAAAATAATCAACATGAATATAAAATGTACTATATGAAATAGTGAAATGATAGGTATTAATCTTAATGCGTTGTCTTTTATTGGATAACTTATGTTAACTCCGCTTAAAATGAAACAAACGGAAAAATAAACCGAGCCGATAAAGATTTACCCTGGATGTTTTTTGCAACTTCCCCTAAATGGGTAAACTTGCTTCATTATTTTCCTTGAAAGTGATTACTGTTTTTAGTGAAATAGATCGCGGACACACAGAAAGTTAAATAGTTGAGTAAGAAGGTTGACTTTTGGGGGCTGCAGCTGTCATTTCCCTCCGGCCATCAGGGACAAAACTTATTTACCAAAAGATTGAGAGGGTGGGGATTTGAGCTATTAGGGATTTAATGTTGCATATGTTCTCTTTTACTCCCTGGAGGAAATCCAACTTTTGAGCAAACAGATAAAGAAAGAGACCAGAAGTTCAAATTGAATGTTTTTTTAAACCGATGATCATTCTTTTTCTTTTGAAGTAACTGAAGTTGGCTCTTCCTACAGATGCTGAGTGCGTATTGTAAATGAGGCTTTTATTGGCTTTATTTTGTCCAGTTTTCATTCTTAGTGAAAAACATCATTTTGTCGAATGTTATACTTCTGAACGTGTGATTTGCAAATGGAAAGAGGAATTACTGCAAAAAAAAGATGCTTATTGCATCTATTTCTTTAAACGAACAATCGTCCTTTTTCTTTTGAAGTAATTGAAGTTGGCTTTTCCTACAGATAGTGGGTGCATATTGTAAATGAGGCTTTTAGTGACTTTATTTTGTCTAGTTTTCATTATCTTAGTGAGAAGGATAATTTTGTCGAATGTTATACTTCTGAACGTGAGATTTGCAAAAGGAAAGAGGAATTACTGCAAAAAAGTAGATGCTTATTGCAAATTACTATTACATGAGATTAAGGTGTTGCTTTTACTATTTTTAACAAACGCAAGTGCTCCCCCCCCCACCAGTATGGTGGTTACGACACTATGCTTGTAATCGAGTGGGCTCAGGTTCGAATCCCAAGTAAGGCATGGATGTATCTTCTGGAAAAGAAGTCGGACTTTCGCCTGAAATGGATTCCTGTCTCGAATGGAAAGCAGCACATCCCTCCTGTTCTTTGCTGGGGGATCCTCGTTTGTAATAAAGTCTATTCTTCTGTGAATGTATTGCATGTTTCTGTTCATCTACCTCTCGTCTTTCGTATGTATCCCAGGATGAAACGCACGACAACAACAACATATGCATGCCTTTTTACAAGCATCTTTAATAAAAGAATGCTTCCAAATATTTCTGAGAAATTCTGGTGTCTTCCTCGTGCTTTGAAAAGGGTTAAAAATTACGAAATCCTTCTAAGGCAAAGTATGATAATTCTATGACAAGTCGCACTGTTTCGTAAATATTATAAAATATTAGTATATCTGTATCCTAATGGAAACTTAGGACATTTTGCTGTTTAGGCTTCGTTGCCTAAATATCAAAGTGACCGGAGAGATTGCTTATGGGCGAGAAGACGAGATTACTCTTCCATTAATACTAAACGAATAACAATAACCTTGAAAACAAATTTGGTCGCTAAACATCGTTGCATTTTGCGACAAAAATGTATATTTTTATAAAAGTTTAGAATGTTCTAGGGTGATTTGTTGTCAAGAAAACTCCAGAATTTCATACATTGCTCTTTTCAGCCTATATATGGACAATAAAGAAAAATAACAGTCTAAGCTTCACAGCCACTGTGCTTTTCATTATTCGAATGTGATATTGTAATTACAGATTTGTACTGCTGTGTGAACTATGAATTTGCTCTACTATGGATTTCGCTTGTGTCATTTTTTTCCCTAGTAATTCAAAAACCTTCTGTTCAAAAAGTTTCCGACCTTGAACTTTTCCCGCCCAAAGTAGAGATCCTAAAGCGGTGTCACTGGGCACGGTGGTAGGAGAAAACTTACGCGCATGTTTGAATTATTTTCCCTTCACATTCCAATGAACTAGTCATTTCCTATAGGCAGTTGAGTGAGGTATTCGTCGGATTTCTTTTTTCTCTCTAAAAATGACTGAAAAACTTGAGCAGAAATTCTGAATCAAATTTTGTCAAAAAAGCGTGAACATTTTCTAAGTGAAGCAATTCGTAAAATTCTGCAAGTGTTTGGCTTCTAGAAGTATTTATGCTATGGAAGTCACATAAATTAAGGAATGGTTTAACCGATTCAAAAGTTACTGCATGGACGTCGAAAGAGAGTGACCAGCGTTCTGGAAGGTCACAAACCTCTCGAAATGCAGCTGTTGTAGGAAAAAGGGAAAATATAATAAAGAAAGATTGTCGTTTGACCGCACGAGAAATCGCTGAACAAGTTGAGAACAGTACAGGTTCTGCACGCGTAATTTTATGTGATAATTTGAGCATGCGCAGAGGGGCTGCGAAATTTGTTCTCAAGTTTCTTTCGGTGGAACAGAAACTAGTAGAGAGGTAGTAGAGTACTAGAGTAGAACCTAAAGGACCTACTGGACGCTATCAAGACTGAACCTAGATTTCTGAACATAGTAATCACTGAAGATAAGTCGTAAGTGTTTAGGTACGACTCCGAAACAAAAGCACAATAGAAGTATCCCTAAGACCGAAAAAAGCAAGAATGGGGAAAAAAGTAAAATATTGGCGAGGCTAATTGTATTCTTTGATATTCTTGGAATTGTGCACCACAAATACTCAGCAGAAGGACAAACGGTGACAAAAGATTACGGTGTGACAAAAGAAGCAGTGACGGCGAAGAACTAGTAAGAAGTTATTCGCCTACTCCGTAATGCAGTTCGGCGCAAAAGCCCAGATCCATGTATGACGAAAAACTGGCAATTGCATCATCACAATGGCTATCATATTCATCACACCTGATTCAGGCATTGTTGGTGAAGTATGAAATTCCAGTCGTCTGCCAACCTCTCTAACTTGCAGACATGACTCCTTGCGATTTCTGGCTGTTCGCGAAAATAAAAATGACATTGAAAGGATCCCGTTTTCAGAGCAGAGATGGAATAATGCATACAGCATTCCAAAAAGACTTCCAGACAGGGTTTTGGTAGGGGCAGGAACGCTGAACTAAGTGAATGGAGGCTCAAGGCATATACTTTGAAAGGGATTAGGATCCTAGACCCACAGGGTAACTAAGATTTTTTTTCGGGCCAAAGATTGGATACTTTTTGAACAGACCGTGTTGGAGGATTACACTCTACTCCGTAGGAACCTGCTTGATATAACCCTTTAAAACCCGAATTTTTTTTATCTTTGAAAATTAAATTCTTGTGGTTATTTATACTATATTGACCCCAATGACACTGGGAAAAATAATTTAAAAATTCCCACTCCTCCCCCCCGGAACGTAGACGGTACCCGCACGATTGTGTGCAGTAATTGCTTTATTGACTCATTATTTATTTCCTGTCGAAATCTTTAAAACATGTTTTTGTTTTTAATAAGCATAAATATACATTTTTCACAATAAGTTTTCGAATTGCTTTTGTAGTTTTCAAATCTGCACTTTCGAAGTCTTGGAATGACATCAACACATCGAAAATAGTTATGCGTGTCAATCCTTTTTATTCTGAAATGGCCAGGATAAAAGGCATGATATGTATAGCAGGGGAATCATAACACTTCTATTTTGGGGGGAGTGAAATCACACAACACTGTTATCTTCATCAGTTAAAATGCTTTTGTTAGTTGGTGTAGAGACTACTAACGCTTCATTTATCTCCAACTTAAATATTAAGCGAACCATTTTGATTTTTGGAGGTATTTTATTTGATATTGCGTCTTGCTTGCGCAGAAACCACGAATTTGCAACAGCTAAAACGGTAAAATGAATGGTTTCAAGAGACTTTGATGGTAACTAATGATCCAAAATTGTTTTTTCATTTCAAATATTTCAATGTTTCCTTCCTCACTCTCATCTGAACTTGATTCCCCTTTCAGTATACGTGATTCATATGCTTTGTTCGCAGCATAATCATCATCCCAGATATCATTAATTTCTTATAAAATTTCAATCTAATTTATTCATCAATATTGTAAAATTTCTTCCGGTGTGAGAATCCTCTCTCCTCCATTTAGACACCTGGAAAAAGTTTTTGGTTAAAAGTTAGCCCAGTATTCCATGAAAAATAATAAAATGTATCAGAAAATTTTATTATTTAAAAAAATAATAAAATATTTAAACCGCACCTTATATATATGTATACCAACTTCCACCGGTAAACCCAGAATTTTCTTCGGGGGTAGGGGAGAGAGATAAAAGCAAATATCTGTCTAAAGCATGAAAATAGCATACCCGTCATTAAATGTGTGAAAGAGAAAATGAATTGCAAAAAAGATCCAGAGAAAGAAAAAGGGACAACCCAAGAAAATATGTTTTTAATTATGTAGCAATATATTTCGTTTTCATTTAAGCTTCTATCAATATTATTGAATCAGAAAAGGAAACTCACATGGTAAGAACTTACCTTTATAGCTGCAGTGACTCAAATAACGCTCCGCCCGCATGATCGTGCGTTTAACGGAATCCCGAGTCTTACAAGCAACATTAATAGAGTATAATTAATATTTTTCTATTTTACAATTATATAATCAATTATACAAAAAATTTATCGAAGCAATTACAAGTATATTGATAGTTACCTTTTTTACGACAAATAAAAAGACGTGTTTTCGTTGTATTTGAAAATAAAGCTAGATTTGCCAGCTGAAAGTAAAACATAGACCGCAACCATCGTCTGTTGATGAAAAGTGATACTTTATACTTTCTGAAAACATGTTCAATCGTTGGATTTGAGATTTTCTTACGTACGACTATTCTAGAAGCAAAAACGTATAAGAAAAGATAACCCACACGATCGGGAGGGTTGGGTCTTTAAGGGATAAACAAGGAACTTTCCAACATTAAAAAGATGATCTACCACGCTGTAGTATATATATATTTCTGTAGTATATATAAAGTATTTTAAGAAGAGCCGTTCGATTAATTTGATTTTAGTTTAATTTCAATAACTTCAAATATACACTGCTCAAAATAATTAAAGGATATTGCGGTTTTAGGTGGATCTTGTGGCTGGGAAACCTTTTAGCTAATTGATACATAGTCGACAGACGTAGTAGGTTATATGAGAATAAATTACACATGTTTGGCAGAAAAAAATGCATTTTATTGCGCATTTGTGTACAAAAGGAAAAAAAAACACAATTTGTGCATATGAGAAAAAAAGAATAAGAAAAGGTGTTTTCTTCAAAGAAAATCATTTTCAGTAGGGGGTATAGTTTCCACGGACGGCCAGCAACGTTGAGCACCTTTGAGGCATGGAGTAAATGAGACTATTAATCACGAGTTGGGGTATTCTGTCCCACTCTTCCAGAAGAGCTCTTTCCAGTTCTTGGAGAGTTTGTGGGGGTGGTTGGCGACCAGCAACTCGTCTTCCTAGAGCGTCCCAAACGTACTCTATTGGATTCATGTCTGGAGAACACGCTCGCCATTCCATTCGTACGATTCCTTCCTCGAAAAGGAAATCCTCCACCAGGTTAGCACGATGTGGCCTGCAGTTATCGTCCATTTAAATGAAGTCATCTCCGATTGCTGCAGCGTAAGGGACTACAATAGGTCTGATGATCTCATCCCTATATCGGCGAGCAGTCAGAGGTCCATCTCGAATGATGTAGAGGTCTGTGTGCCCGTCAATGGAGATGCCACCATACACCAACACTCCCCCACCGCCAAATCTGACACTTTCGTGCACGAACGCAGGATTATTCCTACTGCCAGGTCCCTCCAGATGAAAATACGCCTATTATCCGGATGAACAGAAAAACGGGACTCGTCAGAAAAAAGCAGATTGCTCCATTTATTTCTCCTCCAGTTCACATGCTCTGTTGCCCACTCCCTGCGGTCGCGACGATGCCTTGATGTTAGTTCAGTGGTTCTCAAACTTTCACTACTGGCGCCCCCCTTTTCAATCACAATTCTTATCGCGCCCCCTTATACAATAATAATGTACTGAATGCAATAATAATGCACTTTGACGCTAAAACTACAATACGATCAGAATTATAAACCGTACAAATTAGCAAGATAAGTATTAAATTTTGTATATATCTTACTTTTAAGTAATATTTTTTTTTTATTTTTTTGCTTTTTAGTTCGATTCACTATAAAAGCGTGTTTTTTAGTTTGTTTTAAAACTATAATTTATTTTATAGTTATTTTTACTATACACTATAAAAATCACAATTCCAGTGATTAATTTAATTAAGAGAAAATATACTTACCTACTTTCAAGGACTTTTCAATTTTTCTTAGAAAATTTGAGAAAAAATCAATAAAACTAAAGAAAATGTTCCAAATAAATAATGCCCTTAATAAAGGACATAAATCACAGACCCTTTTGCTAACAACACAAGAACGTTATTTTCCAGCTAAACTCCAATCAACTCAAACGTTTCATGTCTCATGCTTTTCTGAAATTTACTTTCGCTACCTTGATTAATATGCATTATTTCAGTAGGTTCTCTTCAATTGCTTAATCAGTTTCAACTTCCTTTAATAGGGATAACCCATTAAAGGCCCATTTTTTTTTTAATATTCTGCTTATTTACATTTATAAACCATAATAAATCGTACAACACAGCAATCAAAACTACAAAATTGTTCATGGGGAAAGTGTACCATGTTCTAAAAATAATTGTGTAAAACGTTTTTCATTATGCTTTATATGTTTCAGAATACTCATGCTTATCCATATATCATAAAACTCTTTCACACGGAAAAAAGATGAAACAGAAATATATTATATATATTTTAAACTTCCCTAAAAAAAAGACGGAGATAACCATACCAGTAAGTTCGAAGGTCAGCTAAAGTAATATTTTAGGTTAAAAGAAACGTAATAAAAAAATCTCTCATCGTTTGATATCGTTAAAAGAAACGTAAAAAAAATCTCTCATCGTTCTCATATTGACCGCAAAGCAAACAAAATATTTGTTTAATTTGGTTATAGGATCAAAGATGGCGAATGAGCGTTTGAAGTGGAATCTTTTATTTTCGATGATCACCAGATGATAAAAATAAATTATATCAGTGCAAATGTGTATTTTTTATTTTGTCAGAAAGCATCTTGTTTTACTTCATTCCAAAAAATTATTTTTTAAACCTTTTATTTTCAATATGCTCGCGCCCCCCTCGCAGGGTTACCGCGCCCCCCAGGGGGGCGTGCCCCACACTTTCAGAAACACTGTGTTAATTTAATACATACCATCGGTCGGCGAGCATACAGACCTACACCATGGAGCCGGTTTCGGACAGTCTGAGTTGAAACCATGGTGCCAGTAGCCGAGCGAAGGTGTTGTTGGAGAAGAGTAGCGTTCATATTTCGGTGTCTCCGAGCCGTTAACACTAAATAACGATCTTCATTGGGCGTTGTTGCCCGTCTACGACCTTGTCCTGGTCTTCGGCCTGCACTTTCAGTCTCCAAAAAACGGTTCCAGATCCTAGAAATCACACTTTGTGACACTCCAATGGCTTGCGCTATTTCGGCTTGTGTTTGGCCTCCTTCTAACCTACCAACAACTCCAAGCTTCTGAATAGGTTAAATGACTTCGCTGAGACATCGTACTCATCGAAACAAAGCAGTCACTGAATGCCGATCATCCTTGTCTTCATTTCAGTTGAAAGTCAAATTTCATTCGCTGCCGCTGAAGCGACGTTTTTGACGTCGAACTCAAAATTAGCATACTTCACAGTTTGAAAATCAGAAAAATTTGCATTTGTGATTCTCTTCTTCCATTTTCGGCAAAAAATTTGCTTATATCTTTATTTTATATAAAACTTACAATATCCTTTAATTGTTTTGAGCAGTGTAGTTTCATTTAGTGAGCTTTAGAGCTATTTATTTGTGACGACAGCATCATGATTGAGAGCATAGTATTCGTGGATCTCACTTATCTCTAGAATTATGTTAAGGTATCCGACTACGTTTGGAACCGTGATTTTCAAACGCGCATAAATGGATAATTTTCATGATATTTAGTGTCACTTAGATTGGAACATATGCATAAAATTGTTTTAAGGACATTTTGACAAAACAAATTTATTTAATTACAATATTTTGGCAAAAAATTAACTTAAAATAATCTTTTTTCCAAATGTTCTCCTTTTGTGAAAAATGATTCTATTATAAGACTATTTTGCTTGTATATAGCTCAGACATCTCTACAGAGGCCCAACTAGAATTTTTTAAATATATAACTTTGAAGTGGGTTTATTCATATTTTATGACAACAAAGGGGAGCAATTTTAAGAAAAAAACGCCGTTAATTATTTCAGTTGATGGTAACTCTGAAAATAATGTGAATTTTTCAAAAATACTTGTTGAACCTTTGTAGAGAGGTCTGAGCTATATACAGGCAAACTCCTTTATATATACTCCTTTTTCGCAAAAGGAGAACATTTGGAAAAAAGATTACTCTAAGTTAATTTTTTGCCAAAATATTATATTTAAATAAATTTTTTGTCAAAATGTCCTTAAAACAATTCTATGCATGTATTCTAATCTGAGTGACACTAAATATCATGAAAATTATCCATTTATGCGCTTTTTTAAAATCACGGTTCCGAACGTAGTTGGATACCTTAATTAAAACTAATAAATATGCTAGGACATCGTTGGTGCACCTTTATCGATAAAAATGCCATTTTTTCTAAAGAAGTATTTAATGAGGTATAGACGTGCTTTGTGTGTGTGTGTGTAAAATAATTTTGACTTGTGATTATTGGGAAAATAATAAAACTAAATACTAAGAACACAAAACTCTTTATTTACTACGAAAAAATACCTTTTGCATTATACAGTTGTAAATGCTTTAGTTATACGTGTAAAAGAAACATTAAAAATAATATCATACGTGTAAAAGTAACATTAAAAGTAACATTATACTTATACGTGTAAAAGTAACATTAGTGTGAGTTATGTTGTTGAAGATTGTGTGCGGATGTCAACTAATTTATATAAGGATTGAAAGATATTACTTTTAGTATATAATGCATGTATGCTCAGTTGGAGTCATCCGCAAATCGGTTTTTAATCAATTAATTATTTTTAATGTGGTTAACTTTTTTGACAAGAGCATTTGCGATTTGTTTCAAAAGGCCATTTTACAGACGTTCTGCATACCACTATTTCAGAACATAAGACACCCCCGCTGTGTTGCTTAACTAATATAATGCAATATTTCTAGATTCACCAAATTTGAAATTCTCTGTTACACTTATTATCTTTCCCTTTTTATTCTTTTTCTAAACTATAGCCATGTTAAATAACTCTTAAAAAAATCGTAAGTAACTTTAAAATACAGTTGTGTCAATGAAATTAACTATGCTATGCGTAGACAAACTTTGCATCATAAGCAATTGCAGTCCACGCCGTAACTAAGGCAAGACAATAACAAACGAGTGTGCTCTCTTCCACACCTCGACCGATCACTACAGTTTGTTCGTCAAAGCTTCATAGTGAACTTGGTTATATTGAAATAAAATGTAAACCATTTTGATCGCAGACGGGCCCAAAATATTGTGTCACGTGCCATGAATGGCACGCGTACTAATGGTTCGCCATCCCTGTGTTAGGACATAAGCCATCAGACCTTAGATTTTCTTCTTGTTGAGTGAGTGAAGGAATATTAACGTCGCATTGTTCATCTAAACGAGGCCTTTTGGTAATGGACCTCAACATTTTGAACCATGGTCAAGTGACGAGGACAAAACCTGCGCTGGCACACACTCCTCTCCTAACTACCACACCGCACCAACGGGAGGACGTTTGAGCTTTCGACAGATTTAACATGCATCGTTCCCCTACACGGTGGATCTTTAGTCGTACTGAGCTCGAACTCATGACATAACAGCCACGATCCGATACCTGGACTACTAGGCTAACGCGGACAATATTCTGTTTGATAAGATTTCGTATGAGTTATGAATTTCCTTCAGATTACTGTTAGACTGCAATAAATGATTCTGAATTATTATTACGTGCCCCATTTGGGGAAATGCTCCTTAAAACATCCTCGAAATCTGTTATTATCTTAGATTGTTTGTCTTAGATTTATTTGCTTATACTGAACCAAATATCCCGCTGCTTTCATTTTATCAATTAATTTTGTCTTTCATATGCATAACGCACCTTACTCAGCAAGAACAAAAGACAGCTCTAAAATGACGCCTTCCTCCTCGAATGGAAACTAAAGGAGACGTTCGATTCGAATAAACTTTATTCTGTTTCGATTAACTGATTCACATTGTCTTTTGGGGAATGGGCTATTCCGCTACAACTCTTAATTGTTTCGATTCCGCGTTGTGTAAAGTTTCTTAGGAAGAAGGCCCATTCGCTTAGCAGAAAGAACCCGTAGAAAGAATAATTAATTCCATTGTTGTTTGGAGCAAAGGATGAATTAATTTGATCCCTTTTTGTTTTCCAAAGATTTGTTTCACTTTTCCGTAACCTGAAAAGGTTTATTTTCCTCCCAGCTGATGCAATTTGCTGGAAAGAATAATTGTTCTTTGAAGCATAGATATACTTGACATTGTGATATTTTTTAATTCCATTTTTGGAAAATGGTCTACCTCTAGCTCGAGCTAGAATTAAAATCGAATATTCAATATACTTTAAACAATATTTTTTAATCCCTGGAAGTCGAATAATAATATAAAATGTACATTGTATGGCATTACCCACATATATTCCATAAAACAAAATAAATTAAAATGCTTTACAGTCAAACAATGAAGACATTCTCTATTAAAAAATTAGAATATATTTCTGCAAAGTGTAGAAAAAAATAGATAAATAAAATGACAAAATAAACGCTTTGTCATACTCTGAAAGGAGTGCAGAATATTTACCATAACAGTAAATGAATAAACGAATAACAATTTTTATTTGATAAAATTGAATATTATGAGTAATACACATCTTAAAAGAATAACAAATAACTATTCAAAACAAATAAGTGGTACGTAGACTTCTAAAAATACCAGAAAACGTAAAAATAGACTCAGAGAGTGTATTTCAATAGTCATGAGAGCACATTCGGATATTTCAAGTCGAATTTCATGGGTTTTAGTCCAAATATAATGAAGGATACTGCACGAAATATTGATAGCAACTACTCGACATCTATAGTTGAGCTTCAAAGTCCTACTACAGTGTAGAGGGGAAATTAGATTACAATTCATTTGTGCGTCCTCTTTCACCTAACCAAGTTTCTAAGTTATGAGGTCCATCATCTGTTATTCTACGATAATGTTAATTCGCCAAATGCCTCCTCAGGAAAGATTCGAAGATAATATATCAACACACACAATCCGGCCTTAAGTGATTCAGCGTCAAATGAAATGGCTGATTTATTGATTTTATTTAATTCTTCGAGATACAGAGTATAAAAGTCGTATCAGAAATGAACGTATTTACTTTTTTCAGCTGTCATAAGTCAAAATTCTTTCATGGGCATTTGAGGTTGGAAGTTCGGAGGAAGTATCTGCTCAGGTATCATCTTTGTCGCTGGGCCACACTTAAAGTATAGAACAGGAGGAAGGGGGCTTGGCGATGTTAATTTTTTTGGCGAATGGAATCTATCGCCAAGTAACTTAATTTAGCGATACGAGTTTTTGCGATCACAATCGATAGCCAAGTTACATAATTAACGATAGGTGTTGCGAGAATTTATAAATTGTAATTTTGCAATAAAAATAAAGAAATATTGATGTGAAATTTAAAAAAATATATATTTATAAAGCTATCAGTAATGCATAAAAATAAAAATTGTATTTTTTTTAAGTTAAAGGAAAGGAAAGATTTCATTTTGTTATATGATAGCAGATACAAATCCGAAAATGCCGCCAAAATACTCAGTCGAATCAAACACGAATGAAACACATAGCTATTTGTTTAACGTACCATCATGTGGTTATGACGTCAGATGAATCGAGTCCATTAGCGAGTGAGGGACTGAGAGCTATATTAACGTTACACTATAAAGCAACACGAGAGTTATGGGCTAAATTCATATGATGTCATAGTCACATGATAAAGGTAACTACGAGTTTCTTGCCAATCAATTCAGGAAATTATGTGACAACATAATCACTCAACAGATCCAATCATGTGTTTCCTGCCAATCAGTTCATAGACTTTGTTGGTACTAACTTTTGCTCTTTGCCGAAACTTTCTTAAAAAGTACATTTTTGTCACCAATATCGCACATAGGAATAGAAAATGCACTTTATCTAAAAATATATGCGTACGTTAAGTCCATTTTTAAAAATAGAAGAACACGTTAGTTTAATGTGAGTTTTGAATTCAATAGAGAGTACGCATTATCATGTGACCGTCATGAATTCAGCCCATTAACGACAAACCTCGTCATTTTGAATTTAGGTCAAGTCACGAGAATGATCCCTCAGCTGGACCCTCTCGCCTAACTACCACACCATCGCAAAAACGTACAGCCCCAATAAATTTAACGTGCATTGCTCTTTCTATTCCAGGATGCGAACCCGTGACACTCCGGCCAATTCACGACTAAAACCACTAGACTACCATGGCTACAACCAAATAGCAATCCCAGCAGTAAAAAAACATGAAAGATTTAAAAATATATATACAGGGTACGGCAAAAAAACTCGGACAAACATTTTTTTTATATAGGCTTATAAAACATTAAGAAATTAACAACATATAACAAATAATAATAAGTGTACACTCGTACTAATAAGTAAATTTAATTCGTTTGAAAGTGACCGCCGTTTGCAACGATAGAAAGGCGCAAGCGCTTGCTAACATTTTCAGCAATGAACCTCAAGGCTTTTACCTTTAATGTGCCCCATTCTCACAGAAGTGTTTTATTTAGAGAGTCCAAAGTTTTGTGCGGTTTAGTGCAGGCTCTGGACTCTAAAATGGAACTTACACTGTAATCCATGGGATTGAGAGCCGGTGAGTAGGTGGTCATTCTTCTGATGATATCAAGTCTGGAAAATTCGCCTTGCATTACTCTTGTGCCGTTTTGGCTCTGAAAACTGGTGCAGAGTCTTGTCGAAGCGTTCAATTTGCATTTCCGAAATGCTTTTGGTTCCACGGAAGTATAACAGCTTCAATAATGTCCCTCCGGTACACTTTTTGATTGATTTAACACCCTCCTCCAGAAATCCAAAGGTGTTTTCCCACTTGCACATATTCCTCCCCAGACCATGATCGATTTGGATATTGGCGATGTTCAACAATTGCCGAGGTGCTTAGAGCGTCCACACACCGGATTCTGTCATTTTGGGAGTTATGAACTTGTTGAACCTTAAAGAGCTTCTGAAAAGGTTCTCAGTGAAAAGGAATCTCTCCCAGCGTTGCCTTACGGCCCGTCTCAAAAGTTTTCCGCATCTTCGGAGCCGTACGATTTTGTTTTTTTTTCAGTGAGAAGCTCACTTTTTTGCAACTTGTAAGGCTTCAGTCCAAGCTCTGTTTTTGCTATTCGCCTCACCGATCTGTCACTTATTCCCATGTCACGAACGATCTGTCTCATGGAAACCCTAGGATTTCTCTGGATTCGCTTTTCGATGGCCTTACGATTCCTTGCAGTGTTTACAATGCATTTTCGCCCACTTTCTGGACGTCGACCATCGTTGTCAACTCTTTGAAACGTCAGATTGCATCAGACACTGTTTGTCGAGGTACATTTGTGAAGGTCTCCTTGGACCTCACTTTGAGAACGAGAATAAATAGGATTCAGATAAGGACCAGTAGCCATTTTTATAAACAACTTTCTTTATTTGGTTATCTTATCCAAATAGAATCAAAGACTTATTAACAAATATATCTAACTAGTATTATGAGGTTTTAAAGGTAATATCCTTTAAATTAACAATTAATGATCAATTAATTAACAATTAAATAACGATCACGCAGAGATTACCACGATAAAAGAGATCCCAGAATTATATTCTATGTTCTTATTGAACATTTAATTTTAATTTCATTCGCAATAATAAGACTAATATTTACCACACTGCAATTCAGCTCAGCTCAGCTTTTATCTCAGATTAAATCATCTAACAAGAGAAATCTTCAATTTAACTTCACTATAACTTTCTGCTTCAATCTCTATCTCCAACTGCTCTAACTTTACTATTCCGTTTGACAAATACTTTATCTAATCTGCATAACAAGGAATCCTGTCCGCTTTTTGGAGTTGATTTGGAAATAGGTAGGAATTAAATTTCCCTAAAACGACTCAGAAGGTTGGTGATAAAGTTCCGTATAGATTTGTCACAACCCCTCAAAAAGAAAACGGGATTTATTCGAAGGACTCATACGTCCTGAAAATAAATTACGTAATTCCTATCTTTGTCTTATAGTTCCGACGACTTTCACTTCTAACTGTATATTACTGGAACTCATTCCTTAAGGAAAAAGGACAAAATTACGATTTATAATTAATTGCTAAACCTCATAATACTTCACAAGTTTCAATTAATCCCTGCACTCTATCCATTCGGCGACGGAGGCGTGGGAAAAACCACCCTAGTGGTGGTAAAAAACCAGCCCCATAGAGTTTACTTAATCACTATACATAAAATAAAATTCATTCTTCTGTGGCACTGGAACATCGAGGACTTCAGGGTCAGCTACCCTGAAAGATTAATTTCCATTTGAGTGGTAGGTAAAAGCAATTCCTATAGATTCCGTATAGATTTGTCACACATTCAGCAAACGAACTGTCGTTTTCCTTGCTGAAACAACTCTAAGATAGCAAACCTTTTACTCGACATTATCAAAAACACGTAAATCAAAGTAAAAACTAAGAAATATAATTAAAAATATTTTATTATTAGTGTTAGATAAAAAAAACATGAAAACACCAATTAAAAGGAAATTTAACTATTCTAGGAGGCAAGAAATTTGTCCAAATTTTTTTTGTCGCACCCTGTAATAAATTACGAAGTCAAGCCCATACCCTAAAACATTGATGGTTAAAGTATGTAAGAAAGAAGAATTTGCGATTTGACTTTTCTCTCACTGGCAGAAATTTCATGACGATCATTAATATTCAGAGATTACGCGATGCAGGAAGTTAGAAGCAAGATGAAATATTTTTTCTCACGTAGAATCAACTTAATTGAGTAGTTCCGAAGAATAAATACGTATTAATTAGCAACGAGAATATTTGACTATATCTAGTAGAGATCGAGAACTTGCTTTCAGGAAGGGACTCATTTTTCCACGAATGGAATTCAAGGAGGGAAAACAGAGTCACTTTGAAATTATTTTCTAGGTTTGGTTTCCATGAAAAAAAGTTTAGTTTAAAGAACTTACATTTCAAATCAATTGAGTCAACTGGTTCTCTTTGCTAATGCAAATAACTTTTACAAAAACACTTAATTCTACGCTTGCCAATTTTTCAGATTTCGCAATGCATACTGGTCATGGTTTCTGTGTTTAGCATAATTCTACATGTCAACCTTAATGTCAGACTTTTTTCCTGCCTAACTGCTAGTGTCGCTCCACCCCTCTCCGCCGGACAATAAACTTGGGCATTGCAGGCACTCTATTTTTAAACGAACCATGTAACTTAACCCCTTCGAAGCAACTGACTTGGCTAGTCGCCAAACTGACTGCATCCCACTATTTCCGTGGCTTGTGCCTGGTACCTCGAGATTCTTTCAATCTTCCACATGCTTGTCTTCTACGTGCCCATCCACCATTTCGATTGGGGACTCTTGGAAGTTTTGTCGTGTGCCTCAAAATCGGATTTTATGCACTTTTACTACGAGCATAATTGTCCATTACGTTTAGAAAGAATTGGGAGAAGCCCTAACTCTTCCGCCATGAGTTTCCTCAATATCCCATAGTTTCTACTGAGTAAGAGATTCCACATACCATCTTTTTCGGGACGAAGGACGCAAACGCGTACGTACCGCCAGGGCCGGAGGCTTCCATCGTGAGTGTCACTCACAGACCAGAGGTTTTTATGTAGTCAAGCCTAAATCCATAAAAATACCGAAATATAAACGCGTTGTTCAACATTGTTCTGCATATTATACGAACGGCATATGCTTTTTATATTTCGTATTGGAAAACTTTATTTATTACAGCCACTTTCTGTGTAAGTACAAAAATTAAACATTTTTACTGTCAGCATTTGTAAAAGTCGACATTGTAAAAAAGTATTAAAAAAGACAAATTTTGCCTTCCAGATCTGATTATCCATTAAAAACTAGACTGCAAACCCAAATCAAATGCTTTAGCGAAAATAAATCCCTCATCTTCACTATAAACAAAAATCACATGTTCATTTCAAGAGCAGTTGTAAAGCACTCAATTCCGAGCGAAATTTACCCTTACCCTTATGTTTATAAAACAAAAACCACGTGTATGTGAGTAATATTTCTCTCATTTCGAGTAAAAGGTCAGATTTCCATGTATCTCAAATCTTATGGACATAGAATTCCATCTATTGCCCAAAACGTGAGCTCACAAAACGTTCCAGCTGCCTGGCGCAGGGGTGAGTCGTTCGGCCTGGGGAGGGAGAAACACGCTGCCTCGCCCGCGAGTCATTCGGCCTCTGACGGTGTTTCATGCTGGCTCATATTTGGGACGTTCGTCCCGAAGTGGTTACGACTGTCACGCCAGGCTTTAGTCTCCTGACGTTATGTAATGAAGGGGTGGCCAACCCGCGGTCCGTGTGCAAAAGAGTGACACGATGTAGTTGTAACAGTAGCACAGGAATATTTATTGAAAAAATTAAAAAATTTGAATAGATAATAATAAATAACAAATTTTGTTTTACAATTTATTGAAATGGGGTTATTTCATAAGAAAAACTCTCAAAATTTATTTTAAATATGCTTAATTGAGTTACAATAAAAAATTATGTTGAGAATACCCCTTCATTGTATTGTGTGTACTGACTTTCCAAAGTGTACTGGAGAGATTTTAGAATTTGAGGGAGCGTGTCTTAAAATATCTGGAAGAAAACAATGAATTGTCCTTGTGAGTACTTGCTACCCAAGAATGGAGATTGGCTATGAGATTTAGATGCTCTTACCGATATATTGGGACATTTAAACACTAATTTAAATTTAAGATTATAAGGAAAAGTTTTTTCCCCCTACTCTAAACGGGGCATATATTTTTTCAGAACAAACTTTTGCCTTTTGTGTCTCGATTTTGGAGAAAAAAAGATTAATGTCTTTTACATTAGTGCAGGAACTATCTACGAAAATTGGTAATGCTCCAAACTATGTTAGATTTAAAAATTTAATATCCATTTTGCAGGATTAGTCAGGGCTGGGTTTGATGATTTTTCTAGATGAAAGGGCAAAAAGCTGATCTATTCACAAATCCTTTTTCAGTTTCTTTGTGAAGTGTTTATTGTTTCCCACCTGATATTCAAATTGAAAGGATTAAAATACCTGTAAAAAAGCTTTTTAATAATAAAATTTAAGTGTGTACTTTAAAAATAACGTAATAATTAAAACTCAAATTTCCTTTCCTCATAATTGCATAAAATATGTGTTGTTAGCGTAAAATTCACGTAATAAGCCTATAAGTAACTTTTCTTTACACCTTTTCATATTTTTTGTTTTTGTTCTTTGGGAAAGTTGGAAGGCACATATAATTTTTTATCTGATTGTGTGGCCTTATTCCCAAAAAGGTTGGTCACCCTTGATTTAATGTGAAACGCATCTCCATACGCACCACAGATATAGGAGTTATTGTCCGTAAACTCCAAATCTCTTGAAATATGCCGGAAATTCGCCGTACCCTGTCACCAATTGGACAACTCTTTTTTCCTAAGTAACTGTTTCTAGGGTAACCTTATTCAGGGGGTCATAGGAGGAGTGACCATTTCTCTTCGAGTCTTTATGCAAGTAGATCATGTACTCTAATGCTCTTCTTGCCTATAACTTCCTGAGGATTCTTGTGCTCATGGACCTAGTCTAGCCAACGGCTAGTTCCCGTGAAATTTGTCAACAACATTGACCATCTCTGTTGCTGTTCCACCTCTCCTGCCAATCTCTTATGGCGTCCTCTTTAGCACGTCTTAACCCTTTATCTACCGTATTATGATATACTGCAGTTTTTTTCATGCAATATTCTTTTTTGAACCACTGCATTGAAAATTAAGGGATATACATGATCAAAATACTCACCTTTAGCCAATTTAGTTAGTTCGAGTTAATTAATTAATTAAAGATATTCAAATGTAAAATTAATTATACACACTGTTCACATAAAATAAAGAGTCAAATCGTTTTTTAAGGTTTTCATTAACATACAAAAAAAAAAAAAGACACCTTTTGACATTAACTATTTTTTCGGAACAAAAAAGACAATCTTTGCATTTCACAGAAAATACCGTCAGCTGAAAACTCAATTTTTGCTACAAAACTATTCGCCTTTCCCACTAAAATACTCATCATAGAACCCATGCTGCCACATATCTTGGAAGAGGGAATTTTAAAGAATATTCCTGCTAATTATCGTCAGAATGTTCGTAAAAATGATTATTCTACTTAATTTTAAAGTGAGTGGTACTTATAAGTACCATCGGTAGATAAAGGGATAAAGTGCTATCTTAAAGAGTAGGAGGGCGTCCATCACTTGATGCATTTGAATAATCTTTTTGGCATCAGCCTTCTCGTTACCCAGAATCCCTACAAGAGCTTTCACCCTTTATAGGTAAGACATCCTCCAATAGTTTTCCCGCTTGAAAGTGTCCTTTATCCAATGGATCATTGGATCTCGGTTCAACAAGGGTATCAGTACCGACTTTACGTCGGAATAGAAGTTGACCCACGCTGTTGTTCAGAGTCTCCCGCAATGCGTAATGAATCTCCTCAGAAACAGGGTTTCAGTTTCGGAAGTGGGAAGACTTGGAAGAAAGCTGGGGTACAGGGGAGAAGTCATCACACACACTCCTCCAAGGGAAGAAAGTCTTTTTTTCGTACAGTTGAGAAACTTTATAAGTGACGTTTAGAGAAGACAATTTTTCCAAACATTACTGATATCAGTAAAAAACATATCTTATTCCACTGAGCATCATTTGAAACGTTTTCCACTGCCCTCGTTGGTCGGTACTTGAGATATCAAGAGTCTATTTGATGCATGTTCAGTATCTGGTTACATCATCAGTTGGATTTATGAGATAATGTTTTAGATTCTCTCTGTTTTATTTTGATGACTCCTTCTTGGTGCGCTAATTTTTTGTCCATGAGTGCATAAACAACTACTTAAGGCAACAAAAAAATCAAAAAGAAATGTATATCATTTATTAAAAAAACTAGATTTCTTATATCATTGATAGCAGTTATCCAATTGCAGTATTAGAAAAATCATTGTTAAATCAGGTCTCCAAAAATACTACAAATAAAAATACAAAAAGGAACCTAAATAAAAAATTAAAGGGAATATTGGAGGATAAATTCCTTTATTAAAAAAAAAAAAAAAGGAATAACCTTAAATACCAAGTACCTGTAAAACTTTTTAAGACATCCTGAAAACACGTACAATATATTTAACTTTCACAGTTTTTATGACCTTTTAAAAGTTTGAACTTATTATGCGCTTTGACACAAATTTGTAATCATTCTTACCTTTCTGTTCGGAGAGAAAAGACACTCAGATGCGAATTTCTTAAAACAATACACTTCTTAATATCTGCCGTTTCATTTAGTATTTTAGAATATAACTGCTCTAAGTTCCCTTACAATATTTTTGAATTTGTGTCTTCTTATTCAAGTAACATTTTGATAATGTCTCATTTCATTGCTTTCTTTTTCAAAAAGCTTTATTTTCAAGCCCTTATTGCAGATTTTATGTTCATCCGAAACAAACGTCTTGTTACCGATGCACACTCTATTCCCCGGTCGTGCGAAATCTTCCAATTTGTTTCTGTTTTGAAAGCTGCTTTAAAAAAAACGGTGGAAGAATGCGTAAATTGACTTAAGCTGCTTTCAAAAATTCCCACTTTTCTTTTTTGTGAAATAGCTGATGGACTTACATGTAGCTGTGGTTGACTTTGATCGTTAAATGTGAAAAACAATGGAAAGATTTGTTTTAATAGACGTCATTTTAAAGACCCTGTCCTCCTATTTCAAAAGTTAAAAGGGCAATTTTTTCTTTAAAAAAAACGGGAACATCATTTTTCTTTTTTTTGTTTTTTACAGAAACGTGACCTTTCTGTTTTATCTCCCCAAATGGTAGAAATCAGTTCTTGACTGTTCCACCGATGAAGCAACTCGTTAACCTACTCATTTGTTCTTTTCATCCTGCAATTCGTTCTCTGAGTTTCATAATAAGTTCATTTGCTCTTCACACACACACAAAAAAAGCTCACTTTTCTTCTTTACTGCATTGGTATACTTTTGAATTTCAATTCTTAATATGGTAGTTCCCATATGCAGAAAATTATGTAAGTATTTTTACATATATATTCACAACACTAGATAATTTTAGTCAATCTGAGTAAGAATTTTTGAACTCAAATTGTCGAATAATACGAAAAAAATAATAAATTCAAGATTAAAATTTTTTTTATAAAAATAGTTTTTGAATAATTTTAATGTGAAATAAAATGTACGTTGTTTTGAAATTGTAAACGAATTTATGCATTAAAACAGTGTTTCTCAAACTGTGGGGTGCGGTAACCCTGCGAGGGGGGGCGCGAGCATATTGAAAAAATAAAGTTTAATAAATAATTTTTTGGAATGAAGTAAAAACATAATGCTTACTGACATAGTAAAAAAATACACATTTACACTGATATAATTTATATATATATATATATATATATATATATATATATATATATATATATATATATATATATCATCTGGTGATCATAAAAAATAAAAGATTCCAGTTCAAAAGCTCATTAGTTACCTTTGATTCTATATCCAAATAAAAAAGACATTTTGTTTGCCTTGCTGTAATCCCACGATGAGAGATTTTTTCATTACGTTTCTTTTAACCCCTAAAATACTACTTTTGATTATCATATATTTGACCTTCAAACTTACTAGAATGTTTCCCTCTCTCTCTGTTTCTTTTAGGAAAGTTGTAAATAACATTTTTCTGATGCTTTTTTCTCCATGTGAATGAGTTTTATGATATATGGATATGCATATTGAGCACTTTGAAGGATTATTTGGCCAAGATGTATTTTTCTGAGTATTCTGAAACGTATAATGCATAATAAAAAACGTTTTACAAAATTATTTTTTGAGCATGCTACACTTTCCCCATGAAAAATTTTGTGGTTTTGATTGCTGTGTTGTACGACTTATTACGGTTTATAAATGTAAATGAGCAGAATATAAAAAATGGGCATCTGTGATCCCTATTGAAGAAAGTTAAAACTGATCGAGCAATTGAAGAACCTGCTGAAATAATGCATATTAATCAAGATAGAGAAAGTAAATATGAGAAAAGCGTTAGACATGAAACGTTTGAGTAGATTTGAAATTTTCAAATGCATCCTAAGTATCTCTATGAAGAAAACTATGAAGCCATAAGGGAGCACTTCGACTTGTCAAAAAGACACAAAGAAAATAAAGTACAAAATGCTATTTGTAGATCATCAAACGACGGCAAAACTACAAAAACGTGAACAAAATATGACAGTTTTGCTGGAAAATAATGTTCCTGTATTGTTAGTGTAAAGTGTGTGTGATTTATGTCCTTTATTAAGAACACGCACATTTGGAACATTTTCTTCAGTTTTATTGGATTTTTTCTGAAATTATCAAAGAAAGTCCTTGAAAGTAGGTAAGTATATTTTCTCTTAATTAAATTATTCATTGGAATTTTGCGATTTTTATCGTGTATAGTAAAAATAGTTATAAAACAAATTATAGTTTTAAAACAAACTAAAAAACACGTTTTTATAGTGAATCGAACAAAAAAGTAAAAAAAATAATAAAAATATATATTACTTATAAAAGTAACATACACAAAATTTAATACTTATCTTGTTAATTTGTACGGTTTATAATTATGATTGTATTGTAGCTTTAGCGCCCTCCAAAAAGTGCATTATTATTGCATTCAATACATTATTATTTTGGGGGTGGAGGGCGCGATAAAAATTATGATTGAAAATTGGGTCGCCAGTAGTGAAAGTTTGAGAGCCACTGCATTAAAAACATTTATTTACAAAATTATGATGACATTTAAATACGAAAACTATGAATGGTATATTTCAACAAACGCAATTAACTTACTTTCTTACATAAGGGACAGAAAAATAAATATTTTTTTTTCAAATTAAAGTAAAATTCAGTATACAAAAGCCGATATCTAAAATGTACATTACTTTCTAAATATAAATGGATTTTTTAACTGAAATGTTGTTTCACATGGATTTTTTAATATTCTCGTTAAATATGAGCATCTTTATATGTATATATATCATACAAACAGTGGACCAAAAAAATTAGTTGTTGATGTGTCATTGTTGGATTTTATTATACTATTATATGTATTTCTTAAAAATATAACAAAATCAACGTACGAAACCTTTAGAAATGGATCCATACAGAGTTTTACTTGACTTCAATGAAACTACGGAATAAGTTACAAGTTTACAGAATATGGTAATGATTTTATTTTTTAACAGAGTTAATACATGGTATATTGATGCAAATAACACATATTAATTAACAACTATTAACAATATTAAAAAGCAACTTAATATTTTGTACTATGTTTCTCTTTTTCTTTTTTTGGTGTCATCACATCATGCACTCTCCTCGTCGAAGATTCCAATTTTTTAGTGAAATCTGTTGATATTTTGCCTCATATTTTTATTTTTGTTTTCTTTTATTTTCTTGCTTGAATCTATTTATTTTGGATTTTTTCCGCTTCCAACACAACTTCCCCAAACGCCCTCAAATATTCAACAGGATTTAAATCTAAACATCGGAAAGAGCAGCATTTTTTCGAATTTATACATCAGCCATTTTTTAGGAATTCGATCTTTTGCTTAAGATATTTTTATATCCAAAGAATAATTTCAAGAAGTTTTTTTTCTTTCTGTTTTACATTTCCTGTAAACAAAAATAGGCCTTTAGAGTGTATTCTCTATAGTAAAGTAATTCTATACTCTATTCTGTAGAATGTAAAAAAATCCTACTCAGTTTTTTCGGGAATGCACGTTTATAATAAATTCTTCCTTCTACTCTATTTCAATTCTTAATATAAATATTTAGGCATTATCTCTCAAATCTCAAAAACGGAGAAATATTTTGGGGCGTTCCACTTCAAAAAATCTGTACTTTTTGTGTGTATTTATTATATAATACACAGATGAAAACGGATTTTTTTCACAGTTTCTGTAACATTTTTTATTCTATGCATTCATTTCATCCGTTTTAAAATTACGTTTTTCATTTAATCAGAAATTAGTCTTTCCTTCATTTTCGAAAGTTTTAATCAAACAAAAGAAATTCAAACACACAGTTCTCAGACTCTTAATTTTGACTTGATATCGTGTCAGTAATCAATTATTTTTTTAAAATGTACTTAATTTATGGTAGAGTGCAGATGAGTTAAGTATATATAAGGTTTATTTTAACAAAAAAAAAAGCATAATTTCTTTAACTAATTTAAAATTTAATGAAATATTTATTGTAGTTAAATACAATCATTTTGATCTGCAAAGAAGTTACATTTTTTACGCCAGTGGACTTATTTAAAGAATATTTAAAGCCGAAATAATAACTCTAATTTTTTGCTCGGAAATTCTTTAACAAATTTTACTGACCAATCAGTCTTCAGGATATATCAACATAATCGAGAATTCTTGTGTGCAATCCATTTCAGATGAATTTGATGGTGCTTAAATCCATAATTTAACTATTTCATGCTTTGTGATACATAAAACGTTTCGCTTGTTTGAATGCCTCAGAAATTTATGCTAGATGGTACATTGTCTGAAATATCCCAGAGGTCAACTCCTAGAAGTTAATTAAGTTTCCAACAGATGTCAGAAACTAATTGCGTGCAATGGATTTATGCAGTAGTACATTCTTTGATCAGCTGTGAGTGTGTAGAGTGATATTTTTTTGGAAGTGACTGTGTTGAGCATTTTTTTAAGTGTAAATGAAAGTGATTCTTGTAATATGTGATATAAATCAGGCAAGCACATATATTATGTAACTAAATAAGTCAGTATTCATATAATTAGTGCCTCACATTTGTATTGCTAGTATGAATATTTTAAAGTCCAAAAAATGTACCCCCACACTAGTGAAGGCCATCTTCACATTACAAATACAAAATGCATTCCGCTTATTTTTTCGCAATAATGGACATGGTTATTGTGCCGGATAGAGTTGTTGTAAGTTACATTTAAAAAAGTAGTAATAATATTTATTAATAATGATACATACACACAAAATTACACTAATGTTCTGAATAAGCTATTGATGGGAGTCCAGAACGAATTCAGCAGACCTCTAAATTCCCAAGTCAGTTTCTTGGAATTCGAGTGAAATTCCTTCGGCAAGGGTGTGCCAGAAAGTTCCCGCGCCTGGGGGTCACTAGACCCATAAATTGTGGGATGCGTCAAGGAATTTCCCGCGCTTCCAAAAAGTTCACTAAACCCATAGATTTTGGAATGCTGTGACTCTGCGCTGGTCTCTGGACCAATAGAGAAGCGCAGGAGCGGACAAGATAAAGAATCCACGAGAAGCCGCGCATGAATTTGGGTGTGAATTGACGGACTTTAAAAACGGCCTGCAACCCCGATTTGAGAGCAATGGGAGAAGCTCTCCTCTCTCCCTGAAAAATAAAGTAATTCTTTACAAGCAAATTCTGCATCCAACAATAACGTATGGGTCCCCCGTATGGGGGGCAGTGGCCCCGACCCACACAAAACGCATCCAAGTCATACAAAATAAAATTCTTAGAATCATTATTAACGCACCTTGGTACATTAGAAATAGTGTCTTACATCACGATTTACACATGGAGCCGATCGATAACTACATCACTAGAACTTCTAGAAAAGTTTTTACTTCCATCCAAAATCACGACAAACCAGTAATTAAAGCACAAACACATTTCCTCACTCTAAACTAAATTTTTCTTACAAAACTACTAAATGGAATCTGCCCTTGAAACCGCCGTAATCACAACAAAAGTACTTAATTGCTACACTTCACAACATTCAAATGCATTTGCCTCTCATCAGAACTGGGATCAGTGTTAAAGCTGGCTCCAGCTTCCTTACACCTGCTGTGGCGTCTGTATGTTTCTCTGGCAGACTCTTTTCTTTTTCATTCCGGCTGCACACAAAAAAAATGCAGCATTTTCCTTCCCACTGCGTTCTTGGTGCTCCTCGAACGCGTTTTGGGGCTGATAAGCCCCCCCTTCCTGCGCTCTTCCATTCTCGCCCTCGTGACGTACTCTAGTTTCGTCCTCGTTCGGCCGTTCTCTTCCTCCAGCCTCCCCCTGCGGGGGAGTGATTTCAGATATTGGTCTTTCTTTCATCCTTTTCTCCGCGATTCTGGGTATAAGCGATTTATTTCGCTGGTACCCGCCTCATCTAATTTTCGTTTTTCATTTGGGAGCAGATAAGGCAGATTAGAGAGAACAGCGAAAACTGACCAGATAACCCCGACTAATCACTCTTCCCTGGAAGGCTCCGGGCGCCGACAAATGTTTTCCCCTTGTCTAGCGTCACTCCTCCTTTTCAATTTAACAGATAAGTTGAATTTGAGCTTCATGTATCGTAACTTAAGATATAACAATTAATTTAATAAATTTAATATTTCCTTTTAATGAGCGTAATTAATTGGTGTACAGTGTTTTGTTTTTGTTTATTAAGAATCTAATTTTACATTCATTTAGTATAATTGTTATGATGCGATGCGAAATTAAGAATCTGGGTTTAAGTTTTAGAAATTAAATAAGTTTAAAATAACGTCACATCACTATATAGCTCGCGTTTAGGAAACAATAAATAAAATAGAACTAATACACTTATATTATGTATGTTGAATAAATAGAAACTAAGTAAAATAAAATAATGTATAGAATAGAATATTTAAAATTAAAACTAACATTAATTAGACAAATTAGGACTAAACTAAAATTAAACTTACAACATTAGATTAGGAAAAACTAAAAATGTTTTAATACATAGAATGAATAACAGTATATGATGAAGAAATGTATTTATTTATATTTTTCAACTGTGAAATAACTAGCTAAAACTACCATTGTACCCAGGGAGGAAGAAGAATCACGTTTCTAAAACTATCATGCTGCCTGAAGTGTGATGGTACAAAATATGTACCACCTATTTTTTAAAACTTTGGACACCTTTTATTTGAAAAAGTGTTAAAATTATTAATATGTACCAGCTTTTGTTCAATAATTATAGTTTTGTGAGGTTTGTCTAAAATATTTGTAACTATTTCCTTCTAGTGTATAATTTTTTTAAAAAAACTCAGAGCATGAAAGAGTTAAACATGATTTAAAATAGAATTTAGTTCTAAGACCATTCTAAAGAAGTATGAGATATAATAATCACGTAGTACTATTCTAAGTTTAATGATGTCAGATGCCTCTTTTAATCTTTCTTCCCAAAACATTACTATTATTGTGTGAGACAAATGGCCAACACTTTTTCCTTCGCATTTCTGGGATTCCGGATGATCAGGTAATAAGTCTGTGCCAAGACGGAAGTGAGTTGTAGCGTGCAGACACGCATTTGTCCCGCTTGGTATGACTTGGTAGTACATCAAGTCTGATATCTCAAGGAATGGGAGAAATATTTTGCAGCATGTAGCAAGTTAAATGTTATTGACTTCTTTTTCGAAAACCGAATTAGTTATTTGCCAGAGAAAGCGCAGCGTGCTTAAATGTTTAGCTACTTTACAGCCCCTATTCCTTTTTATTTTTGAAGCGTTCGTTTTGTGTTGTTACAGTTTTTTCGATACATCTTTCAACTCCTATTATTAGTTCACAATCTCCCTATATCTTGTTCAAATTTTCAATCGTTAATAAAATACATTTTAAAGCTCTCGATTAAGCTGGAATTTTGTATACATGATTATTTTAGTTGACAGTATAGTAATTTATTTATAATTAATTAAAATTAATTGATTAAAACTAATTATTCAAAAAATTGCAAATACAGCCACGTTGGCATCATTTTTGGTGACTTGTGTCAAAGCTTTAAAATATTTTTTTCTCACATTTTAAAGCGCTCAATTGAGCTAAAATTTTCTATATAAGATAGTTTGAGTGACAGTACCATAATTTTATTCTAATTAATTAAATTTTAATTGACTGAAACTAATTATTTAAAGAATTACAAATACAGTCACATTGGCTTCATTTTTAGCGACTTGGGTGAGTGTGCGAATATTAACGTCGCGCTCTTCAGCAACTCGAGGGCTTTCGGCGACGGACCGCATAATTTTGAACCATGGTCAAGTGACGAAGACGACACCAGAGCTGTGGCACCCACTCTCCTAACTACTACACCAAACTAAAGGCAGGACGTTTGAGCTCTCGACCGATTTTCCCTGCATCGCTCCCCTACACGGTGGGTCTTCAGCGGTACTAGGCTCGAATTCATGACATGCTTGTCACGAGTCCGTTACCTTGACCACTAGGCTACCACGGCCTTAGCAACTTGAGTCAATATTTAAAAAAAATTCTCACGTTTTAAAGCATTCAGTTGAACTGAAATTTTACACACAGGATTGTTTTGGATAACAATACTATATTTTAATGATAATCAATTAAAATTAATTGCCACTTAATATTGTGTTTCTGTCATATGTATATACATATTTATATTAATTGTAACTGTTTAATAAAAAGTAGCTAAAAATTTTTTTTTCTTTATTGAACTAAGTAGGAATTGACTTATTTTTTTATTTATTACTTGTTCATTATAATTCTAATATTTTGGATTTCATTTCATTTTCATTTGACATTGTTAATTTTTTTATGTGTTTAAAATAATTAATTTGTTATGGTTTGTATGGATGCTTTCAAATGCAAATTGTGCAACAGTAAAAAATTTGATAGTTTTGTTAGAATCTTAATGAAGTGTGTGTTATATATACTCCTTTAACATAATATTATTTAATTTTGGCTGTTTTTTTTCATCAATATCTCTTCTTTAAAGGGGGGTTAAAAATAATGATCTTCATATTTATCCAATAAATATTACAATAGTGCGTGCGTGTGTGTTTCGACTATATAACTTAAATAAAACAATATAACCCCTTACAAATACTTTTAAATGAAATTTAAGTTTAAGTTACACGGGTTGAAAAATTGCTAAGGGATTACTAGGATCTGACCCACAAAAGATTTGAGTACCCTCTTGTGTTACAGAATTTTTGAGAATTAAATTAAAAATTGATTAATCGATTAAATTGGTTGAAAATCAGAATGCCGAAGATAATGGGGCAACGTTACCTCAGAAGAGGTTTTTATAAGTTCAAATTGAGGAACATTTTTATGAAAACTGGAAAGAAATATATTTCTACTTATTTATTTATTTTATTTCATTTTACAGATGCCACACACTTCATTAGCATCTATGCCATTAGTGCACATGCTCTCCAATATTTTTCGACAGTTTAATTAAGGATAATTATAGTGCAGGCACACGACCAAATGTTCAGCGGTCATAGGCTAAAAAGAGTTACCCAGAGTGCAGTTCAGTGAGTTGGCCATGCCAATTCTGTAGAGATGCGATCTCAGACAGTCAAAGTCTAAAATGACCTGTCAAAAGTCTAAAATGATCTATAGCAGCTTTTCTGGGCCCTTGTTCAATATTGTCCAGTTCTTGTCCTTCGACATCTCTGCAACTTCCATTTTAAAACTACGCTTAAAGAAGTAATTAAAAGTTGAAGTCCTTTCGGGTCTTTGGACCACAAGGGCTCTTTTCTCAGCAATGTCACAATGAGCCGGTATCCATTGAAAAGAGATTCTATGAGAAAAATATTTTAAGAACGATTTGCATTTTAAAATTCTTTGTGAATTACAGAGGTAATTTTGAGATAGAGTTTGTAGTGCCGAATTAGAGTCGAAAAAGATTATGGCCCTCTTGAACTCGGAGCTTCTTAGTGATAGTTGCTCGACCGCTACTGCAATAGCTTCAATCTTGCCATCGAAGGCGGTAGTAAAAATACCAAGAGGCTGGAAAAAGCTAAACAATTCATAGGAGATAGGAGATAATAATATAATAATTCATAGGAGATAATAATATAAAATGAATGAGCAGCGGTGCTCTCAAAGTCAGTGTAACTCTGAGAATTCCATTCCAGAAAGGGATATTGAATTCCGATGGATCCAGAAAGATCATATAAGTAATCCGTTGTTGTCGTCGTGTCCTTCCCGTAGGGAAGGAATGAAAGAGTTGCCAGAACCTGAGACAGGTTAGACTTCTTTACGATAGATGGCGACACCACATATCTCCACCTCCACAATTTAGGCACAGAACTGTAGGGGAGGGAAATATTCTCCATCCCCTGCACCCGTGGTTTCTGCTGCGACCACCTACAAAACTTTCTGATCCGCTGATTTAACGAGCACGTACTCCGTGTGAACTCAGAGGATATTTGGTGGCATTGAACCCAGGCCTTCCGGTCTGGAGTACGATGCTCTAACCACTAGGCTACCCACGGCCCTAAGTAACCCATTAAAATAAATATATTGACTTAAATTCGACGTGGGTGTAGATATTGAAGCTATAGAAAATTGCAAGAATATAATTAAAATCCCTTCATATTGATCAAACAACTTTACTTTATGGTGGAAAGATCTATGCATGCAAATTATAAAGAGAATCAAGTACTTTAATTATTTCTCTAACTAGCAGACCAACAGAATCATGGGACTTCCTTCAAATGTAGCCACTGTTTTTCTTTAAATTGATAGTATTTAAAGAACATTAGAATGGATTGAAATAAGTTCAGGCGTGCTACCAGATTGTCTGTCAGCATCTGCATTTCAGCAATTATAGTTATTACTATTCTCTTAAATCTACTTCATTTTTCTTTCTGTAACTCATCTCATTAACATTTTACAATTGTTTCAGAACAAACGCCTCAGTTAAAGCCTGCAAGAACATCATGCAAACTTCAAGTTAGTTTCAGAGGGAGTGAACGAGAGAGTGTTAACTTCGCACAATTCAGCTTTCAAAGGTTTTTGGTGACTGATCTTGTAATTTTGAACCATGGTCAAGTGAGGAGGACGTCAACTGAGCTGGCACCTCCCACTCCTGGCCTCTACTCGAAAGGGTAGAACGCTTGAGCCTCGACGCTCGTCGCCCCCCTACACGGTGGGTCTTCAGTGGCACTAGATTCAAACTCATGACACGTAGGCCACGAGTCCATTACCTTGACCACTTGGCTACCAGGGCCACAAGTCAGTTTGAAGAAGAAAAACCTCTGAGATGAATCTTCTTGCTAAAGCAGCGTTTCTCAAAGTGTGTGGCGCGCCCCTAGGGGGCGTGATAACCCTACAAGGGGGGCGCGAGCATATCGAAAATAAAAGGTTTAAAAAATTAATTTACTGGAACGAAGTAAACAAAATACTTTCTGATATATAAAAAATACGCATTTACACTGATATAATTTATATATATCAGCTGGCGATATTACTTCATCAAGAATAAAAGTTTCCACTTTGATACGTTCATTAACTATTTGAACCTATGAAAAAACATTTTGTTTGATCCCATTATGAGAGATTTTTTTTATTGCGCTTTCTTTTTAAACCTAAAATGATACTCTTTCAAAAAAAAAAAACCTCCGACGCAAAAAAAAAAAAATTCTAGTAGGATAAAAAATTCATCACTGTTGTTATTATTATTGAAATGCTGTACATTAGCTGCGGAAAGAAAAGGAAGACTTAATCGTTTTTTTCCCGGCAAGCAGATTTGCTGATCATCGTTTGACCTTCAAGCTTATTGGTACGATTAGTTATGTCCCTTCTTTTATGTTTTTGTTTTTAATCAAGGAAAGTTGTAAATAATGTATTTCTGTTTTTTTTTTCATGTGAAAGAGTTATATGATATTTGGAAAAGCACAGCACTGTGTGTGTGTGTGTGAAGGATTATTTGGCTAAGATTTGATTTATTTTTATGGGTATTCTGAAATATATAAAGCATGATGAAATACGCGTTTTACACAAGTTTTACCATATTTATATATTGAATACACTTTTAACCCGGGAGTGGTCGCGTGGGGCTTAAAGTCAAAGGACGGCAAAACTACAATAGTTTGAACAAAATATGACGGTTTTACCTGCAAATATCATTCCTGTAATGTTAGCGAAAAGTGTTTGCGATTTGTGTAGTTTTTAACGTTACGTACCTTTGAAACACTTTAGTTCAGTTTTAGTGGAGTTTTTCTCAAATTATCAAAGAAAAATTAACAGTTCTTGAAAGCAGGTAAGTATATTTTCTCTTAGTTAAATTATTCACTGAAATTGTGATTTTTATCGTGTACAATAAAAATAGTTGTAAAAAAAAACCCGAAAAAACATTGAGATGATTCAGTCACCTCGCGCTACTATTAACGTTAGCATCGAGTGTGCACCTGCTGTCCCGGGTTAAAATATTTTGAAGTCTTCTCACTTTAAATATTAATGCCAAATGTGATAGATATGATAGAGATCAACATAGACAAGACTTTTTCTAATGACATGTATACTTTTATAAATGGATGGTTGAGGAAATAAATTTTTTATGAAATATCACTATGCAATCTGTTCCAATTTGAAAATGAGAGAAAAGAAAAGTAACAAAAATGTTTCTGTTACTTAAAAGTAATTTGCTTAAGATAAATATTACTTTAAAGTAACAAATACAAAATTTAATACTTATCTTGTTAATTTGTATGGTTTATAATTAAGATCGTATTGTAGCTTTAGCGCCCCAAAGCGCATTATTGTTGTATAAGGGGGGGGCAATAAAAATTACGATTAAAAATTGGGTCGCCAGCATTGAAAGTTTGAGAAGCACTGTGCTAGAGGAATCATAAACTATCTTATTAAAATTGGATTAAAGTAGTAACATAAAACTGGCTTAAAAGTTTAAAAATGGGTAACATTATAATATATATACAATTGAATTGAATGGTACAGCATACTGTGACGGGGCTTCAAAGCGCCTCCTCACTAATCCTCTTGAGGAATCTTTGGGACCAGAATGGCATTAATTTAATCCAATCCTCTCAAGAAGAAAATGCGATATGCAGATTAGTGAATAGATACATAAGGGAGCTTTAGCATTCGCGAGTTAGTCGGATAGAAGCCGGATAGTAGAATAGAAGACGGATAATAATTGAATGGAAGATTAATGGTAGATGTGTGAATAGTTGAAGAATAGAATAGAAGAAGAGACAGAAAGCTGAGAGGTGCTGATCGCTGTGAGATATTGGCAAGTTATTAATTATAGAACGGACTTTAGTGTGTTAAGGAATCTAAGTCGGATAAGGATTCTCAGGATAGCTTTTCAGAAAGATAGTGATTAGGATTCCAGGCGCTATTTACTTAGAATTGTTAATTACGTAGTATCACTCCTGATCATATTCCTCAAGTAAGACGTGTTTAATTTATCAATATATATTTATACAATAATAAATTAGATTTATTATGCATAGTGTGGGTTATCAATCATTTATTCTTACAAATCTAGGTCGCGTGGATGAAGAGATGATACACACGGCCCGTGGGGTATCATAATATTTTTCACTTGATATAATAATGTACCAATTTATTTTAAAATCATATTTTTAAATGTGCGTATTATAAAATTTAATTATTATATTATAATTCTGGTCAAACATCTTTAAAAAGTCTTCAAAATGTAAAAACAGTAAAAGAAATGACTAAGCATCTTCAGTGTAACTTTTACACTTTAACATTGCGACAAAAATGTTTTTAAAAAATGTATTCAGACCAGAGAACACATAACTTTTCGAGTTCATCTGCTAATTTTATTTTAAATTTGCTGATAAATGAAATCTAATGATGACGTATACAAATAATACATATAAATTATACTAATAACGTTGTGTAATATGAATCCAAGAAAGGAAGTTCATTTTGTGATCAATTAACAAATAAGAGCGATTGTCTTTTTCGATCTTTTTTGAAAGCTTCACCTAAAAACAAAAGACGGAAAATTTAGTTTAAAAACAAGCACGAATCCTGTTTACAGAAAATGATAAATGAGAACTTTATTTTGCAAAAAAGAGAGTAAGACACATGAAGTATTTCCTGTTTTATAAACTAGATATCCCATGTGCTAAAAATGATTGTAAAAGAAATTAGAGTGGAAAAAAGTACATAAAATTTTTCTAACAGTCCTAGAGAATTTTTTATTGCAAAAGAAATGATTTGCAAGAAAAACAAGACTTTTAAAGCATGTCTGGTGAAACGAAACAAAAAACGAAAAGGGGTTTTATTCTTCTTGAGCAACAAGGAAGATATTTATGAACCAGCAATATGTTACAAAATATTTATTATATATCTTGCTATCATATAAATTTAATCCTCATATTTAATATTTTCCTTTTTTTTCCCTTTCATTGCATGTCAGATGCTGAAATTGTATATATTTTAGTAAAACATTTTGCAGAACATACAATTCACATCTTTATAAATATGCATGCTTTTGAAACATTGCATTTTCTGTATTACATATTACTCCTGAGCTTTTAAGAGAAGCATTTCTCTTAAGTAATTTCGTTGGTTAGGATCTGTATCATTTTTAAATATTTTACAATAGATGGTTGGCCCGTTTAGCAAAGAAAAAAAACTAAATGAAGAGGAATCCGCTACGTTACTTCTATATCGACAATTATTATTTAAGAGAAATTGACGCAAAAAGGTTCAACAACAATAAATATAAAGAAAATTAGATGTCAAACAATGGTTTAAAATGAAATTTTAGAAAAAATATTGTTACGAATATTGTGTAAATAGCGTAAATAATTTGTATTTGGATGTACAGAGTGTTTTTTTTTCAGGTATAGAAGTTTAAGTTGGCATTACTTTCCGAGATGGCGACCGATTTAACAGCAGTCAAGTGATTTATTCTCAGTTTGGTTTGGCAATTCATCAAAACGATCATCAAGCAAGGCGTAGATTCGTCGATTGGGCCCAAAACGAGATTGCCGTTGTTCCCGATTTTCATAAGCGAATTTTGTTTAGTGATGAAGCGCACTTCTGGTTGAATGGCTACGTCAACAAACAAAACTGCCGCATTTGGAGTGAAGCTAATCCACAAGTGTATGTCGAAACACCGTTACATCCAGAAAAACTGACTGTTTGGTGCGCTTTATGAGCCGGTGGAATCATTGGTCCGTACTTCTTCAAAAACGATGAAGGCCACAACGTTACAGTAAATGGTGATCGGTATAGAGCCATGATTACTAACTTTTTTATTCCTGAATTGAACAATCATGATGTCCAGGAGCTGTGGTTCCAACAAGACGGCGCAACATGTCACACAGCTCGTGCCACAATCGATTTATTGAAAGACACGTTTGGTGACCGCCTAATTTCACGTTTTGAACCTGTGAATTGGCCTCCAAGATCTTGTGATTTAACACCGCTAGACTATTTTCTGTGGGGCTATGTAACGTCATTGGTCTATGCGGATAAGCCACAAACGCTTGACCATTTGGAAGACAACATTCGCCGTGTTATTGCCGATATACGGCCACAAATGTTGGAAAAAGTCATCGAAAATTGGACGTCCAGATTGGACTACATCCGAGCTAGCCGTGGCAGTCCTATGCCAGAAATCATATTTAAAATATAATGCCACAAGATTATCTTTCGAATAAAAAAAATTCATGTCAATCGAATAATACATCGTTGTTTTATTGCAATTTAAAGTTCTATACCTCTTAGAAAAACACCCTTTATAATATATTTATATTACTCTGTGTTTTTTTTATTTTATGCTAAAATTGTAATATATTCACAACCCATCTCTTACTTTATAATGGTGATTCAATGGGAACTTGGCGATAGCGCCAAGTTGGCATCATATTTGGCGGCCAAGTTGACTGCCAATTTGGTGACCATGTTGGCGAGATCAGGACCCTCTGGATTCTTCTAGAAACTTGTGGAGAAATTCACTAATTTCACGCTCTATGACGCAAGCAGAATTTTTTCTGGTAGTTTCCGCCAAGCCTATATATATAGATATGATCACTGAAACGAGATTCAGTCTTGATTCAACCAGCGATTAATAAATTTGTTTTGACCATGATTACCGATTAGCTCGGTTGTGCCTGTGAATAATCTTTTACATACGTGTATTTTAGATACTAATAATTGTGTCTGAGTGCTGTTGAAGGTGTGAAGACCTTCTGAGAGTTACTCTGTGAATATTGCTGCTGAATCCTGTATTTAAAGGATTGGATTTACGATAATAAATTCTTAGCGCTCTTAAAGAACTGTCTTGTACTTTGTGGCTGATTTGCATAAAATTCTCGAACATCGATCAACATAACAATATGTAATCCTTGATCTAATATCTAAAAATGGCAAGAAAAAAAGGCAAATAAAATGTCAGAGATTATTACATCTTGAATATTACTATAACCCATACATATTTTCAACTAATATTTATTATTAAGAGCGAATTGAGATATTCTGTAACAGAGTTGGAAACCTACAGCACGCGTGCTACATGTGGCACGCGTACAATTCTTGGTGGCACTATATACTACTCAACAAAGTGTCAATTTTTAAGTGGATGGAAATTGACAAATTTTTGTAATGGACCTTATTTGACAAACATCTCCAGAATTATGGACATTTACGGAAGTACGAAAAAATTTAAGAATAACTTTAAAGATAAATTTACATCATGTTTTATAAATTATTGAATGCCATTGGCGAAGAGATTTAATTTTTTAAAGAGAGAAAACTTCATGTGTGTACTCTACTCTCCATTTTTGGTTTTACATATCTGAGTAAAAAATCTTTTTTCATGTGAAAAATTTTTCAAGCCCGCAAAAAAATTATTTGACAGCTGAGTGTTCAGAAGCGTGCCAAATTGAGAGTGAAATAAATTAGTTTCACACCCTGATTTTGCGATATGAAAGTAGAAACGTGCAGCGCTAGGTTCGCATGAAAATCTTTATTTATCTTTTTTACTTACTTATAATGAAGGGAAATACTTATATACATTTTTATCTCTTTTTTATTTTAATAAATATGTTTAAAAATACATAATATACGCACAATTTTAATTTTTTGTATTTTTGTTGAAGAATTAGTTATATTTTATGCTGTTTATTTTTATAGTAAGAAATATCTTGAAATGATGCAAATTAATGTATAATAAAACTGTAAATCTATACTATTGACCTCTATTCTCTGACTCTGCAGGCATTTTCGCGGGAATCGAACTTTTTCAAACATATCCCACTGTGTGGCACGCTGAATCCTACTGGTAAATTAGTTTGGCCCACTTCAGTCATAAGGTTGCCAACCCTTGTTCTATAATAGTTCTTTTGCGAGGTGTCATATTTCCCTATCAGTTTCTTCAATGCGACTTTATTTAATTATCAATTAAATGTCTGTAGGAAGATTCAATCTGAGTACTTTCTGTTCCGAAAACGAGTATCTTAGCCATCAAGCCAAAATGATCGTCATCGCGTAATGGCTATTACTGGTTTGTTTAGGTATAGTTTATTTAATGGCTATTACTGGTACACAGTCCTGAGCTGGTACCTCACTCTCCAAACCAACGTTAATACCTTGAGCCTCGAAGTAATTTCTACACAGCGAATCATGGTACCAGAACTCAAATCCAATACTCGACAATGTTGATAGCGATTTAATGTCCATAACCATTCATTTACAGATACCGACCCGATCGTAGAAGAATCGTTTAAAGAAGTATAGGACATTTCAAAGGAACATTAATAGGATTTCTGTCTCTAAACATAGGTAATTTTTTTAAATAGTCAGGAATATTTAACACAACTAATATGATCCCCTGGCAGTCAAAATTTTTTCAATTCCTACTATTAGTTCATTCTTCCCCTATATAGATATGCCTTGTTGAAATTTTCAATCGTTAATAAAATACTTTCTATTCATCCATTCAAGTTCAAATACATTTTTTGAACTTGTAGTGGATGACACTTGATGTTAATACAGTTTTTTCAAATATTAATTCATTAACTAAAATAACGAGCGAATAAATAGTAACACAAATAATAGTCCAACAGCATATAAAGAAAGGAAATTTGTTCACTGTGTCCCTGTAACGCAATGGATAGCGCGTTGGACTAATCCAAATGCTGTGGGTTTGTATCCTACATGGGGTAGCCTACTTTCTGAGAATGGGATTTCTTTTTCACTTTACTATTTTACTAGAATAATTAAATTTAATTAGTCAGAAAATAGTAACAAACAAAAAATAATCGTTGCAAAAAATTGCAAGGAAAATCGTTTTTACTTTGTCACTTAATATTGTGAGTCGGTCATATGTTTTTTTCGCGTTTATATTAATTGTAACTATTTAAATTCAAATAAATAAATAAATAAAATAAATTTTTCTTTGTTGACCTAAGAAAGAATTGACTTAAAAAAACTTTTTATGTTACTTGTTATTAATCAAATCATAATTGTTAATCACATTGATCTTTTTCATGGCTACAAAACATATTCAAATAGGATTTTTTCCTACATTTTTCCGTAAAAAAAATCTAAGTTTCTTCCACACCACAGCTACTTTTTTCGGATACTTGAGCAAATTATTCCTCTCCGAAGGAGCTCAATACCCATCGTTGGTTTTTATTGCCACTGTGGCAAGGAAATTCGCTGTCTTGAAAAATAACACTCTCGGCCTCATTCATCATCGAAAGTACTCTCGGCAACAAAGGATTGAAGGATAATTAATTGCCTTTCGTCGATGGCAACACATGACATCTCTTTCTTTTGATGCAGGAACACAAATACGGTTATGAAATGGACTTCAACCAGATCATTTCGGTGCAGTAGAATGAATCTCTTCACTTACATTCAAGATTTAATTTATTGATTCCGGTTATATTTTTAATTTGAGTTATATTTCAAAAACATTTGCCAATGTTTTCCTGAATAAATAACAAGTTCCCTTTTCGTACCAGAGAAAACTATATAAAATTGCTCATTTTAAGAGACATGAAATACCTTACTTTGTAGTTTGCTTTCGAAATTCAGAAAGAAAAAAAGGGTTTATCACATTATATATATATATATAAATAATGTTATACGAAAACGCGTTTTTCCCACTTTTAGAAAAAACGTTCCTCTATTTTTCAATCTTTAAGATTAAAAAAAATGTGTGAGTTATAGGAGTTTTATTTTCCTAACAAAAACAATGTGAGCCGAAAATTGTACTAATGTTTTACCAAAAGTTTTGTTACAGAATTTGTGAATATTGTCTTCTAGTAAAATGTTTGATCCGCTATTAATGTACTTCTATGAATTATTAAGAGGATTTTTGATCGCAAGATTTTTATAATTATAATCAACTATCCGACCTCGGAAATTTTCAGCCTTGATCTCTCAAGAATACTTTTTCTTTCAAATTTTTTCATACAATTCTAAATTAAGCATGAAAAATAAGGGACAGTTTGTTTTAAAATATATGAATTTGGGATTATTCATCAAAAGATCTGGTAGTTAAAAGTTTTTTAGTTTTCAAATCAGTTGTCAGTTTTTAGCTATGTGTAAATAGCAATTCCATGAAGAAAGCATCCAAAGTGTGAATTATTTGTACCATTTGTACCTAGATAAGATGTGCAAATGACTGACTTTATTCCGAACAGGCAAATTCCGTGTATTTGGGTAGCACTACCTGCAAGAATTACCTAAAAAGAGGAAAAGAAGTTTGTTTTTAAGTAATGTTATATTATATTAATTTTTCCATTGTTTTTTCATCTAAACTTTCGGTGCTCTGCATCGAAAAATATCAAAATCGGCTAAGCACGTGTCTGTGTGTTACGTGGAAAAAATCGCGGCTTTAGTGAGATTGCGGATTTGTTTCCCGAAGAATCATGGCTCGTTTTGGACAAAATAAAGCCGCAGTGGTACAAAAACAAAAATCAATCGTTCTAGAAAATTCGTGCCAGTTAACGAGAAAGATTGTACCGGCCATTCCGCAGTCCCCGAGAATTAAGATGCGAGTTGGTCAGATGTCCGTGACGAATTGCACTGCTGTATAAAGAATTCTAGGACAAAAATTAGTATGTTGTGCAATAAACTGCATCAACTTGTACCAATTGTCTTTGTTTGCAGAAAAGAAAAATTCCAACAAGAAATTACTAATATACAACGCAACAGTGCATTGAAAACTGGACGTGACAAATAAATGACGCTTCATTGTTTTTGCAATAGGCGAGACTGAGTGATAACCACGTAAGTCGGGTATAATTTCGCATATAAATACATATAAATTTTACTTGGGGCCGGAAGCAAAAGGAAATAATAATTTAGAAAAAAAAAGGTGTTTTTCATAAAATCTTAGCTAACAAATGCAAAAACGTAGATCAAAGCTACTTTGATGTAGAAGGTTTAAAAAAATATAAGTAGTCTGACGGTTCGAAATTTTTTTTTTCCTTCCGTAAAATTTCCTCATAGCATGCTAATAATTTAACTGAGGCCCTCAGAAGAATTTGAGTTTTTAGTTCAACCAGAAAATCTGTGGCGACCCGGAGATTGCAAGTGTAAGAGGGTTCCGGGAAGAAGCAAACATAATTTTGAATATAATTAAACTTTTTTATATTTTTTAGATCTATACTTTATGAACAATTGACAACTCATTCCTTAACTTTGGAAGCAATCTTAAATCCAAATTCTTAATCTAACTTATAAAATTATTTCATAAAGACTTATCTCTAAAGTCGCTTGTAGTTCCCTTGACGACTCCTTCTCGAACTATAACAACTTTTGGTAGAAATCAACTTCTATATTCCTTTCACGGCTCGAAATGGATGCTAAGATGAATATTAACTTCAGCATGCACGGCTTACTAGTCACAAATCACTTCTTTCTAATATTAACCTTCCACTATTTCACGATTAACCTCATACACCCCAATGCCAGGGTTTAAATAGCATTTTCGTTAGCATAAAAAATCAATCCATCTCTACGGAAAGCGGTTTTTAAACTAAAACCACAGTTAAAGAATAGTTTCCCCTAGATTATTAGAAGTTCCACAGATCGAATGATGATATGGAATTTGACAATTCTTCGCTCTTGCTCATGCATTTCTATGAGCTCTTCAATTATCAGCTCCTGATTGTGGGAATGGAGCAGTTCTTGAACATCTTCACCATCCCCTTCTAAATTTATTTTCCGGGCAAAATTAACAACTTCTTGAAGCCCATTCCAATTTTTTTCTCAAACGAGATGGATCGACTGGATTTGAAAATCGCGTAAGTCGTGGTATTACTGTATTTATGACTCTCATTACAGAAACATGATGATCATATCCTAAACTGTTGATATCATAGCAGGAGATTGCTTGACTAGCATTATGTATCACCACCTTGGTACTTCACTTGGTGTTATGGTTTATGGTTATGGCACACCTGGTTTTAGGGATACGCATCCACCTCTTTCAATACTATCTACTGGTATATTCAGTAACTACCTCTAAGTCTCTTAAATTTTAGAGTCTGTTGGTAGACACTTATCTGGAAAACTTACTTGAGGCGAAGATTTAACAGGAGCTAGCACGCGTATGAGACACAGAGCAATACGAAATAGCAACGTTCAACAACTCTTCAATATGCACAAGAGATTGCACTGCTGTCTTAATATATCCTGTTCTGTATTAAAGCAAATACACGCGGTCGATGATTGTCAAAAGACTGATTCAACATACGTCACTTGCTGCTACGCAGGGACGGCTCTAGCACCGGACAAACCGGACCTCTGCCCGTGGCGGCAAATTTTAAAGATGGTATTGGATCAAATTTGAAAAATATGTATACATATTTTTTGTTACAAAAAAATTGATATATTTTCTGAAATATTACTGGGAGTGAATTTGGCATTTCATGAAATGTATTTTAATTCCTTATTTTGCAGTCTGTATATTCAATGACAGTTTTCTTTTATGTTGAAACTTAAAGGGTCCGAGGCGGCAGTATATGTTAAATCAGGAAATTTAATATGTTACACTAGTAACCATTTTCCCATCCCGGGTGAGTGAGTGAGTGAATATTAACGTCGCACTGTTCAGCTACACCAGGGCTTTTGGCGACGGACCACGTAATTTTGAGCCATGGTCAAGTGACGTGGATGACACCTACCACACCACACCAACGGGAGGGCGTTTGAGCTCTCGACAGATTTAACGTGCATAGCTGCCATACACGGAGGGTCTTTAGTGGTACTAGGCTCGAACTCGTGACAATGCCATCCACGATCCGATACCTTGACCACTCGGCTACCGCGGCCACTCTCCCCATCACGGAGTGAGGTCACAACGGACGTTCGTTTCATCCTTGCGATTCCCAGAGAGTGTCAGCTATCCAAAAGAAGTGCGCAACCTTTTGTTCGCTGGAATTATTCAAGTTTTATCGGTGCGTTTTTATGTGAACAATTTATCGTTTTTAATTATAAATTTTTGCTTTAGAGAAAAGAGCGGCATTTTCCATTTTAGTCCGGAGCGGCGAAACTGCTAGAGCCTGCCTTGCTGCTACGTCACATAAAATATGACAGCATGAACTGAAACACCCCAATATCGCCTACAAAACATGTTTCTTTTAATGTCGAGGAAAACGCCATTTTAGTTATTTCTCTACGCTTTACAAATTAAATGAAGTTGTTATTATGTCAGGGTGTCCGGGTTTATAATATCCAAAAGTTACGGCTTATTATTACGGAACTTCCCGTCACAGTGTAATAATCTGTTCATCCGTGCATTGGAAACTCCTCCAAGAGTTTTTAGGTATATTCCGGTCGGCCGCACGTGCGTGCACTATTCAACAATCGAAGACGATAAACTTGTTGATCCTCCAAAATAAAAAACTAGTCACCAATGGGAAAAAACTCTTAAGGAGACGGGAACTTTGATATTTCAAAAACTGGATTAATGTTTTCGCGATAGAAGACACTGTTGATCGTGTGCGTGATTCATTTTGTTGGAGTCCTGATAAGTCTATTAGGCAAGCCAGTAACTACATTCTATACTGTTCGAACACGTCGATGTATACGCGTAATTGATTTAAATTCCGTTAGCCAAAGTACGCACCGCACCTTTTGCTGTGGCGTCCACAACTGTCGCGTATTTGTTGCGTGTTTAAGATATAAATCCTTAATTTTCAGCTTTTAAATAAAACGACACACAAACAATTAAATATGAATTGAAAATTACTATTTTGTGGGTAGACACATCCACTGATTTCGGTTGTTCTGTTATCGGCCAAAGTTGTTTACTGAGCGATTGAATCCTCCCATCGGTTAGGGAAGGTTCACACATATTTCCCTTTAGGAATTACTGAGAAGCAAACCGCTACAACAACTACTGAAGTCAGTGTAATAAGTTTATCGTCTCCTATTGCAGAATAATGCACGCAAGTGCGGCCAATTGGACTAGACCCAAAAATTTCGAAAGGGTTTCCAATCCCTGGATGAGCCTTTTATGACATTCTGATGGGTAGCTCCGTAATAATGAGCTATAACTTTTGTATCCTTTAAGTCCGGGCACTCTGTATTTTATATTGCCTATCCAATAAATTTAGCTTTAATATTTTTTATTCTAAATGGTGCTCTAAATTGATGGCCAATAATTTATATTATTGCATTAACCAACAAATAAACATAAATAAGTCAATATGCAAAAAAAGTAGCTTCTGGGTGAGTGAGACGGAAAGTTATTTTAACGTCCAATTATAAAGTAATACGAAAGCTATTGGGGACGGTCCTCGAAATTTTAAATCTAGATCAAGTGACGAGTAAAGGTATCAAGGCTCTTCTTCTCCTAATATCCACACCACTCCAGTGGGAGGATATTGAGCCTGGACAGATTTAAAGTACATGAAGTCATTTCAGAGAGAAACATTTAATACTATCCATTGTATTTGGAATATACCATTTGACACATTTAATAAAGGTGTGGATGCTGTACCCAAGTAGTAATGGCTACGAACTCATAGTCGGCAACTCATGAGTTTGAGTCCTAATGCCGCCACTGATGAGTCCCCCCCACCTGCGTAGAACAGCTAATGCGCATTAAATCTGCCGTGGCTCAAAGTCTTTACAACAGCGTTTTTCTATTCATTAAAAATGCGTTTCTTTTATTTTACAGTAGAACGTCGTTTATACGATTCAATTGGGACCGGACACCGTTCGTATACGTAATTGTTCGGATAACCGAAAATCGAATGCGATCCATGCAGTATATGAAACCGGACACTATACGAATATTGAAAATCTTTTTATGTGGGAAACGTGCTTGAAGAAAAAGCAAAATAGGCGCAAAGTGACGCAATTTACCTTTATTGTGCAAAATAATCCCTTATTTTTTGCTGTACACCTTCGGTTGTTTCGCTGCAAGGCATCTGATTCTCTTGAGCAGCAGTTAATTGAGTAGGGCAGCGCTCGGATTGTTGTTTGTACCATTCCATAGCTGTCTCTAACGCAGAAAACGTGTTAGTATTTGATGGACCGTTACTACTTTCGTTGTAGTTGTTGTCCTCGTCTTCATCCGTTTCATCGTCGACAGGGTTGGATATTTCTTGCACGTAAGTCACAATCTTGTCATCATTTAGCATTTGAAATCCACAGTCTTTTGCATCGCATGCCATCCATGTTTCTACATCTTCATTGCATTCTTGAAATCCTGGAATTGATTGGACAAAACCGTAATCTCCTCCCTGTGGTCGTCATTAAAATCTTTTTCGCCTTCTAAATCTAGTCACAGCTAATTCTATGCATTTTCATATACAGTTTATATAGTTGACAAAAAAAACCTGCCCGGATATTTGATGTTCCGGATAATAAACGTTCAGAAAAACGACGTTCAACTGTATTTGCAAACATTTCTTTAAGCAAATAAGACTTTTGCAGCATTCCTTAGATTGAAAATTCTCTTGATTTGTTATTTAACATAAATAATAATTAATGTGCTTTTTAGCTATTTATTACTCTGATTTATTCGAGCATTTGAAAATCTTTAGAAAAATAGAAAAACGAATTATTTAGAGCACTACAGAAATCCCTTTCTCTTATATAGAGAATTTTGCTCAATTTGACATTCAGTATTAGTGCATATGTTCAGTATTAGTGTTTTTTCTTGCTATATATTTACTCTGTTTTATACAAACTATTGAATCTTCACAAAAACAAAAAAACAAGCTCTTTAGAGCATTGAAGAAGTCTATTTTTAATTCCTTACAGAAAAAAACCCCGCCGAAGCGTCTCCTTTTATATATAAATTAACCTTCATTCATTACTCTTATTTCTGAAAAAGCGCGAGTTTCAAGGGCCATTTGTCTCACAAAATCAGAATTATTATTAGCTTTTTAGAATGGGTAGTAAAGTTCCGTATGGAAGTAGACGACTCTCAATGCTTTGGTGGAGCTGAAACATGGTCTTAGAGGGTGATGTTCAATGTGGAGAGGTGGCAGCAGAGCAATTAAGTTCTGCGAAAATTCTTGAGAGAATGGATTATTTCTTTTAAATCTACAATTATCATCCCAATTTATGATATAGGAAAGGTCCTATTTTGTTCACTGTAACAAATTCATTTACTAATTAACTAGTTACTTTACTAATTAATTAATTTACTGCAAGTAATTAATTTGAATTTTCATTCTGATACTCGCTTTTGACTCATATATTTCTTTGGAAAGCTTTAATTTTTTAAATACATTCTTTAAAATAAAATAATTTTCTTCTAGCCTTTAACTCCCCAGAACATTCTATTATTTAAAGATCGAAAGCCTTGATTCGCGAGGTAAACAAAAATAACTGAAACTGCATTTCCTTCTAAAATGTATCTATGACGTCTATAACTTTTTTATATACAAGAACTGTGTCACGCACTGAGCGAAACTTTTAAAAAGATTCAAAAGTAGACTCAACATAATTGCCCATTTGTAAGATATAGCAAGCCATAGAGTCAAAATGATTTCTTAATTCCTATTGTCTATTGAGCTCAAAATATTTGTTTCGACATTTCACATTTGCACTTGTTTGTGAAAATTTTAACATACAGTAGAACGTCGTTCATCCGAATCATCTGGGACTGGACACAGTCCGGATACGCGATTGTTCGGATAACCGAATGCGTTTCATGCAGTATACGAAACCGGACACTATATGAATATTGAAAATCTTTACATGCGGGAAGCGTGCTTGAAGAAAAAGCAAAATAGGTGCAAAATGTCGCAATTTTACCTTTATTGTTGCAAATTATCACTTATTTTTCGCTGTACCATTCTACACCTTTGTTTTTTCTCTACAAGGTGTCCGATTCTTTTGAGCAGCAGTAGTTGAGCAGGACAGCACTCTGATTATTGTTCGTACAACTCCATAGCTGTCTCTAACGCAGAAAACGCGTCAGCATTTTATGGACTCTCGCTACTTTCGTTATTGTTGTTGTCCTCGTCTTCATCCGTTTCCTCGTCGGCAGGGTCGGATTCTTCTTGCACGGAAGTCACAATCTCGTTATCATTTAGCATTTGAAACCCACAGTCTTCTTCATCGCATGCCATCCAGGTTTCTACATGTTTTCATCACATCTTGGGATCGATGTAGTAGTTGACCAAAAAAGACTGGTCCGGATATTTGACGCTCCGAATAATAAACGTTTGGATAAAAGATTTTATACTGTATTGAAGTGACAGTGCCAATTAAAGAAAACTTGAAGGAAATACAAAACGGGTACAAATTATTAGAACTACAAAGCGATTATTCATGTGAAAACTTAGAAACACCCTCTCGCACTTTCCAAGTAAGCGGTGCATAAAATGCTTTATGAAAATAAGTTTAAATATGTATATGGTCATTTTATTGCTGTAAATAATTGATTAAAGATCAATAAACCACGATAAGAATGCCGACTACCATACGAGCAACAAACGGAAATCCAGATTAGCGTCCCTGAAATCGAATTAAATTCATAACTTGCGCAGGTCTTAAAGAAAGAAGTGGAAGCTATGGTTTTCTGAATAAAGTTTGTACATTCTGAGCAAATTGTGGACGAGCGTAATCTCGTTGAAGTACAACTCCAGAAATGCATTGAAGGAAGGGTAAGATCTCGGGTTGTTAAATATTCCCCCGTGGGTGATACATCACACCTAAGTTAACTTCGTGATCTAGAGGTGTGGAATTGAATGAAGAACCAGGCGTTGTCATGATCTTAAAATGTCTTTATTAAGATCTTAACTTAAACAATAACAATCATAATATTTATATTATAACTTAGCGGATCTGAGGTGAGAAAACACACAATGCGTATTAACAAATAAGTGCGATCTTAACAACTATATTTCACTTTTTCCCTTCTATTCCTAATCTCTGTTTATATCACAGTTACTAATGGATACTAGAATTATCCTACCTTAATTTCTTGCTTAATAGCAATCCCCTCGGATTCTCAATATCTCTAGAATAACTCGTTTGGAACTGAATCCACCTTGACTCGATCGTTCTGTCACGGATAGCTTTACAATCAACGACGGCTTTCTTCTCTTCCTTCAGTTCACGCGCCTAAACTCAGACTTGCATAATCACTTCTCAATAGGTCATCCGCTTACTTTAAACTTCTGCTATTTAAAAGGTTTCTAATTTGCATATTAACACTTCGTTTCTGCATTTGGTTGGAAAGAATTTGCCTTTTTCGGCCCCAAAGAATCCCAGAGAAGTTTTTGGTAGAAAATGCGATGAACCCGTCACAATCCCCTCCAAGAAGCAAAACGGGATTTATTCGATTACGTGCCTAAATTTTATTCGTCTTAGTTTTAACTTTCAACATTCCTCTGAAATTTTAACTTTCAGCACTCCTCTGAAATTTTAATTCTAAACATTCCTCTGAAATTTAAATTTTCAATGTTTGTCTTAAACTTTAACTCGTAATATTCACAATAATTTTAATTAAATAACTATACCAAAATTATCAATTATATTGTTTAATTATATTGTCCAATTCACTTTTCCATATTTATTAGGGAGTATCCCATTCGAGTAACAGATCCGGGGAAAACACACAGGGCTTCTGGTTAAAAAAAACCATGACCATACACCTACTGAACTAATATTTCTTAATATACTTAAAACTATGCCACTATTCATCTGTACATGGTTTTTTTCATGGCTGCTACTAGGGCTTACAATTCAGACCTAAAAAAAGGCATCTGCTTTTCTGTAATCATCAGGGTCAGCCATCCTGAAAGAGAAACTCTTTAAATATTTCACCATACAATTACATTTTACAAATTCCATACTTTATATAGAATCATTAAATGATAACTATTTTTCATATATACACCTCATCTGGTTTTCTAAATAAAATTCCCCTCCAATCACGCAGCGCTGTTAGTACTATTGTTAATAATCTGTCTACGCCGCGTTTGCAAAACCAGATGCACATTAATATCAATCAATACAACACAATATATATATTATACAATTACAAACATTTTTTTTCAATAATCATTTAAAACAAGCGACTCCAAAAATAATCGCATCTCAGCGAAGTCATACAAAGCAGTAAACAAGTGTACATATACATTTGTTTTCTCCTCAAAAAAATTTTGAAAAATTTTACAAGACTAAAAGTTTATTTTTCAATCTTCTAGAAAAATGCACCCATTGTAGCGTGAACTTTTGCCTTTTATATATATATAAAAAAAATTAAAGAACCAATATGACTTTCGAGCTGCAATAATTCTCCTGACTGCCTATCAGAAAAATGTATAATGAAACCATACACGATCTAATTTTTATGACTTGTCGTTGACGTCTCCTATTAGGACCTCCAGAGAGATGGATCTGCTGCTGTTTGCTCCTCCTTTCCTCTCCTGGAAATGCTGTTGACCAATTCTGCTTCTGGTATTCCTGCTGCTTGACCTTCTTTGCTCCTCGGTATAGGGTCTGAACTGTTGTTTATCCCTGCTTCCTCTGGCTCGAACCGGTCCTCCTTGTTGTGTCCTCTTCTCATTGGCTGGTCGGAACTCCATCTTTGCATCTCTTCTCGGTCGCAAGTTGTAGTCGCTGGTACTTGTCATTACTGTTTCATCTCTCCTACTTCTTTTTAAAAAATTGGGTAAATCATTACTCTTAACCAAAAATTTTCCCTTAGCATCCTGCAGTCTCGGGGCCCTTTTACACTTCCTCTCTGGTCCTTCAGATCCAGATTACCACGATCTTTTAAATCCCAAAGTCTCTTTTTTACCTTTTTTTGTTCTTCTATCCGGTTCTGTCCAAGAGCCGGGTGATGATCTCACAAGTGGTCTGCGATTACTGGTCCTACCTGTGTGCCTCTCACCCTGATCCTTATTTTAAAAAACCTGTTCCTTTTTCCTTTAACTCACGCCTTTCGCCTGATCGCAGATGTTGCCGGCAATCGAAAAAAGGTGCTCACAAGGTACAGATGATTCTCCGATACTCATATACATCATGACTATTGAGTGAACGTGATGATAAATAGAGTTTTTATTGTTCTGGCCAGTAAATTAACCCTTTATCCGCCAACACCGTAATACTACGGGTTTTAAAAATAGTACATTCAACTAACTGTAAATAATTTTATGGTTTTTACCAAAACAGAAAAAAATCGAATGTCGATTTTCGAGGATGAAATATCGATTCAATGAATCGATTCAGTGCTACATATTGATTTTAAAAAATCGATTTTTTTAGCCCGAGTCATCGATTCTTTGATTAATCGATCTCAAATCGCCATCCCTAGCACAGCAGACGTCCATGAATTTCTAGGGCAAACAATGACATCTCATCCCCAATGTGGACATTCTCCAATGTCTATAAACGCACAAGAGGACGCTGTGCGGTTCAGCACCACCATGTGAATGAGGGGTATATAATCCTGTGTTAAATCCTCGTTATGTGGTTTTAAACACTTTGCGAGTGGTGATTTCATTATACGAACGTCCACTTATAAGGAGGCTGATTATGTGGTCTCATCCGAATATCATTAGTTGCTCGTATGGCATTGTGTGTTTTTAATGGGGCATGTTGACTTCAAATCTAATATTAACAGCAGTCAAACAACGATACACACATATTAACAGTGATATTCATACATGGGTGACTAGAAAAGGATTAGAGAGGCATTCTAATCATTTTCATACCTTTACTTGTTTTGCATTTTCAGGATTTGCATGACCTTTCATTGTATCCCATTTTTTTCACAAATAGCATTGTATAAAGAACTTTATTATAACTAAAAAATATAATAAAAAAATTACTTTCATTTTTTCCGATTTGACTATTTTTCAAAACGGGTTTTGTCTCATTAAAAATAAAAATGTTTAGCCCCATGCATGCTTCTTTATGTTGACTGATAATTATTTGGAAAAATTAACAAGTTACAAATATGGATTCTTAGAGAAACATTTCAGTTAAAAGTTACAAATAACTGCTGTTTTAAGAACCACTTTTAGGCTACGAAACCACTCTGGTGAGTATTATTTTAAACTGGTTCACTGCACTAAAATTAGAACAACTAAATTTTAAAAAGATTAATCAAACAATTCTGACGCCAGATAGTAATTAATTTTATAATAAACTTGTATCCTTCAACTCTGGAAACAAAGTTAAAACCAAACTAATTAATTGGACAGACTTGAAAACCACATTCGTTGCAACCAAGAGAGGAAATACGTAATTACCTGTCCTCTAATCCACTGGGGAGCTGGTACCTTAATTTTTGGATTAAGAAGAGATTTCGCTCTCTGTGATTGCTGCGGGACCCCACCATTTTGTTAATCTCTCTCTCGTAATTGAATTTAAAAGTACTTCTGGGGAAGCAAGACCGACTATTTACTGGAATTGTTGAACTTTGAAAATTAAAATGGTTAATTCTAATTACTTACAAAGTCTTAAAATGATTCCAGGCAAGCAGAAGAATCAAAAAGAAAAAGAAACCGCACAAAATCTAGTTAATTCTGAAGCTTCTATCTTTCAGTCATGAATATACCGCTGAATTTTTCTACTGAAGTTTAAATGTATAGATAATCACCCAAAAGTCATTACTGAATTATATGGGTTTAATTTAAGACTCTAATTGTGGTGAAAAGAGTGTATGATTAGTTGGCTTTTCTGGCAACTCTTCTAATACTTAATAACGCTTATATACGTATATATAAGTTGTTATTATAACAAAAGAGAGTTGACCGCGCAGTCAACTAATTTTGTTACTAATAGATAACTTTCTATTCCAAACTTTAAGCTTGTATTAAATCTGGTAACCATCATTAAATCTGGTAACTGGTTTACTGTTTCCTGATCCAAGCAGTTGATCTAAGCATTTTTGCTTTTTTCTTAGGTATATAATTTTTTATTAATAATGGATTCAGGACATGTATTTATAATATTTCATAGGATTTTACTCGATAATATAAGACAGATAAAAAGTTTGGCTAGCCATTTTAAGCTGGTTTAACTCCACTAAAAAAACAGTCCTTTGTCTTCTATGTTTATAGCTATAGCAGAATTGATCTACTTCAATTATATCCAAATTTTAAATTATTAGTTTTAAATCTATGGCAGGGATGGCGAACCAGTGGCACGCGTGCCATTCATGGCACGCGACACAATATTTTGCTCACGCCACCGATTAAAACGGTTTGCATTTTAACTCAAAATAACGAACTTCAATATGAAGTATTACGAGAAACGTGAGTGAGATTTTCTCAGTTCAAAGAATTATCGGAAACGCTCAAGTTTTTTTATGTACTTTGATGTGACTTCATTTAATAAACTGAATTTGTCCCAATCCTATTCGTTGTTAATTGAAAAACTTGAAATGCATCTTTGATTGATTTCCAGTCTAGTTCAATACGGATTCAAAAAGTTTTGTTGAAAAAAGTAGAAAGTAGGAATTGATTAAAACAGAAAGATATTAGCAAGCAATATAAGTAAAAATGCTAGTAATGAAATTTTGGAAACATGGAATTAAATTGCAGAAACATTTAGCTGTTTGAAAATACTCGCTCATACTATTTTAACCATATTTTCATCTACCAATGCCTGCGAGTCATTATTTAAGAGCTAATGCGAGTCTAAGTTAATAACATTAACTTAGAAAGATGACTCCAATTCAGCTTGCATTCTGGTAAAAGTAACATTTTACAATCCTAATAAAAGTTATTATCATCTAATCGACCACAACAGAATTCTCACTAATGTTACTTGAATTTTAATTACACGTATAAATAAAACATTTACTACTATATAGTGCAAAATGTATTTTTTCATTGTAATTAAGAAGTTTTGAGTTGTTAGTATTTAGCTTTATTATTTTCTCAATGATCACTAGTCAAAATTATTTGACGGCACACACGTCTAAACCTCCTTCAACATTTCTTAAAGAAAAAAAATGGCACGTTGATCCAAAAAGGTTCACCACCCCTGGTCTATGGTATCCAACTTATCCAATCACAAATATTTTTGACCATTTATATTCTTTGTTCTCTAGTCAATTTTATTTAAACTAAATAATTCTTTATATATCATTGAGATTAATAAATTAAATACTAACAATAATACACTGAGAGATTCTTTTTCAATCAAGTGTTAAAAAAAGAAACGCATACCTAAGAAAAATGACAAAAGATTGAAAAGAATACCTAAAAACTTCGTATTTCGTTTTAGATCTTTGGAATTGCAACATTCTTTCTTGTGTGCTTGGAAAAATGTCACTCACTGTATATTATTTATTCAAATTGGATTAATCTAGAGCAGGGGTACTCAACCTTTTTTTCTGCTGGGCCGCATACATATGTCAGCCATTTCACGTGGGCCGCAACATGAGAATAAATGGGGGGGAGAGAGAAATGCTTTTTAAAATAAAGATAACATAGAAAAATTTAAAATGTGGAAAATTTATCATAATATTATAACTCCTGTTTTGATTTTTTTAATTATTATTTTTCATATTTTTTTATCTTATCTTTGTTACTAACACTAAATTAGAAGCATTTAAGAAACACTCCTTCACAATTTATGCATCAGTAAACGGTCTCATATAATAACCAATAACATAACACGCTTCATGGGATGTCTTTGTTACCTCTATGATATTACCACTGACAAAACACTTTGTTGCTGTTGCAAGAATAATTCAAGAAAAAAAGCCTATTTATCACCTCTTGAAACAGATCTTCGAGGTAAAGTGTCATTGAATGAGAGATTCCTGTTTATTGGTATTTTTTGAATACAGCACTTTCATGACAAATCAAACAATTACTGAGATACACGTTTGCTTTTCACTACAAAATAGTCAACTTCCCAATCGTCTTGAAACGATATATTTCCTTCGAATATTTTTCGCTTGCAAGATAAGATAGTTAATAATTAATTCCACCCACTCTGTAAATTCTACTGTTGTCTGTTATCACTAACCATGACTGTTCCAAATAGAAAAATAATATCAATTCGTACCCCACGACACCGACAACAAAAAGCAAAATTGATAGATTTGTTTTCTTGACAAATAATTTCCCACCAAATTTTTTATACAAAGTTCTTAAATAAGTGAATTTTTCGGAGCATTGGGCCATGACCGAGCCACTTAAAAGTCTCGGCGGGCCGCAAGTTGAATATCACTGATCTAGAGGTTATTCAAATTGTTATGCTCATTAATATATCTAGAATGTATAATTTTTTTTCAATTTTTTTAATGTTCAAATTTTTTAAAATTCTAAAACTATACATTCTTGGTGTGTGTGCGTTTTCGTGCTAGAATCGGATACTTATTTGACGAATGTCATTCCAGCTTTAAAGCTTCCAAACATAACGTGTTATCTTGATATTTTGTATAGTTTTTAAATTCAGATGAAACCTGCATTTTATCTGACTATGGTTTCCTGTGATCTCCACTGCTTGGGCTCAGGCGTAAACTGGGAGCTTAAATATGTAAATAACAAACAGGGAAAAATTGAGTAGTTTAAATAAGATCGAATCAAGTAAAATTTTGACAGTTACACTTTTTCAAAAAATTAAATAACTAACCAGAAGAGTTAAGGTTTCACTCAATTTCGCAGACATTCAGATAAAAAAAATAAGTTCAGTGAGTAGTTCTAATTTATAATACCGGGTGTTTCTAAAAGAATATCGAAGTTTTAATGCTTTATAGATTTATCACATATAAGTTACAACTATAATTCATACATTGAATGAAAGAGTAACTGAAACAGTTTTACCTACAAGTTTACAAATGTTCTATGTGAGCCCCATTAGTCCCACGACACAAATCAAGTCGATAGGCGAGTTCATCCCAAACTTTTTACAATGTGTCAGAGGAAATTCTTGCAACATCTGCTTCTATCCTGTGTCTTAAGTCTGAAAGGTCTGCTGGTAGCGGAGAAACATACACACAATCCTTTATGAAGCCCCACAGATAAAAGTCACATGGCGTCAGATCGGGGGAACGTGGAAGCCATGCGATTCAAGCTTTATCTTTGCGGCTAATCCATTGATTGGGTACAGTGATATTTAACCAATCACGCATTGAGAGATGCCAGTGAGGTGGTGCACCTTCTTGTTGCCAAATGAAGTTATTTAGTTCACTTTCTTCCAATTGAGGAAACAGCCATAGTTCTAGAGTATCAAGATAGGCAGAACCAGTTACAGCCTTGGTCGACCCGTACTTTTCCCTTTACAAAGACAGCCAGTTGTTTCAAACTGATGATACTACCTAAGAATGTTTTATTATCATTTGGAGGTTGACAACCGAACTTAATACGGAACGCTCGTTGCACAGTAATAGCAGATTTTGTCTTTGAAAACTGGAGAACACAAAACGGTTTCTGTTTACAAGTCGCCATTTTTCTACTAGAGCGTTGATTGGCAAGAAAGGGGGGAAATTAACATACGTTTCGAGCACACGCGCCAGCAAACAAAACTGTTTCAGTTACTCTTTCATTCGATGTATGAGTCATACTAATATGTAATACGTAAAGGATACTATGAAGCGTTAAAACTCCTATATTCTTTTAGAAATACTCGTATTAATTTAAATTAGGAGAGGGGGTGCCAGCTCAGGTGTCGTACACGTCACTTGACCATGGTTCAAAATTATGTGGTCCGTCGCCAAAAGCCCTCGTGTAGCTGAACAGTGCGACGTTAATATTCAATCAATCAATCACGAAAAAATGCTATGAAATATTTTCTCATACAATAAAGGAATAATTATAATGTTACTCTCTACTTTTAAGTACCATCACTAGGTATCCGACTACCTTAAAATCGCTGATTTTGTCAAAAACTGATAATATGCTTTATGAATTAATTTTGTAGACCAATTTCTCAGGTTTATAAATATACCAAGTTTTTTTTTTATTTTCTGTTTACTTGTAAAAAAGTTACAACTGTTTTAGTAAGGATGGATGCCATTTTCAAAATACAGTTACCGATTTTAAAACGTGCTTTACTCAAAATGTACTTTTTCGGAAAATTTGAAATTGAGACAAAGAACACTTGAACAATTAGGAAGATAGTTAAGGGAAATTTTCTGTGTATATTTTGCATAATATTAGCAGCATCTTGGATCATTTTTTTAGGAAAAAAAACACCCGCATTATTGAACAAAAATTTACAACCACTTACTTGTATATAAATACAAGTATGACAAATGGTCTTCTTATAGTGAATAAGATAAAATATTCAATTTTATGTGAGAATTTAAGTATTTCTTATCATTTTAATTATTTCAAAAATGAATATAAAAGGGTTACGTAAAAATGTAAAAAATTTCAAAATTCGTTCGTGAACTTTTTGTTTAAAGTGCACCTCATTTATATGATTCATTTTATAAATTTTCAGCAGTTTTAGATTTTCAGATGAGTTCATAATCATCATTTTAAATGAAAATGACTAAAAAAAGCGTCTAGATACAAGATATTTTAAAAGTCAATTTGTAACAATTTGTTGGGGCGCAGTAGAGATCCACTATTATGAGTAATTGATGAATTTTCTTCCTCTATAGGCTGATTGTAATGAGAAATGAAGTAAATCGTTTGATTAACCGTTGAGTAAGAAGGTCACTTTCGGGCTGTAACTATTACCTCGGACCTTCGAAAGCGATTACAGACAAAACTTGCTTAAAAAAGGAGCGTTTAGAGATATGAACTATTAGGAAATTAATGTCCCATAAGTTCTCATTTATTCTTTCCAATCAAAGGGATTCATAGGCCGAAGTTCAAATGCGGGTTTCTTGTATAACTGACTGGTTATTTTCTTTTTAATTTCTTTTCTTGCAATTATGTGTGTGTATGTGTGTGTGACTTAGATGTTTTTAGAAATAAAATAATACTTTTTACTTGAACGTATTTTTTAACTAGTTTATTATCTTAGATTTTACTCTTGATAAGGATAATCATTTTTTGAATGACTTTTCTAACATTGAGATTTATCAAAAACGTTCATAAATAAATAAGATGCTGATACAAATGTTGAGCTATTAGTTGAAACTCTATTCATTTTATTCAATTCCTACTATTAGTTCTCACTCTCCCTATATATATATTTATATATCTTGTTCAAATTTTTAATCGTTAGTAAAATACTTTTTATTCACCCACTGAAGTTTAAATACATATTTTTAAACTTGCAGTGGATGGCACTTGATGTTAATATACTTTTCGGAAATATTAATTCATTAATTAAATTTAATTAACTAATTTTAATTTTATACGGTAGAAAAAATTAAATTTATTCCGAATGAAGGCAATAGACGGCTACAAGTATAGATTGATTATTACAAGGAAATTCGCTATTTTTCCACTTAATAATGTGATCCTGTCATATGTATATACATATTTATGTAAATTGTAATTATTTAATAAAAAATAATTAAAAATAAAAATTCTCTTTGATTAAGACTTAAATAAGAATTGATTTCATTTTTTTAATACATATTACTTATTTTGAGGTTTTCCGCACATCTATGAATAATTTATTTTAAGGCTTCTTTTCATCTACTACATTTTAAGCAAATGTCTTTCATGCACTTCTTAAATAATTTCTACACACTCGGAAAAAAAGAAGCATTATTCAACTTAACTTTTTACTAGTATCTTAATGTTGGCATAATTATTACTGAAACGAAATGAGAATATTTATTTAACTTAAAGTCTATTTCATTGACAAAATCTGTTTGTCTTATTACCATCGCGTCATAACTTTATAACAACTGGTCACTGCATATGGACCTCGACATTTCCTGTCATCTCTGATTACAAATATGACACTTGAGTTATCACACTACCTAATTGTAGAATTGTATGGCTCCGTTCTATTTTAACGACAGGTTCATCATTATCGCACACTACGATGAAATACAATATCGAACTCATGAAACTCCAGAGATACTGAACACCTTTCTATCAATCGAATTACAGTGGCACTTAAATTAATTTGATGGAGTTTGGATTCGTAACAAGTGGCTTTCTTGTTCCCTGATATTCTTCATGAACTTCAAATTAAGGAAATTCTAAAGCATTTTCCAATATGTAACTGAGAAGGAAATCAAATTCGAGTAAATGGACAAGTGATACTATTCAAATGAAACTCACGATCATTAAAAGCCTTATTGCTTTTAATTCATTAGAAAAATTTAGATTATTTAAGGACATATATATTACTTCTGATCTAGAATTGCTGAAATGACAATTTAAAAATATTTTAGTAGGAATTACTCACGTAGCTCTGTCTCTTCTTGTATTTTAATTGAATATAATTTTAACAGTTTTCTTTCCTTAATTTTAATTGCTACAGAGTTCACAAGTACTGAAAGAGGAAATAGTTTTCGATAAAACTGAGTGAGGAAAACTGAAAAATTTGTGAAGAAATTCCTATAGTTCTAAATTACACTCGCGAAAATACGATGATGAAATTGAGTTTGTAAGAATATGCGAATTATATATATTCTTATTTTTGCATTGAATTACGTAAACTTTATCTATCCATCTATATCTGTCTTCTCTCTATATGTATTGTTACGAAGATCCGGGTTCGAGGATTCTATGCTAAACAATCACAAAGAAAATAAACAGTTCTTTAAGAGCTATTCCGAATTTATTATCAAAAGTCCAATCCTTTAAATACAGGATTCAGCGGCAATATTCACAGAGTAAATCCCCGAAGATCTTCACACTTTCAACAGCAATCAAACATTATCATCAATGTTTAAAAATACACGTAAGTAAAAGATTATTCTCAAGCACAGCCGAGCTAATCGCTAGACAAAACAATGTTCACTACTCGCTGGCTTAATCCAGACTGACTGCTTGCGGTCGCTGGACATCACTGGGCACTGGGACGCGAAGCGTTCCTCCGTCCCATACTGGATGTATTGGGCGCTTGATGTTGTATGGCCGGAATAGAAAGCGTGCATCCTGATGGGTGGACGCGGAAGGAGAAAGGGGGAGTGGCTAAGCTGGTGGGTTTCAGCGGTCTCAAAAAATCAAAGTCCAAAGTCGAACAAGCAGACAAGAAGCTTGTCTGCTATTGGTCGTCAGGGATCAATAAGGAAGCACTCTATTCGCTGTCCTGGTGTCAAGTAAATATTGAAAGTTTTAAGTTTTAGAAATGAAGTAAATTGCCTGTGTGGGTCGCAGAAGAATGAATTTAATAATTTAAAAAGCAATTGAAATTAAAAATAAAAGAACAAAAGAAAATAAAAAGAAAATTTAGGAAATAGTAGGGGTCATTCGCCACAAGGGAATGAAAGGAAATTAAAGTTAAGGGAGATTGTATGAGTCTAGAAGATTTCTTCTGGGCCTCTTTTTACTAATGTTGGGATCATAATTTTCAAGATTAAAAATATTTACATTGTTGATATTTGGGAGATTTTCGAAAAAATTTTAACCTAATTTTTGAATTTGAGCTTTGAAAATAAGAATTTTAAGAGCTTTATAAATTTCTTTATTTTTAGTAAATCTGCAAGCTCTAGTAATGCTTCTAATTAATGAATTTTGGGCATTATCCATAAGTTTTATATTAGAATTAGCTGCGTAACCCAGTGCTTCTCAAACTTTCAATACTGGCGCCCCCCTTTTCTAACACAATTTTTATCGCGCCCCCCTTATACATTAATAATGTACTGAATGCAATAATAATGCACTTTGACGCTAAAGCTGCAATAGGCGATCTTAATTATAAACCATACAAATTAGTAACATAAGTATTAAATTTTGTATACTACTTTTAAGCAAAATAAAATAAATAATAGGATAATTATTATGTTATTTTTCCTTTCTCTAATTTTTAAATTGAACATATTGCAAAATGCGGTGGCTGCTTAGAAGACAAAATATAGATATCTGCTAAATATAGAAAAATAACTCAGAAGGTCAATTTCTAATCATAAGCATTCCTTATAAAAACTTTGCTTTGCAAGACAAGCCCATGGAAGTCGTTAATACTTATTAAACTTGTTCTTAATTTAGTATTAATTAATTAGTTATAAAATACTCTGTGCAGCACTGATACATTAAAAGTATACCGGCTGAAGTACCCGCTCTTTGCCCGAGTTCATTTATAAGAAAATAAAACATTATTGATATAATAGCTGAATTGTAAGGAGTGCTAAGCCAAATGCTCGACAATGTTTACAAAAATATAAAAAGATTTTTTTAAAATGGTTGCTCAAATTATAATTAGTTTTAAGCGAATGGTAATTTTAAGAGAGAGAGAGAGAGAGAGCCTCATAGAATTACCATTTATATTTGATGTTAAATAATGGACAATGATATAAAATTCCGATGAAGAATAACTGTATTATATTTAATATTTAGAGCGAAAAGACTTCAACATGTTTTAACCCGGGAGCAGGCACGCACTCGATACGGTCGAGCGGGGTTATTGAGTCACCCTAATCCTTTTTTTTATAATTATTTTATTGTACACGATACAAATCGTGAGATTCCAGGGAATAATTTCATTAAGAGAAAGTTTACTTACCTACTTTCAAGGACTTTTCAATTTTTCTTTGGTAACAATTAAACAGTTTAGCCAGAATAAACGATTTCGTAATCTATGCGTCCCGCGCGACCACTTCCGGGTAAAAAGAGTATTCATTATAATTATATGAAATTGTGTGAAACGTTTTTCGCGTTATGCTTTATGTGTATAGAATACTCGTAAAAATAAGTCTTGGCCAAGTAATTCTTCAAGGTGTGTGCTCGCCGTGGTTTTCCAAATATAAAACTCTTTTGCATGGAAAAAAGCGTAACAGAGAAATACGTTACTTAGAACTTCCCTAAATGAGAAACAAACACATAAGAGAGGGGTCATAACTAACTGTACCAATAACTTAGAAGGTTAAACAGATTACAGCTATAATGTGCAGTATTTCAAAACTAATGACAGTGATGAATTTTTAATGTTCCTAAATTTTTTCGATTCTGCATCTGGGATCTGTTTTTTCTCTGAAAGAGTTGCATGTTAGGTTTAAACAGAAAACGTAGTAAAAAAATCTCTCATCATGGGATTACAGCAAATCAAATAAAAGTTTTTTTATTTGGTTATAGGATCAAAGATAGATAATTAGGTACTGAAGAAGTTTTTATTTTTGTTGACTTAATATCGCGCGCGCGTGCCTATAAATTATATCAGAGTAAAAGTGCATTTTTTATTATGTCTGAAAGTATTTTGTTTTAATTAATTCCAGTAAATTAATTATTTTTAAATCTTTTATTTTTGATATGCTCGCGCCCCCCCTAAGGGGGCGCGCCCCACAGTTTGAGAAACACTGCAGTAACCACATAGTTCAACCATCATAGCCAGACTACGTACAAGACACTTTAAAGGGCTGAAAATATCCCCTGTTAACCAAAGAAGTTGTAATAATTGCCCTTATTTTCCTGAAATTCAACTTTTTCCTAATCTTTTTAATTGTCCTTCTATATTGGCTAAATTTCATAACATAGATCTAAACATGGACCATCAACTGTTTTATTCGCCAGTCTTTGACATTACAAGGGCAGTTTTGGACACCTTCGGCGCCATTTGATTTCTCTGTACTGCTTGGGTGAGACAACAGCACAGCGATATAGTTATTCTGGTAGTTGAAAGATTCTTCAATGTCAAAATTTTTTACGTCGGTTCATCGGTATACAGAATTCATCTATGTCCGTAATGAGCGTGCCGCCGCAACAGTGCTTTTAACTACCTCTGACGCTTTAATTCCTTTGTAAGAAAATACCTGGTTATCATTCGATAACCGCTTAGTCCAATGATTCTCAAACTTTCAATACTGCCCCCCTTTTCGATCACAATTTTTTCGCGCCCCCTTTATATATTAATAATGTACTGAATGTAATAATAATGCACTTTGACGCTAAAGCTGCAATAGGCGATCTTAATTATAAACCATACAAATTAGTAACATAAGTATTAAATTTTGTATACTACTTTTAAGCAAAATAAAATAAATAATAGGATAATTATTATGTTATTTTTCCTTTCTCTAATTTTTAAATTGAACATATTGCAAAATGCGGTGGCTGCTTAGAAGACAAAATATAGATATCTGCTAAATATAGAAAAATAACTCAGAAGGTCAATTTCTAATCATAAGCATTCCTTATAAAAACTTTGCTTTGCAAGACAAGCCCATGGAAGTCGTTAATACTTATTAAACTTGTTCTTAATTTAGTATTAATTAATTAGTTATAAAATACTCTGTGCAGCACTGATACATTAAAAGTATACCGGCTGAAGTACCCGCTCTTTGCTCGAGTTCATTTATAAGAAAATAAAATATTATTGATATAATAGCTGAATTGTAAGGGAAGCAAAGCCAAGTGCTCGACAATGTTTACAAAAACGTAAAATGAATTTTTTTAAATCCTTCCTCAAATTATAATTCGTTTTAAGCGAATTGTAATTTTAAGCCTCATAGAATTAGCATTTATAATTGATGTTAAACAGTAGCGCACACAGGAATTTTACAAGGGGGGCGGGGTCGAAAGTTCACCAATCTTGTATCAGGTTCCTTTTGATTTTGTCGATTTCCGGGAACAAAACAAAGTAAAAAACTAATTCTTAAATAAATAATTAGCATTAATGAATAAAATTAATCATTAATAACAAATACTTAACTAAATTTTGCGTACTATAAACTTAGAATTATAATCAATCGGAAAAAAATCAAGGGCTTTGGGGGGAGTCCGGACCCCCCTTGTGTGCGCGTCACTGATGTTAAATAATGATCAATAGTATAAAATATCGATGAAGAATAATTGTATTATTTTTAATATTTAAAGCGAAAAGACTTCAACACGTTTTAGCCCGGGAGCAGACGCGCACTCGATACGGTCGGGGTTATTGAGTCACCCCAATCCTTTTTTTTATAATTATTTTATTGTACACGATACAAATCGTGATTCCAGTGAATAATTTAACCAAGAGAAAGTTTACTTACCTACTTTTAAGGACTTTTCAATTTTTCTTTGGAAATAAACAGTTTTGCCAGAATTAAAGATTTCGTAATCTGTGTGTCCCGCGCGACCAATTCCGGGTAAAAAGTATATTTATTATGATAATATGTATGTTACTGCTAAAAAAATTGTGTGAAACGTTTTTCGTTATGATTTATACGTTGAGAATATTTATAAAAATATGTCTTGGCCAAGTAATCCTTCATGTGCTTGTTGTGTGTGTGTGTGCTCTCCGTGGTTTTCCAAATATCATAAAACTCTTTTGCATGAAAAAAAGCGCAACAGAGAACACATAAGAGAGGGGTCATAACTAACTGTACCAATAATTTAGAAGGTCAAACAGATTACAGCTATAATGTGCAGTATTTCAAAAATAATGACAGCGATGAATTTTTTATGTTCCTAAAGTTTTTCGATTCTGGGTCCGGGATCTGTTTTTTCCTCTGAAAGAGTAGTAAGTTAGGTTAAAAAAAAGCGTAATAAAAAAATCTCTCATCACGGGATGACAGCAAATCAAATAAGTTTTTTTTTATTTGGTTATAGGATCAAAGATTGATAATTAGGTATTGAAGAAGTTTTTATTTTTGATGGCTTAATATCGCCTATAAATTATATCAGAGTAAAAGTGCATTTTTTATTATGTCTGAAAGTATTTTGTTTTAATTCATTCCAGTAAACTAATTATTTTTTAAATCTTTTATTTTCGATATGCTCGCGCCCCCCTCGTAAGGTCATCGCGCCCCCCAGGGGGCGCGCCCCACAGTTTGAGAAGCACTGGCGTAACCCCATACAGGGCAACCGTACCCTAAAATGGGCCGCAAAACGGCAGTGTAAAGAAGTACTTTATTGTACACATTTAAATGAGAATTCTGGCAAATTATATAAAGGGCAGATTGAACGTAATGCGTTCCGGAATTTATCACGCGCGTGTATAATATGTTGTTTCAATTATAAGTTTTTCTCTAGGATAAGTACTAGGTATTTAGTGCTCCGAGACCAGTGTAGTGGTGTGGAATACGGAGTTGGTGGTGTGCATGGTTTTCTTCTCCTGGTGAAGAGTACTGCAATTGTTTTGTCGACATTAATTTTAATTTTCCAAGTGTTAAAAATTTTTTCTAGGAGTTGTAAGTGTGCATTGAGTGCTTTGGTTATTGTGTCATGATTTTTGTAGGTAGCCGAAATGGAGGTGTCGTCCGCGTAAATATTAGTCATGGTTAGTGGGTGAGTGGGAATATCATTAATATAGATGTTGAAAAGCAACGATCCAAGTAAACTTCCTTGGGTAACACCATTTTTAATAAAAATAGTATTGGGAAGGGTGTTATTAACTATGACTAGGAAAGATCTATTGACAAGGTAGGAGTTGATTAAGTGAATTAGTGCAGGGGGAAATTGTTAATAATAAGCTTGTAAATGGACTGACTGCTTGCGGCTGCCACTGCTCTATTTATAAACCCGACGGAAACTTCCAGAAAAATCTGCACATGTCATAAAACGTGAAATTAGCGGCGAGATCCACTACTTTCTAGAATAATCCAGAGGGTCCCAAACTCGCCAACATGATCGCCAAATTGGCGGCCAACCTGTTCGTTAAATATGATGCCAACGGCTCTATCAACAAGATTTCGTCAAGTTTTCATTGAATCGCCACTATAACGTAAGGGACGGCATTTGTATAACGTAAGGGACGGCGTTTGCTTGTGAATATTACAATATTAACATAAATTAAATATAACATAGAGTAATATAAATGCTTTACACATTCAAATACAAATTATTTACACAAAATTCGTAACAGTATTTTTCTATGTACATATATCTGTCTTTTTATCCTCTTTCTCCTTTTCTCTCTCTCTCTCTCTCTCTCTATATATATATATATAGCTATCTATCTGTATATATAGAACTCTCTATATCTCATCTCTCTATCTGTATATAGAACTCTCTATATCTCTCTATCTATATATATTTCCCTATCTATCTATATCTCAAACTACTTCTTTCTGTCTTCTCTCTGTCATTCTCTATCTCTATTTGTTTTGAAAAACTTAACTTCTTTAAATATTTTTATGAACAGCCCGAAGCACAAAATTCCTTTTGATAATGTGTAAATTCAGAATCATAGATTATAAGGGATTTTCTTCTTTCCCTTTGGAATTACTTTTCAACCTTACAGCCTAGTGTGCTACTGGTTTCTCTTAAAAATACAATAACGCTTCTACAAATTCTCAAGTTGTGACGTGTCCTATTCGCGCCCTTCAACTAATCCTTTTGAGGGGGAAATATTTCCACTTTTTTCTTATGTTGTTTCAGATTAAAACAGCCTTCCGTGAGAGAACTTGATTGTAATCTATTTAACCCCTAACAAAGCAAGTATTAAAGTTAGTCGTTAGGCTGCCATTATAGTAAGATTTACGAAGGGACTGTCGGAAGCCTTGGTGTTCTTGTTTCGAAGCCTTAGACCCGAATATCAAGTTGACCCGGGCGTGACCTGGCTAGTGCTGTTTCATCAGATCACTCAAATAAGTGCTTAATTATTGTCTTAGAAATTTAATGTAGCCAATTAATTTGACTCATTCATCGGCTCATAACCTTGCTTGATAGTAAATGTATTGAACCAAAGAAATTTAGTTATTTTCATAACAATGAGTGTTTATTCGGAGTCCCAAACTTCACCTGCGATCTTACGACCATGATACAGTTCACGGTTAATATTTTTCGAGTTTTTTCAGAAGTAGGCAGGAATTAATGTAATGCTTGTCATTTTTAATAAATGTACCCAGCTGCTCATCCAAAATGGGATCATAATCGATGTTTGATATTATATATAATGCAGTAGCTAAATTAAGCTTGTCCAAGCATTATGTTAATGTCATTACATACCTAGAATCATGAAAAATTGCCAACAAGATTTAGTTCGCCATTTACATAATAGGCTTTATTTCTAGAAAATTAAAGGACAAGTTGTCAACTTGGACAGATAAGAAAATTGCTCTTTAACGACGCGTATTAATAGGGAAACTGAGTTTAAATGAATATTGTCAGAAATTATTCTGATATGAAAATGGTATAGGTTACATTTACAAGGGATGGGGATTTTACACATATATGTACACTTGTTTAACTATTTACCCATTGAATTATTTTCCGTTTATAATCCCATGATTGTGGCCAACTAAAATCCGATTTGAGATGTAATTTGCTTAAAGCTCATTAAATATTGATTTGGGAAGTATAGTTAGATAGTTCCTAAAACGATATTTTTTACAGTCATCGCTTTTTTCTTTAGTGAAACGTTTTCATCAAATACATTCTGATTATGTGATTTTAATTGATACCTCTGAATCGATCTACATTTCCTCAAAAAGCAGATCGTTATATAATCTTTTACATTCCTTTTATCTGCTGAAGGATATATTTCCTTTCAAAACATCCATTGACTGTCCATTTTAATACAAAATACCACTGAAACATAATTTCCATCCCGCAAGAAATCAAACGATCTTTGAGGATACCCTGAAGCAAAAAGCCTGATTCGAATCAAATAACCTGCTGTCGTTCAATTCGAATAATAAATGCACATGATCTTATTCAGAGGAAGGGTGTTTCTCTTGGCAAGGAACTCCCACATCCACATCTTAATTACTTCGATTATTCTCCGCAAAATTTTCTTCAGCTGGGTACGGTGAGAAAAGAACATTCTGAAAAATACTTAGTTTTGTTGTCCTCTCAATGGCGAGTGAAGAATTAATTTAATCTCATTTTCTTTCATAAGAATTTATTTCACCTTTGCACCTCTACAAAGGAGTTGTTTCTTGTTCATACTGAGTAAATGTAAAGAAACTCTCTCTCTCTTTATCATCTGACGCTATGTCAAAAGTATATTTTACAAGTTGTTAATAAAGAAAGTGTGAAACCGAAAGTTAATAGTTTTACAACAATAATTATTTTGTTTGTCCTGTCTCCAGAACACAAACATTTGATTCTCAGTATTAGGAGCACATAGCAAATTGTGTAACAGAACATATTATAATAAACAAAAACAAAAATAACAGCTTAAAGTCTGGGGGATTCAACAGAGAGGCAATTCAGTTTCAGTTGAAATTGGTGTCTGAATATTCCAATCTAGACAATGAACTCAAAATTATATTGCAGCATATTTAAAGAAAGTATGCTTTTTTAACTTATAAAAATTATTAAATATTAGTTAGATAATCCTGTGTTATTTTATTCCAGTGTTTTTATTAATATATTTTTTTTTTTACTTTAATTATTCTAAGCTGATATTTTTTTCAAAAATTCATTTTCAAATAATGTGAAGCCAACAAAATTCGGACATATTCATATTATAATTGCTAGAAAATATGGGACAATAACACTGGAAACAAAATATCAATTTCTTTCATGTAACAAAAATGAGCTAAAGCAAGGGTCAGCAACCTACTAAATCAGATATTCTATAACAAGTGTCGGCCACCTGTAATGGCATCCCGCTTGGGGAAGCCATCTCTTCATCTACTCGATCTAAATATGTAGGGGGTAAAGATTGATGACCCAAACTAGCCATGAGAAATCCAATTTATTATTACCAAATGTAATAATCTAGACAAACAAACTATAGAGGGAAAATCTAGAGTGATATAACGATAGCTCAAAACCCTGTATGAATAAGCGCATGAAATCCTAATAGCTCAACTTAACTCAAAGTTATATATCTTAAGTTTCCTAACATGCTTAACCCTCTGACTGGATAATCCG